>OZ010572.1:80201048-80258548 GCA_963932145.1 Acanthosepion lycidas | reverse complement strand
AAAGCAGGTACCTCCACACTACTTCGGTATACATCAAGTTTAAAACGAATTTTTAAAAAATGAAAAAGCTGAAGTATTTAAACTTTACTAACTCCAGTCAGCAAAATACTCTGTGGTGTAATTATATTGGTCGGAATCGATTTTTTTTCATTCCGCTCGACCAAAACCGTCATTTTTGACACCTTTGTAAACAAAAGTTAATTTTCAGTTTTAAAAGTCTTGCAAAAATAAATATATATATTTCTGAAACGTTATTTGAGGAAAATTAGCAAATTTAAAGTTAAATTAATCTGATTTGAAACAAATATTACTTACTTATAGCATAAAATGCTGTAAACAAACATTTCTTAACCACGGGGTCTTGTTTTTTCTGACAACCCTTAAAATACGTGACTTTTTAATGATAGATATATCTATTTGTATATCCATACCTCAGAAATTCAGCACGTAATCACATACAAAAACAAATTGAAATTCTTTTAAAAACATTCGGGCTCATCAGATTGCAATAATCATTACATTATATGATTAGTCAATATAGTATTACTTAATAACAATATTTCTTAAATATCATCTCATTGAAAATGAATTGTAAAAGATTTTAAAACTTTATAAATTACTCAATATAAAATTGTAAAAAAAAATGAAAAAAATCTTGTAAAAAATCATTTTTCGCCGAAAGAATTTTTCTTTTGATAATATTGTATTTAATATATATTATTCATAAAAGCAATTAAAAACTTCTCTAATTAAATAATGTTTTAGTTTTATTGATTTTTTTCTATTTTTCGGTTCAGACCAGATTTTCCGTAAGACGGGATCCAATTTCGCAAAAAACATTCGGCGATTTAAATTCTTCAAAGAATTCTGCTTTTAACTTATATAGTCACTAAAAATTATCACAATGAGTTTCTAAAGTTTTCATAAAATTAAGTAAAGGGCTGAAACACGTGTAAGAAAAATATTTTTATCAACTTTTTCTAATAAAAACATTTCAAAAATAATTTCATTCATTTGTACACAAGACCTGAAAAATTTATTAAAATCTGACAATAATTTGATTTTTGAAAGATTTTCCAAATTAATGTGACTGTCACCGCAAAAAAAGAGACCCAAATTTGCTATGCTAAAAGTTAGTACAAACACTGCCGCAAGAAAAAACAGTTTTTTTTAATAAAGATTTCATATGTTTTAAAAATGGGTAAAAATTTAAATTAAATAATCAGAAAATACTTTGATCCTTCCTCTTAATAATCGCAACAATTTTGACGGTAAAACTGTTTTCATTACGTTTAAAGCATATTTTCATCACGGTATGCTGACGTTTTAGCGTTTTCGTGGACGTACCTGTATAATAGAATCGTAAATTACAAATGACGTTCTTATAGAGGGAAAGAGAAGTGAGTAAGGTTTACTTGTTTCTATGATTTTAAATAAATTGGTGAGTCAAGAAGAAAATCTTTTCAACAATTCCCCACAAGATATTGTTACTTTAGCCATTCATCGCCATATTTTTCTTCATTGATAGATATTGTATCATTTTCTTATTTTACAGTTGAAATTGCTAGATGGAACCGTCAGGTCTATGCTAACAGTTTCTTCCCTCATATTTCTAGCTTATGGAAATCATTCCTGTCTTCTTTCTTTCTAATCAACTTTGATCTTCTAAAATTTAAATGCAATGTCAATCGTTATCTTCTGTCTTCTTAATTCCTGTTTTTTTATTATTATTCTATCGCATTAATGATGTTTTTATTTTTCTCTTATTCTTTCATACTCAGTAAAGCTTTCAGTCTTAGTTGCTTTATTGACTTACTTGAGGTTAAAAAATTCAAAAGAGATATTTTATAAAATATATATCCTATATAGAGTCTGCATATGATATACAAGATATATATATATATATATATATATATATAAATGTATGAGAAAGTGGAAAAAGTTTTCTTGTGACGCCTTTCCAGTCCGATGAAGTCCTAACTATAAACGCGTCACAAGAAACTTTATATATACCGTATCTCATATATATATATATAGAGAGAGAGACAACAGACAGACAGAGCAGAAAAATTCAGCGTTCAGATGACGTTATCACGCTGATTTCGTTGAAAAAAGTTTTTTTTTTACTGAAAGAGAGGGACAGAGAGAGAGATTATATTCATATAAAACACATATTTAAAATCTTAAAACACATAAATCGATAGAAACTGTGTTGATATCAGTGAAATCTAATATAAAAAACGATACAGTTAAAGTAAAAATTCAGCGTTCAGATGACGTTATCACGCTGATTTCGTTGAAAAAAGTTTTTTTTTTACTGAAACGCTGTTTGAGCAGCGAAACATGTCAAAATAAGAGTTATTTTCTGAGTATAAGTATATATATATGCGTGTATATATATGTGTGTGTGTGCGTGTCTGTGTCTCTGTGTATGTGTATGTATGTATAGCTTAAGAACAATCGGAGATATGACACAGAAAACGTTTAATTTGCAGGAGAAGATGGTATTTATCAATCCACCCACGGGGATCGAATGTGGCACAAGGCCTTTTTAATGTGGGTATCTCCGAGCCCGTAGGCCCAGCCAAAAATAAATAACCATCCAAACCCGCTGAGGCGGGCCAGTTCCGTCAACCTCCCCCAACGAAACCCTACCCTTCGGCGGAGCTTCGTCCGGGTTCCTCTCTGCAAGCAGAGAGTTCGACAGACACCCGATCCGGCTGCTCACAAAGCACAGATACTACACTTTGATCCTAGCCACCGGGCCGAGCGGGTATTCTTTTTTGCAGGAGAAGATTTCGGCTACTCTGAAAGAAGCTAGGTTAAAGACACAATAAATGGATAGATGAGATGGAGTTTATCTGATAATACGTAGCACATAATACAGTCATCCAAAGATATAAAAAATTTAAAAAATTACACAAAGACCACATACGTCTATTTTGTGCAAAATATATAAACGTTAACTCCCCAACATATCTAAATTCTTGTGATAAACCCAAAACCTACTGAGTAGTAATAGAAAGGGAAATGAGAACACGTGTTTCTATTCTCCTTGAGCTCAAAATAGGCGCAAATCACAAAATAAGACTCAACCACTGCGCAAAACTTTAAAGGAAAATACTATTAAGGAGCGTAGACAACAGAAGAGTAATCAAGAAGAAAGTAGATAACGATTGGCATAACGATTACATTTTTAAAGATCAAAGTTTCAAAATAAAACAGAACAACGTTATCCTCATCGCTGAAATAGACTAACAAATCCTCCCAATTTTCATTCGTATTCTTTAAGTTCTCTAGTAACCTGCCCCCTTCATTTTTCATTTCAAATTTCTGCGCTGATCTGTTGACTCTAATGACAATCTAAATAAAGGGTGTTTCATTAAGACGGATCAAAGTCAACAGTAAATAAATCAGTGTTATTGGTGAAAATTTATTTATTTCTCTATTGGATCCTGTTATTTAACTCATAACAATTATGTGTGAAAAACATATAGCACAAATGTCCATCATATCTTCGGCGGCACACCTCCACTCGATGGCCAAAATTCTTGATGACGTCTCTTTATAGTTGCTCCTCGATCTCACCAATATGCCTTATTATCTCATCCTTCAGCTGTTAAATTGTTGTTGGCTTGTTGGCATAGACATTGCTTTTGAGATGACTCCATAGGAAGAAATCTAAAGGCGTCAAGTCGCACGATCGTGGTGGTCAATTGACTTTGCTGTTTCGACAGATGATGCGACCTGGAAATTTCTCATTGAATTTCTGTTCGAACGTCCATTTTTGCAATAGGCTTCGATAACTTTAACACATTGTTTAATTGTTAATCTTTCCATGGTTGAAATTGCCAAAGATTTAAGTTGTTAAACCTGAAAGAAGAAGAAAAAAATCATTAAACGTTTAAACTTAATTCACATTTAAAATCGGTCCAAGTTATTGGAACACTCTTTATTTCTGATGGTAGAAGTAATATATCTAAGATTAAACAATTTTTATTTTTGGCTAAATATCAATTTAGTAATTCTTGGTGCATTAAAAATCAGAAGAAAAAAGAAGATTGTCAATGGCTATGAATTAAGGTAAATTCATTGAAGGGTATAATTCGGATATTATATTTAGTACAGTTATCATTTCTATGGCAATATTAATGGTTGCTTTTATAAATAATGCTAGTTTGAAGCATCCAGTGAGGATCGATCTAACTACATTAGTAATTAATTTTTACATTAATTTACATATAGAGTATCGACTTCATCTTTGTTCTTATTATCATGACGTTTCGGACGCTGTGTCCAACGGCTAAAATTCTCGGCTTACCTGAAGTGAAAAGATTGAATCGATTGCTAAGTCTACTGCTAAGAATGTTCATCGTGCTAGACAATTTTTCTTTCCTGAATCTATCTTAGATATTTATAAGTAAGGTTCGTTCATCTTTTGAATATTGCTGCCATATATGGTTCTGTGCTCCTGCTGCTTATTTAAAGAATCTGCAATGTTTTTGGTCCGGACCCGGCATCTCGGCTTCAGTCATTTTCCCGCCGCCGTAATGTAGCTTTTCTGTGTCTTTTCTATAAATACGTTTATGGTAATTGTTCAAATAAAGTCTTTGATATGGTACATAATTTTTGCGAATTTAAGGACAATACTAGATTTGCGACATGGTCTCATCAATTCACAGTTACATTGACTATATGTAACTGCTAAGTGCCATGGTAACAGTCATTTTTCTTTTCTTTTTTTTTTCTCGCTTATGGGACTTTCTTCAGCTCCATGCTTTCCAATCAACCTTGATCTTTAAAAATGTAAAGGCAATGTCAATCGTTATCTACTGTCTTCTTAATAACTCTTCTTGCTCCTTAATAATGTCTCTCTTTTTTCTTATTCTTTCACACCCCTTGTGTCTTAGTGGCTTTACTGCCTTTCATGAAGTGATATGATTAAAAACAAATAAAGATAAAACAAGAAAAAGTCAATATGTCCACATGATTCTTCTTAATGTAAATAATTTTCATGATAACTTCTCATTATCTGTCTATATTTCTGAGATGTGGTACTATGTACACTATTTACATTATTCAGACTATTGTTCTCATCTTTATCGCCATATTTATTACGACGTTTTGGCCGTTGTACGCTCCGGCCTTCTTCAGGTGGTTGGACTGTTCTAGTTCCATGTTTAATGGATGTCAGTTATCAGGTATCTCCTGTTAATTCCCCTCTCCAAGTTCTCCACTGCCTTAACCGGGTATTGAACTCACACTCTTTGGGTCCTGTCACTGGATCTAACCAACGCCTTTATCTACTGTGCCATTGTGTACATAACTTCTCATCACAGAAATATCGATAGAATCTAGAAACCTCGATATAACGCCAATCGATTTAAGGAATATCGAATGTAAAGAGGGCCAAGTGAATCACATTGGCCATAACGACGTGACTTTTTATTTTTACTGAACGACGTTAGATAAATGCGAGAACAAATATTTTCATCGAGCCCATGCTTAGTTACTAGGCACATGTCAACCTTGTTAGAGACAAAGTTAGCTGTGCATATTTTTTTTTTTTGATTTCAGCTATTTTAAATATAGTTTACTATGAATAACGAATTTTAATGTGGCCTAGAAAGAAAGAAAGAAAGAAAGAAAGAAAGAAAGAAAGAAAGAAAGAAAGAAAGAACGTGAGAGCGAGAGAGATTCATCCATTTCAATATTTCTGGTTGTTTCATATGTAGCCACGGTCGCTTAATTATTGTAAACTATTGCTCTCACTGAAAATCAGGTGTGTGTGCTGTAAAAAAAAAAGACATTTTAGGAAGGACGATTCTATTACGCGCATGCGTGGTTACAGCTTATTCTCTTCAGATGTTCGTTCAAATCAAATCAGCCTCCGTTATGAGGACAAAGTAAATTACAGTGATTATTATGTATACAGCATCGTTTCCAAAAGTCCTCACAATATGAGCAAGGGAAAGAATGTACGATTGTTTTATTTGATATTTTGCACAGTTTTACATAACGCTGAACGATGTTCATTAAATGCAACGACCAAGAGAACTTGCTTCTTCGTTAGGAAATGAGAGATTTATCGGATTTAACGGACTGTCTGATTCAAGGGATTCTAATTAGTTGGGTAAATCGGGGTTTTACTGCAGTAATATGCTGCAAAGCAAGTTTGCTCGCCATTGCATCACCGCTAGGCGTCTACAAATGATGCTGTTAATAATATCACTGACATTATTTTTGTTGCCCGTATCATCTTCAGACTCTCCCCCTCTACCTCTATCTTAACCCACTTGTTACTCTGCATTATTTTACGATTATTATTAGTAGTAGTAGTAGTAGTTGACTAGGTAGAAAAATTACGTGTAGGAATTATTATTATTAATAATAATATTATTATTATTATTATTTGCTTTACCGCCCAAAATATGTTTTCTAACCTGCACACCTGGGTAGATCAAATTACAAATTATTGTTTTCTATTAGCTGCTGATAGATTAGCTTTATTCTCTAATTTCTCATCTGTCTTTTTCGAATATGTTTCGTTGGCTTCCACCCACTGCTACACCCTTTTCTTACCGTCTTCAGTTAAAGACTTCTCTGAAACGTTATTTCATCTCTCTTCCCTGTTCGCCATGTTTCAGTGAACATTTGTTCTTCCCTCCGTATATCCTCTTCCTTTTCTTCTCATTATTTTAATAAAATAAATACCCTTTCTTTAGCGTTATCTTTTGAGATTCCAACACATTCCACCCGTCTTCATCTCACTTCCTATTCTCCTTCTCTGCTTTAGTTGCAGATCTACCTGTCTGTCTGTAAATACGTTTATGTTAATTGCTCGCATATAGTCTTCGATATGGTACATAGATTTTGTGAATTTAAGCACAATACGATTTGCGACAAGATCTCATCAATTCACAGTTACATTGACTATATGTAACCGTTAAGTTCTATGCTAACAGCTTTTTTTTTCTCGCTTATGGGACTCTCTTCCAGTTCCATGCTTTCCAGTCAACTTTGATCTCTCTCTTCTTAATCACTCTTCTATTGTTCTTGCTCCCTAATAAGGTTTCTCATTTTTCTTATTGTGTCACACTCTGTAACCCCATTGTGTCTTAGTGGCTTTACTGCCTTTCGTAGAGTGACATGATTAAAACAAATAAAACAAGAAAATGTCAATATGTCCTCATGATTCTTCTTACTGTAAATAATTTAATGATAACTTTCCATCACAGAAATAGCGATAGAAACGAGAAACATCGATTTAACGTCCATCGATTTAAGGAATATTGAATGTAAAGAGGACCATCGATTCATCTCTGTCTAATCGAGTATCTACCTTGGTCGATTCAAAACTATATATCTGTCTTATGCTGTATATGATGTCTATTACCTCAGCTTCATCTCCTACTTTTAGTTAGTAAACATATTTATCACACTGTTCATAGATAGACAGATAGATAGAGAGATACAGCAATGATAATGGTAATATCACCCGTTTCCATATAAAGAAACATTTGACATTCATTGACCGAGAAGTCAGTACTGATTTCGATTGAAATTTATGAAATCTTTTTCTTAAAATATTTTTCAGAAAAATAGCTTGTTCAAGTTCAGTAATTCTTATCCTTCTTTCCAGTGTTGAAGGACGTTCCTTTCCTAACGCGAAGTTTCATGCAAATATGCAATCTTTAGTGACTATTTTGCACCTAAAGTTTGCATGGAACTCAGAGTCGTGCTATCGATGTGGGATATTACGTATATTCACTAATATATATATATATATATATATATATATATATATATATATATATATATATATATATATATATATAATAGCTCTGTTATATAACATTGAGCACTGTTTTATAACACCTGCAAATATATATATATATATATATATATATATATATATATATACATATATATATAATAAAAAGGCTTAGACACTAATATTCCATGGAATATTAATGTTTAAGCCTTTTTATTATATCCTTACTCTGTCCTGGACATTGAGTTCTACCTGGATTCTATCCTCTTGGAATTATTTTTTATACAAATATATATGTATGTGTATGTATGTATGTATATATATTTAGATATTTTAGATATATGATTGCATATGTATGTGTATATTTACCACTAATATTATCAATTATCTCTCTCTCTCTCTCTCTATATATATATATATATATATATATATATATATATATAATGCTGACGATAGGCGTATCTATCTACTCCTATGTCATTATTTTCTGTTAGAATAACACATGCTATTCATTTTAGTTGTTGCTGCTGTTGATAAAAATACAAAAGCCATTTTTAGTCATTGATCTTAGAAAGCAGTTGTATACAACGAACAGTTTAGATATCTCATAACGGTTTTGGCACCATTCAAGTCGTCCATAAGAGAGACTTGATCTGATAAGGCTATTTACGAACCCGACTCGATTTTTTGTCAATGCTTTGGTTTTGTAACAATTAGCGGTGTTTAGCGAAAGTACTTCTGATGCGGCCTATTATATTCAATTTCCTTTTCTTACACTAAATTTGTGACAACTGATGTATGCGACGGATTATTTGAACTCTTTTGTATTTACTAATTTCATATACTGAATTTTTTATGATGAATTCAGTTGTATGTAGCATCACTGCTTCCAATTCCAAATTATAGTTTCTGTTTTGGAAATATTTATTTTGAATCCTATTTCTTGGAACACTTGGTAGGGGATGTTGATTTCTCTGTTCAAGATCATTTTTCCCAACTATAAATACTTGTCATCAGCATAGCCCCCTTCTTCATCAGTACATTGGCCTCGAAAGTAGGATCGTTGTCTTCTATTGGCATATTCGTTTGTGATTTCGTATAGAGTGCTTAAATGCCCCTTTTCACATCTGATTAAATAGACTGGGGCTCGCGTTTCTTTTGTGTACTCCTGCTAAAGTTTGAAATGATTCTGTATTGAAATCTTAGCCAGACATGTATGATTATCCGATATTCAGGGGCCTAA
This sequence comes from Acanthosepion lycidas, assembly GCA_963932145.1. Taxonomy (NCBI): domain Eukaryota; kingdom Metazoa; phylum Mollusca; class Cephalopoda; order Sepiida; family Sepiidae; genus Acanthosepion; species Acanthosepion lycidas. The sequence continues at coordinate 80,249,531 of OZ010572.1, read as the reverse complement.
CTGTTAACGTTAATATTGGTAGAAATTTATAAAATCTTTCTCTCAAAGGAGTGTTTCAAAACAATCGGTTTCTCAAAACAAGGAGCAGTTACCTTACTTTCTGCTATTCATAGGGATTTCTTTTCTAACTTTTTGTTTAAGGTAGGGTGAAAAGTCAACATCTTTATGTAATTACTTACTCTTCTTTTGTCTTCGAGTGATGCTGTTGCCCTTACTTGGTAAAGGTCTTTGTTTGCGAATTTTTTACCCCTTTTTAGAACATTCGAAATTTTTATTAAAAAACTCCTTTTTATTGCATCATCGATTGTACTAACTTTTAGCAAAGCAAATTTTAACCTCTTTTTGCAGTCGGAGACACACTAATTTGGAGATATTTCCCCCAAAAAAATAACTGTCGGATTTTGATTAAATTGTCAGGACTTCACAAATTATTTTTTAATTTTAAAATGTTGGTAAAAAATATAATTTTTACATGTGTTTCAGCCTCTTACTTAATTCTATGAAAACTGTTCGGCTGTTAATCGAATGTAAATAAATCGATTAACAAGAAAAACAAGACCCCGTGGTTAAGAAATTTTTGTATGCAATATTTTATACAATAAATAATATTTGTTTCAAATCAGATTAATTTAACTTTAAATTTGCTAATTTACTTCAAATAACATTTCAAAAATATACACTGCGTGCCAAATTATTATCGAGATAACTTTTTTCTAATATTTCAAAAACCGTCCAATCAATTCAGACAAAATTTTCACACAATGTTGACAACACTGAACAGCGCAATCACTGAAATGTTTGTACTGATCTGCGCAATGTAAACAAACTGGCGCCATATTTGTTATCAGCACGGTCATTTGAACGTACCAAATTATTAGAAAAGAATAAAAATTTAGTGAAAAGATGGGCCGTAAAAACAGTTTAAGTGATGCTGAAAAGAAAACTATTACCTCAGAACTCTCAAAAAGTAAATCTACCCTAGAAAATTTTAAAATGATAGGGAAGTGTCATCAAACAGTGAAAAATTCACCGCCGACCCTACACAAGTACGCAAAAGGGCATATAAAGGCAAGCCGAGGGTTATTTCACGTCGTCTCATGTCACGACTTAAACGAGAGGCCATGAAGAACCCTGGACTTCAAGAGCTTTTCAGTCGTACTGGGGATCCTACTGTGTCTAAAAGTACTCGGTGTCGGTATCTGAGGGAAATAGCAACAACAGTCAAACCTGTATCGAAGCCTCCGTTGACGAGAAATCACATTCAAAATCGATTGAAATGGGCCGAGGACAATATGAAGATTGACTTCTCTAAAGTTTTGTTCACATACGAAACTCGAGCAACACTTAATGGGCCAGATAGATGGTGCAAAGGCTGGGACAGAAAGGACAGAATCGCCATCAGTGTTTGAGACCCAACAAGGCGGTGGAGGCATAATGATCTGGGGTGGTATTATTGGAAGCACATTAGTGGGCCGATGGAGAGTACCAGATGGCGTCAAAATGACAGCTGATGCATACATAGCATTTATGAAGGAGCATATTGAACCGTGAATGAAAAGGCAAAGAGTTGCCTTCAGAAGGGCCATTGTTTTTTATGCAAGATAATGCTCCCTCACACGCTGCTCACAAGACTACTGAATATTTGAAACAGTTGGACCTCGAAAAATGAAGTGGCCAGCAAATTCTCCGGATTTGAACCCAATCGAAAACCATTGGAGCATCATGAAGCGAAGACTGTACGCCAACGGACGACAATTCAGATTCAACGCTGAGTTATGGGAAGCAATTCTTGACATCTTGCGGCATTACAGCAGATGACATTCTACAATTAACAAATTCTATGGATCGTCGACTTTTTCAAGTAATTTCAAAACAGGGAAAGAACATTCCCTATTAATTTGTTTAAAACTGTGCCTTTGTTTGTATCTGTTATTATTTGTTTGATTATCTCATTTATTGGCTTCTTTTGATCATAAACATTCACGTTCAACATTAATAAACATTTTGTTTGCTCAATTCTGGGAATTTTACTAAACCTTTATAATAATTTGGCACGCTCAAATCACCGCGCTAATAACAAATATGGCGCCAGTTTGTTTACATTGCGCAGATCAGTACGAAAGTGATTACGCAGATCAGTGTTGCCAACATTGTGTGAAACTTTTGTGTGAATTGATTGGATGGTTTTTGAAATATTAGAAAAAAAGTTATATCGATAATAATTTGACACGCAGTGTATATTTTACTTTTGTAATGTTTTTAAAACCGAGAATTAAGTTTTTTTTTTTTACAAATCTGTCAAAAATGGCCGTTTTTATCGAATTTATTGGAAAAACAATCTATTCCGACCAATAAAATTTATGTTTGAAATACTTGACAGAGTATTTTGCTTACTGGAAATAGTAAAGTTTAAATCTTTTCAATTAAAGCTAAAATGGAAGCTTCAAGAAAGCTTTTTCGATTTTAAAAAAATAATTTTAAACCTTACGTATATCGAATAAGTGAAGGTACCTACTTAAAGCTGATCCATAAAGAGATATTTGAAGTATTTGGTATTTATTAAGTTAATGTCTACAGGCCAAGGGGTCAAAAGTCCGATTAAACAAAATATGACTGCTGAAATGCATCTAGTCTGTATCGCGCTTTTAATCTGGGAAACCACTTTCAAATCATAACGGCTTTATCTTTGAGTCACGGAAAGCTATCAAAGCAAAGCAAAAATAACTTACGCCATCTTATGCTTAAGACATATCAAAGTATTTATCTGCAAAGCATTACTTTGCTTTGATGGCTCACCGACCCCCAATAAAAGCTCACTTGGCTTGAAAGTGGTTTCCCAAATTGATTCCCAGATTACAGATTCCGTTCCTGTCGTTTTCTTTAATTAGAATTTCTAGGTCGGTAGATATTAATTCCATTTTCTTTAAAAACGCTAGGATGTCTTCTGAAACATTTTTATCAATATGTTTATACTAATATAGAGATGCCCTTGTCTGTGTGTGTGTGTGTGTGTGTGTGTGTGTGTGTGTGTGTGTGTGTGTGTGTGTGTGTGTGCTTGACCCCAGACTTGTTTGTGAAACTGGGTAGACGAAACTGTTCGGAAGCATGAATTCACAAGTCATTGTGACTGAGGATTTGAGTGTAATGGACTTTTTTTTAAAGTCTTAATCATCCATGACAGATTATATGCTCTCTCCCTGAAACTGTAACTAAGGTTTGCTCAGCATAGTTGACTGACACCTATGGAGCCAAACCGTGGGTGTTGAAAAAAACATAAACTATGCCTGACCATGTGTCTGCAACAGAGATTACCTAGATAGCCTGACAGACGACTCTACACGAAAACGAGCAATTATATATATATATATTGACTTGTATCGGTTTTCATTCTGTTTGGGTTGAACCGGCTTCCTCCTGAGCAAGTACAGCATCAAGGACCATCGCTGCCCACGCTCGTCAATCCTGAGCGAGATCACACGAAATAGCGAGCCAATCGCGATTCCATCGTCGTAGACCAACTACTTGTGGACCCGCTAGTACTGCTAGGTCATCCTTGATTGTGTTAGCCCACGTCCTCAGCTGCCCACCGACACGTTTTCGCCAGCCAGGAAGAGAAGGAGGATTATATTATTGTTAAATATAACAGACTACTAAACCCACTAATAATAAACCCACTACATATACTGGTTTTACTACAACAATTCTCTGCCGTAGACTAGGCTGTCACCTTTCTGATCTTAGTGTCATATAAATAACATTTCTTAGAAAAACATAGCCATGTGGATAATATTAGACAGATATTGATAATACAACAATACTCACAGAGTAAAAAGAACCGTAAGATATTGGAGGCTATCTACATTAAAACAAAGCGACCCACACTCAACAAAATTATATTTCAAACCAGTCTCAACATATTACAATGCATTTAAACACAAGGTTCTGTTGATAACATTTCTTTTTCTCACGTAGTCATGTATAACGTCATAGAACTGCATTACGAATTTACGACCTGCGTCTGCTATTCCACGACCGTTACAGTCGCATACCAAACTTCTATGTAATCCTAGGAGGATGTCATCTTTGATGGTGAACATATCTGTTGTAATGTCCACATAACCACTCTAATGGTGGCTCAGGTGAGCCGAAAGCTTAGATCAATAAGCAGCCTAATAAAAGAAAATCCAAATGTTGGACATTCTTGTCTTTTTTTCTCCCAAAACTAAAGCCACTATACGAAGTTTAGAACGGCTCATGATCAAACATAATAGACATTCGTTGTCTGTTATATACATGGTTTTCCATAGTTTAAAGAGGAAAACATACTACGGTTTTACCTTGCCTACCCATGGTAATAAGTCGGGTCACAAGGTCGTTTTTAATGTGGAGTGCCCAGACGCATTCCTGTGGCCTAGAACACATACTATGCTTTGATGTCAGGCCCAAAGTCTGAGAAGCGTTATTTGATCACTCCCCTACAGTGGCACGGTGTTACACAAGGTGTTTTACCGACCTGCCCTCTTTCAGTGCAATGAAGGGAGCGTTGCAGCAGGGTTGAAATTCCCGAAAACAGATTCCTTGACCATTGATCAAAAGGTAATCAGATACCACGCTTTGATCCCGGTCAAAGGCTTCCTCGTTGTTCTGCTTTCATTACCTGGCGCCAAACTGATTCCTAGGTAGCAATGAATCCAAGTAGAGAAAATTTGTATTCGAGATTCTGGTTTCAACCCGAATTCGAATCAACACCGTGAACACTAGTAGCACATAGACACATATATATATATATATATATATATATATATATATATATATATATATATATATATATATATGTAAGCAAATATATGGATATAGATCCGACAGTATGAAGAAAATATACGGAAAAAACAAACAAAAATCCTTATATGCAATAATGCTGTTTTAATGTTAATATGTCAACGTCGGACGTTTCGGTCTAATAAACCATCTTCAGGACATATTCATAAAATATAATTAACATTATATTATTCTTTGTCATGTTGAATTAATAATGTTAATTATATTTTATGAATATGTCCTGAAGATGGTTTATTAGACCGAAACGTCCGACGTTGACATATTAACATTAAAACAGCATAATTGCATATAAGGATTTTTGTTTGTTTTTTCCGTATATTTTCTTTATATATATATATATATATATATATATATATATATATATATATATATATATATATTATGTTGGGGCAAAAATAATGACGTAATAATGTCGTTTTTTGACGTTACAAAATACGTCAAAAACGACATTATTACGTTATTATTTTTCCACCAACCTAATATATATATATATATATATATATATATATATATATATATATATAAGCTGCTATGAAAGTTTACGTTACAGAATACTTCGCAACATGAATATTCCATTAAACCAACATCAAAATATAGATTTCAGGGACTGTATCCGGCATAAAAACTTTTTCCAGCCTAGATGACAAGTAGCTCGGTTCGTTACCTTTTTTCACATCAGGACAAATAAAAAAAAGGCCGGTAATATTTTATTGCCCACCGTTCCACCAGCAGCTATTAATTTTGGTAATTATATTCGCGGAAATTTCTAAAATAACATATGTTCTTGTACATCCAATTATTGCTCGTTTTTTACCAAAAATATCTCTTAAAATGTGTTCCACTAGAGGAACAATGGCCTTAATAGACAAAGGTGTCCGAATGTCTCAAATGAAAAGCTTGAACAAATAAGACTGTAATCTAAGGAACGTAGAAGTAAAAGAACTGATTAATTAAATGGATAACAGCTCAGAATAAGAAATCGGAAACTGAGTATGGCAATATTTGTACGTACACATTTATATAATATATGAATATACTGACGACTGACAGTTTCTGGCGCACTATACTCGCAATCTTCGGGCGCTCGGCACTGTTTTTTTCCTTGATGGTGGATTTATTAAATCAGGGTGTTATAATGAAGGGGACTTGTAAATATATATAATGTATTCACTAACTAAATCAGGCCGAGAATTGAAAAGCCGAATAATCACTTCAGAGATAACCCCGCCCACACACACACACACACACACACCACAAAAAAAACAGAATTTATTTACAGGCTTTTCAAGGGAGCATAACGCAAAAACAAAACAAAACGTGTTCAACAATACCAAATGTATGCATACATACATACATACATATATATATATATATATATATATATATATATATATATATATATATATATATATATAAGCTGATATGAACAGTTTATGTTACAGAATACTTCCTAACGTGAATATTCCAATAAACCAACATCAGAATATCTTTTATAATATGCATTGATTATATATATATATATATATATATATATATATATATATATATATATATATATATATATATATATGTATTATATTGGTGCAAAAATAATGACTTAATAATGTAGTTTTTTTATGTTAAAAAATACGTCAAAAAACGACATTATTACGTCATTATTTTTGCACCAACCTAATATATATATTAGGTTGGTGCAAAAATAATGACGTAATAATGTCGTTTTTTGACGTTACAAAATAGGTCGAAAACGACATTATTACGTCATTATTTTTGCACCAACCTAATATATATATATATATATATATATATATATATATATATATATATATATATATATATATATATATATATATATATATATATATAAGCTGCTATGAAAGTTTACGTTACAGAATACTTCGCAACATGAATATTCCACTAAACCAACATCAGAATATAGATTTCAGGGACTGTATCCGGCATGGAACTTTTTCCAGTTTAGATGAAAAGTAGCTCGGTTCGTTATCTTTCCTCAAATCAGGTCAAATAAAAAAAGGCTATGATATATAAATACAATTATTGCTCGATTTTTACCAAAAATATCTCTTAAAATGTGTTCCACTAGAGGAACAATGGTTTTAATAGACAAAGGTGCCTGAATGTCTCAAATGAAAAGATTCAACAAATAAGACTGTAATCTAAGGAATGTGTCTGTACGTATGTGTGCGTACGACAATGTTTGTACGATCAAAACTATATAATATATGAATATACTATACTTTATATAGTGTGTGTTCTGTTTAGACACATGATTAACAATAACAAATATTTTGACAAAGAAATGCAATCACCTTTTTTAATCTTTGTCTCGCTCATATATATATATATATATATATATATATATATATATATATATATTAGGTTGGTGCAAAAATAATGTCGTTTAATCACATATGTTACTATGTGAGAAAACGATATTATTTTTTCAACAACCTAATATATATATATATATATATATATATATATATATATATATATATATATATATATAAATCGCCACTGTTACCGTTTGTTTGTTTTTTCCATTGCTTTCTTCCGTTTCTTTTTAATACCAATTTTCGATGTCTTACTGAAATTCCCCGTGCGAGAAACATAGTCGACAAGTTAAACACCTTGAACACATTTCGTCGGCGTTTCATCATATCCCCATTTGCCTCTCCTACCTCTCTCTCACTCTCTCTATCTGTCTGTCTCATTCACAATACACACGAAGAGTCCTGTTCTCACTCACTCGCATCACTCCTTTTTCATTTCTTCTTCTCTTTGCTCTTCTTTTCTTCTATCTCCTACTTCCCACTCACTTTCATATTCACTACATTTCTCATTTTTCTTTTTCCGCTATCGTCTCCTTTACTCTTTTCCTCCATCTCTCTCTCTCTGTCTCTTTCTCTCTATATCTATCTATCTATCTATCTATTTCCTACTCTTTCTTCTTGCGTTCCCTCTTACTTCTCTCGGCTTTCTACTATCTTTTCTCTTTTCTCTCATCACCCATTTCCCCTCTGTACCTACCCTCTTAACAGAACTCACTTTTTTTTACTCATATCTTTTTTTCTGTACTTGCCTCTTCTTTTTTCCCTTCTCTCTCTATCAGCTTTTTTATTTACACTTCATTATTTTAAGCATAACTCACACCAACACTTCAGTATCCATTTCTTTTTTTTTTTTTTTTCATTTTTTCTAACTTCAAGTAAAAAGAGCCTATGTTTCCACAATTATATATGTGGATTATATACAGAAGCATAGAATTACATATTCGTACACACAGCCAAATCTAGATAGATAGATAGATAGATAGATAGATAGATAGATAGATAGATAGATAATAAGTAGAATGTGATAGATAGATAGATAGATAGATAGATAGATAGATAGATAGATAGATAGATAGAATACCAAATTGTAATTGATAGAGATTATTCCAAAGAGGACTTTTAGTCCATATGAGAGCTCAATGTATGATACAGAGCAAACAGTTTCAAACTCACAACAACTTCCGGAGATAGATGCAAACTATGCATACAGGAAAAGATCATGATAATTAAATACAAAAATGATGAACAACTGTTGAACCAAAGGAATGAAGTTATTTTCAAGTGCCGACATAAAAGCAAATACAAATTACTCTAAAAACATTGACGCTGAAGGAGATACACTTGTGATTTTGGTTCCTATTGTATATGAGTACAGGCATATATGTGTGCATATGTTCCTATGCATGTGTATTTGTGTGTGCTTGTCTCACTCACACACACACACACATATATATATATATATATATATATATATATATATATATATATATATATATATATATATATATATATATATGGCTCCGGTGATGTATTTGATTATTTATGTGTTGCTGATGCTTATATCATATATATTATTTATTATCACAACGATATATATAATTTTTAATGTTGTTATTATTATTTGTATTTATTATTGTTATCTATATAGATAACAATAATAAATACAAATAATTTTTTTATTTATTATTTCCACTAGGGTAGCTAGTCATAGCTTGTCAAACCTGGTCATACAACCGCTACGTAGTAGATGTTACGCAAAGTTGGTGGGAACGCAAGGTAGGAGAGAAGGCCTCCGGCACGGAACAGATACTACAACCAGAGCATCTACTCCGACGGGAAAAAAAAACGCCTCTCTCTCCACCTCTGCCAATCCCTCAGGAAGAATCCTAAAGGAAAGCCCCTCAGCCTGTGTAGCCCTGTATTACTCAGCGGTGAAGCCACTGCTGAAACTATTAATTAATACGTAATCTGTCGCTCTTACAAATTAGCATAAGAAAGTCCTTTACATAGTATTATGATTATTTTGTTGGTATTATTGTTGGAACCGGTGATGGTTTTATGAATGTAAACATCACCAATCTTTACATTTTTTAGAGTTTGACGTCAAGCCAGACAAACAACATATTCGTTGCAAAAATTTAAAAATAAAACGCCATTTTTTTTCATTAATGAATAATTACTTTGTTTGATTTTCGTTTATGTATTTTGGTTTTTGTTTTGATTTTATTTTTGCTTTAGTTATGCTTTGTATATATAAATATATATATATATCTGTGTAGTTTCAGTCGTAGTACAGTTCTTCGTGTTATAGGAAACGGGTTTGCTGGGCATACCCTATGTTCGCCATTTGTTCTCTATTTATACTTGTCTATCTAATTTGCGTACGTTACTGCAGTTTTCTTTATATATATTTCCTCAGTTCACATTCTTCTTCAATGTACAGTGTCTCTTCAAGTAGTTAGCGATCATGGTTCTCCCTAATTTCCTGTTGTTTCTATCTTTCAATAAATTTTGTCTTTTTGTTATCTACCCAAAATCTTGTTCCGCCATCCATTTACTCAGGCTCGCTACGGAGGGTATGCGTTGTTTTCCTATCTCCCTCTCGCCTTCATGCGACTATCATATTTTCCAAGCCCTCTTTCCTCGTTATGTGCCCTAGAATTTTCAACACTGTCTTCTTTACGAACTATGTATAAACGACCTTTTTGTTTCCATTTTCTCTAAAATTTGGTCGGAGCTGACATGTCCGGTCCATATTATTCTCAGCATCCTTATGCTGATTCAAGTCTCTTCTTCATCTGTGATGAGATTGTCCAATATGCACTGCTATATAGAAGGACTGATATTACATAACAGTTCTGTACTCTTTTCTTTGTTTCTAACGATATGGAGGCCTCTCTATTTTCTTTATTTGCGATTTTCTCTCATTTCCTTTCTTATTTACAGTCTCAACCGATATATATATATATATATATATTTATTTAAAAATATTATTCCAACACGCTACATAAGAGTTCTCATGTTTCAAAACAAGAGCCGAAAACTTCAATATAATTATTTCAATTAAATTGAATTAAAGTAAGCTCTGTTCCATCTTCAAGCGGAATGTTTTTTGGAATAACTTATTTCTGAAATTTACGTGTTTTAATAGCATATTGATTATTGAAATCAAAATTTCCGTGGTAATGGCCAGCGCGATTGTTCATATAGAGAGGGGCGCATGGTGTTAATAATTTCTATCAGTAAAGAGTTACATTCATAGATGTCAAGTCAGGGTAAGGTGGGGGGGGTCTAAATTTAAAACGGAAGATAATTTCCTCTAGTCTGGTTTACGTGTCTATGGAGATTTATTCATTTTTTAATTTTATTTTTTCTGAAAGGGTTCTGTGTATATAAAAAAAACTGCCGTAACATTTGTTTTTTGACGACTTCATAAAGGGTTATCTTTTTTTGTAGGGTATTTAAGCTATTTATTAGGACTATGGATTAAAAAAAAATTATATGCTACTTATTCAATGCAAAGATTTTTTTTAAAATAATAACAAAAATACTAAAGAACTTTGGATTATTTACCTAACCAGTTCTTTCCTATTTTCTATATATTTTCACACACACACACACACACATATATATATATATATATATATATATATATATATATATATATATACATATATATATATATGATATGTTTCTTTAATTAAACAGTAATAATTACATTTACCGACCTGAATGCCCGAGAATAATGCGCTCTCCGACAGGAATGAAACCCTTAACCATAATGGATACTGTGATCTGATCTGACGTACTGTTAACGAAATTTCTCGAAAATTCAGGCTGCAACTAATACTGTGTAATTAAAATACAGAGCATTTACTTAAATAAATAATATCTATAAAAATAACGTATAAACAGAAAATATATTAAATAATTGTCGTAAATGAATCCATTTCAATATATATATATATATATATATATAGGATTGATGTATACGGAATGAATTCCAATAACCAAAAAATACTATTCTTAAAAGAGCGATCAATACAGAGTAGAGCAAATATAATTTATTCAAAAATTATAACATAAATATGTTATAAAATCACTACAAAAATAGTCATTTTGTTTCAACACTTCTGGTCTCTTATCAAGTGATTGTGTTAAAAGAATTAAATCGACCAAACACCCCTCGCTATGGGAAACGTTGTTACATGAGCTGCAATGTCCAATCAAGTATATATGAATTCAAAAACTTGACAACGAACCTTGATTATAATAATTAATGCTTTAATGTTAGTGTTAGAGTGAAATAGAAAGCATTCTAAGTAATTAATAGTAAATTTTACTATAAAATTGAAAATTAAAAATTACCAATTTCACATTTTAGATTTAATCTTTATTAAGTTTAAAATATAAAATTAATTAAAGAAGAAACTGAGGAAAAATACATATATTTTGTTATTTACTTTATGCCAAAACTACAGTTAGAATAAACGTTAAGATCTAATGTTGTGTTAAGCTTCGTTACAGATTAGATACATTTGAAGTGATGATATGGGACCAAAATGGCTATTTTTGTAATAATTTTATAACATACTAGCAGTAGAGCCCGGCGTTTCCCGGGGATGTAACAGTTAGAGATAGATCAGGTATCGACCATTATAAAGACTGAAAAATAAAATTAACAAAGATTATTGTTTAAGGTTGACGGACACGCATGTCTTAATTAGTGTTTTTTTTTTTTTTTTTTACGAATTGGTCAAACTCAAACAAAAACATTGTTTTCAATCGTTATGAGTCTACCGATAGAATAGAATTTTATTATAAACAAGTGTCTTGTAAATGGAATTTTTAAAGCATTCTGAATGTAAAAATAAAGAAAAAAGTGTGCAAGACAATAAGAAACACTACCTGCCAAAAAAAAGTGAAGTTTTGTTGAAATCGGTTGAAAATGTAGGAAATCCGATCCTATCTATAAACGAACACACACATACACACACACACACACAAAAAAAAAACCCCAACCTGGGTTTTATAATAAGTATGACTCGATAGCTCGATATTAATAAGTATAACTCGATATGAGTTGTCCCCCTTCCATTAATGCCTCTTGATCGTGTTTTCAAATTGATTTCGTGCAAAAACAATTGTGTTTTTCCAATTTTTGGCGCTGATAATTTTACGTAGTCCTGTGAAATTTTGTTGAAATCGGTTGAAAAATGTAGGAAATCCGATGCAATATATAAACGTACAGACACACACACACACACACACACACAAAATCTGCGTTTTATAATAAGTAAGATTTATGTTATAATTTTTGAATAAATTATATATACATACATATATATGTGTGTTTGTGTTTGTGTTTGTGTCTGTGTGTGTGTCTGTGTTTGGGTTTGGGTGCATGCATGCATTTTAGTATAATGTATAGTTGTATCTGAGCAAAAGTTGAGACACTGTGAAAGAGTGGAAAGATTGTTCGGGCAACGGGTTTCACCTCCTAGAGTCGGAAGGTGATACAAACCCTGTGTGTTTGGAAAGTGCGTTGAAATTTTAAGGAAGATGCAATAAATATATTTATCGAATTTTAATAAGTGTTCGTCCAATGCAAGGCCCAAGAGCTACTCAATGTAGAGCGTTTCCTGAATGAAGTTGCTGTGTAAACGTAAGAAGACTAGGTAAGAATTCAAGTCTCTGATGATATGTAGAAAAGATAACAGTTAACACTGGACTTGTAGAGGTTTAGATTTTTGCAACTCGGAAGCATCTACTTAGGAGCCTGTTCCACAAGGTAGCGATTCTGGGGAAGAAACTGTTTGAGTGAAACTTCTTTCTTAACAATCGAATACGATGGCAATGGGGAGGATTCGCTCCAGTATATGTGACATGGTGGGTCATAGCTGTAAGGGTGTGAACTGGTGGAACTATTGAATATAGCCTGTCAGAACACTTGCCATGGAAAAAGCGATAAAATAGCGAAAGGTTTGCGACGTTTCGTCTGTCGTGAAAGGTGTTGTAGAGTGGAAATAATTCATTAACCACAAGGCCGCGTAAATAATTTTGAACTCTATCAAGAGTAAAAAGTCAGGACTGGGCAGCTTCAGGCTCTCGTATATGGCAGAAGTACTCTATTTCTGGTTCTGATCTAACTCTTGCAAAAGAAGGAGTCAGGTAATTTCTGGAGGTGTACAGGGAACCGACCAATCAATTTGCAGATTTCCTGATTCCACACGTGTGAGAGAAGTGAAAAATTGATCCCAAACGGTCCTCATGGATCGTTACGTAGTCTAGACAAAATTACATACCCTGTGGCACTGGTCAGATCTTTCATAACTCGAACTAAGTTTGGATTGTTTCAAGGCCGTGTGCGTGAAATCCTGAGAGGGATGGATTCTTTTTGTTTAAATTTTAAAAGATAAAAAACGAAAAGTACGCGAAAAGACTGAAAAATGCATCTTTGCTACTCATCCGGGCTTTGCCGTCTTAATCTTTTTTTTTTTTTTTTTTTTTTTTGCGTGCCGGGGTTTCAGTATTGAGAGATTGAATAGCTGACATACCTGTTGACATCCGTTCACTCTATTTCCCTCTCTGACTCGTTTTCTCCAACAATGTACAGTAGCCTAAGAAAAGTTTTTAGCCAAAAGAAATGAATTACATCCAATTTCAATATTTATTTACGTAATCCCAACTCAACATAAATAAACAGTATTTGGAACTAGTATGGAATAGATCTTCCATTTAGTAATTTCAGTGCTTGTATTTGATTTTTCATAGATTTGATCAAGTTATCAACAATCGTCAGATTCATATTTTGCAACTCTTTTAGCAATGTTTCTTTAAGGGTAGCCACTGACGTGATTCTGGTTGCACGCTCTCGAAGTTTTCAGTCAAGGTACTCACAAATGTGCTTTATTGGATTCGTGTCAGGACTTTGGGTTACCCATGACAGTGACTTGATTCTTTGCGATTCCTTTCAGGCTTTTGCTACATTGCTCGTATGATATAGCACCTGAAAAAGATAGACATTCTGATTAGTTTCAAATAGTGGTAGTCCTTTCTCTAATAGCTGACAGTATTTTGGACCATCAACCGCTCGTCAACAAGAATCAGCGATTTCTCTCCAAACCAGACAGCACCCCCACACCATTACTCCAATCCCTCCATGTTTCATGGTCTCTCTCTCTCTCTCTCGCTTTCTTTCTCCAAGTCTTCTCCACATACTGTTTCTTTTTGACTTTGTCTCCTCTCTATATACATATTTTCTTTCTTTCTCTCTCTATTTTCTTTCTCTCTCTATCCCTCTATTTTCTTTCTCTTAATCTCTTGTGTGTTCCCACTCTCTCTCCCATACCTGTATGTCGTTCTCATTCGTTTCTTCAATTTTCTTTTTGCTTTCATCACCTTGGTCATCTTTTCTCTTTCTATCTCTCTCTATTTATTCCCCCTCTATCTCTCTATCACTATCTCTCTTTCACACACACATTATGTAATCTCAACAAACGCAAATGATTTCCTTCCAAACCAGACAGCACCCCCTACACCATTACTACATTCCCTCCATGTTTCACGGTCACATGCAAACATTCAGTTTTCCAAGTCTCATTCTGTTTTCTCCAAACATAAACCTGTCTCGAATTTGAATAATGGCAGAATTTACTTTCATCTGGCCAAATTACAGACTGTCAAAATTCATAATCTTTGCTCTCAGATTCTCTCACCCAGTCCATACGCCTCTTCCTGTTAACCTCTGAAATCAAGGGCTTCTTTCTTGCAACTCTTATTAGACTAGCTCTTTCAGGGTCTTTCTCAACGCATATGGCTACATTTCCATGTTGTTGGCGACATCTTTGACACTCTGACGATGGCTTCTGATGACTTCCCCCTTCAGCAACCTTTTCCTTCACTCAGATACGATGCTTGGTGTTCCTGAACGTTGTTCCACGCGAAAATGGCCTTGTTCATTAAGTTTCTTGACAATTTTATTAATCGTTTGATGATTAACCTGGAAAAACCTAGCAATTTCTCTATTTGACTTGATGCCACCATATTATTGGCCCTTATTGAAATTCACCAATTTCCTTACTTCCGCGAACTTTCATTGCAAAATATAAGTCAACTATCATTCCTAGATGAGAGTAGCTTGATATTAACACAGTATTGTCTGATAAAAAAAGAAGAAACGTTATTAAACATGCCAAACTTTCTGTAATCAAGAGTGGCTAAAAACTTATCATAGCCCACCGTACCCATTGTTATAAAACGAGTAAAAAAAAAAAAGAAAATTGTCTGTCGTCGATTCAGCTTGTAATGCTGCGTTAGGTTCCCTACTGAGGAATTGCTGACAAACCAATAAATTCCAGAGACGACACGCAACACTCCCGGGTAAGTTCACAAATTCTTTTGTTCGTGATTGGTCTCCCTGAATGGTCATCTTGGACCGACACTCGACCTGCAATTAAACGCTTGCGCCACTTAGAAACCTGTTTTCGACCTAAAGAATGTTCGCCAAATGCATAGCGACGCATTTCAAGATATCGAGCTGCAAGAAAAATTTGATACAAAAATTTTGTTCGAATTTGCCTGCTCTCGTTAAGATCACAGAGCCGTTCCACAAAACCGCACATAAACTGGATACAAATGCATAGCACTACGCCTATTTAGCAGACAGATTCATTAAGGACCAATATGCGTTAGCTACGTGCATATTTCCCGTGAATACTCTACTCGCAGTCTGATATGCAGTTTGGGGTAATCTAGAATTATGTCATGCCATTTTTACAAGTTAAAAATAGACTAGCAGTATTCAGGTGTGTGTATTTTGTAGAACACTGATAACCACAAAGTGAATGGCAAATTACGCACAGAAAGTCGATTGCAGAAACTATATAATTATTTGACGGCTTCCTCGTGGTATAAAAGAAGAAAAACACCTGAAAAAGAGATCTTGAAGGCTAAAGCTAACATTATCACACTGACTTACCTTTGCCGGAGAGCAAGTGTCTTGTCGTTACGATAAACGCAACTTTATTATTCACGGAATACATAGCGCATTGAAAAGACAGTATTTCTGAGTGCAGTTCCGAGGCTATAAGAAGGATTTGACAAAGATCAATTTAGCAAGCTCTCGTAGATCGATAAAAAAACACACTATTCCGTCCGAAGTCCCTTGTAGGTTCCTGGATGTGGACTCGACCATCTGATTAAAACTCCAGAATGCACCGATCAAAAATAGCCGGAACGTATACTGAGTCATTGACCGAAAACATTCAGCCGATTTGAACTAATATATTCTGCCTTTTCTGTTTACAACGATGTACGTTGCCCGTGGACTGAGTGGGGTGGTGGCAGGATGAAGAAACGTGATGAAAAGGATAGGGTAAGGAAAGGACTACCAGACCAGGCAGGTGCGTGCGTGTTCCAGCCGACTTTCTATGGGCACCTGCGTGAAATTAAGAAGTCACGGTGAAACTTGTGTACTGCAAAGAAACGTTTTTCTTCATTTCTTCCTCTCAACTCCTCCAGCTATCACTTTTCAACGTTCCCCTCCTTCATTAAATCTCCCTTTCCATATCCATCTCTCTCTCACTTTCTTTCCTTCTCTCATGTTGTTTTTCTTTCTAATATTACCTATATCTGTCTGTTTCTTTCTGTCTTGAATCGATGTTTTTTTTATCTTCTTACTCTCTCTCTCTCTCTTTCTTTCTTCTAGTTTTCTCCACTTACTGTTTCTCTTTGAATTTGTCTCCTCTCTATTTATATATATTCTCTCTCTCTCTCTCTCTCTCTATATATATATATATATATATATATATATGTGTGTGTGTGTGTGTGTGTGTGTGTGTGTGTGTGTGTGTGTGTGTTTGTGTGTGTGTGTGAAAATATATAAAAAATAGGAAAGAACTCGTTAGGTAAATAATCCAAAGTTCTTTAATATTTTTGTTATTATTTTTTAAAAATAGTGCTCGATACAAAAGTAGAGCATAAATATAATTATTTATTTAAAAATATGATTCCAACACGCTTGCGTGTTGGAATCATATTTTTAAATAAATAATCATATTTTTAAATAAATAATCATATTTTTTAAATAAATAATTATGTATATATATGTATATATATATATATATATATATATATATATATATATATATGACCTGTTCACTTTTATATTTACACGCGCTCTATCTCTGATATGGAGCACTTTATCCCATCAATATAGCATATAGTCTCTTAATCTCTTGTATGTTCTCTCTCCCTCCCATACTTGCCTGTCGTTCTCATTCGTTTACTCAATTTTCTTTTTGCTTTCGTTGCCTCTGTCATCTTTTCTCTGTCTCTCTATTTATTCCCCCTCTATCTCTCTATCTCTATCTCTCTCACACAAACATTTTCTAATCCCAACTAACGCAGATGATTTTGCTTTTATTTATTTGTCTATCCCCCTATTTTTCTCTCACTCTTCTACTTTCTTCGCTTCTCCCACTCTCTCATATTTTGCTTCGCGTTTTTTCCCTTTCACTCTCTCTATCTCATCAATTGTCTGTTTCTCTCTTTCATCCTTATTCTCCACAGTTTTCTTTTTGCTCTCTATCTTCCTCATGTCCCTCTATCGATCTCTCTCACACTACCTATAAATCTGCCATTGTCCCAATCGCTGTGTTTCTTTAGTTATCAATTCACAATCTTTTCCTTCACTTCCACATACCAATTCCTCCAAGTTTTTAACTCTAATTCATTATTTTAAATACTATTACTCTTCATATATATATATATATATATATATATATATATATATATATATATATATAAGGTTTGGTTTTAGTTATTTTGTTTTACGGCATATCAATCCAAATGCCTTATTTTAATGCCGACAAAATTTTTTATTGCTGGTAATATTTTGTTTTGTCAAAAACCTGTTTCTGGCAATATCTTTCCTTAAAAATAGTATTGCTGGTAATAATTTTTCTCAAAAAGTTATTGGTGGTAATAGTTAATTATTTGCCCATAGCTGGGACCCTAACAAGTGCTACCACCCCGGGTCATGGTGGACCTAGGAACACCAGCAATTAAGATATCAAAACATCCTGATCAGAAACCTTGCTGCTGGACGTGGTTTATTGTCTTACCCAGGATGCGGATATAGTTTAATGTCTTACCCAGGACGAATATATATATATATATATATATATATATATATATATATATATATATATACACGATATAAAATATAGGATATAAAGTATCCGAAACACTGGCCTTCATGCTACCACGGTTACTACCAAGATGGTTTCGTCAAGCAGCAAGTCTGTGTTTCATTTCAAAAGACTTATTTCTAATTTTACCTGCACCGGCAGTGGAAGGAGGAAAAGCACTGGTAAGAAAAAGAGATAGAGAGGCAGAAAGAGGGGGAACAAAACCATTATATATCCAGAGTGTTCAATAACACTGATTAACATCAAATTTATTGTATAAATATTTTTAGCTGATTTCGGACAATTTTGATGTGCTGAATCAAAAAATCACATTGGTTTTGCCCAATCAGGTCAACTTCTTGAGTTAAGGCTACATGTTTTTTTAGGTCTTTTTTTCTGTTGTCATGTCCATTAAAATATCTAAATGTGCAACATATTTCACACAATGAAACTAATTATGTTAATTATAATCACATTAATTTTAACCCATCAGAAATATTTTCAGGCAAATATATCTTCATAAAATATTAAAACACGCCTCCAAAATATTTATAAACAAATAACACGTAATAAGATGATGGTTGCTTCACTTACTTGTGTCAGGCTTTTCCAGGATTGACGATGGAGAAATTGGAAGCTGTCATCATTGATGGTCCTCAAATTCGTCAGCTCATCAGATATCCAGAGTTCGAAAACTCAATGTTTGAAGTGAAAATGGAAGCATGGAAGGCTTTTGTTTTGTTCCTGAAGAACGTTCTTGGCAATAACGAGCCCAGAAACTCCACAGAACTTGTCATCAATATGTTGACTGCTTTAAGAAACCTCAAATGCAACATGATCATCAAAATGCATTATTTACTCTCACATATGGATCGGTTTCCGGAAAATATGGGATCAATTAGGACAAAAGGAAGGAGAGATTCCATCGGGATATGAAAGAGATGGAGACCCGGTATCAGGGGACGCTGGGATGCAGTCATGATGGCTGATTACTGCTGGACTTTCAAGAGAGATACCCCTGCCGTTGATCATTTTAAGGATTTGAAGAAACGGAATTTCAAACCTTGAATTTTAAACTATGATGACGTAACATGCAATTGACAGGTACTTACATTTATTAATGCATACTATTCGATTTATTGTAATCGATGTTTGTAACATTTAATTAATAAATTGTGTCAGAAAACATTTTTTTCTCTTAAAAACTTATTTTCCATGAGAAATATTAACAAAATTCAATCGATATGTAATCGATTTAGTAATCAAAATGTAATCGATTTAGTCATAAGATCGGATTTTTAAACATTCAACATAGCACAAAAACATGACGGTTGAGAGAAACAAATGTTCTTTTCGATTTCAGTGATGAAAAAATGGCCTAAATCATTTGGAAAAATACAGATAAATTTAAAAAATGTCTTTTTGTTGCCCGATGTATTAGGTTGATGCAAAAATAATGACGTACTAATGTCGTTTTTTGACGTTAAAAAATACGTCAAAAAACGACATTATTACGTCATTATTTTTGCACCAACCTAATAATTAGCTTTACAAATTTTTTTATTAAACAATACATTTTATAAATATTTTGCAAAGTGAAAACAAAAACTAAATACCCACAAACTTATGTATTATACTAGTTATTCGTTATGACACCCTTCTGTATCAATAACTAACTGAAAAGTTTGGTAATCACTCCAGTAAGATATAGATAGAACTTTCATCCCATTCCTTCAAGAGTTTTTCCTTCAGAGACACCAAACTGGTGGGAAACCTTGTTTTTTAAGATACCCAGATGCTGTAAACAAGAGAATTCAGGTCATGGGATAATGGAGTTAATCATTTATATATATATATATATATATATATATATATATATATATATATATATATATATATATATATATATATATATATATATATATATCATTTTATATCATGTTAATCATTTCATCATCCTTCAAGATGAAATGATTAACATAGGTTGCTAGCCACTCTTGACTCGTTTTTGCGCCATGGGAGGATGCTAAATCTTATGACCAACAAACGAATGACCAACACTGGTTTTGAAATGTTTTTAGCCCAAGACAACAGCGACGACTCAAGAATGTCCTAAACATAATTTTCACGGGTGAGTTTAACCATAGGTTCTACAATGACCAGAGGATTTTTCTTCTTGTAGTCAAAGCAGCCCACAACATCACAAAGACCGTTCTTTGTCTTCGAGTATTAGTTCGAGGTACACTCTCTAGTTCGAAACCAGATCCGATCGTTCTGGCTATTAAAATATTGTTAAACGTCAAATATCGTCTCATCACTTAACACAAGATTCAGGAGTGTGCATGTCCTGAAGCGCTCATGAGGAACTGTTAACTGGCTTTCGGTTTCTCCACAGACATTGCAGATAACATTGGTTTGTTTCAGTGTTTGTAAGGAGACGTCTTAAGGCCTGTTCTTCAAATCCACAGTCTCGTTGAATATTTTGATGGTCCTCTAAACTAATATTCTTTTAACTTTTGATGATTCGGCAATATCCTTAGAAGCGTGTTTTGTCTTGTACATTTCTAAAATGGCGATTCTTTCAGTTAATTTTTTGGCAATTTCCAAATCTAATGTAAGTTCTATTAAACAAATCGTAGAACATCCCAAAAATGATAATTTTTAATATTAAATTAAAATAATTCTGAATGTAACGATAAACGTTGAACAGCATTCTCTCTTTTTCTCTCTATCTTTCTCTCTCTCTCTCTCTCTCTCTCTCTCTCTCTCTCTCTCTCTCTATATATATATATATATATATATATATATATATATATATATATATATATTCAGTTGTATAGATATGTTTCTAACCCTGGGTTTCACGCTTTTGCGATTAATGATCGCAAAAGGGTGAAACCCAGGGTTAGAAACACATATCTAGACAACTGAATATATTAGTTCTATCACCGATGTTGAGCACTTTCCAATAAGTAGCGCATATATAATATATATAGAAATTATATATATATGCACTTTATTAAACGGATGTGCTCAAAAAACATATAAAGCAGGGTGCAAAATGTTAAGTGGTTGAGGGAATACTCCTACCCATCTATCTATCTATCTATCTATCTATCTATCTATCTAGATAGATAGATAGATAGATAGATAGATAGATAGATAGATAGATACTTATAATAACCTCTGGCATGTTAGTTGATATCGATGCATGATTATTATTGTGGTTAATGATTGGTAATTTATACAAGAAATGTGAAGTGGTTTCTCGTACAATAATCCCTCAAGAACTTTCATGTAATACCAAAAATTTGTAAGTATTTTGTTACTCGATGATGAGATATCTGGCAACATATTTTTAGCTATTCTGACAAAATATTTGGAAAAGTATGATTTCACATTCTGTTGAATATGCCGCGCTAAAAAGAGTAAGTTAAGGAAAATAAGGAAGTTTGAAAAAAGAAATGTATTCTTCTAGGTTTTGTTTGCTTCCTAATATTATTAGGTTGGTGCAATAATAATGACGTAATAATGTCGTTTTTTGACGTAATTTTTAACGTCAAAAAACGACATTATTACGTCATTATTTTGCACCAACCTTATATATATATGTGTGTGTGTGTAAAATCTTATTTAATCCCGACAGTTTTTCATTTTCCCTTTTACATCCAAGATGCTTCTTTTCCGAACGTTTTTCTTCCTGACCTGAAAATTCCTTTTATTTTCTTTGCCACTTACTCTCTCATTTTCTTCACTTCGACTTTACTATATGGGCATCCTTTCTTGCTTTTCTGTTTTTTCCCCGTTCTTTCTTGTCTTTTTATACATTTTCCGTTCATTTTTACTGCTGTTTCTCTTTCCTTCATTTTTCTTTTACTTTTATGAGGCCTCCTTTGTGTAAATCACGCGTCCACAACACGAAAATGAGCCACATGCATTTGGCGGGTCTCTTCTTTGCTTTAATGTCGTCGTACATAAATGAAAGGTGTGCAATGAGTATCTGCTTATGGCAGGGGCTCGGACAGTCAATCATAACCACCAGATTCGCTCATGAATGGTTGACCAGTGCCTCATTTCACGGTGTACTGTTTCCCAACCGTCCGTCTCACTGGGTGCCGTTGTGCAGTCTCACTGAAGCCGGGCGGAATCGTACTGCTCTAAACGGCGGTAAATAGACAAAATGGGCTAGCTTTGTGCCATCTTTTTCTCGCTATTTGATTCAGTTAATTGATATGGCGTTCCTACAGCCAATATGGCGTCTCTGGGGTCTAACAGAGCAGTGTGAAGATGATAGAAATATTATGGTGATGCTTGGAGAGGGATAGTATTATTGGGTAAGGATAATAACATAAAAGACGGAAAGAAGGAACTTAAGATTAAAAAAGAATGGTTTTTCATGACAAAGAAAGAAACAATACTGAATGTGTTAGATAAGAAGTATTGAAAATGAGCTTTTTTTAAAAGAAGGAAAGATTTCTGTTTGATGGAGACAGTTTGAGGTAAGGAAATTGGAACTAACTAAATGGAAGAATTGAAAGAAGGAGGATGAAAGAACTTAATTGAAAAACTGTTTAAAGTAAAATGTAGTCTGAGTGTTAACACTGGCAAAGTAAGAACAATTAAATATAAAGGGCTGAAACAAGAAGCGAACTGATTAAGAAATTAAGAAAACATTAACAAAAAGTTTGTTAATAGTAGTTTAGGAAAAAAAAATAGAATTAAGAAAGAAAGAAAGAAAGAAAGAAAGAAAGAAAGAAAGAAAGAAAGAAAGAAAGAAAAGAGGTAAAAAACGAAAACGAACGGAGAGAAAGGTTAGAAAGAAATAAAATGTGTAAAAGAATGAACGGATAAAAAAGCGTACAAAGAAAGAAAGAAAAAGACAAAAAGAAAAAGAACAAAGAATTTGAAAGAAAGACAGAAAGAAAGAAATGGTATAAGAAAGAAAGAAAGAAAGAAAGAAAGAAAGAAAGAAAGAAAGAAAGAAAGAAAGAAAGAAAGAAAAAGAAAGAAAGAAAGAATGAAAGAAAAGAGGTAAAAAAAACGAACAGAAAGAAAGAAAGAAAGAAAGAAAGAAAGAAAGAAAGAAAGAAAGAAAGAAAAGAGGTAAAAAAAACAAAAACGAACGGAGAGGAGGGTTTGAAAGAAAGAAAGAAAGAAAGAAAGAAAGAAAGAAAGGTGTAAAAATGAATGGAGAAAAAAGCTCATAAAGAAAGAAAGAAAAATGCATAAGACAAAAAGAAAATGAACAAAAAGAATTTGAAAGAAAGAAACAAAGAAAAGTTGTAAAAAAAGAAAGTAAAAGAACTAAGAGGAGAAAAAAAAAGAAAGATTAATGGTTCTTTAAACAAAAAAAGGGATAAGAAAGAAAAAAAGAAAGAATGAATGAATGAATGATATAGATCTGGTAACAAAGAATGCTACAGGACAAAGTCAGAAAGAAAAAGAACAAAGCGGAGAGGTAAGAAAGAAAGAAAAAGAATGAATTTAAGATAAAAGCCACCTTAAATGAGAAAGTGAATAGGAAAAAAAAAACGAGGGAAAGAAAATAATTGAATAAGAAATGCCCGTTTGCTTCATTGGCCGCTTTGTTTGGGAATGAGCACTAAACTGGACATCGACTCTCTACCGGTCTCTCAATGGCAGTTAATGTCCTGGGCTACAATCGAACGGTTTTCTGCAGACAGTCACCCTACCATCCACCTCACAATTGCTTCTCTCTCCCTCTCTCATGTTTTCTATTGATGGTGCGCTTCAGTCAATTTTTCTCGCCATCCTCCTCTTTCTTTTTATGCATATCTTGGTCTGTGGCCGTAGGATGTCTTTTTGCAGACGAGCAACCACCGCTTTAAGTATATTCATTGTCATAGCCGTTTCAGGCGGCGGTTTAGCCCCGTTTTCCCCGACACCAGGGCCTACAGCATTCCTTCCCACCTTTCCCTACGAGGGACACTAATACGCACGCACATTTAGCCAGCTCGTTTGCCGAGAACTACGCGGCTAGCTAACATTGATATGACCACTCTTTTCTATCCAACCCCAACTACCGAAAATGAACAGTACGCCTTCACATTATCCACTGACCAAACAAGTCCGGACAACTGACCGGCAGGCTTACGTGATCGCAGTTAACCTATAACCAGGGTTACATGACCTATAATTAGGGAGTGAGTACATCGCACTTCTTATGCAAAGAATGGTACATTAAAAGCCTGGAAGGGGTTGAAGGTTGAGTGTGAGTGTCGGGGTGTAAGCGGAGGTTTGCAGTGAGACTTTTTTCAGATGGATACTTTGGTTCTCTTTCTTCTGACCAAGTGGCTGTTCGTCGCTTTGCCAATCCTTTGTGAGCCAACTGGTTAGCGCCAGCGGGTTGACCTCTGCTACCCTATTTAGGACGACCGATGGACGACAGAAAAATTAGATTGGTCGCGGTAACTAGACTAAATTAGCCGTTCTCTTGAACAGTTTTACACCCACTTTACGTTGTCATTCTCCGTTTGTTTGTTTGTCGGATATACTTCATTGCCTTTGTGTTCCTTGCTGTTTTATTTTCTCTCGGGTTAATTTCTGGGCTTGTTGATGACTTAAAAGAATTAATATCCTAAATATATTAGTTTAAGGGCGGATATCTTTCAAATGAAAATCTGTAGGCGTTCGTGTTGTTAGTTTATTCTTCTAAGTCTACTCCTACTTGATATAATCCAACCTTAGTACAAAGCTACTTTTTACGGCACTTGGTGTGGAACAAAGGCACAGTGGATTAGCTAGAAATAGATCTCTTCAGTATAAAAAAGAAAACTGTAATTATGATAAAATATTTAATTTAAAATAAGAAAAGTATTCTTTTTCTTTTTTTTTTTCTTTTTTTTTTCTTTTTTTTTTTTTTTGCCTTGTAGACTCTCCGGTAGGCTACAGGATCAATCCTTGTCAATCTAAATGTTGCTGATATAGAAAGTGCTTTTTTAAGAGGTGGAGTTGGTAGTCCTTGACAAAAGCGATCTGATATTTAGAGATGTTTTTCTCCTAAACTGGTTGTCAACCAAAGCTAGAGATATTAGTCGGGTCTTCTATTAACCCCACGCTTTCTGCTATTGTAGATTCAGGAGATATTTCTTTGAATTTCGAACCGAACCCAAAATAGACAATCTGTATGCTAGCGTTTCTGAAGATTGGTTCGATGACGCTTCTGTAGACGTTCTCCCCATGTTTATTTCCTGAAATGAGATGACATATAACATTTACATTCCTAGGTCGCTCGGTAAAGACACTGAGATTCTGTTCCATTTCCTCCATCCACTGCTTGAACATAATCTGGAACAGATTCTCAGTGACTAGAAATGTGAATGTTATATGTCAGCCCATTTAAGGAGATAAACATGGGAAGAAATTTACACACGCCTCATTTGAACCAATCTTCAGAAACGGCAACATACAGATTAACTATTCTGGGTTCAGTCCGAAATTCAAGCAAATATCACCTGAATAAGACCGAAGTGTACAACAGCCGAAGCGTTGTGAATGTGACAATAAAAATGAGTACAACAGTCTGAACAATGTAAATAGTGTCAATAGTTACAATACTTCATCTCAGAAATATAGACAGATAAAAATTAAAGTATAGCATAAATATTTATTATTTTGAGACGTGGACTTTCTTGTTAATGTAATGAAAACACATAAGAAGCAAACATTAAACATTATAAATTACTAGATGCAGCATCCATCTAACGACTACTGGTAACAGTAAAAATATTATTACTCATAATATTTCATAACTGGGTCTCGTACGATCAGCGAAGTTGAGCAGGGTTGAGCCTGTTCAGTACCTAGTAGGGTGACTGCTTGAGAATTACCAGGTGCTGTAAGCTCGGATGTGTGGGTGATGTAATGGCCAATGTCTCGGAATTGTTAATCGAAGCGCAGAGTTCCAATTCCCTTAAATTCACTTATGTGCAAATATCCTTAGGAAAGGAATGACTCCACTTCGTCATCCCCAGCTATAGGTTAACTATTAAAATTTGTGTCTCTAAACCATTACTATCTCAAAAAAACATAATTCTTACAATATAAAATATTTTCCGCCTTTAAATAGCATGAAAAGGGTTGACAAGGAAAAGGAAATTTATCAATCTTCGTTTCTTCTTTTTCTTCTTCTTCTTACTCTTATTTCTCTTCTTTTTCCTCTTCCTTTTTTCTGCTTCTTCCCCTTAAGCTCTTAGGAGTTTTCGCCCTTTGCTAAAGCCCTCCACACACACACCCGTTCCCCCATCCATTGACACAAGCTCCTCACCCTAGTGGCTAAGAGCTGCTCCTATCTCCCTTGCTCTCAACATACCACGTGAGGGTTCAGTTTTCCAAAACCTCCTTCTACATTAGGTTTTTAAGGAATTCAAACTGATTCTGAGCATAAGTGCTCTTTCTGTTGCCATTTCCCTTAAGATTTCTTTATTGCTTACTCGTTCTGTACCCTGTATTTTCATTATCCTTCTCGGAATCACATTTCTGCTACCTCAAGTTCTTTCCTCATCCGTGATGAGATTGCCCAACATTCAATACCATATAAGAATAACAAATAATGAACTTTGCCAAATAACAGAAACCACATCACTTCAGGATTTTCAAAAAAATAATAACATAATCCAGACGTTAACATTTCACCCTACTACAAATAAAATGTTAGGAAGAAATGCGCACCAATATTGGAAAGAGCGATAAGAGTTACTGGACTTGAGAAACCTATTTTCTGGAAAAAATTTTATGAGAGAAAGCTTTTTATAAATTTCAATCGTCAGTAGCCCTGACTACTCTCACAATGAATGCTGAATGTTTCCTTATAACGAAACGGGTAATATTATCATTGCCATTGGCCTATCCATCTGTATGTACGCATTGAATTCCATTGTGTGATAAAATATCTGTTTAGGATTTCCCCGGGAACAAAGAGATAAAACAGAAGAAATTGGATGCATTCTTAATGCTGAGAGACAAAAAAAAAACTGAAAAACAAAAATGAAAAAAAATCATACCAAAACCGTTTTGTGGTTTTGCCCGAAAAAAAACATGTTTTAGTTTTCCATTATAATTACAGAATTTTCACTTTGATTCTTCTCGGCTCCTTTTGGTCAGCCTGTTCGTAGCCTTTCGTGGTCACCTGCTATTTTCGTTTCCAAACGAGTACCATTTTTTTCTGCTCCCGAAATTTTCGCGCCAGTCGCACAGAAAATCACGCGAACTTCTCTTTGGCAGCGGGAACAAGGTCGCCATGAATCTTTATCTGTGTTTCCAACGTCACAACATTTTGGTAATTTCTAGAAACTCTGTTTCGTTTCTTTTTTATTTATTTAACATTTTTTTTTATTTTTTTAGTCTTGATTTTTTTATGAGTCTTTTTATCCTATAGTTAAGAATGGTGCCAATTTGTCGCCACTTTTCGATGTCTGATTGAAATTTTTACGCTATTTTGATTCGCATTTTTTTAATGGCTAACTATTCTGGAAAGAGTTGCAGAGGAGATTCACACTTTCAGAAAACTGTGTCTCTGCAAACTGTAGACAAGTGTTTCTCATCAGTAATCTATCTATCTATATATATATATATATATATATATATATATATATATATATATATATATCTTTGTGTGTGTGTGTGCGCGTATATGTGTGTAATAAAATATATCTATAAAAAGACAATATGAATAAAGACAAAAGAAAAACTAATCTTTACCAACACGCTTCGTCTTTTGATGGACTTTATCAATGTAGATGGATATATTTTATTTTGTAATATATATATATACATAGAAGTAAAAAATATCTTTAGGTCTTCAAAATTTTCAAATTATTAAATTGCTCAGGAGGTTAAACGTAAAAGGTAAAGCTAAACTATGGATGACGCTAAGGGGTATAATTTAATGCCTAATAAACGAAAGTGATTCTTGCTACTGTTGGAGTTGATTTTTTTTTTTTATTTTGTTATTTGTTCATATATATTTATTTCCTTTTTTTAAATTCGATAAATTCTTCATGTATTTCTTTATTCTAAATAATAGGTATTGACTTAGTCGTTTTCTTAATTTTTAAAGATTTTTATGGTCAATTCCACATATGCTGTATTTCACGACAAGACCAAATCTTACTGAGACTTTTACGGATAAACTACTAACCATTATTATGGGTTTATTTTCGTTCGTCATTATGTTGATCATATGCTTGTCCAGATAACAAAGTTCAAAGCAACGTGGAATTGTGCGAACTTCAATACGCAATATTCTTGGCAAGAACGCGAATGTGATACATACCTCACACTGCAAAAAGCGTTTATAAGTGAGTCCCCTACAGAAAAAACAGGAAACTAACTATTAATAGCATTAATTATGAAAACGGTCAAAATGTAATTGCTGCGTTTTTAAATTAAAATAGATCTAATTTCAACAAATTTTATACCATCTACAACATAGGTTTCACCCCATTTAATATAACAAAAATAATCCTTGAAATCCGCAGACATCAGTCTGTTTCCGTATCGACTGCAATGTCATTTGATCCTTCTAATAAACATTAAACATATTTCTTTTGTTATCTTGATACATATTTCTTAGTTGAAGCTTAGATTTATACGTTACTAGCAGTAGAGCCCGGCGTTGCCCGGGGATGTAACAGTAAGAGATAGGTCAAGTATCGACCATCATAAACACTGAAAAATAAAATTGACAAAGATTATTGTTTAAGGTTGACGGACACGCATGTCCTAATTAGTTTTTTTTTTTTTTTTTTTTTTTTACGAATTGGTCAAACCCAAACTCAAACACAAACATTATTTTCAATCGTTATGAGTCTACCGATTGAATAGAATTTTATTATAAACAATTGTCTTGTAAATGGAATTTTTAAAGCATTCTGAATGTAAAAATAAAGAAAAAGGTGTGCAAGACAATAAGAAACAGTACTTGCCAAAAAAAAAAGTGAAATTTGGTTGAAATCGGTTGAAAAATTTAGAAAATCCGATCCCATATATAAACGAACATACCCACACACAAACAAACAACCTGGGTTTTATAATAAGTATAACTCGATTTTTCCCCCTTTCATTCTCGCGATAGCGATGCCTTTTCAAATTGACTGCGTGCAAAAACAATTGTGTTTTTCCAATTTTTGGCGCTGTCAGAATCACCCAAGGTAATTTTACGTAGTCCTGTGAAGTATTGTTGAAAAATGTAGGAAATCCGATCCCATATATAAACGAACACACCCACACACACACACACAAAGAAACAACCTGGGTTTTATAATAAGTATAACTCGATTTTTCACCCTTTCATTCTCGCGATAGCGATGCCTTTTCAAATTGATTGCGTGCAAAAACAATTGTGTTTTTCCAATTTTTGGCGCTGTCAGAACCACCGCAAGGTAATTTTACGTAGTCCTGTGAAGTTTTGTTGAAAAATGTAGGAAATCCGATCCAATATATAAACGAACAGACACACACACACACACAACCTGGGTTTTATAATAAGTATGATTAACCTGAAACGGGGATGAATTTTGGTAGTTTATTATTGTGGGGCTCGCCCTTGTACACAAGATGGACTCGTCCAAAGTATACTTATAATACGGAGAGATAGCGGGAGAAAAACGTCGAGACAGGGTGTTCACCCAGAGTTATACGAGAGTCCAGAAAGAGAATTAATTACGGCTTCAACTACAGAGACTTGTACATATACTTTTCTACTAACCCGCATTTCTGGACTACTAATCTTCCTTTCAAGTTTGTATTCTTACGTTTAATACACATATTTTTCTATTTCAATTACTGGTGTTGTTTATTTATTTGTGCAGGATTCCATCCCCGGAATCCACAACATTTATGTTACTCATTGATTATAGACATGAAGGTTTTGGTGAAAGCTCAGCCGAATGTTTGACCCCCTTCTTTCATTATCCCCTTAAGTTTTTCGTTCTTTGGACGCTGATAATCAATACGTTCGCCTTACTTCGCTGCAATGATCAACCCGCTGAATGATTTCGTTCTCAACATTTTTTCACTGATTCGTTTTTATGGTTTATCAACCATCTCCAGATTATTTAAAACTAGGCTCTTTTTTCTTTCTTTCTTTTTTAGATAGTAATAATTTTTGGATTGGGAGATAATAATGGTTTAATGACATAAGCCTTAGTTACTAACCTATAGGTGAGAGAGAAAAGGTAGATTCATTCCTTTCTCAAGGGTTTTTGCGTGTAACTGAATATAACGAAGCCAACTCTATTTCTGAGCCATTATCCATTATACCATTCGCTAAGAGCACTTACTCCCAAATTGTCACCCATCTAGATTCTGACCAGGATCGATATTGCTTAACTTCGTTGATCGTACAGGAACCAATGTTTCAACATGATATGGCCGTAAGACTATGTTCAATCTCGCTACCTTCATCTAGTTGTTATATAATCATAATATTCTTGATTTTTATTTGAATAACCGACTGTTAACAAAACCTACCGTTGAACATTTTTATATTTTCAGGGTAACTGTTCTAGAACAATATTGCTGCTGTTTCAAATGTGCAAGTGTTGCTCCATTTTTTCTATCCTACGTTCTCGGAGAAGGGTATTTATGTACTAAAACACTGAATGTACAAGTGAATTTATCTCGATGCTGTCTTCGTGTACACATGAAAATATATTTTATTTATATAGTAATACAAGAAATTGTGGATGATCGCTAACTTCCTGGAGGGATACGACACAGAGAAGAATACGAAGAATGTTAGATTAGTAAATTCTGTACTGGTAGTGTAAAGGTTATCGTCATGAAACCAGTGAGCCGAGGCCAATGTCCGATTGAAATCTCTTTCGGAGATTTAAACCTGAAACAACACCTGATTCAACGTTAAAGTCTACTGTCAGAAGCAGGCCATAATGGCTAAGCAACCCGGTCACATCCCTTCCGCAAATGTTTAGCCTCTTTCGACGAACAGATTCGCCCGGTCTGTCTAGACAGATAGAACATCTACGTTAACTGTCACACCCCATGAAACGAATACACTGAATCAATAGCTTCATCTACAGCAAGGAAAGTTGGTTCTCTGTGTCGCGCCAAAACGTTTTTCTCGACTGAGTCCATCCTTCAGATCTATAAATCAACAATGCATGGAATACTGCTGCCATATATGGTTTGAAACCCCCATTTTTCGTCTTAAAATACTCGACAAAATCCAGAGAAAGATATGCAATGTGATTGGCCCTGATCTGGCATCTCGCTTAAAGTCGCTCTCTCACAGATGTGTCGTCCCTTCTCTCTGTCTTTTCTACAAATACTTTCACAGTAACTGCTCCGACGAGCTACTTTCGCTGGTTCCCAAACTGCATGAATTTAAGCCTGCTACTAGGTTGGCACCTCATTCCCAAATTTTCACTGTCGATACGGTTAAATGTAGCCGTCTCTTCTACTCCAATAGCTTCATGTCTCGCACTTCCCGTCTGTGGAACCGCCTTTCCCTTACTTGCTTCCCTGATAGCTATAATCTCCAACTATTCAAATGCGGTGTCAATCCAGATGCCTTCATCTATTCCGAATCCTTATCTTCATCCTTTCCTCTGTCACGCCTCTTTACTCTTGCTCGCACTCTCTGTAACCCCTTAGAGAACCCATTCTATCCTGCTATTTGAACTATAGCTAGGAATATAACAGTTTTCCTTCTCTTAGACTGGTTAACAACCAAGGTTAGAGAGGCAAGTCTACCCTGCTATTTAAACCCCAGATTTATGCAACTCAGACAAATCTGCGGTAATCCTGAAGAAAAATGGCCAGTGTTTCGGGATATATCTATTGCTACTAATTACATGTTTCATTGAGGACAAGGAAAATCTTATAAGTTTTAATCAGGTTTTTCTTTTATAGTTTTCTTACAGTTTTTCTTTTAAGAGTGTGTAGGCACGTTGCAGTAATGGATAGCGGCTCAGACAGGAATCGGAGAGCCTAGTTCGAATTTCAGTTGAGTTCATTGTATTCATTTATGTGCTGATACCATTATGAAAGGCATGAATCCATCTTCCCCTCCCCACCTCTCTGTTATGGAGACAGACTGGGTCTTATAGTCTCTAGTGGCAACTGGTCTAGACGGAAAAACTCTAATTTCAAATCCAACATGGATAAGATTAGGTTCCGTCAGGCTATCTAGCCCGGAGAAACGCCATTCTTTCTGCAGTTGCAGTACAGGTGGTGCCACTGCGACCCCAATGGATATCCTTATCTTCATCCTTTCCTCTATCATGCCTCTTTACTCTTGCTCGCACTCTCTGTAACCCCTTAGAGAACCCATTCTATCCTGCTATTTGAACTATAGCTAGGAATCTCGTCATCGAAGAGAGCGTAGAAACTGTGAGTAGTGATTATTATCACGAGCGCTTTCGGCCAATTCATTAGCAATTTTCAAGGAATTTGTTTTTAGCTTATTTTCTGCGTTTATATTCTGAGTTATTAGGTTGGTGCAAAAATAATGACGTAATAATATCGTTTTTTTGACGTTAAAAATACGTCAAAAAACGACATTATTACGTCATTATTTTTGCACCAACCTAATATATTGTCTGCAAGTAATAGTAGTAGTAGTAGTAATTCTAAGCTGTGTTGTTTCGTCGTAATTCCATGTTGGAGCGATTTCAACGTCCCCCTATCACGTTCAAGATCGTTTCAAAACCAGTAACATTGAGTGCTGACTTAAACCCCTTTGTAAATTATGTTTCCATTATCTTTAAACGTCTTTTGCAATTAACTACTAATCAGCGTATTTGTAAGCAGTGCTAATGGCCAATGATTAACTCTAGACTGAAAATTGTCTACACACGCACAAAAATAAAAACTGTCAAGACATGTTAATATTTAGACAATCTGAAATATCTAAATTTAACATTAATATATAGAATATAGTTTTGTTTTATTTTTTTTTAATTATCTTTTATTTTCCATTTCGAAATAATACCGAATATAATTCTCCACAGCTGCCCACGAAGTTGGCGGTGGCGCTGAAATTGGAAAAGAATGATTCTCCTAGTTTCTCGAAGAAAGACATTCCAAACATCATTATTTGGACGTGCCAATACCTTCTTAGAACCTATTATAATTATTTCAATTTTTCCAAAATCCGAAGCCATAGAAAAACCTTGTCGCTTTTCCCTCCACCAACACGCGCCGCACCCGAATCGCTGATAGCAGAGAATCCTGTCAAGTAATTATAGATAAGATTATTTTTTAAGAAGTTGCGTTCTGCGTTCGGAGATAAGGCACAAAGTTTTAATACACGGTCCTTTGCCAAATATAAAGTTATTTATATATTGCTCTGTTTTAACCTTTTTTTTTCCCTCATCGCCCTGAATCTTCTGCTTTTCAATTTTCCCACTTTTTAATAGTCTCGAGATTTCTGCTCTGACTTTATTCCAGAAATAGGTTTTATTTTGGGGGTGTTTAAAAACAGGGTTTTTTTTTCTATTGAAAAAGAAACGACTTGCTGTTCCATTCGTTGCAATAGTCTCCCGAGAAACATTATTGGTCTAAATATTAGTTTCTTTCTAAATTTCTGGTAGAGTGCTAGAACATATGATTCACTGTATCGTGCCAGACAATCATTCTGGTCAGAATCTATCTGGCACATATATAAATCTACTATTCGTCCCTGTATGGAATATTGCTGCCGTATTTTTGTTTGGTATCCCTTCTATATATCTCGAGATTCTTGAAAAAATTAAAAGAGGAGTCTGTAATATAATCGCCCCTGACCTGGAATCTCGACTTCAGATACTTTCTTACCTACGTGACGTGGCATCTCTCTGTCTTTTCTAAAAAATATTTTTTATGGCAATTATTCTAAGTTCTTCTCTGTGGTACCTTGACCTGATGAATTTAAGCGTACTACTGTATTGTTAACTAGGTCTCACCATTTTGCGATTTAAAGAGCTAGATCTATTTTCTATTCTAATAGTTTATTTTCTCGCACTTCTCGCCTATGGAATTACTTTCCTATCTCTTGATTTCTCTGCCACCTCCAAAAATTTAAATGCAATGCCAATCGCTATATTGTGTCTACCTCATCCTTGTTCTTTTATTGTTCTTACGCATCACTAAAGTTTTCTAATTTTCTCTCACTTCCAGATGGAGAAGAAAGGCCTAAGCATAAATTACAAGACGGAATGCATGGTCATCGATAAGAGGATGAACCCGAAATGCGATTTGCAGGTCACTAAAATCAAGCAGACGCGGAAGTTTAAATATCTGGGAAGCGTATTGACAGAGGACGGTAAATGCGACACTGAGATCCGTAGACGTATTGGGATGGCCAAAGACACATTCCAAATCTTAGGCAAAGTATTGCGATATAGGGGGATTTCTTTGATAACAAAGAAAAGAATACTGAGCTGCTACGTGACATCTGTCCGTCTTTACGGCAGCGAATGCTGAACGATTTCCTCCAGAATGAAGGCCAAGTAGATGTTGTTCTACAGAAGGATGCTGAGGATATCATGGACCGAGCGTGTGAGCAACGATGAGGTCTTAGAGAGGGTGCAAACAGGGAGAAGGATTAACAGCAGAAAGAAGCAGCTGAAGTTTCAGGGACCCATAATGAGGAAAGAGGGCTTTGAGAATCTGATACTCACGGGTCGAATAGAGGGAAAGCGAGACAAGGGAAAACAGCGCGTGACATCCCTGGCGGGCTTGAGTAGGTGGATGACAGAATGTGTGGGATATGGTAGAGGAAAAAGAAAAACCCCTTGCATTCTAGTGATATTATCTCTTTGCTTTGGGTGAAATGAGTAAAGACAGGGGCCATTATTTACATGCCGGCTATTATCCTCGTCTCTCTTGTTATCATCATAAGGTTTCGGTTGTTATGCTCTTTGGCCTTCATCAGGTGCTTATTGATCAGGATAATATCCTAAGAAACTTGAACTGAACCCTTTATTTAATTTATAGGGTATATTATTTCCATTGTGATAATATCTAAGGATGTCTCGGCTACTATTTTTTAGTAAAGCTCAATTATTGCTCACTCCGTTTTTCTGAGGTTTGTGAGAAACAAAGCTAGCTTGATAGCAAGCTTTTTTCACAAACCAATTTATTATTGTACTAAGTCCTATACTTGGGGATGCCTCATTAGAATGCCAATCTAAACTAAGATTTATTAAAATAAAATAAGTAGCTAGATTATAGTAATAGTAAGAAACTTAGTCTGTTAGAAAACTTACTAGTGAAATGTTTGTAAACGTACCACCGAGTGTGTGGTACGAAGTGATACAAGCTCGCTTTACTTTTAAGTATTCGTACAATCAAATGCAAAAATTGCATCCCAGTTTGCGCAGTCAACGCGAAAGGTAATCCCACAGAGTTGGAATCCCAGAAACTAGGGTTTTCCATAGTTCAAAGAAGAAAACATAGTACGCTTTTACCTTGCCTACCCATGGTAATAAGACGGGTCATAGGATTTGTTTTTGTTATGTAGTAGTTTCACAGTGGAGGCTTGTATTTGTGCTAAGTCGGTCCTAAAATAGGTTCGACGTACAAAACGTTAGGAACTTGATATAATAGGTAATGATGCAGTAATCTAGTTGGGGTGGCTGATACTTTAATATCTGACTAACGGTCGTCCGACATCGACTGACTGACCCACTCTCTGAGCGACTCAGCGACTGCTACTACTTATTATAGGTAGGAGAGTCTATTAACTATAGAATAGGTGTGTTCCACTATAACAGTTTTTAATGTGGAGTGCCCTTACGCATACCTGTGACCTAGGACAGATACTATGCTTTGATGTCAGGCCCAAAGTCTGAGAAGCGTTATTTGATCACTCCCCTACAGTGGCACGGTGTTACACAAGGTGTTACACCGACCTGCCCTCTTTCAGTGCAATGAAGGGAGCGTTGCAGCAGGGTTGAAATTCCCGAAAACAGATTCCTTGACCATTGATCAAAAGGTAATCAGATACCACGCTTTGGTCCCGGTCAAAGGTTTACTCGTTGTTCTGCTTTCATTACCTGAAGCCAAACTGATTCCTAGGTAGCAATGAATCCAAGTAGAGAAAACTCGCATTCGAGATTCTGGTTTCAACCCGAATTCGAATCAACACCGTGAACACTAGTAGCACATAGACGGAAATTTATCGTAATTATTAGTGTATAATGCGCATTCTAAATTTGGGATATTAAATCTGAAAAATAAAAAGTCTCTTTTATAATATGCATTGATTATATATACAGTTATATATATATATATATATATATATATATATATATATATATATATATATATATATATATATATATATTGGTGCAAAAATAATGACTTAATAATGTAGTTTTATGATGTTAAAAAATACGTCAAAAAACGACATTATTACGTCATTATTTTTGCACCAACCTAATAGATATATATATATATATATATATATAAGCTGCTATGAAAGTTTACGTTACAGAATACTTCGCAACATGAATATTCCACTAAACCAACATCAAAATATAGATTTCAGGGCCTGTATCCGGCATAAAAACTTTTTCCAGCCTAGATGACAAGTAGCTCGGTTCGTTACCTTTTTTCACATCAGGACAAATAAAAAAAAGGCCGGTAATATTTTATTGCCCACCGTTCCACCAGCAGGTATTAATTTTGGTAATTATATTCGCGGAAATTTCTAAAATAACATATGTTCTTGTACATGCAATTATTGCTCGTTTTTTACCAAAAATATCTCTTAAAATGTGTTCCACTAGAGAAACAATGGTCTTCGTAGACAAAGGTGTCCGGCAATCTGAAATATCTAATATATATATATATAAATAAATAAATACTTTCATAAAATAAAACATTATTTTTTTTTAATTTGCAACTTTTTCTATATATATATATATATATATATATATATATATATATATACACTTTAGGAAAATCTATGGCAAATTGGAATATGTTTTGATGGAACATGTTTAAGCGTACACGCACGCACATACACAGACGTAGTACTTCTATCATAATAAGCTAGTGCATGTCCAATCGACCACAACTGGCAGTTGTTTGAGCAGTATGCTCACAGTTTACAGGCGGCCGGTATTGGGCATTTATAGCATCGCGTCTAAATCAACTAGGATTGCTGGCGAATAAATATAATGTACTCACCAATTAAAATCACCATGGTGTGGGGATGCTCATACAGCAAAGAATCGACTAGCCGAAAAATCAATTATATTTGAGAAAAAATACCCAAAACACACGCACACACATTTTTTAACCAAGTAGAATGCTGCGCAGTAATCTGGATAAATTAGTCTCCTTTAAATTAATGTGGAATACGTCTTTATCTAAACTCATAAACTTAATAAATATACACTAGTGGATTAACCGCGATCTAACTTTACCTTAGTTTAAAGTACATTCATATCCTGTTAAATCTTAATAAATACATCTAGGATATAAAAGTTCAAGACTCTACGTCTATAACTTTTGTCAATATGTTTCTCTGAATATAATTAATAATCATTTAATTCAAATCTCTTAGATTTTTAACTTAAATTTCTTGGTTAAATTTTCTTATATAAAAAGCATACGAATTTTTTTTCGCTAATTTCGAAATTTAAATTTTCTTTTTTTAATATTATTTACAAATAATTTGTTGAATGAAATTTGTTGGAATTTTGGCCGAGGACCAGACAGGATAGTTTCCAATTCACACAGAACTAACTACACTTTATGACCCTCCCCGCTTTGTCAAATAACACACTAATGTTAAATCTGAAATCAGTATCTCAAAATAGGTCAACAATCTCTGTCTTTTCCAACTCTCTAAATAAGACAGCAATATCTCTTGATTTTAACACGGAATATTTTTTCCATTTGATTTGTGATTTTGTTTATAGGTCTTGAAGATTGTGAGCTGCTTTTTTAGAGCTCACATGAAATAAAAATTATTACCATGGGATTAATAAAACGTCTCATCAGCATGTTAACAATGATGGTAAAAAACGATCTTATTTGAAATTGCGAATTATGAAACATAAAAAAATATATGTATATCTATAATGATCGTAAATCTAAATAAACCACTTAGCTTTATTTGCCGACGATATTATTTTTTCTGGAGATGTTTCGGCGGAAAGGTACATTAAATTTTAATAGCTGGGATACATATGTAAATATTTTTATGAATATATGATCCCTTTCTTAAGATCATTTTATAATGGTGTGGCTATAATAATCTGTTTATACATATATATATATATATATATATATATATATAGAGAGAGAGAGAGAGAGAGAGATTTGCATTTTACGTGGCCTTCAACAAGTTGGCATCTATTTTAAAGATTTTCCTTAAATATAACAAGCCAATTTATGAATGAAATGTTCATTTAAACTTTTGTTTCAAATCTGTCAAGTATTGAATATATCTTACTTTGCAAAGCGACAGCGAGTTGGCGAAGCCTGCCCGTACAAAATAAATATTGTTCCGATTCCTGATTCTTAGGGGCAGGGATCAATTTTATTTTTATCTACGGTTAAAACAGGCTGTAAAACGAATGCAGAGGAGGAAGGGTATTCTGTTGAGATTTCAAATGCGGTTCAACATCTTCCCGCCAAAGAAAGGAAGAATCGTCAGTCACCTTGCTATCTTTGCGGCACAGATGAAAATGTCTGGTAATTGGCCCTCTGTGACACTATTTGGCTTGCTAAAAAAAAAAAAAGAAAGAAGAAAAAAAAAAGAAAGGCGAGAATTAAATTTAGGTGATAAGAAACCATCACGAAAAGGACACTAAGCGGTGTTATTTTTCTGACAAAGAAAAGTGGTAAAATTTTTATTACCATTGTTGAGAAAGGAAGATACTGGATTTAATCTGATTTATGTTACGGGGCGAGTGAAAATTCCAGGCTGGTCAAATGACCTACAGGGCAGAATTCTAAATAGATAAAAATTATTTAGGTCGCAGAAAATGTCCGTTGGATCAACCGCAGAATTACAAAAACAAAAAAACTGAGCCGTTGGCTATCTACGAAGATCTTTTGAAAAAGGCATCTGTTTTGTACCAGGGTCTGGCTATGATAAGAAAATTATTTTTAATTAACGCCAGAATGCGATCTCATCATATGACCACCAACTTGATGCTGGTGAAAAGCTGGTTGACGAATTCCAGGTGATCCGGTTAAGATAAAGAGTCTAGGGTGTGAGGTTTCCTCGAAGAGAAGAAAGAAAATGAAAAGAAAAAAAAAAGAGAAGATAATTTTTTTTTCTTTGAGCAAGATTTTTTAAACCGAGTCTAGTCTGGCCACACCCATGCTGCTGAGCACCCATTGGCTGAATGGTGGCATGGGCGTTAAGCGGAGGTGATCATGTGAAGAAGGAGGGGAGGCCAGTTGCGCCCCACTGAAGGGATAGGTGTGAGATGCCACTGTGAGAGAGAGACCCGTTGACACCCTCTGAGGGTATGGGTGAGATACCAATATGAGAACAGAAGAAGGTGGGAAGACGGAAGACTTCCAAAAATGGAAAATAATAAAATTTTCCTGACCAAAAACAAAGAAGTGGATTGTGGGTTTAGAATTATCAAGGAACCTCAAACCCTGACAAGCCCACCCCGGTTTTGGTCGGCGTCCATATAAGCAGAGTCGCAGCGAGTTAAGGCAGTTGAGTTCGAGTTCCAGTTGGGGTTGGAGACAGAGAAGCAAGCAGTTGCAGTGAGCTGAGAGCCCTGAAGACCCGCCTCGCAGAAGCTGACAAAGATTTGCGCAAATTCCGAACTCAACTTCTAGCCAAGAACAATTTATTTTTGAAGAACGACTTAGTCTCACACCACCAAAACAAGTTTTACGAATATCACCTGAAGATACACCAAGAACCAGTTTCTTAAAGAACAAACAACTTAAGATGTTAAGACTCGCCTAACAAACACAAAGTGTCACGAATCCATATAGCGGGTTGGGAAGTAGACGAAGTCTTGTATTCTGCAACCATATATAAAATATTGTTATCCTTTTTTAACACATTTGAACTTTTCGAGTTATTATTTTCTTTTCTTTTACATATACTTGTGCGATATCGCCCTTGTTCGAACTCGACTTGCATTACGGCCTGGCGACTGATTGATTTTGTCTGCCTAAGATCAATTCACAACGTGGGTAGGTTAGACTGGAAATCAAAGCAGTTACTTCGGTAACAAGACGTTGGAAGCGAGCTGGGAACGACAAGGCTGATACCGAATCTAACCAGATACCCATTCGAATCACCAAAAGGTTAGAACGTCACATTTGGTGCCACGACCAATACCAAGCCAGTTGGTCGTCACAGAACAGGATAGCACGACGGACGCAGCCAGGCAGACGTCACATTTGGCGCAGCGACACCGGGGGACGTCACACTCTGTCAACATGAACATTAGTTTGGTTCTACATGAAAACAGGATTTGTGTCGTATATGTTGCTATGCAGATAATTAAATTCTGTCTCTTGGCAATCTATGAACACATTTGTTTGTTTTTTGGGTTCTTTTTAGGGGAGTGGGGGGGACTTTTTTAAATGTCTCATAATGCATATTCGGATAGCGTAGCAGTTATCGGCGCGGAAAATGGAATTGGAGAACCGACTTCAAATTCGGGCCTAACCTGCTGTATTCACTTTCACACTAATTGTCTCCCTTCATCCCAGTTACGGATTAAACAGCAGTGTAGATGGGCCTCTCTAATCTTAGCTGGAATCCAATCTAGGAGAAGATATGCACTTAATTCAGAACTCTGAAGATAACAAGGCGAATCCTCTCCACTATTTTTTCCAAATCAAAGATATTAATCTACGAAGAGCCTACGGATATGGTTTATTTAAGATAGGCTTAATTTTGTAGTCGTAATATTAATGGTGAAATTAACCGTTTCGATATACGAAACTTTTGGCATTCATTGAAAGGACGTAGACACGATTTTGAACTCCATTGAGACTGGAAAGTTCAGACTGAGCAGCTGCTGCCTATATATAATATCATTACACCATTTTCGCACGGAGTAAAGGTAAAGGATAGCAAAGGAGTCAGATACTTACTGATGCAGTCTAGGCAACCGAAAATTTTTCAAGTTTCTTTAGCAATGGATCAAATGTACAAGTTCAACTTAAGGTCTGGATTGGGTTTAAGCTCCAGTAGGGGCTCAAGTATTACAAGGCATGAAAATTTTATTAGAAACAAAGAAAAGTGTTATGAAGTAGAGAACTTTCTGGAACACATGCAACACTCGGGGTGGGGTTGCTAGATACCGAATCAAGCCGATCTTCTCAAAGTCTGCACCATTCTTTTTGCGATTCCATTCGACTGTGAGTGGTAAAGTGGTGTTTTATACGGGAAACATCCAATACGCTTTAGCCACGAGCACAAACTTTTCTTGCAAAATTCTGGCGCGTTATCTAAGACCAAAGTTTTAGGCACCCCAGTCTTTGAAAATATTGTTCTTAACTCTTTCAGCCCTGACCACCGCTTTACCGGTGATAGAAACAAATGATTTAATTCCCCTCCACCGGTTGAACAGTGGGTAAGCACTTGTAACTATTTCTATATCTACCGTGAAACATTTTTA
The DNA here is from genome assembly GCA_963932145.1 of Acanthosepion lycidas. NCBI lineage: Eukaryota > Metazoa > Mollusca > Cephalopoda > Sepiida > Sepiidae > Acanthosepion > Acanthosepion lycidas. The sequence continues at coordinate 80,207,558 of OZ010572.1, read as the reverse complement.
CTCAGGCGCTCCGGTAGAAGGGTTAAAATTATTCATGAACGCAGAGATCAAAGGGTTAATATTTGTTTTACAATGGTAGCTTTTCTTAATTAATTCTGGCCATCATGTAAATGAGTCTACTAAAATTAAAAAGAGCCGCATGCCTTTAATATGGCCATGATACATTTTTCTTTAGGCCACGATTGAATTTTGTTTTGCCGAAAGATTTCTATTTCAGCCCATTTTGGGCATCTTTTTACATGGTCTTCTATATCTCGAGAATACCCTGGCCACCACGCTTTTAATTTTAATCTCATTTGTGATTCTGTTATACCACAATGTACATCATCATATACTCCTTTTAGTACTTCTTTTCTTAAACTTTGTGGGGTATTGTAATATCTTCATTGTATGTTATGCCTTTCTCTGCAGTTAACTTAAGTCGTGATTCTTTGTAGTGTCTTTCGGCCATTGTACAATTGCTATATGTCTTTCCTTTTATTCTACTGGAAATTCTGCTTACCACTGGATCTTAATATAGTTTCCTTTCTGAGAGGATTTAGGGGTAACACGTCCGTTTCAACCCAGTGCAGCGATTTTTCTTCTGAAGTCGTTTCTAATGTTTACTGTCGAAATTTAATCTAGTTAGCGCATCCACGTGTTGACTACTGTTCCTCTTTACATATATGATGTCGAAATCAAAGGCCATCTTAAAATTTTAGATGTTACTTTTGCTAATTCCTTTCTGATGTTAAATATAAACTCTAAAGATCGTGATCTGATTTCATCAAAAGTTTTGTCCTAACAAAACTTTTGATGAAATTTAGATCTCTTTCTGCGTTCCACACTATTGTTAAGGTTTCTTTCTCAATATTTGAGTAGTTAGTTTCAGCTGACGTTAATTTTCTCGACAGGTACATTATTGGATAGCCTTCTTGAGATAAAATTGCGGTTGCTGCATGTTTATTTGCATCTTTTTTTTTTTTGGATTAAAGATTTTTTGCGATGAATTTTCTTATTAGTGCCTTTTTTAAACTTTCAAAAGCTATATGTTGCCTTTGAGTCCATTTAAATTCTGCATTCTTTTCCCGTAATTCTGCAAATGGTTCTATTAAGTCGCTGTATCTAGGTATATATTTGCCATAAAAATTGGTCAATCCCAAGTAGGATTCTAATTTTTTTCATTTTTTGGTATAGATACTTCTGATATTTTATCTATCAGTTGATTGTCTGGTGAAATTCCTTCTTTAGATAATTGGTATCCCTAATACGATATTTTGTGGTAATTTAATTCACATTTATCGCTATTTTTCGACATACTAGCTTTTTTTGAATTTTTTTAAAACTTGTCATTTTTTTTTTATTCCGCTTTACTGCAAGTACCTATGCATATATCGTCTTGATATATAATTATATTTTTTAATCCCTCCGATAGAACTTTTTCAATTGCCTTTTGAAAAATATGGCTTGGCCTTAACTCCAAATGAAGGAAGAGTTGCATCTTAGTAAGTAATTGTAGTGACTTCTTCAAATTTTCTATCAATTTGTTTTGTTAAATGCCTATTTCAGGTCACTCAGGTTACTCCTGGCAGAGTATATAATTCCTGCTAATTCATCACTTGCCGTTTCTATATTAGGTAAGGGGTATGAATCAGAGCATTTCTGATGATTCACACCTACTTTGTAACCCTCGCATATCCCCAAATTATCATTGAGCTTTCGTATCGCAACAATCAGTGAAGCTCAACTGCTACCACCTTGGATAACTTTCTCAATATGACTTGTTCTACCATTTTCTTTAGTTTTGCATGTACCAGATTCAAAATAATTCAGGTGATTATTTTTTTTAGGTTAATACTCGCGTTATACACTTTCGATGTCAGGTTCTATATAGTTTAATAATTTCGCCGTATCCAATTCTAAAAGGTCTATTCCTAGGGATCCATGAATTTTTGTGCATCTCAAATATAATAACCTCAAAACGGATTTTTGTCTCGAAAGTTCCTTCAAAAGAACCTAGAGTTTTGATGACAGATCCATCAAACTGTTTTAAATTAAGATTGCTTCTTCTTAATTTGGGTTTACTCATTTTTTTTCCAGAAATTCCTTAGGATCAAGGTAACCTCGCTTCCTATGTCAACCTGCATAGGAAAAGTTACAATATTACTGTCTCTCTATTTTTTGCAGGTGTTCTTATCGAATACTAGCAGTAGAGCCCGGCGTTGTCCGGGGATGTAACAGTAAGAGATAGATCAAGTATCGACCATCATAAACACTGAAAAATAAAATTGACAAAGATTATTGTTTAAGGTTGACGGACACGCATGTCTTAATTAGTTTTTTTCTTCTTTTTTTTCTTTTTTACGAATTGGTCAAACCCAAACTCAAACAAAAACATTGTTTTCAATCGTTATGAGTCTACCGATTGAATAGAATTTTATTATAAACAATTGTCTTGTAAATGGAATTTTTAAAGAATTCTGAATGTAAAAATAAAGAAAAAAGTGTGCAAGACAATAAGAAACACTACCTGCCAAAAGAAAAAGTGAAGTTTTGTTGAAATTGGTTGAAAAATATAGGAAATCCGATCCAATATATAAACGAACACACACACACAACCTAGGTTTTATAAGAATAACTCGATATGCGTTGTCCCCCTTTCATTCTCGTGATGCCTCTTAATCGTGTTTTCAAATTGATTTTGTGCAAAAAAAATTGTGTTTTTCCAATTTTTGGCGCTGTTAGAACCACCGCAAGGTAATTTTACATAGTCCTGTGAAGTTTTGTTGAAATCAGTTGAAAAATGTAGGAAATCCGATCCAATATATAAACGTACAGCCACGCGCACACACAATCTGCGTTTTATAATAAGTAAGATACTTCTGTATTTCAGTTTGAGGGCTTATAGTTTCTACCTTTTCTGTTCTCTTTTTGTATCTGCACACAGAATGAAAATGGTATTTTCTTTTACAGTTTAAACATAATTTTCCTAGGACTGGACATTTTTTTTTGTTTCTTTCGTGTTCTTTGTCGCAATATTTATTCTTAATTAGGATTCTAATTGTATTGTATGCATCCACAAAGATTTTATAATTATTAAATTCATTAATTAATTCTAATTGCTGCAAAAATTCTACACTTGCTTCTAAATTCATATTATTCATTTGTAGCAGTTCTGGAATCTTATGTTTGCATGTAACGTCAAACATGCCTGCACTTAATCTTAGAAGGATCAATTCGTCTTCTACAAACATTTCTCTCAAACCCAGTTTTTTAAATTCGAAATACCTCGATGCTTCTTTCAGACTGAGTAAATATTGCATTACGGTTTCATTTGGGTTATATTTTCCAGAAATGTTGTTCTTTCTGCAATAACCAACTGTTTTGGCCGCATATTTCTTTCTATAATGGTTGAAATTTCCTCATATATTAAGTTTTTCAATATTTTGGGATACACCATTAATGGATATTTTCTTTGTGGATTCACATCTTGATGAAACCAAAAATAAACCATGCTTCCCCCCCTTTACTCTAGCCAACACTGCTAAACATCTAATCCCCGTTTCCACATGCTCCGGTTCATCCAATGCGGTTAAGAATCTTATCGGTGATGCCATATTGTTATAGAGTACTCTCTGGAATAAACGTTGCCGGGTCACAGATGATAGCTCGACTGGCATTCGCTGTGGTGTACTGTTTTCATAGCAGTATCTCATTTACATAAAATATTACAAAAAGAATATTGAATTCCTATAGTATATCGATCCTTATATATGGTAATGAATGCTGGACAATCTCCTCATAGATGAAGAAGAGACTTGAGGCAAAAGAGCTGCTATTACACAGAAGGACACTGAGTATACCATGGACGGAATATGTGAGAAACGAGGAGGTTTTAGGGAAAATAAGAGCGAGAACGATACACGTACCTAACAGAAAGCGACTTGAAATTTCATGTCCCATATTGAGCAAACAGAGGTTGGAGAATTTGACACGCACAAGAGATATTCAAAGCAAGAGAATCAAAGAGAAAGATAAGGTATCCAATGGATGGTGTAACAAGGACGTGGGTAGTAAGGAATAAATATTTTTTCGAACTAGAAAAGGTGATAGGTTGTGGAGATCAATGTACTTCCACGGCTTGAAGGGACATGTCACATTGAAAAATATGCATGTAGGAAGGTTCAGTGTCACATGAATATTTTTATTGTATTTTGTTGAAGGGGATGTTTGCTGAAAAGACATCAAAAGTGACTTACTAGAATCTCATAAGTGAACTATTTTTGTATTTTTTAAAATAAAAATGCTGTTAATTATATTTGTTAACAATACCGTTGCTTTCTTTGCTAATTTAAAATTTATGTGCCCTGACAACTACCTAATAATATATGTATTTACGCAGCAACAAACAATCACTGAAGTCCTGGTCTACAAATATTGTGTAGTAACCTCCTTTTCACACAGCAATGAAACTTCGACAGTGCGACAAGAACAAAAACCCCAACCCCTCCGACGCATTCTAACATCTCTTGACGTGGCAAATTCCCCAAGAACAGTTTCATCGAGAGGGTTGGAATTCTCAGCATATATACACCCTTTTAAAGATGATTGCACCGGTGTACAAATGGACGACTGTTGAATATTCAAAGACTTCTTGTACAGATAGTTGACTCGGGTAAGGCGTTCAGCAGACAAACCACAAATAGACTACAAAGATGTCTGTAAAAGAGATGTGAAGCCCCAAGGCATCAATCTAGACACGTGAGCAGATGTAACCTCCGAACGATCATACTGGAGGCAGGAATTGCAAAAAGGTTCGAAGTGATATTTGCCCAAAAGTCAGAAGAGAAAAGGTAAATGAAGAATGCTCAAAGTCTGACAGATAGACCAAAATCAAAGTATAGGGGTGTACAGCGATTCTAGAATATTCCTGACAAAATACTGCGGACGTTGTGCCTGAAATGACATCATGTAGAGTACAACTGCATAAACACCAAAAACTGACGGGTACATAATGTTGAGGTCTAATGTTACAACAATTAAAATAAATAAAGAACACTTCAACAATTAGGACCATAATTTATAGATAGATAGATAGATAGATAGATAGATAGATAGATAGATAGATTATGTTTATATTGTACAACAAATATTTATTTTTCAACATGAATTCCTTTCTCAATAAAAAGAATATTAATAACAGGGATCGAACATTCTCAAATTTAATAAGAAGGAATAGTCTTCGAGTAAAAATTGAATTTTTCCACCTACTCTAGTTTTTCATCTGATTGAATTTTTATATAATTTTCTGGCATCTTTTTCTTTTTTTTTTTTTTTTTGGCTTCTTCCATTAAAATATCGGAAATATTTTTCTTCTACATCCTCATGGACATTAGCTTAAAAAAGCGTGTGTGTTATACAGTAGGAATTATTAAACGACGTAAAATACACCAACTGATGATGACTGACAGATTTCACCTGAAAATATCTTTGACACATTCAAAGCCTAATTCCGCGTAAAAATCAACGTCATATTCTCTAGCGCTGAGGTTTCGCCCAACACCGTAGCTTCCTACAAAACCAAACCATTAACCTAAGAACTCGAGTCATTTTCTTTAAAAGTCTTGTCAGATAGAGACTTTCATATGCATGGCACCAAACCCGTTCAGAAGTATCTAAATTGTCATATGACCGCTTTCAGATTAATGGTTAAAAATGGCTTTGAGGGAAAGAACCCTGTAGGTTTTAGCAAGGACAATTCTTCTCCGAACTCCGTAGACTGGTGCTATAGAATCCTAAAAAAGAAGAACTGTACCAACAGAAAAAATATTACTTGATTACTTTCAATAGCAGCAACAACTAAAAGCCATATCACAGAAAATAACGACATACAGAAAATGTTTATTTTTCACACTACTCCGTACAGGGGGTTAGGTAGGAAACTCTATGGATACTAGAAAGACCGATAACAGCTACAGGAGTTGAGAAACCTATTTTACTGGAAATTCGTTTTAAGAGAAAGATTTTATAAAATTCAACCTTTGAGTAAGCACGGGCTGCTCGGTCAAGACATGCATAATGTTTCCTTATAAGAAAACTGGTAACCATTACCATTTTTGATGCAATCATAAACATCTTAATATAATAAATCTTCCATCAGTGTTAACCTGAATTTCTGAGATGAAGTTTTGTTGTTATCATGGAAGGATTCTTTCAGATCAGTTTCCATATCTTGCTCTGGCTTTTATTACAACGTTTGCATGCATCGCATGTTTTAATTCTTTGCAAATAAACCAACAAAGAAATCCAATCCAGATTATTATTAGAGATTATTATTATTATTATTATTATTGCTGTTGCTGTTATTGTTGTTATAACTATTATTAATATTATTATTATTTAGCTTACACAAAGGAGGTTATGAGCAAATTATGCTGAAAGTCTTTGTTTTGTTTTGTTTTTTGTTTTGTTTTTTGTTTTGTTATTTTGTTTGTTTTTTTGTTTTGTTTTTTTGTTGTTTGTTGTTTTTTT
>OZ010572.1:80126048-80196048 GCA_963932145.1 Acanthosepion lycidas | reverse complement strand
AACAAAAGCCAGAGCGCTGGTGTGGCGATGTTTGCAAAGAAGGGTGGTTAACAAGGCAAAATGGAATGCTGAGTGATCATGGGATTGGATTAATTGCTTGAGAAGCAGATGTGCCCAACTAATCAGTCGCTACCTAGTTCGGGTCTTGAGAACATCTTGTTAAATCTAGTGGTCAAGACATCGCCATTTGCAAACATAAGGACGATTAAACAAAAGACTATTGAAAATAAGCAGAGTCGAAACACAAAGAATGAGCGTGGCAGACTAAGTGAATGTTGTTGGTTCCATATTAAAATGTGGGTGTTTAAATGCCTGTAAGTCGGTGTTTAAAGTCAAATAACGCCATGGAACAAAACAAATGCGTTTGCATGTGCACATTTATAAATGTCTTTATGAATGTGTTTGGCTACGCAAGTTGGGTAAAAGTTAAGTCAACACTGATGGCGGTTGATCCCAGCGTTTAAACTGCATCATGTAAATGATGTGCAACTAGAAATTGTTATCTGACATTTTTCCCACAGTTACATTCATTATTATTATTATTATTATTATTATTATTTGATATTCTCTCCGACGTTTAGATGTTTCGGTGAGATGATGATGATCATATCTCTACTCCTACCAGTAATTTAGAGACAACATTTTCTTCACAAATCAACTTTTTCAAGTAGTAGTCTTTGTCTTGTCTTGTAACGGCATTCACCCAGGGTGGGTTGAGCCGGATCCAATATTGGAGTTTCATGAGAATTTGGAATTCACAAGCGGTCCCCGAACCCGCATGTATAGCACACGAGATTTTGATTATAGTGGTGAAGGTTTCGTGCAGGACCATCCACACTTTTTGAAGGGCCGATTACAGAGACCTGGTGCACTACGTCCCCGAACGACCCTCCGCAGGTTTTGAATTCAGAGTCTTCCTTCTCCTAGACCAGTTGCCATCCAAGGCTATAGAACCCAGTCTGTCCTGCTATTTACCCATAGCTGGAGGGAGAAGAAGAAGATTCACAGCTTTCCCAACGGTATTACCACGTAAGTGAATGTAATGGATTCTAATGGAATTCGAACTCGGCTCTTCGATTCCTCAATCCAAGCCGCTATCCATTACTCCAAACAGTAGTAATACCTGCATACACCCAATGATATCAGGTATACCCAAGGCGTCGTGCTAGGCAGACATTTTCCAGGAAATAGTCCAGATAGTGACAACCACAATTGCCAGCTCTTGGTATCTCTGTATTTTGCATGTTCTACCTTCAACAATCTTTAGGTACCGCAACGTATATCATGATCCATCCGTGTTTGGTTTTGTGTACAACTGTCACATCAGGGCGATTGCTTACTAAGCGCTTGTTCATTATTATTATTATTATTATTATTATTATTATTATTATTATTATTACAACACGTAGAGAAGAGTGTAATGTAAGAATTGAAAAAGAACGCAAAAGACAGTTTTAACAATGTTTAACAATATTTCGACAGATTATGTTTAAAAATTGCATCCAAGTATAAAAATACAAGTTTTTGAACAAACGTCGCTTGTGAAAGAAACGGTTGCACTGATGATAATCAACGTTACAACATGAATGTAACGCTGCCAGCGTAAATGAAATGCAACTGAAACGTGAGTAACATGATTGTGATCGTACTCATCATTAAATATTCCGTTAGTCGATTAGGTTCAATTAATCAAATAGTTTTGTATAAATGTTATGAAACATTCCTGCCTTTGGTTTATTCTGCCTGGATGGGATGTTAGTAGTAAGCATCTTCATGCGTTTTAAGAGTTGAAAGGTCGGTGGATGCTGGATATTTTTTTTCAGAATGTGTACCTTATTAAGGTATTAATAAACATCGATTTTTCGTTTTTTTTTGGGGGGTGGGTTCTTGTACAACACTCCATTTTTTTAATAATTACTGGTATTATAATTACTTAATAATAATAATAATAATAATAATAATAATAATAATAATAATAATAATAATGACACAAATCAGTAACTACTAACGAAACACGAAAATTACTAGAATTTAATTAAATTTAAATTTCATTTAATTTGCGAGATTTATCGAGAACCGTCTTTTTGCAAAGAACGTGTTCACGATCAAAAATAAAGCAGTAGTAGTCAAAATTAGTCAAAATTGACTAATAATTACGTTAAAATATTTTTTATTATTTTGGATGTTGTTGTAACTATTATTATTACCATTATTTATTTTATTTTATTGCTCCGCAATCATTATTATTATTATTATCAAGATTATCATTATTATTATTATTGTCGTTGTTGTTGTTGTTCTGGATGTTGTTGTTGTTGTTGTTATAATTACTATTATTCATGGAATTGCATGTTCTCAAAAGGTATCTGGACTTTGCTGAGAGAGTGACAGAAAGTCACATCAATTCTCTAGAACATTCCCCAATACCCTTGCCAATTCGAGAAATGCATTAGTCTATACAGACTTAACCTCGGATTTTCAAATAATTTAATTGCTACTGAATGACAGAAAGTCTCCTCGAAATTTCTAGCACTTTTCTCCGTATCCTCATACACCTCATTCAGTTTTTAGAAATAATCTTGATTTGTTCTCGAAAATTCTATTTTATTCAGTTTCGACTCTCGGCTTTTTGCTTACTTCAGTTACAAACTAACCAACCAGATAGGTAAATTTTGTATGAATTTGATTTAAACGCACCCAACACGTGTTATTCATCTGCTGTCCCTTTTGCTGGTAATCATGCATTCTTCTATTTACTACTGTCTTCATTATTTAACAATTTGTACAACTAGCATCTTTTTTTCTTGACTCCCTTTATTTGAGATCTCGCGACTGCTTCCTTTGTGATATTCCACTTTGATTTACGAGACACTTAAGCGTATTTCAGTCTAAAAATTGAGTCGATTTGAATTCTGTTAGTCTAGGAGTTGCTTTAGAATTATCTATATCCATTTTTATCACTTATTGTTTTAAAAAATAAAAAAAACAATGAAAGTGCAAAACTATCGCTACAAGGACTCTTAAAATATCAGGCTAAAGCTTTCACATGTAAAATTATTGCTTAATCACATCTGGACTACGTCAATTAATGCTGGAGTGAGTGTGTGTGTGCTTGGGGTACTTTCTTCGAACATTGATCTCGCGAAGATTTTTTTCTCTCTTGAGTGGTTTGCTTATATAACTTTCTCTCTTAGGTGAGAGGCTTATATTACGCATATGCTCAGCTTAAGATCAGCTGTGTCAACAAAGTGTTTAGATGTCGAAAGGAGCCACCGATAGTCTTTGAGGTTCCATTCCGGACATTTGAAACGATTCTGTGGTCACCTTATAAGTCAGTCATCGTATATACCTAGCTCTTTCGATGCTCTGGTGTGGCAGCGTGTGCAAAGACTATTTTGATATCTATTAAGGTGAGCCCTATATATATATATATATATATTGGAGTCATCAGAGATCAATTCCTTTTAGAAGAAAGGTTTCTTAACATCAAATTCGATACGGATCATTTGGTATTTCCTGGTGAGGATCACATGACATAAAAGATTGTTTTGCGTTTTATCCATTTTCATAGATCATGGGTTAAATTGATAATGTACTTTTATTTATACTGCTATTTCTCTGTCTCTTCTTTCTCTCTTTCTCTCTCTCTCTCTCTCTCTCTCTCTCTCTCTCTCTCTCTATATATATATATATATATATATATATATATATATATATATATATATATATATATATATATATATATTGAATTCACAGTGGTAACGAATAACACATGCATAGATATGCAACCCGTTAATTAATTCGTGGACTTGATTAAAACTAAAATAAATAGACATAATACGTCTAAATTATTTAACCAAACATACTTGAGTATACATATATATATATATATATATATATATATATATATATATATTATAATTCTTTTTTAAAAACATGATTCCTTCGCTACATAAGAGTTCTCATGTTTCAAAAACGAGAGCCGAAACCATCAATATAATTATTAAAATTAAATTGAATTAAAGTAACAAGCCCTGTTTCATCCTCAAGCGAAAATTTAGGAATAACTAATTATTAAGTTTACTTATCGTTATAAGCATTTTCATTCGTTATTTACCTAACATGTTCTTTCCTATTTTTTCTACATACCTGCACAGACACACACACACACACACATATATATATATATATATATATATATATATATATATATTAAAGACATTTTTATGTTTAACGTTCTTTTTATAGATACAAGTATTTAAGTAAATGCTCTGTTTATAATAAACAGTATTAAATAACATTTACCGGCCTGAATATCCGAGAAATTTTCATAGAAAATATTCGTCCTTGGACAGGATTCGAACCTGCATACTATACTTAACCGTCATTTACGCTGACGTGCCTTGACCGCGTAAATGACGGTTCCGTATAGGATGCAGGTTCGAATCCTGTCAAAGGACGAATATTTTCTATGAAAATTTCTCGGCCATTCAGGCCGGTAAATGTTATTTAATACTGTTTATTATAAACAGAGCATTTACTTAAATACTTGTATCTATAAAAAGAACGTTAAACATAAAAATGTCTTTAATAAATAAATTGTCGGACTTTGTCCATTTCGTAATATATATATATATATATATATATATATATATATATATATATATATATATATATATATATATATATATATATATATATATATATATATATATATATATATAACAAGTTTGATTAAAAAGAACTGACATGGGTAACGGTTATTGGAAACGAGGAAGCACTGATGATGATGCATTTTTTTTTACACATGTCTTTACCGTAGACGATTTCAAGCTTTAAACTTCCAAAGAATGCCAGGATGGAAACAAAGGAATTCCGTGACCGCATGGTTCTTGACTGTCGAAATTACTGAAACAAAACAACAAAACAAAATGAACTGCGAACAGCTTATACACAATTTCCAGCACAATACTCTAAGCCTCATGTGAAAATAATGCGACAAAGATGACAATTTATAAACGACGCATTTCTCCGAATGTGTCTGCTCTCGCTGGCTTCTTCGGGTTACAATGAAAGAAAGACAAAACTGTATGTGATAAAAATGTGTTGGAATCTCTGAAGGTAATAAATGGGGACCATAAATAAAATAAAATTTGATCACCTTCTCCCATCCAATGTCCAGACTCAAGGGAGTGTTTTTCCCGCCGGTTTATATATATATATATATATATATATATATATATATATATATATATTACAGGCTAATAGCGTATTTTGGCAGCATGTTTTCATTAAGACATGTCTCATTAAACAATTTAGACAAGTTATTTTTAATAGGATCCTCTCGTAATTTCCGGCAATTTTCTTAGTATCCTTATTAAAGAAAGAAAGAAAATTACCATGTTGATACATATTCATTTTATTCAAAGTACTTTCGACATTAGCACAATGTCATTTTTTATGACAAAAAATTGTTGTGTTCATCATTTTCTTTGTGTTCATGTGAAAATTGAATTTTTACTTGCGAATGCAACTGCTCCGACGAGCAACTTTCACTGGTTCCCAAACTGCATGAATTTAAGCGTGCTACAAGGTTGGCATCTCCGTCCCACCCTTTCACTGTCCAAACGACTAAATGTAGCCATCTCTTCTACTCCAACAGCTTCTTATCTCGCACCTTCCATCAACGGAACTCCCTTCCTATCACTTGCCTCTCTGATACCTATTATCTTCAAATATTCAAATGTAATGTCAATCAACATCTGATTCTTTGACATTGATCCCTTTCCTTCTCTTTTCCTTTTTCCAAATACTCCTCTTTACTCTTACTCTCACACTCTGTAATCCCTCGCGTGCTAGTGACACTCCGGCCTTGCTTGGGGAGATTTGCTTAAAAAAAAAATGAAAAACGCTAAGGTTTGTGGAATTGTGGGGGAATATAGAACTGGTTACAGATATGGCACTATAAAAACACACAAACAAAACCATCCTCTCCGTCCTATTATATCTCAAATTCCTGCTCTTGTGTATCAATTAACAAGAATCATAAACCAACTTATCACACCATACATTCTTAGTAAATATAGCATAAAATCAACTCTTGAAGTAATTCAAATTCTTAAAAAAGTAAAACCTAATAATGAAACCATAGCCTCACTTGACTTTGAGAATTTATTCACTAATGTCCCAGTTAGTGAAACTATTGATATTATCATCAGAAACATATACAATAATCCATCTCCACTTAAAAATTCAACCGGGTATATTACGAAAACTACCGTTAGCTTACACTACTGATATCCCATTCTTTGATGATAAAAACAATATATATGTACAACAGGATGGTGTTTTAAGGGGTTCACTTCTGGGCCCAACTTTTAGAAATTTCTATGTCTAGACTTGAAAATAATATATTTAATAAACTTAAAAAAACCTCCATCTACCTAAGATATGTTAATGATATCCTTATATTAGTAAAGAATATGGATAAAATATATCAACTGTCAATTCCAAAATAATTTCATACTTAAATTTACATACGAACTTAATAATAGTAATAAAATTTATTTTCTAGATATATTGATAAACACTAATTATAATAAATTCACTATCGTCCCATGTGCAAAAAAGCTACTAGCATAAATTCCCGGACTTTTAACTCTAAGAGTGAATGGCAATATTACAATAAAGAGAAATTATAAATAACAAAATAAACCGTGCAAAAATTAATTAATCCGCAAAACAGATTTTTTTACAGTGAACTAAAAAATATAAAACAAACTATTATTAACAATAATTAACTTATTAACTAATTATGTTGTTGATGAACAAATAAGATGTTCTATTAGAAATTTTAATATAAAACAAATAAAATAGAATAGTTTTTCAATTAACCCTAAACGTATTAATCTTTTATATCGCAATCAAATACATTCTAATTATAAACAGGACGAAAATATCCTAAAGAAACTAATAACTACTAATATATCCACCACAAATCCTAGAAAAAAGATAAAATTAATTATATATTATACTAAATCCAATATATCCAATTTAATCAAAGGTGTTGCAGAAAACCAACATTGTACAGGGTGCGAGTGCTATTTGAGGACATTTTAAGTATGTTAAATAAAGAGCAATATCTTAGCAAACAATGTATATATTTAATTCAAATTGACACAAATATGCTTCATGATATTTCTTTATCTAATTATTCTATGAAAACACCTTTGGCTTCAAAGACTGCTTCTATTCGGGTTCGAAACCTTCCACAAACTGCAATTAAGTGGTCCCTATTCATTTTGGACATCACCTGGACAATGGCGGCGTTCAGTGCAGCTATGGTACTCTGAGGATGTCGATTAGTCTCCCTTTCAACGACACTCCACACGTAATAGTTTATAAGATGTAAATCTGGAGAGTTAGGCGGGGGGCCACATGTTGGGGACACATGGTCGTAAAAATATCCTGGGTTACAATAGTTTTGCTAGAAGGTGCAAAGTCTTGCTGAAAGACAAATGGCCTTCCATTGCAAACTTTATTTATCCAGGGCTTAAGCGTTTTAAGAACATTAACATATCCAGCAGCATTGACCCTAAGGCCTGGTGGGAAAATGTAAGGTGGCATGACATGACCTTCACCGCTCACAACTCCTAAAACCATCGCAGTAGCCGGATATTTGGTGTGCATCACCCTGGGTACTTCAGAAGGAGATGCACATAGCCACCTGTCATCCCGTCTGTCTGTTTTCTGATCTTGGTCAAAGTTTTTTTCGTCAGAGAAAAACCAAATCCTGCCATGTTTGTGGGGATTTTTCACTTTGTTCAGCAACCGTTTCCTGTCTCTTCGCCGATATTAATTGGCCTTTCCTCATTACATATGACTTATATCGAATGTCCTAATGTATCATGGTTCTGATGGTCCACTCTGATACCTGGAGTTCTTTGGCGATGGACCTCATTGATCTTCCGGGGTTCCCATCGATGATGTTTTGAACATTCCGTATAAATTCTGGTGTTCTCACGGCATCAGAGCGCTGTGAATGTTTTTTTTTTCTTTTTACTACAGAGGGAAAGATTGCCATCACATCCCTCTAGCTCCAACCGAACCTTATGAACAAATGATCTGGCAACATGTAAAAAGTTACCGATTTTTAAATCACTATGTTTTGCAGCTAAAGCAACAATAACTGCATGTCTTTTCATTTCTTGGGTTAACATCTTCCTCTGACTGGGTTATCTGAAATAAAAAAAATAATATTATAAATGATTTGAGTGTGTAATAAACTTAAAACAATATGTCCTCAAATACCACTCGAAACCTGTCTATAAATTTAAATGTCCCTTGGCAGACTGTATCTCCAACAGAAAGATTAATATATATGTTACTTATGCCACCACTATGTTGTCTCGAAATTTGAGTTTACTGTCATATCTTTTATAAAGTAGTTTATCGTTTTGTATTTTATGTTGTGGTTTCCTATCATATCTCTTGTGATGCCGTTTACTGTGTTATATTTTATAATGTGGTTTACTATCCTATATTTGATTATGTATTTTTCCAAGGTTTTCTACAACGGCCCAAAGTCCTAATAATCACTGTTAATATTATTTCTGGTCAGCATTTTAGTTTTGTAGCATCTGACATTGATGAAATAGGAAAGTAGACATTACTTAACAGTCTAGCATTTCTTACTGTGTCACAAAGCACATTTTCAATCCCTTGATACCTTTTTTTTTTTTTTTGGTATTTAGCGTTAAATTAATACACTGGAAGAAACACTAACTTTTATCTCAGTTTTCAACATCAGTCAATTTAGTCTTCACCATGGACTTTCCAGGTTAATGGGATCAGGTAACATAGGTGAGCTATGAGAATGACATCAATTGGTTTTAATGCTAGCTTAGTAAATTTATTAGGTTAAGTCATAAGTAATTTCCGTTTGCGGGGAACAAATTATAACGATGAATGTAATATCCTAACTAGTAATCGTTATCATCATCATCATATTCATCATCAACATCAGTCACCTGATGACCGAGTGGGGTTGTAGGGTTGCTGCACAACTGAGCGCCTGACAAGTTCTTTCCACATGCAGTGTAACCCGGATATAAGACAGTTGTCGGGACCGGAGTAGGATTCTCTTATATCCGGGGTTTCTCTTATATCCGGGTTTGGTCTATTTTGTTTAGGTAAGTATGGCTCTAATTTGGGACCAGATAAAATATCTCTTATATCCGGGTTGCTCTTATATCCGGGTTACACTGTATATGAATTGAAAACTGTAGACGGGTTCATTTATGCGTAGCATGTCTTAGGCAGGTAGGCCTGACGGAGTCCATTCCACTCCGAGTCAAACCACAGCCGATATCCTCCAAATTGAAGGCCCACCTTTGGCCATGGCCACGTGGCCGTAGATTCGCTAAAAGGGAGAGCCTAGACCCTGGCCGTTGGCGCCAATCTAGGAAGCTCTGTCTTGAGCGATGCCGTGTAATCACCACGCTGGTTGCGTACATTGCTATGGACCCCAGTCTATTGCATCGTGCTAGATAGCCGTTGACCCAATCAGAAAGTCCACCCGCCCTTTCACAGGTCTTGTTTTTAATCCTGCCGGATGAATTCTCTTCGATGGAGCGAATTATTGTCTTATCTTTTATGTTGTGGCTTACTGTCATATCTTTTATGATGTCGATTACAGTTATAAATTTTATGATGTGGTTTACTATCATAACATTTATAAAGTGGCTTACTGTTTAATATTTTTTATGCTGTGGTTTACTGCATTGTCATATATCATGTGTTTTACTGTCATATATTTTTAAATTTTGTTACTCTCTTTACTGTGAGGAGGCATGATGGAGTATGAATAGAGGCTCAGAATAGGACATTACATTCACTTACTTGGGGAAGGTATGAATCCTCTTCTTCTCCCCCAGATATGGGTAAATATCAGGATAGACCGGGTTCTATAGCCTTCGATGGCTACTGGTCTACCGCAGAAAGAAATGGCAGCCTACGAGGAAAACATCTGCCTCGTCAGTTACGTATCGAAAGATGCATGATCGCCTAAGTGTGTATCACGCATGGCACATGATTGACTGATTGCATTTTATGATGCGGTTTGCTGTAACATATTTTATCGTTTTGTTTTACTGTCTTTTCTTTTATAAAGGAGTTTACTGTCTTATCTTTTTCTTGTTCCTAATCCTACCGGATGTCTGTCCAGACTCGTCATCAGAAACGCCTGATAGGGGAACCGATTTACTCGCTAATGATCCAACCTTGCGACAAATAGTATTGTGTTATTTGGTTATAGAGTGACCTGATATAAAATCATACGTGACAGTTAAGAATAAATTAAGCGCACACTTACATACGACAATTTTTAATGCAAAAGGCATTGGATTGGCTAGGATAAATTTTCACAACCGACTCTAAAATTTGACTGGTATAGAAATAAGATAATGTTGTGCTTGGGGTAAGATTGTCGTGGCATTATTTTTTTTTTTTTTTTTTTTTTTATGTGCCGTGTCCCCCGGACGATGGCGATCATGCCTCTCCAAAATTTCCTGTTCTTTGTAGTTCTTAATAAATTTTATCTTTTAATTATTTCTGCCAAACCTTGTTCCGCAATCCATTTATTCAAGCTCACCAAGTATGTTATGCGTTGAATTCCTCTGTCCCTCTTGCCTTTAATCTTTCCTGTGAGTATCAGATTTTCCAAGCCGTGCCCTAGAAATTTCTGCTGTCTCTCCCTGATGTTAAATATAAGTTTCCTTTTTGTATTCATTTTTTCTAAACGTCCGTTGCTGCGCACATATTCAGTCCATGGTATCCTCTGCATTATTCTATAGAATTACATTCCTGTTGCTCTTCTTCGATTTTGAGGAGCATTCTTTGTCCCGCATTCACTGCCATATAGGAGGACGGATAACACATAATAGTTAAGTATGTTTTTTCTTTTGTTTCTAATGTAAATCTTTGTTTCTTAATATTTTGATTATATTTCGCTATGCATCTTTGGCTACCTCAGTGCGTCTTCAGATTTCAGTATCGCACCTCCCGTCCAAAGCTGTAACGTGTCTATAAAAGTTACTTCGAAAATCGCCCTGCTCTCGTTTAAAGGGAAAATCTCCATCACAATGCAAGGTCGCATACAGTAAGAATAACACAAGAAACAATTTTGAAGCTCAGTTGTTCTATTCTATAAAACCCGCCATATTTATTTTGCATCAACTGACTGTTACATTTTTGATTACTGCAAATCTTTCTGTAGTGATAACCAGAGTCAAGAGTTTGTCTAAAACTAGTAGGTTGGTGCAAAAATAATGACGTAATAATGTCGTTTTTTGACGTTAAAAAATACGTCAAAAAACGACATTATTACGTTATTATTTGTGCACCAACCTAATAACATGAAAACGTAAGGAATTTTCCTAAAATGTTACCGTAAAGCTGCCTGAGTTATATCAAGTAAGAATCAAATCTAATTGTACTTTGTTTTGAAAGATAAATTTGATAAAGAAAATTATTTGACTCAACCTAGTAATATACAGGGCGAGGCAAAATTCGTGCAACATAGCTATAATTTATTAAAAGTATAATTACGGATGAGAATTTTTTTTATTAGTTATTTAATATGTGCTGTTCAAAATGTCCTACTTTTTCAAAACACATTTTAATTCTGTGCCTGCATGTTTCATCAATATTAAGTTGATGCAAAAATAATGTCGTTTTCTCACATAGTAACATAGGTGAGAAAACGACATTATTTTTGCACCAACCTAATACATCGGAGAGATTCCTCTGTCATTTTACTCCATTCATATTTAATTTTTTTCTTTGAGGTTCCTCAAAAGTTCTTGGGCGCGTCTAGTAAACAATTGATTTCAAATGACCCCACAAAATAAACAAATATAAAAAAAAAAATAGTCATTTAAAATATAATTAATTAACCCCTATGGCGCACGACTTTTGCCCCATCCTGTACTTCTCAGTGTAGGGCTTACACAGAGGATATCTTTGCACTATTGTCTACACATGGTTAAAACATTATGACACTTGTAATATACATTGCATGCATATTCTTTTGTATCATCTTCTTTTATGTGCTGTGTCACTTCAGGACGTAGGCGATCATGGCTCTCCACTTCCTCCTATCCCTTGTAACTCTCAATATGTCTTGTCCTCTTGACACCTCTCCCAAACCCTGTTCCGTCATTCACTTGCTTAAGCCCTCTAGGTATGTCACGCGTTGCTTTCTCTTGTCTCAGATATTTTACGGCAAGTACTTTTATCTCACCATTTTGGGGTAGTTTTGTACAAAAAAAAAAGAATGAAAACCATTTATTTGCTATAAAATATATCCATGATGGTACCCACTACTGCAATATTTGACGACGATTGGCGTACTAGTATTACTCAGAAGCTGGGATTGCATTATACACGAGCTAAATGTAAACACATCAGGTTTTCACAAAGGAATTCAGGGGTTACACTATACATAAAATCGCTATAAACTGTAGAATCGTCAGATAAGTTCAATATTTAATAAAAAAAAAAACAGATATTTAAATGAAATAAAAGAAACTTAAGCTACGTAGGTCCAGGGTAAAAAAGCTACCATAGTCAGGCATGAACGGAAACAAAAGCACGGCATCTAAATCTTCGTATCAGATGTAGTGGCTTTTCTTAGAATGTCTTTAATTATTATCACTCGAACTATGTACACGTGGGAAACAATGTATTATGTACCCGGTAATCTTGACAAAATGGTTGTCATTGGAAATGAAATGCTCAAGTGATGTAAACACTTACAAAATGAAAATCAATGAAAATTTGATATAGGAAAGTCTATTAATTCGTCATTTGTTGATTTTAAGTAGCATAAATAGTGGATAAGGTTTTGCTCTTCATGTGGTGACAAAAGGGAACTTAAGCTTATGTAGGAGGCAGGGCCAGGGTAAAGATGGTACCGTAGTGAGATGAATGCAAATCTAAGCTAGAAAAAAAACTATTAATTCTTCATTTATATAAGTTATTTTAAGTGGCATAAATAGTGGATAAGCTCTTTCTCTTCACTTGGCGAATAAAGGGAAGAAGTTTAGGGTATGTAGGAGACAGGTCCAGGGTAAATGAACGACGACAGTGAGACATGAACGAAAACAAAAGTACGGTATCTAATTCTTCGTATCAGATATTTTACGGCAAGTACTTTTATCTCACCATTTTGGGGTAGTTTTGTACAAAAAAAAGAATGAAAACCATTTATTTGCTATAAAATATATCCATGATGGTACCCACTACTGCAATATTTGACGACAATTGGCGTACTAGTATTACTCAGAAGCTGGGATTGCATTATACACGAGCTAAATGTAAACAAATCAGGTTTTCACAAAGGAATTCAGGGGTTACACTATACATAAAATCGCTATATACTGTAGAATCGTCAGATAAGTTCAATATTTAATAAAAAAAACAGATATTTAAATGAAATAATTTCCATAAATACAAGAAAAAAAACGGGAAAGTCGCTGGGCAACAACTTTCTCCCGAAAGTAAATTGAACCACACTGCATATATACAGAATAATTCTTACATTATATTTTCATTTAAAAAAAATTACAACCAAATAAACTTCAAATTGAGATTTACGACCGATTTTTTTAAATACTGAGGCTGATTTCTATCAGCATGAAGATTACCAAACGGCTCTTTTGCTGATCGATCTCGCTTGATTTAAGCTTCTACCATCTTTGCCTTACTATTTCTTGAATTAGAAAGAGAGCTAAATGCAAATATCAACGTCATCATCATCATCATCATTTCTCTTGACTGCGTGTAGTCATAGTATCGTCAAACAGTTGATCACTTCACCATCTTCCTCCATATGTCTACGTAGGTATTCATTTATGTCTAACAACAACAGTACTAGCGAAGGACATCCCTCTCCAGGTCAGATAACTGCCGATGTCCTTAAATTTGAAGGTTTGCTTTAGTCATAAACATTCTTAATTCATCATCTTAATCATCATCATCATGGTCATCATTATCTCCCATTACTGAGCGTGATCACACGGTCACGGAATAACTAATCATCTCAGCAGCTTCCTCCATATGTGTCCACATAGGGGATTATTTATGCGTAACGCGTCTTGGGCCAAATATATCTGGCGGAGCCTATCGCTCTCCAGGTCAAACCAACATCCTCCAACTTGAAGGCTCACCTTAATAGCAGACATGCTTATATCATCATCATGTCCCACGACTGGTTGGGGTCATAGGGTCGCTGCACCGCTGATCACCTCATCAGCTACCTCTATATGTCTAGGTAGGTATTCATTTACATGTAGCGAAGCTTGGGCAAAATATACCTGACGAAGATCGTCTCTCTCCAGCCGACATCCCCTGACTTGAAGGCTCGCCTGAGTAACGGACACGTGGCCGTTGATTCTGTCTTGGGAAAGACTCCGCCCTGGCTGTTGACTTTAGTCTAGGAAACCCTCCAACCAGTAATGAGGTTGAAGATGCTCATTTGCACGAGCTCATTACACTGAACCAGAACCAGATCTAGCTCCGAAGAGCTAAACTCTGGTTATCATTAGTGTACAAAAATCGAAATAGCCACACCTTGATTTGAACCTGCGTCTGCTCAAAGACAAAGTTCTTCGAGTTACATGACAATGCCCACAAAATGATGTAAATGGAAGTTTTAATTTATTTCCGCTAAATAAAAAAAGCAAATGTTTTGGTTTAAGTTCCTTAAAAAACAAGAAATTTTAAATAAAATTTGTTTCTTAAAAACATTTCTTTCAATTTGGGGATAAAGTATCGGGAGGATTACTGATAAGAAGATAATTTGATTTAGTATCGAGTTAACTTTAAATTGGATTAGCGTTAAACGAGAACTAATTCCGAGAGGCCTTGGAAGTGCTGGATAATAGGCGTGAGGATCGGTTTTCAATTAGGAGACGTAGAATGTTCGAATGTGGTTTAGGTTAATGCTTGAGAAATGGAATGGTTCAAAGCAGAGGAAAACGGCGAATGGCTATTGTAGGAAAAAACAACGAGAGAAAAAAAACAAAATCATCTTTGCTGTGCAAGAAAAATTATAAAGAGCAACGAAAACTTCACTTGTCAGAAATTAATAAAAAAGATAGAAAGTAATAGAAAGAGAAAATGAATGAGGGAAAGAATCAAACACACAACACATGCATATACATGCACACACGCACACGCACACACACACACAGATACACACGCACACACACACATACAAACAGGTTTTTGTTAATTTCAAACGACAATTCAAACATTAACAATTTTAATGCTTCCGTTAGAAGTTAGGTTCGTTTTTGTACCTATAACTAGTTTTTCACCCTCAATTTTGTATATACACACACACACATATATATGTATATATGCAATTATATATGCAATATTGTGTCTGAAAAAATGAAATATAAATATATATATATATATATACATATATATATATATATATATATATATATATATATATATATATAGTACGAAAAACATTTACTAATACTCATTATTAATCATATGACAGAAATGAAAGTCGGAAAAAAAGTTTTGAAGTACAGAATTTTCGGACACGCCTGTGTCCTTCGTCAGCGGGGCGAGGAAAAAAAAAGAAAAATGTGAATTACTCACCAACGGATGTTTTTGTAGACGGTGAATTTTATGGTGGAAATCATATTATTAGCAAAAACCCGAACTCTGTCTGATTCTTCGTTTTCATAAAAAATTTCACACAGTGACGCATTGTTGTATTTCGTTGTTTCTCTTTTTATATTACTTAGACGGGCGAAGAGATTTATGTGTGTGTATGTGCTTGTGTGTGAAAGAGAAAGCGTGAGCCAACGATTGTGTGAGACAGAGAAAGTGTGTGTGTATGTATGTATTAGGTGCATTTCAGCAGTAAGAATTAATCCTCAAAAATGATAAGGTCTGTCTTTTTAATTTTTATTATATTTTTGTATTTTTGATTAAATTTTTATAATTTCCAATTTCTGAATAAGATCTTTGTTGTAGCTTATCATATATATATATATATATATATATATATATATATATATATATAATCTAAGACAAAATGTAAAAACGTTTATTGCGTCGGATGAAAAGCGACACAAATAAACTTTTTACATTTTGTCTTACAATTTACTCAAAAATATTCTTGCTATATAAAAATATTTATCGTTACCTTATATATATATATATATATATATGATGGACTCTACCGTCGTATTCGACGTATGAGGGTCAAGCAGCTCAGTTCCTACCAACGGACAGCGCAGCACATATTTGATTATAATGGTGAAGGCTTTGTGAAGTACCAACCGGGCCGAATACAGAGACCTGGCGTGCCACAAGGTCCCCAAACGTCTCTCCGCAATTCAGAGTTGTCTTTCTCCTAGACCTGTTGCCTTCCCAGGTTAAGAACCCTGCTATTTACCGGTAGCTGGAGGGAGATGAAGATTAATACCTTTCCCAAAATGAATGTAATGGATTCGACTGGAATTCGAACTTGGGTCTCTGATTTCTCAGTCCGAGCCGCCCTGCACTACTCCACCGTGTCTCCTCTCACTCACTCACTCTCTCTCTCTCTCTCTCTCTCTCTCTCTCTATCTATATATATATATATATATATATATATATATATATATATATTTGTGTGTGTGATAAAGTACGTCGGTCATGTTTTTCGTTTTTTTGTATTTTTCTTCTATGCACATTGAGTTCACGCTAATTACTAAAAAGACAACTTCTTCACAATAAAAATACAATGGAGACGTTGACATAAGCATTTTGTCCTTCATTTTTAATGATAGATGCATTAGAATGGGATTGCTCGTTAATAAATAAGTATATATATATATATATATATATGTGTGTGTGTGTGTGTCTGTGTCTGTGTCTGTCTGTGTGTGAATTTAGGCAGCAATCCATCTTTCATGCACATGAAATTGCTATACATTTAGCCATTTTCAAGGATTGAATATTTTAACTGTTAGAATAAGAAACAGTATGTTGCCTGTTGTTTGTATGTATGTATACATGAACACAATATCTTGAAAAAACTGAAAACATTTTATAAAACCTACATGTAAAATAATCCGAGCCGAAAGCGCTCGGATAAAAAGAACATTCGGTCAAGTTTTTATAAAATTTATCATCTGAAAAGAAAAATATTATTAAAACGCATGAGAAATTGTATAAAAAACTAAAAAAAAAAAGCACCTTGTCAGCCGTATTCAATTAAATATATATATATATATATATATATATATATATATAAAGAAATATAGTCTTAAGGTGTGCTATATTTATGGAATAAAGTGCTCAATATCAGAGATATAGCGTGTGTAAATATAAAAGTGAACATAGAAGTCAACACTTAGAGGCGACAGTCTGTTTCATGCTATATGCAATCGTCAAGCCACGTGTGCTGTTATTTTTCTCGGCTATTTATATATATACGGGTTAGTGGTGCATTGTGGGTATTCTATTATGGCGGTTATTTCACCGGAAGTCGTTTGTTTATCTATTTAGGTCAAATTATATTGCTTGTTTTTATTTTTGTTTCTTATTTTATTTATTTATTTATTTATTAACGTAGTAAAAATTTGTTTATATCACTTATTTAACAGTTTTGTTTTGGTTTGGGAATTTAATTAAAACTATTTGTTCAGTTTTGGGGTTGATTGTTGTAGTTCATTCTAAGTATTATTTTGGCGGGAACAGTTTTTAATTGATTATCTTTATTTGGGATTGGTTTGTTTATTTATTTACTTGGATGAATTTAGGTTAATTTATTTTACTTGTATATTTTTTCTTTTCGGTTTTCGATTTTTAAGTAACATAGTATTTTTTTATGTTTTATTTCTATTTTTTTTTTTTTGTTATTTTGTTATTTTTGCTTATTAGTATATTTATTTGTTTTTATTTTATTTTTTCCGTTTTTTAATTTTTTAGGTTACGTAGTAAAAATTTATTTTCATGTCTGCATTTTGAGATGAGTTCGGATCTTTTGTTTAATAATTTATTTTGGTCGGGGAAAGTAATGATAGCTATTTTTTCCTCCGAGCAAAGTTTGCAAGTTTTTGATTGGTTATTGTAGGCTGATGATTTTTTCCTTATCTTCCAAGATATTTTTGGTGTGATGTTCGTTTTGTTTTTAATTTCCCAGATATACTTAGAAAGCATTGTACTGTTTGCATATTTACTATATATATATATATATATTGATACGGTGATAGTCCAAGGTAGAACCAATAAAGAAGAACTCGAACACGGATATGGAATAACACAGATATATTACAAACAGGAATATACACAGAGAAGTAGAAAGGGTTAGTACGAACAATCAGGTTTAGTAGTAATTGTCTGAACGCGACTCTGTTTCGGACTGTCTCTGACTCGACTGGCTGACTCGCTCGCTCATGACTGACTGACGGACTTCTGACGGACCTCACTCCAGACTTATGTTATTATGGGTAAGGTCCCATAACAATATATATATATATATATATATATATATATATATATATATATATATATATATATATATATATATATATATATATGAAGTAGTATAGGGAGTCGTGCTCAAATTCTTGTTGATTCCGTATCTTTGACTTCACACTTTTGGCCTTGAAAAAGGCACGAATAAATCTCATTCCAGCCATGCGTTAAATACCGAGGTAAGATTTCACCCTCTTGTATTTGATGGCAGACAGTCCGGTTTGTGAAGTCACTGAGTTTAAACAATGTCTTTACGCGGAAGGTCATGTTTAAATACATGTATCGTCCGTAGTGTTTGACATTATTTCGGAGAGGTTAAATTTTATGATAATGAACCATGAGGAGGCTTTTTAGGAAACCACGTTGCACATTATGCACGATTTCTCAGCTTCCAGTTCTTATGTAGTTGCTTCAGTGGAAAACGCATTGCCGAGAAAGCGCAGTATTGCTCTCCTAGGCTTTGGCACTAGTCATGCTGATGAAAAGTAAAAGTAGTTCTCTAAATTGACTAAAAGACAACATAGCGGGAACGTTAAAATTTAACCATTTTTTGTCCCAGATCATTTTCGAGAATTTTTGTGTTATCGAACATATCCGACTTACTATTAAGGAGTTAATACTGATGCCATCAGCATAGATATCAAGTTTGCATCGGGAAGGTCATTGACAATGTCGGTCCAGTGACAGCGTCCTGGGGGAAACCCGCATTAATGTGAAAGAAACAAGAAAAGTTGCCGTTTAACACGTCATTCATTAATGAATCTGTTAAGAATGATTGGATCAACTAAAAATGCATCATAGCCTTTAAGCTTGGGAAGAAAACCGGCATAACACACCGTGTCAAACGACTTCAAAATTTCTAAACCTATACCAGGAGTTCTCCAACAATCACTGTTAAAACATGGCTGCTAACCTAGAGAAACGAAAGCCATATTGTTTGGCCAAAAGAAGACGTGCGAAGGGAGATGCTTAATGATTTAGGTTGACTATAACCTCTAGTACTTTGCCAAAAGAAGTTGAAGACTAATAAATCGATTATTCGATGGCTCAGCCCGTTCATACCAGTTCTTAAAACAGGAACTACAGAAGGACGTGGACGGAATTATATATATTAGGTTGGTGCAAAAATAATGTCGGTTTTTGACGTATTTTTAACGTCAAAAACCGACATTATTTTTGCACCAACCTAATATATATATATATATATATATATATATAAGACAGCAGAATCTCAGTACTACCTGGAAATCAGCCAAAGCTACTCCTGATGAGTTGAGAGTGTAACTGTTAGAGAATTTATGAGAAAAGCAATCTGCTTTATCATTAGATGACAACACTTCAAACTCATTGAAGAGAAATGGGATTGAGAATTTAGTCCTGATTAACACACTGTCACAGAGCTGCCAGTATTCACGAGAACCAAACTTGTGAGAGGTTATATGGTGTCTCACCCTACCAGCAAATAACGACGAGCACACACAAAATGTCTGTTATGATCCGACCTATCACGTTTATATAGTCATAAGAAATGATTTATGTGGGCTCTAGAGACTGAACAGGCAGGAGTGAACCAAGGAGAAAATTTCAATTGTTATCTCTGAGTTGACACGAGCGCATTACTCTAGAAGAAACTATGGTAGCACAGTTTTCAAAGTGAAGATTAAAGATTCTACTACGAGACGCGTCGGAATGAAAATCGCAAAAAGAATCCCAATCAGTTCCTCGATAACAAAATAATATTATGTGAATGGGGGAGGGGTCTTGTCGAATTAAAAGAAATATCTCCTAAACGAGTGGAAAGAAATATCTACAGTAACCTTCTACCTCGAGTGGCTCCCGGGCCTTGTACAGGGTTGTGTATCACTGGTTGTAGTTGAAATGGTTAATGGCACTGTATTGTGGCACTGTAGTATGAAAAGGATTCATGTGAAAATCCCGTAAAGGATTTGGAGAATTGGAATAGTTAAAAAGGTTATGGTGAAATGATGAATTGAAATATGGAGCTAGGAAAAAAAGAATTTTCTTTCTCTTTCTCATAACCAGAACCGCAGAATGGAACCAAAATATGAGTTGAGAAATCTAAAATATATCTGCTAGCCATCTGAAAAACAAACGGAATTGTTATGATTCGAAGAAACCGATAATGTAAACAATGTGAAATATGATATTGTAAACATGCAAAGTGCCCAAAGAATTTAATCGGTCATATTGAAAAGTCGACAGAAAAGAAAATTTTTGGACGTCAAGAACATAGAAAAGAATTTATAAAAACAAGTTTGTTGTCGAAGAATTTATTGTTTTGAATAAGTGACCGACTGCGGGATGATATGTTTGAAGGTTAGTATTGTTTCTTCAAAATTGGCGAGATAATGAATTGATATGAATATTAATGAACCTTGAGGTGAGGTAGAGAAATACATATAAACGGGCTCTTAGGCGACCTAAAACCAGAAACCGGCAGAAGCCAGGAGAAGCCCCGTAACCTGCCGCTGAGAAAATACAGCACCTTTTTTTTTTAATTCGCTCCAAGTTTTAGAAGAAAAATAAACGTTTTAATAGGACGTGTTAATTTTGTTGTATCAAGAACTATATAAACCAATTGCAAATTAACCCGGCGACCTTCTTCCTTATTTTGTTTTGTCATTTTCGCCAGCGGAAGCATTCTTTGTCCTTTTGTAGCACGGTTTCGCTGCTGTTCGACCCAGCGTACGAGTACGGACGAAATTCGATCTTCACTGCTCTGTGATTAAGGAACACAACGTGGTGCAGAAGCAGATGAAGGAACGAAGCGGCAAGCAGATAATCATTAGTTGACCGGCGGCAGCACAGACAAGCGAGAGAAGGACACAGGATCGAGCCGGGTCAATCGTGTTATAGGTGAACCTGACTGTAAGTAATAAAAAAAAACAAAGGAACAAAGAAGCGTGTCGATCAGTGTTACTATGGAAACTAATCGGGAAATCTACTAGTTGACTGACAGATTGAGCAACTGAATGATTTATTGATTAGTTTTTTTTAAGGATTATCAAGCTTTTGCAACTTATTTAAAATCAGAAAATATTAGTAGATTGTATGAATTCGTTGGAGATAATGATTTACTGATACAAGTTCTACTATTAGGTTGGTGCAAAAATAATGACGTCATAATGTCGTTTTTTGACGTTAAAAAATACGTCAAAAAACGACATTTTTACGTCATTATTTTTGCACCAACCTAATAATTAACACATAACTAAGGTTTGGTTTGGCTTGGTTTGGTTTGGTTTACGGCATATCAACCTGAATGGGTTATTTAATGCCGACAAGATTTTCATGGTTGGTAATGTTTCTTTTTCCAAAAATCTATTTCTGGTAATATTTTTTCCTCCAAAAATCTATTTCTGGTAAGAATTTTTCTTTGCTGGTAATATTATTTTTCAAAAAATGTTTTGCTAGTAATATATGTTTTTAAAAACTGTATTGATGATAATAATTATTTTTACAAAGTATTTCTGGTATTAAAACCTATTTTTAAACTTTCATAGTGTTTTGACCCCAGCTTGGGGGTCAACCATTTGCCCATAGCTGGGACACTAACAGGTGCTTTCACCCCGTGGACCTGGGAACATCAGTAATTAAAAGGTGGTTCCACGCTCCTCAAATACCTCCTGATCAGAGGCCTTGCTGTTGGACGTAGTTTACTGTCTTACTCAGGACGCACATAACTAGGGGCAGAAGTGGTGTACTCATAGTTTTCCCAAAGGTATTTTAGCGGACTCTCTGTTTTCGGGCGGAGAGGAACTCAGACGTGGCTATGCCTACGGACAGAGTCTCGTTTGGGGAGGTAAACAGTCACCCGATTCCGTATATGCGGGGTCTACGGAGAATTTTTGCCCGAGCGTATGCGCTCGGAAAATCCCACGTTAATCCGGCCTTGTGCCACAACCCACTCACTTGGGTAAATACCGAATAAAATCAAAGCAACTGAAAGTGGAACACTTCTCCCTGATTTCCAGGGTTAAGTATTAAACCACCCGCACATCCAAGCTTACAAAACTTGGTGGTCACCCATCTAGGTACTGACCAAGCTCGTCATTGCTTAACATCGCTGATCATATGAGAACCGCTGTTTTGAATGTGATGTCGCTTTAAGCCCTGTGTTAGAATGAAGAAGCTACTTGACATGAAGTCGGAAAACGAAAATTATATTAGCAGACGAATGTAGAGAGAGAAAGAGAGATATACACTTTTATACTGTCAGATATTCTATCTAACAAGGAACAGTCTCGAGAAGAAGCGAAACGATAAAGGAAGAAGAAAGAGAGCCATAAAGGAAGAAGAGAGTTTAATATCTAGGAGAAGGAAGTAAAGTGAAAATCAAGAAAAGAAGCATATTGATCTGAGAGACAAGTAGGGAAATCTACTATTTGACTGACAGATCGAGCAACTGAAAAATTAAAAGTATGGATAGCGGCAAGATCAGTGGCATTAGACCGATGAAACCACATCATAATGAGCTTTGAAATCGTCAAACTCAATTTTTTTGCAGATGAATGTAGAGAAAGAGTCATTTCCGTACAGCCATATACTTTATTTAACAAGCTCCAGTCACGAGACGAGAAACGATGAAGAAAGAAGAGATATCTAACAGAGTTTATACTTGAAACTTCAAAGCACATATATCCGGAGACACAAGAGACAATTCCTTTGCTATAGGAATTAATTTTTGAAATCTCGGGTTTTTGGGGTTTTTTTTTTACTTATACTAGTTACTAAGGCAAGGGAGTTCAGTCTACCTTTCTTAAATAGTCGGTCAGATGGGACTCTCCTGTCTGACAGGGTCATATATATTCGTGCCTTTTCCAAGGAGATTAACGCGAAGTAAATGCAATAGAATCAACCCAAATTTGAACACGGCTTGCCAAAACACCCTTTCCGCATTAATAGTCGTCGCGCTACAGCATGTTCAATGTAAGAATAAAAAAATTAAAAAAAAAAAGGAATTCTCAATCACACTTGGTACTCCTATAATTTATACCTCTGCATAGTGTCACGACCACCAACCCCCAAAATTTTGAAAGGTCTCGTCCACGGAAACTCACAAGGTATGAGGAACTGAATAGAAAAACATGAAGTAAAATCAAAGAAATGTTGCTCGGAAGATTCAAAATGATTCAAATTGTGGACACAAAAAGCAGAGAGGATCTATTAGAAACAGCTTCGTCTTCAGATATAGATTGCAAGTATGTAAGAAAAGCGCCACCATTGTAAACAGAAATGAAGGGAACAGGGACAAATGGTGTCTGTCGTAACCAGGACAACAGTTAACGTCATTTAATTGAATTCCAACACCTTTTCAGTTGCAAAAAACAGCTGTAATCTGGCAGGTCAAATAACTGAAAATAGTTCCACATATCAGCGAAATAGATAGATAGATAGATAGATAGATAGATAGATAGATAGATAGATAGATAGATATTAACAGACTATTTAGATATATATTAAGAGATTAGATAGATAGATAGATAGATATATAGATAGATAGATAGATAGATAGATAGATAGATAGATATTAACAGATCATTTATACAGATAGATGAATAAATATATACAGATATAGATGGATATTTACAGATAGATATTTATACAGAAAGATAGCTAATTACAGATTGTTTAGATAGATAGATAGATAGATAGATAGATAGATAGATAGATAGATAGATAGATAATGAAGAGTGAGTTTTGCGACGTACGGTGGCCGTTAATAATTAAGTATAACTCAAGACTTCAATTGATAAAATAAAACAGGATTTAATTACAACCGCAAATAAATACTTAACAAGAACAAAGAAGTAAAATCAACCAAAGATAAATAACAATTTCAGTGAATACCTTGTTAATAGTGCGGCTCGGCTTAACGTCCGGTAAATTCTAAATCAAAAACCAAATAATTGACGCACAATAATTCAACTGGATAGTTCCACTTAATAGTCACTGCAGTCAGTAGCCTGACACCGCTATTTATACACCTGGCGGAAAACATATATTCATAAGTTCAGAATGTCACGCTCGAACCTCGGTGTCGGTCGTTACTCATTTTCTTCCTATATAACAGTATGTTAGATAGATAGATAGATAGATAGATAGATAGATAGATAGATATTAACAGACTACTTGTAGTGATAGATATTAAGAGATTAGATAGATAGATAGATAGATAGATAGATAGATAGATAGATAGATAGATAGATAGATAGATTATTTATACAGGTAGATAAATGGATACTTACATATATAGATGGATATTTACAGATAGATATACATACAGAAAAACAGATATTTACAGACTATTTAGATAGATAGATAGATAGATAGATAGATAGATAGATAGATAGATAGATAGATGTCAGAGTTCACCAGGTGCATTTATTAATTTTAAAAAAACTCATCAATCGACACGGTTAAAATGAACAATATATGAACCAATTATTTGCGAGGAAATTTTCGTCGTCCTTCGTTTCACGTCATCTATCCGGTTAGTTCATTTGAAAAAAAAAATGTAAGAAGGAAAAAATATTGAACAATTTGCAATCAAAATGACAAAGTAGCAATTCAATGAAACCAATATGAATTTAAGATTATTAACATTTATAATCTGTAGATAATGAATTTTGTCAGCAGCATGTCAGAAAAAAAAGTGAACGCGGTGTAAAACGAGAAATATTTTGAGATACATTCAGAATTATTTGCAAACAGATTTGAAATATAATTTGTGACGATGATTATTCTTTCCTATTCGTTTTCCTGTCGTATGTCTGTTTTCCCGAAAAAGTAAGGTTTCTAGTTCATTAATTTTGTTATCTCTTTATTTGCTGCTGACTGCGTGTCAATGAATTACATACAAACAGAGGACAAAAGAGAGGTTGTATCTTAATCAATTTAAACCTTTCCAGTCTTTCAGAGTTTTCAATGGGATTCTATCCTCGCTGTAACGTATTATTCATTCCGTTTGCACACGTGCAAACATACGTTCTTCGTGGATATCGAAAAGTTTATAAGCACACAAGTGTACTTACAGTATGATTTTCGAGAATGCATTTCAACATCCATAATGTTATGAATACAAACCAAAAATCAATCTTCAGACTATAACCAAGTCATTTGTTTAAATATTAGTTTGGTGCAAAAATAATGACGTAATAATGTCGTTTTTTGACGAATTTTCTAACGTCAAAAAACGACATTATTACGTCATTATTTTTGCACCAACTTAATAGTTTACTGGTTCAGTTCTAATATTGAACTACTGGGCCCTCACACACACACAAACACACACACACACACACATATATATATATATATATATATATATATATATATATATATATATATATATATATATATATATGTGTGTGTGTGTGTGTGTAAGATATATATATATGTGCGTGCGTGTATGTGTGAGTTTGTGTAAGACATATATATATATATATATATATATATATATATATATATACTCGACTTCCCCGTTAAATTCGACGTATGAGGATCAAGCAGACCAGTTCCAAGGAACCGACAGTCCGACACTAACACATATATAACACATATATATATATTATATTTTATATATATATATATATGAAGAAAAATATACGGAAAAAACAAACAAAAATCCTAATATGCAATTATGCTGTTTTAATGTTAATATAATGTCAACGTCGGACGTTTCAGTCTAGTAGACCATCTTCAGGACATATTCACAAAACATAATTAACATTAGACTACATTTAATTCAACATGAAAAGACGATAGACATTAGAGTAACACATATAAACAGATAACTGAAATTTTTCAAGATCAGTGTTCCGTTTCAATATGATCAAGTCGTTGATAAATATATACTGTTCCTAAAGTCTGGACCCATAGGCAAAAATGCATATTTCAAGAAATGAAATTTTCAACAACATTTGATTGAACTAAAATATTAACAAATAACATCTTTAATATGATTTCCATCATTTATTATGCAAAAGTTGATAGGGTTTGTAAGATTCACGTGAACTCGATGCAATGACATTGCCGTCAATTTTAACGCATTCAGTCTTTATGCGTACAATCAAGTTGTCTGTTGCATCCTGAGATTTTCATCGAGTATACCTTCTCCTTTAGCAGAAAAAGAAATAAAGTTCAATTCTTCCTTCTTTCGACATAACCATGTGGATATAATATATATATATATATATATATATATATATATATATATATATATATATATGTGTGTGTGTGTGTGTGTGTGTGTGTGTAGTTAATGAAATTTTCTATGTGTACAGACTTTAGGGCCACCCTTTATATATATATATATATATATATGTGTGTGTGTGTTTGTGTAGTTAATGAAATTTTCTATGTGTACAGACTTTAGGGCCACCCTTTATATATATATATATATATATATATATATATGTGTGTGTGTGTGTGTGTGTGTGTGTGTGTGTGTGTGTGTGTGTGTGTGTGTGTGTGTGTGTGTAGTTAATGAAATTTTCTATGTGTACAGACTTTAGGGCCACCCTTTATATATATATATATATATATATATGTGTGTGTGTGTGTGTGTTTGTGTGTGTGTGTGTAGTTAATGAAATTTTCTATGTGTACAGACTTTAGGGCCACCCTTTATATATATATATATATATGTATATATATATATATATATATATATGTATGTATGTATATATATATATATATATATATATATATATATATATATATATATATATATATATATACATGTTCGTGTTTTAATTATACCCTCCCCTTTTAATCGTTTGAATAAATCTTAACCACCCCCTTCCCGGTGTTGTTTTTCTTGTGTTTTTTCTTTTTTTTCTTTTTCTTTGGTCACGTGGTATGATTTTGATCATCGCCTATAAATATGCTGTTTCTCTTTTGCCTCTTTAGCCAGCTTTCCCTGACGATCAGCTTAGGTGAAACCTGGGTAGGCTTGTCTGGCTCGCTAGGTTTATCTATCTATCTATCTATATATATGTGTGTGTGTGTGTGTGAGCGTGTCTGTAATATATATATATATATATATATATATATATATATATATATATATATATTAGTGAGTTCAGAAAACTAAATTTAAAAACTACCGTCAATAGTAAATTAAAAAGGGTAAACTTCCTAGACGTACCTCTAGACCTAATGAACAACATATACCTACCTTACAGAAAACCTAACGCTAACCCCTTGTATGTACACCCTAAGTCAAACCACTCTCCATCTATAATTAAGCATATACCCCCATCAATAAAGAAAAGAATCAGCAGGAACTCCTCTAATAAGGAAATAATCCAACAACACAGTAATTTTTTATAGCGCAGCCCTAAAAAATAGTGGATACAAAAACGCTAACCTAAATTATAGAAACAATAGTACTAACCAGAAGAAAAACAGGAAAAGAAAAATCATTTGGTATACCCCTCCGTTCAACCAAATTGTTAGTATTAAGTTAGGACATAAGTTCCTAGCTTTAATTGAAAAACACTTTCCTACTAATAGCAGACTTAGCAAGATCTTTAATAAAAACACCTTAAAATTAAGTTACAGTTACACTGAAAATCTAGAAAGAATCATAAAGACACATAATAATAAAATCCTGGAAAATCACGCATACCAAAACAGTATTAATAAAAATCCTAAACTAAAATTAGATAAAAATAATGAAAAATTATGTGATTGTAGAAACGCTGAAGACTGCCCGTTGGAAAATAAATGTTGCACAAAATCTGTTGTATACCAATGCACTATCTCATCCATTGAGAGTCTTAACACTGAAAGGATATACATTGGGTCAACGAAGAATGAATTTAAAATTAGATGGAGACAATACAAAAGCTCCTTCAATAATATTACAAATAGAAATCAGACATCTCTATCCAAATTTTTTTAGCATTTAAAAGAAATGAATAAAACTTCAAAAGTAAAATGGAAAATAATAAGTAGAACAAAAACTTGTAAAACCTGGGATGACCCATGGACTTTATGCGTACATGAAAAACTACACATTATTAAGTTTCTAAATAATAAAAATTTATTAAATCATAGACATGAGTTAACGGTTTTTTGCCGACATCAACAAATTTTCACATTAAATAATTAGCATAAAAAAGATTAAATTTCATAGTCTAATAAATGGTTTAAAAGCTTAACCCAATCATAAGATAGAAAAACCCCGACCCTCTTTCTTTCTTTTGACCTCTTTCTGAAGGTGACTGATGTGGATACAAATTAACTCTTATGCCACTTATCAAAATAGTCGCCCCAGCCGTTTCTATAGTAATTAACTTTGCGAATGAACATGCGTATAGAGATGCGTAAATTTCAAGATTGGTTATTCCTAAATTTTCGCTTGATGATAAAACAGGGCTTGATACTTCAATTCAATTTAATTTCAATAATTATATTAAGGTTTTTGGCTCTAGTTTTTGAAACATGAGAACTCTTTTGTAGCGAAGGAATCATAGTTTTTTTAAAAAAATTATTATAATTTAAGCTCTACTTCTATATGGAGCACATTGCTCCATATAGAAGTAGAGCTTAAATTTTAAAAAAATAAAATACTAAAGAACCGCGGATTATTTGCCTTACGTGATCTTTTCTATTTTTCTACATATTTGCACACGCACACACACACACACACACATATATATATATATATATATATATATATATATATATATATATATATATATATATATATATATATATATACTATCAAAGATAATTTGTCACCCACAAGAACGCGTCACGCTTTTGGACAATATCTCGATTGGAAAATGAAGACTTGGCGGTTCGTTCCCAGCAGTACTCCATTTTAAGCTTGGTCTAGCTCTTGTAGACGTAGAGGATAGCACGATGAGGGACAGGTAACCGTCCATTTTCTCAGATTCTTGAGGTCTGGGTTTAGTTTAACGCCTAATACTCGTGTGTGTGTGTGTGTGTGTGTGCGTGTGTGCGCGTGTTTGTGCCTTGACCGAGTATTAGTAATCTTTCATCTAACAGAAATATTTTTAATAAAAAAAAAGAATTGTACGATAATGCTGTCCACAAAAATGGCTTTAAACCCCATGAGTAACACTGAAGTATACAATATGGGTTGTAAGCACAAAAACAGAAAAAGAAAAATCATAATTCAACCCACACTTCTGTAAATTTTCCAACATTAATATCGGACAAGTTTTTCTGAAGTTAATAAATAAATCCTTTCAAATAAAACAACCCTCTAAATAAGATCTTCAATAGGAAAACTATCAAAATAAGCTACTCCTGAACAAATAACATGTACAAAATTATCGACTCCCATAAGAACTACATCCTAAGTACATTCATAGTAAATTCTATGGGATCAACAATGAACCTGTTGTGGATCTCCACCCGACCCCCCTGTAATTGTAGAAATAGCGAAAATTGTCCAGTCGAAGGAAAATGCAGAGCTTCGAAGGTTATTTACGAAGCAACTATTTACCCCAAAGAAAATAAGTTAAATCACAATTTAGAATTTCAGCAGGGGAATGGAAACAACGACTTTACGCCCATAGACACTCTTTTTCCAATCCAAAATTAAATAATAAACTGCTCTTTCCTAAAAACATTTGGAAATTGAGGGAGGTAGATATGAACCTCCAAATTAACTGGAAAATTATAGGCTTTGCTCACAATAATTTTAAGTGTAGATGTAAATTATGTTGAGAAGAGAAGATTAGAATAATAAAATTCGATAATCAAAGCCAAAGGAACGAGTTAATTTCCAAATGTCGTCACAGGAGTAGGTTTAAACTGATCTAAAATGTTACTGATCTTGCTTAATCTTTTATTATCTAATACATCTATCGTTATTTCTACTCCATTTCAATCCTATCTGATAAACTTCCACTAACTTACTGATTTTTTTCTCGGTAATTTATTGTATATGTTAAAATAATTTTTCTCCTATTTCTTCCTTATTATGATGTTTTAACTTCATAAATTTTATTATCATTATTTTTATGATTATTATTATTTTTTACATTCATTATATTTTTACCTTCATTACTTTTCTTATTCTTTTATCATCTGGCTCTTTTATATTTTTCTTTTATTATTATTTTATTATTTCATATATTTTATTTTTTATTACTCTTTTAATTAATTAGTTATTTGTTTTTTAATTATTATTTTTTATATATTTTTATTATTTTATTTATTATTATTTTTATTATATTTTCTTTAATTTTAGATTTTACCATTTTATATACACTTTCATAATTTAAAAAAATCTTAAATTTTAAACATTTTAAGTTATTTTTTCTTTATATAATATATCTATTTATGGTTATTTTTCTTATATTTTTTTGCGAGCATAGATTTGGGAATTTATTTTTTAAGAAAGGAGAAAATATATTTTTGTTCTTTGGTTTATAACTAATACTTACTATGTTTCTATTTTAATTTTTTTAAATTGTTGAACTCGTGTCTTTAATTTTGTGATTCATTTTCAGCCTGACTTGCGATGTTAATATTTTAAAATATAGGTCAAGTGTCTCTAACTGTCTCTATTTAACTGTCTCTATTTAAGCCAGGCACTTCCACCTCCACCTTCACCTCCCATGATACTGTGGGTTAGGTTAACTTAATGTCTATATTTTCATCGGCTCCTCATGCTCCTTTTCTTTTCTTCTTTCTCTCTTTTTTCCTTTTCTTTTATATTTCTCTTTGTTTAAATTTTAAGCTTCTACTTTATTCCTTCACACTTCTAGGTTGACAATGCCAATGATTTGTTGGTTGAAATAGCTATTCGAATGAGGTAAATTTGAATTTCTATCCTATATATATATATATATATATATATATATATATATATATAGTCACACTCCAGTCGAATTCGACGTATGATGGTCAAGCAGATCAGTTCCCAGAAACCGACAGCCCGACAACAGCTTATGAGATTTGATTATAGTGGTGAAGATTTATATATATATATATATATATATATATATATATATATATATGGGGTGCGATGGTTAAACTGTCGCCATTTTTTTATTTTTTTTTATTTCGCGCATGCGCGTTGTTTGTTTTTATTTTGTTGGCTCGTGGATTTTTATGACGTTTGCGCTGTATCGAAATGGTCCGGTTTTGATTTTCGGTAGTTGGTGCGTACTGCTGATGAGTCCCAAATAGGACGAAACAGCGTCCAGTACTTTCTGGATTCTGTTGAAGTTTATTCTGGTCTAGGAGAAGGACAACTCAAAACCTGAGGAGGGTCGGCTGTGGACTTCTATGGCACACGGTGCACCAGGTCTCTGTATTCAGCTCTTCAAAAAAGTGTGGTTGGTTCTGCACAAAGCCTTCACCACTATAATCAAATCATATGTGCTTGTGTCTGGCTATCGATTCCTAGGAACTGAACCGCTTGACCCTCATACGACGGGAGAGTCCATTATATATATATATATATATATATATATATATATATATATAAGGTTGGTGCAAAAATGATGACGTAATAATGTCGTTTTTTGACGTTAAAAAATACGTCAAAAAACGACATTATTACGTCATTATTTTTGCACCAACCTAATATATATATAGATAGATAGATAGATATTCGAACCGTGACTCCAGTTTCATGCTACTCCGATCGTTACGGGGGCAGAATTAGTCCCCTGACGACAGCGGCAGCAGTTCGAATTTTGTTTTTTTCTGCGACATAACGATGGGAACCATAACTGCTCTGTCTTGGTGATTTAGACATGGAGCCATTTATATTACTGTTTAGGTAGGTGTTTGTCTTTTGGCATTTTCTACTAAATTTATGTTTTCTTTTCCCTATATCATTTATTACTTTTTTCTTTTAATATCTGTCAGGCTTTGTGTTGATTTTGCCAATACATTCTGTTTTTTGTTATATATATATATATGTGTGTGTGTGTGTGTGTGGTTATGTGTCTTTATGTCTATGTCTGTGTCTCTGTGCGTGTCTGTGGGTGTATGGCGGGTGCCAGTCATGTAGACACTCCTGACTTTTTTCTTTGATTATCTGGCAGGCTTTGTGTTGATTTTACCATTACTTTCTGTTTTGGTGTTGTGTACACATTTATATTTGTGTGTGTGTGTGCGTGTGTGTGCGTTTGTGTGTGTGTGTGTGTGCGTTGGTCTCTGCGGGTGTCTGGTGGTGCGTGTGTGCGATTCATGTAGACACTCCTGTAGAGTACGGGGCCACAGCCTCACTACGCTAGGCATTACTGCTGGGTTGCTCGTAGCTAGTAAGATATTTACGCGTTGTAGTTGCTAGCCCCAAACCCAACCGATTTTGAATTTATAGTTGCCCTTCAATCACACACACACACATATATATATATATATATGTATGTATGTATGTAAATCTGTGTGTATGTATATTTACACTCCCTAAAACATATATATGTATTAGTGCGTTTTTGTGTATTTACACACACATAAATATATATAATAAAATGTAGTTTTAAGGCACGCTATATTTATGGATTAGAGTGCTCAATATCAGTGATAGAATGTATGTAAATATAAAAGTATACATTGAAGTCAATAACCAGAGGCGACAGTCTTTTTCACGCTGAAAGTAATCATCAGACCATGGCGATTACGTGTAAAAGGAAACGTACTCTCCCTTCTAGGTGTTTAAGATATATATATATATATATATATATATATATATATATATATATATATATATATATATATATAAACTAGGATTCACAGATAAGTTCTCCGTTGATATTCAGTTTGTTTAGTGTCATGCGCAATAAATATTTGGGTGATCAACGTCTCTTTCGATTCATGACTGACTAGGCAGATTTTTCCGCAGTAGTTTGCCGTTTCTGTCTGCGGTAGACAGGGTGCCAACTAAAGCTATAGGTCCCAGCTGTGGGATAGATCCATACCTTTCCCAAGGGTATATGTGCATAGGTAAATATAACGAGCCCGACTGAAATTCGAACTCGGCTCTCCGATTTCTCATTCCAGTATAATATTACAAATATGCGAAAATGTATATCGACATTGAAAGCTTAGAAATACAACAAAAATATCAATAATCAGACTTTGATAGATCGATTATTAGCCTCTATCTCTCAGGGCTGTTATATCAGCCATTTTGTTACCATGGCTTTTTTTTTCAGGATGTAGGCGAACATGGCTGTACACAAGTTCTTGTCCGTCGTAGTTGTTAATATGATTTGTCTTTTTGTTATTTCTCCTAAATCTTGTTCTGCCATCCATTTCCTCAAGCTCACTAAGTTATGTATTGTTTTCCTCTTGCCTACAATCTGCCCTGTGAGTATCAGATTTTATAAGTCCTCTTTCCTGATAATGTACGCTAGAAATATTCCAATGCGCCTTCGGATTTCAGTGTAGCGATTTCTGTCTTCTGTTAAAGCACTTCTCAGATATTTAAATTTTTTTATTTGTTTGATTTTGTTATCTCTAGTTTATAATTAGCATGTTGGGACCTTCCTTTTGCTAACAACCATGCATTGTCTTTTTGCAGTTCTTGTTTAGTCCTTTCTTCTTGGTTTGCTTCTCTAACTTCTTCAAGAGTTTTTTGTAGTCCTCTTTTTGTGTCTGCTGTGACTGCTCACTTAAACTAATCGGAAAAAAAATGGATTAGTCATGTTCACTCACCTGGAAATCTTTTCTTTGTCTACCACTCTGATACGCCAGAGTCAAAACCGTAGTCGAGAAAACTTGAAATGAGACATAGCGCAGGGAAAGATGGATTTATGCCTTTTCCTTGACTATCAGTATAGAAGCATTGTCTCAGACGAAACTCGATCTCAGTTCTAATATTTGCATTATTTATACATATTGTCCTCATATTTGTTGTTGTTATAACAAAGTTTCAACTGTTGTGTCCTCTAGACTTCAGCAGGTGCTTATTGATCCAGGTAAGCTTCGGAGGAATTTTGAACAGAACTCATTATTTGAATTACGAGATTTGATTGTTTTCCTTCCGTTGTCCACATCCAGGGATATCTCATCTAGTTCTTACTTGCTTCTGCTCAGTTATTGCGTGTCCCGTTCCCTCTGAGTTCAATTACACACTGCCCGGGCCAAGGATTGACATGATATCCCCGGACATGTTCAGTGGAACGAGAACAACCTGTCCTCTATAGATAATAAAGGGTTCAGTTCGAAATTCTTATGATCGATAAGCACCTGTTGAAAGCCGGAGAGCATGACGGTCTAAACGTTGTGATAAGAACAACGAAGATGAATACAATAGCCAGTACAAATTAATTTAACATTGTGTTTCAATGAATTTCCTTGCTCATATTAAGTACGTCTTTTTATGAAGCCGATTACGACACTCGTTTAAAAATGGCACAAGTTATAATGCAGTTAACTCGGCAGGGTATAAAGTAACTCCGAAAAACATACTTGCAGCTAATAATTAAGAAATTTATAAAAATTTATAAAAATGATGATAATTGTTGTAAGCACGAGTAAGACTAGCAAAATCAATTGTATTTTTTTTGTGTTTACAGGCGTTATTTTTTTTTAAAATGTCTTGCTTCCAAACAGTTTTAAAAATGATATTAATACACATAATGGTAAAAACGGTGAATTATTAGTTACCTCCTATCTTTTATTGAAAAATGGGCAAGAAAAAAAAATAGAATTAATTATAAACATTTATATTATAATCTAAGAAGGTATTTTAAACGATGTGGTTTAGGTCAAACATAAATTGTACTTAAACTTTACAGTCTACCTCTTTCTGAAAATGGATACGTCATAGCTTTTAGTAATTTTGTAAAAAAATTTATATAATGTGTGCTAAAAAGATTCTTTTGGTATAATTAGAAATATTTTAAGGATTTAAACTCAATCTAAACTGAAAAGCGTAGACGAATATAACTTTGGCTTCAAACAAATGTTTTAATTCTTTTGTTTGTAGCATTTCTTCAAGAATTTGATTATTTTTTTTAATTGTATCGGGTGGGGGTTATTTTTAAACATTTGCATGAAGCTCGCCGACTGAAAATAGACAGAAGAGTCTTTTATGTTCAATACAATAGTTTTACTTTTCTCGTCCTCAAGGTGATTTAATAGAATGTCAATGTGTTTATTTTTTCTCAAATTTGTTCATTTTAGTTTAATTCTTTTTTTTATTTCGTTTATTCGAGAAAGTGCCAGAAAACTTTTGCCTAAAAAATTTTAAAAAAAGCAAAAATTAGAAACTAGTAAACACAAAGTTCCAAAGAATTCTGCGAGACTTCAGAAAATGTTTTCATTCTGAAGGTTATGAGTGAACGTTAAAAAAAAAAAAAAAATGAAAGAACAGATTTCTAACAAGAATTTGACGAAATCTCGCTATGCCTGAAGTGTTGTGTCGGGAAAAGCGAGATTAACTATGAATTCTTTTTTTTTTCTTATTCTTTTTGTTCCTTTAATATTTCCTTTCGTCTCTTCTTCTGCACCTCATCTTTTCAATGTTGATGTATTTCATATTTGAAAATTTTCTTCTCACATGTGCAATATATATATATATATATATATATATATATATATATATATATATATATATATTGGCTGGCTTAATCATCCTTGCCAAGTTGTAGCGTGCAAGTAGTCACTTTTTTCTCTCAATCCTTTTCTTTCTGTTTTATTACATCTTTTTTTTCTTCTTTTTTCGTTTCTCTCCTTTTCTTATTGTTTCTTAAACATTTTCCTTCCATAATTCCTTGTTCTTTTTTTTTAATTTTTTCCTTCGTTTTTCATAAATCTATTCGTCACTTCTTTTTATCGCTCATCATATCTCTTTTCTCATTCTTGGCATCATTTTCCAGATGTTTCTTCTCCTTTTGCCTCTTCTTCCGTTTCTTTTTTTCTTTTTCTTCACCTTCTCAGTCCTATTTTTCTTCATTTTCCTTTTTCCCATATTCTTTATCATCAACTTCTTTTGCATCTTCTTCTTCTTCTTCTTCTTCTTCTGCATCTTTTTCCTGTTCAAAGTTTTCATAGTTATTTGGACTTTTTCTTAATCATTTTCGTCTTCTTCCCCATCACCTTTCTTCTTATGCTTCGTCGTCTTTGTCTTTTTTTTACTGCTACATCTTTTTCTTCTTTTTCATTTTCTCCTTCATCTTTCCTTTTTCTTCTTATTCATCACTCTCTCTCTCTCTCTTTCTCTCTCTCTCTCTCTCTCTCTCTCTCTCTCTCTCTATATATATATATATATATATATATATATATATATATTGCATTGTTTTATTTCTTCTTCATCTTCTTCTTTCTCTTCTTCTTACTTTTATTTCTATTTCACTTTCGTCGTTCTTTCCCTCACTCTCACTTTATTCCTTTCTTTCTTTTTCTTGAATGGTCTTACTCCTTTTTTTTTTCTTTTTTTTTTTTTCTCTTCGGTTTTCTCCACTTTATTATTTCCTATTCTTTGCTTTTTCTGATTCTATTATCTTATATTTACCCTTTTCTTCTGTTCATTCTCTTTTTTCTGATTTTGTTTACTCTTTCTCCACGATTTCTCCATTTCCTTTTTCTTTCCTTCGTCTTTTTTCTTATTCTCTGTTCTCCTACAATTGTTTCTATCAGAACTCTGTGTGTGGGGGGGGGGTCGTTTCTTATTTCTCCTACACTTCTTACCCCCTCACTATTCGTTTCCACTACTTCCTCTTCCCCGTTTCCCTATATTTCTTCGCCCTCTACGTTATCGCCTTCTCTGTTCTCCTCCACTTGCTTCTCCTCTCCGTTCTCTTCCACTTCTTCGCCTTCTCCGTTCTCCTCCACTTCTTCTAATCCGTTATCGTCCATTTCTTCTTCCTCTCCGTTCCCTCATCGTTTTCCTCATATCCTTTCTCCTCCACTTCCTCCTCCTCTCCTTTATCTTCTACTTCCTCCTCCTCTCCTTTATCTTCCACTTTTTCATCCTCTTCGTTCTCTTCCACTTCTTTGCCTTCTCCGTTCTCCTCCTCTTCTTTCTCTCCTTTTATACGCTTCCAGGC
Source organism: Acanthosepion lycidas (assembly GCA_963932145.1). Taxonomy (NCBI): domain Eukaryota; kingdom Metazoa; phylum Mollusca; class Cephalopoda; order Sepiida; family Sepiidae; genus Acanthosepion; species Acanthosepion lycidas. The sequence goes on along the minus strand of OZ010572.1, from coordinate 80,158,477 downwards.
AAAACTCTCGCAGACCATAAGAAAGATAACTGCCTATTGTTAAAAACTTCATTGGGACAAAAGAGGAAGGCATTAGAGCTGAGGAAGCCACGAAGATCGGTGGGGAGGCAGGTGGGAGAGTGGGGATGATTCAAATTTGATCCCAGTTGCCCAGATGACAGGAAATAACGACACAACAATGGCAACTTCTATTCTGTCATCATCTTCTTTCTTTTTCTTTAGTTTTTTTTTTCTTTTTCTTTGGCTGTGTTTCGTGACAGGTAGAAAGTAGTTAACAAAACAAACCGTGTGACATGAAACACACGAACGCTTGTTTTATTTGTTTTTTTGTTCTGTTTTGAGTTTTGTTTTGTTTTTGTTTTTTTGTTTTGTTTTTTGTTTTTTCTTTGTTTATTTTATTTTTTGCTGTTTTTGTTTTACTTTTTTTGTTTTGTTTTTTTTGTTTTTTTTTTTTGTTTTTGTTTTTTTTCAGGCAGAGAAAAGGGCTGGAGAACTAATCTTCTCTTTGTTTTACCGTTGTTCTGTTTCGCACCAAGAATTGGTTCCACATGGACCAAAACAAAAACAAAACAGGATTTTTCGCTGCCTTGTTTATTTAAATCTTGATTTTCTTTGTTTTCGTGCCCTTTGCTTCATTTCTATTAACACCATCTTTATTTATTTATTTTACTGTGTGCTTATTTTTAAACTTCCTCGTTCGTGATTATTAGGTATTAAGGAATATTATATAGCTTTCAGTGATAGCGCTGTGATTAATGAATTGTACTAATGGCCTCAGGGTTCACGGTTTAATTTCTTTTGCCGGCTATAGCACGACGAGCAAACAAAACTTCCTGAAAAGTCAGTATTATGTGAAAATCAATAAATAAACTCGCGTTTTGTAATTGTTTTTTTTTTTTCTTTATTCGGTTTTTGGTAATGTTACATACTAGGTACTGTTTTAACAGGGGATGGAAAAGGGGACACCGAAATCCGAAGGCGCATTCGAACGACAAAAATACATTCGAAAAGGTAAGCAAAATACAAAGAAACAGGAAATTTTCGTTGGAAACAAAGAAAAGCTTGCTAAACCGCCATATAATATCAACGCACCTATATGGCAGTAAATGTCGGATAAATTCCTCACAGATGAAGAGGTGACTTAAAGCAAGAGAAACGTAGTTCTACAGAAGGATGCTGAGAATACCAGTTACGGAGCGCGTAAGCAACGAAGTTGAAACAAAAAGGTCACTTATATTCAAAATCAAAAAGAGACGATTGAAATGTCTTTTAGACACATAATGAGGAAGAAAATTTTGTATAGCCGCTATTTTCTAAGCGTAGTTTAGACGTGGCACAAGGCCGAATGTATGAGGCACCTAGTGAGGAACGAACTCACTTTTCAGTCGTAACTCGTCTAGCGCGATAAGCTTGCTGACCATTACACCACGCCGAGGTGCCAAGGATAGTTTGATGAGTGTAACACTCACAGGACATATCAAAGAGAAAATAAATAGTTATAAACAGCGGCCCACATTCCACGCTGGATTCGAATGGATGGCAGAACGGGGTAGGAGATATGGTAAAAAGACAAACGTTGCTGGATAGGAAGTTGTGGAGAGCAATGATCGATCATGTCTTGAAGCGACACGGAACAGGAGAAAACATATTTTTGAACTCAACGTGGATATGTAGTTTTATTTTTTTCATCGTATCTTGTATCATCGTAACGAATTTCGGACGAGATAAGCTCAACAAGACAGGAAAAGACTATGCAAGTGCTTCACACCCGATTTTTAAGATCACCATTTTCGTTTCGTGGCCGATTCTAACGAAGCAGGGAATCAAATTAAATGAAATTCAATATTGAGAATGCATCTATGTCTGTCATAAAAATCACATTTCGAATTAATGAATTTTATCTGGGCCCGAACGCCGATCGCTCTCCTTCATAAAAAATATGCAAATTCACTACAGAGGAGAGCAAGGCAACATATGTATACTAGCCGAATTACACACACCTTGCTGCGCATAACACATTTTTCTATAAGAAAATGATGATTGATTTTAAGTCATTATTATAATTTGTGGAGAAAAATGATGCATTTCAATATTACTCAATGATCTTGCCGGTGTGACAATCTTTCTTTCTATATTTTGGATGAGTCATTCCCTTTTTCAAATTTAAATTTAATTTATTAGGTTGGTGCAAAAATAATGACGTAATAATGTCGTTTTTTAACGTATTTTTAACGTCAAAAAACGACATTATTGCGTCATTATTTTTGCACCAACCTAATAAATCAAAAGGAAGAAAATTTTCAGCAGGGAGGGTGCCCACGGGGACCCCTTTGATCAAAATGAAATGTACTTATTTAAGTGCCCTGGGTAATGTAGTTTCAGAATATATATGGTTATGGGGGTCTATACCTGAAACTCTAGGAATTGATGAGCAAATTTTAACAATGACATGAGAGTTTAATTGTCGCAACAAATCTGTATTGTAAGACAATACCCACTGATTGGTGATTTCTTGCTCAATTTCACGACCATATTGCCTCATTTTGGTCTTGCGATGTGACCTCTTTCTTCTGACTTTCTCCTTCTATATTTTTGGATAGGAGTAATTCACTTGTTCAAATTTAAATTTAATTTAAATCAAAAGGAAAAAAATTCAGTGGGGTGGGCAGAGTACCCTCTTTGATCAAAATGAAATATACTTATCCAAATACCCTAGGAGCCATTCGCTTGTTCAAATTTAAATTTAATTTAATTCAAAGGTAAAAAAAATTTCAGTGGGGCGTTTTTGCCATCCACCCGCTCCGAGACTCCCTTTGATCAAAATTATCTTGCCGATGCGACCTCCATCTTTTGGCGTTTCTTTCTATATTTTGGGTAGGAGTCATTATTACAGTAAAAAAAATTTGACCAAAATGAAATATACTTATCCACTCAGAAGAGTTTGATAACAGACAGACAGAGGATACAACTTTATATTTGTATATATGTAAATCCTATAGACTCTTTTGTGGGTTACAGCCTCTCGCGCTTTCTCATGAGGGATGATCGAACAGTCGCTACCGAGGCCTGTGTAACTGACGGTTGCGGGGGCTGGGCGATTTTTGCCCTTAGCCCGAGTGTATGCGCTCGGGTTCCTCACGTTAAACCCGATCTTGTGTCACATCCTGTCTCAGTAGGAAGACAATAGTAAATACCTTCAGTCTCCCTCGATTGGTGATGGCTGCAGTGGTTTCCCTTAATATTGCTGCCATATCTGGACTGGAGCTGTCCAGTTCACACTTACCTTTCTTGGTAAAAACGTCTGCGCAGACTTGCGGATGACAAATTATTTTCCACCATACAACACCTTTCTCACAGACGAAACCATGCGAAACTCTCGCTGCTCTGTCGTTTCCATGGCATGTTTTGACGAGCTACATCCTTTAGTCCAACTACTCCTGACCTTTACAATTGGGATTCGCCATACCCCGTGCACAGTACATCCCCACAACAGTTGTTGTGATTAAGCTGTCCGAATGGAACTTACTTCTTACTAATGGAATACGAATTCCATTAGTAAGAAGTAAGTTCCATTCGGACAGCTTAATCACAACAACTGTTGCTTTGTGGAGCAGACTCCCAGCCGGATGTTTTCCCAGTCACTAGAACCTTGACCTATTCAAGTCTAGTTAACTGTTATCTTTCCTACACAGCTCCAATGAAATTTACTTCTTGCCTTTTCTTACGCTCATACCACACCACGCAGTATCCCTCTAGCTTGAGTGACTCTTGGGCCTTGTATTGGGTGAACATTAATATTAAAAAGTAGGTTTTATGAGGATAGACTTGCTAGCCCCACGCCTGACCAATTTTGAATTCAGAGTTGTCTTTCTCCAAGAATGGTGGCCAAGCGAAAGGTAGTGAGGCCAGACTGCATTGCTGTTAACCCTGAGTTGAGGGGGGTGGAATAGATGGATTTATGTTTTCGAGTATATTTGTGCGAAAGTGAATGCAACGCTTTCGATTTAATTGTGAGTCCAATCTCACTTTCTGCGCCTATAACAAGATACGCATATATTCAATGACCTATAATACGTGCGTGGGTGTGTTTTCCAAATTGGAGGCGACAGTTTTGCAAAAGAGGAACATCTTTGCAAGGCTCAAAGGCAGTCTGACATTTTCTGTCTATGACATTGTCTTAGAATTGTTTATAAATACGTTTTTATTTGCTTTTTGTTTTTCTTTTCCATGTCTGAGTTCATAAACCAAGGGAAGTAACTCTCATTTTTCCTTTTGCATTAAAATCGGACTGCAAATACTTCTAACAGATTATTAGTTTCTTCACTATTTAGGGAAATATGTATGTATATATATATATATATATATGTATCTATAGACTACAATTTAGCATTGTTTGTTTTTGTTTTTTTATACTGAACTTCATAAACAACATTTTTTTTAAGTGTACATGGATGTGGCCATTTTTCTAAGCGTGTAAATGTGTTTTATCAAATTTTCGCTTAATTTATTGATACAAATTATTTATAGGCAATGAAAATTGATTGAAATTTAAAGTAATTATGATTTCTGTCTGAATTTCTGGGATGATGAGTTATCATTATTTTTACTATTTCTACTCAGACAGTTGTCCTCATCTTTGTTGTTGTTATCACAACATTTTGGCCGTTTTGCCCTCCGGCCTCCCTCATGTATCTATCGATTTGGGTAACCTACAGGAAATTATGAACTGAACCTTTTATTTAATGTAATGAGTTAGATTTTCCTTGTTCCACTGTTCGCGTCTATAGATTTCTCGTTTACTTGTTATTTTTAGGACTGCTCAGATATCCGTCGCCCGTTTCCACTGAGTCCAGGTACACACTGCATTAGAGGACATAGCGATTGTGAGTTCAATCCGACGTTCGGGTAGTTCCTACAGGACATACTGCAAAAAAGAAAAACAAGGGGGAAAACGAGTAACATTTTCAATGAGTTTGTGACAAATAAGTTTGGCAGACGGTAACATTTACTTAGCTAAACAAATGTCAAGAAAATAGAGAGAGATATGATCGACATGTTTTCAAGAAAAACCGCAGGGTGTGTGTATATATATATATATATATATATATATATATATATATATATATATATATATATATATATATATATATATATATATATATATATATATATATATATATATATATATATATTATTTTTTTTTATTTAAAAATTATAATATATGTTATAAAATCACTACAAAAATATTGCTGGATATTGGAATTTATTCCGTATACACCAATCCTATACTTGTATATTATTATTATTATTATGATTATTATTGTTATTATTATTATTATTATTATTATTATTATTATTATTATTAAAGACAACAGATACTCTGGGTCGATTTATTTTACTGATCGACTTTTACAAACTACGAATAATCCTTCTCAAAAATGCGGAAATTCCGTCAGATCACTTAATAAATACGTATCAGCTTTCTTCTGAAATGAAATTCCTGCTTGTCTAAGACTGATTATTCGTAACGTGGAAAAATCTATCATCTGAATTAACACGTAATCATTTATTCGAAAATGATAACATAAATATGTTATAAAATCACTACTTCAGGTGTCTTATCAAGTGATGGTGTTGAATGTAGAATAAAGCGTTTTAAAAGGTTCAAATCAACCAAACACACTTCGATGGGGAAAATGCTGTTACGTAAGCTGCAATGACCAATCAAAATACAAGTATATCAGAATTCAAAAAACTTGACAACGAACCTTGGTTATAATAATTAATCATTCTAACTAATTAATATTAAATTTTACTATAAAATTGAAAATTAAAAATTACCAATTTTTAAATTTTAAATTTAATCTGTATTAAGTTATAAAAATTATTATAAAATTATATAAACTGAATTTAATTATAAAATTATTTAAAGAATCTGAGGAAAAAATACATATATTTTGTTATTTATTTTGTTTTAAAAACTCAGTTTGAATAAACGTTAAAATCTAATGTGGATGTTAAGCTTCGTTACAACTTAGATACATTTGAAGTGGGGATATGGCAGGGGATGATGAAATCTTGCAAAAAAAAATACATACACAATCAGATTATAATACACAAACACGTACACATATTTAGATATATAAACAGGCAAAAATACGACCAAAACAGGAAATAGATGTTCACGACCCTTAAAAAAACAGACAACATATACATACAATGAAAGGTATATATAAGCGATCATACACACATACATTAATAAAGGCACACACATATACACACCTACAACTATTCAAATTTGAAAGTGTTAGTAAACGAATTCAGACTATTAAAATATTATTTACATGGGAGAAGATATATAGATACTAAAATATATAGAAATGAATAGAAAAATAAATATATGCACATCCACAGAGAAAAAAACAAATTCAAATGTGCAGGCAAAATGCAAAGCATAAAATAAAAGAAAACCAGCTAATATAAAAAAAGAAAACACATAAACACACAAATATGTATAAATATCTCTTATATACTTACTGACAGACATAAATATATATGCATATATATACACCTATATACACACATGCATACATACACATATACATACACATACATACATATAAGCATATACGCACACACAGAAAAAATAGAAATATATCAACCTACACAGTAACATAAAAAATAAATACTTATATATATATATATATATATATATATATATATATATATATATATTGTGTGTGTATTTAGGCAGCCTCTTTTCATTCATACACGTTTCATTAAATAATATAGACATGTGTGGTATATTTATTTTATGTAAATTTTTTCGTAACATCTGATAAGTTTAATAACATTATCGTTGAACGAAGAAAGAAATTCACAATATTGATCCATATTTTTTTAATACAATCTAAGCTTTCGGCTTAAGCCATTATCAAATATGTCAATTACAACATATTAAACAATATACGGACAAGATGATCTCTAAGCAACGATAAACACGCGCCTTATAGAAGCGAAAATCGCACCGCCTCTCATGACGTCACACATGACCACACGAGAGTGAATTGGAGAAGTATGAAACGGCTTTCTATATTTCATACTTCTCCAATTCACATTATATACATATATATATATATATATATATATATATATATATATATATATATATATATATATACACATACATATATATATACATGTACATGCAAATACACACATATATATATATATTTATAAAAAAATTCACATACACATACATACATCTATCTATAAAGATATACACAGATGTTCACACACAAACAACATAATAAACGTATACCTACATAGATAGATAGATAGATAGATAGATAGATAGATAGATAGATAGATAGATAGATAGATAGATAGATATTGATGAAATTGTATGACAAAGTGGAAAAAGTTCCCTTGTGACGCCTTTTGTCCTTCAGGACTTCATCGAACGAACGAAGGGCGAAACACATCACAAATAAACTCTTTCCACTTTGTCATACCATTTCCCCGATACTGTTCTTGATATGAAAAAATATATAATATATATCGTTATTTCTCATATATATATATATATATATATATATATATATATATATATATATATATATATATAGCAAGAGAGTGAGAGATAGAGAGTGAGAATTCACCAAAAAATGTATATAAACTTCAGGAAAGCAAAAACTTGTATAGATAATATTAGATTAAATTTATTCAAACATCACGAGATTAATACAACTTACCTTTGTAGTCTACAATCACAAGAGATGCTCTTTAAAATGGTGGCCTTTAGCTTCCAGACATTAATACTAATACAGTACAGCGGACTACTTCCTGGGCAACGTGTATCAAAGTGTCCAGTGTGATTAGTGCACATGGATTTTCAATTTCTTTTCTAAGGGCTGCAAATTTAATCAGTTTTTTGTTATACACAAAATCCCTTAGAGTCCCGCATAGGTAAAATTCTAAAAACTACTAAAGACAAGTTTTTCTTTGCTTGAATTGTGTATACCATTTTGGCAGACTCTCTCTCTCTCTCTCTCTCTCTCTCTCTATATATATATATATATATATATATATATATATATATATATATATATATATATTACCTGAAAATTGTAAAATTGTGTTCAAGCATGATAGACTGTGCCCGCTTGGTGTCCACTTTTACATACATATACATTTATATTTACATATGCCCTATCTGTGATATTGAGTACTTTTAGTATACATTAAAACTATATATATATATATATATACATATATATATACATATATATATATATATATATATATATATATATATATATATATATATATATATATATATATGTATGTATCCTCATGAAGATCTCAAAAAGAAAGGACAATAGATAAGCGAGCGTGTTTAGTGCCAGCCCCAAAATTGAACTCGGCTCGTTAGCATTGTCGAGCACGTTTTGCCGTTTTAGGATCTACCACAATTCGACTGTATGAGATGGATTAATAAATTCAGAGCTTGACACATATTTATTAAGAGGTCTGAATTTTTTCACATTATCTACGTCACAACACTCTAGGTCTACGTCTCGATAACCACTAGTTGTACGAATCTCACCATTCGTCTCTATCTACCCTGATGATGACTTGAAAAAGTCGAAAGCTTGAACTATATTTCTTCTGAAATGAACTTCCCACATATTTTTTCTTGTCGGAGAAGAATAATTCGTAATTTCGGAAAATCAATCAGTAACATTAATCGAAAAAAATGTCATATTTTTTATAATATTTCTCATAAAGAATATTTGCTGCCTAGATACACACAATATATATATATATATATGTGTGTGTGTGTGTGTGTGTGTGTGTGTGTGTGTGTGTGTGACATAATATATTATTAAATGGCCCAAGTCCAACAATTATTTTATTATATATTTTTTAAATAAAATTATATATTTAAAATAACGTATAAACAAAATATATATATATATAGAGAGAGAGAGAGTGAGGGAGAGAGAGAAAGAGGGAGAGAGAAAAACAGAGAGAGAGAGTGAGAATTGTTAAAAAATGTCTAGATTGGAATTTTTAAATCTCTTTTTGGTACCAAATTTTAATCTACTTTAATTTCATAAAAATATCAAAATACTAAATAAATTACATTGTTCCTCTTCTTCTACCGTCTCCCTTCAGAACGTAGACGTACATGGCACTCCACTATTTCCCATCCTTTGTAGCTTTTTGTAAGGTTAGTCTTGAGGACAAAATTAGCCTAAACGAGGTTCTAACTTGAAATATAAGACACGGGCGATTTTTTAGCTATCTTTTATAAGTGCGTCTTATACGCCATCATATCAGTCAGTTATGTGATACATGCGTAGGCGATCATGTATCTTTCGATACATGATTGACGAGGCAGATTTTTCCCGCAGCAGGTTGCCATTTCTTTCTGCGGTAGATCAGTTGCCATCCAAGGCTATAGAACCCGGTCCGTCCTGCTATTTACCCATAGCCAAGGGGAGAAGAAGAGGATTCATACCTTGCCCATGAGTATTAGCCCGTAAGTGAATATAGTGGATTCGACTGGAATTCGAAATTGGCCCTCCGACAGAATTTATTTTACTAAAATCAGTTAAACAACTGAAAACATTGCCTCATTTCATTATTACTTTTCTACTAGATGAAAATAAAGTTGAAATTGTTTTTCTATGATAATGGTAATATTAGTCGTTTCTTTATAAGGAAATATTTGGTAGTTATCGACCGAGCAGCTATAGTTAAGATTTTCTTTATACTCTGGCCGTCAGGATGAAATCAAAGTGTAGTATCTGTTCTCCTCATGTGTAATGTCAACAGTAATATCAGTCGTTTCCATATAAGGAAATATTTGACACTCATTGACCAAACAACAGGGGATACTGTCGGTTAAAATTTATAAAATCCTTCTATTAAAATATTATTTCAGGAAAATAGGTTTCTCAAGTCAGCTCCTTTTTATTGTGCTTTCCAATATTGATGGGAGTCTTTCCTAACTTTTTGTCTGAAGTTTTTGTGGAACGTCAACGTCTTGATTTTGTCATTATTTTCTCTTCGAGTTACATCTGCTTTCTAGTTTGTGTTGAAAGTATTCAACTGATATGCTTTTGCTATTTGTTCTTTCTTTCTGACTACTAAGACCCGGTCCATGAGGTTCGTCGTGGGATAGTCCTGGCTAAGACCTGCAGGTTACTTTCACTCGAAATACTTTTAATCATTGATCTGTGAGAGCTATTGTCTAAAACTGATAGTTTATATATTTCCGAACGGTTTTAATGCCATGTACGACATTCATGTGAAAGATTCGATCTGACGAGACTAAGAACATGATATGAGTTTTTACGTTAATGTTTTGGTTTTGTGAATCTTGTGGCGTTGTGAAAAACTAATCCTAGCGCCGCCCATCCTATGTTGAATTTCCTTATCTCCTATATTAAATTTGCCATAAGGGATCCATGCATATTTAAAGGTTTTATTTTTTATTAATGTTTAGTATTTATTAAAAGTGATCATCAAAGTCATACTAAATGTGTTACAACTTAACCATACACCAATGGATTTGAAGTGTTTAATATTTATTAATTCAACATTCTGATATTTTTATGTCAATGCCCGTCACTTTTTTATTCTCATTTCCGATCACAATTTCTGTTTTGGAAAGGTTTATGTTGAATCCTATTTCTTGAAAAACTTGCCTAACTTATGTCATTTTTTTTTTCCTGTGACATTTTCAGGTTATCAGAAACGTGTCGAATTTGTTTTAATGCTTCCTTTTATTTTTAAATAAACTCATGAAATAAAGACAAATATATCCATTATTGAACAAAACAAATCGTGCCCCTCAAATTCTTGTTTTTTTTTTTTTTTATGAATACTACTTCAAAAATAATAATTTCAAAAATAAAATTTTAAATTTGCAACAATTTTAAAATCTTATAAAAATGTCAACCTTTCTTGCAACTCCTTAATCACAAGCTGTGCTCAAAACGTCACAGTTGTTGCCACTTCTAAATCATGAGATGGTTTATTTAAATACTTATTTCTTATTACTATAAACTTTTTTTTTGGTGGGGTCTTATTATATAGTGAAATTAATAACAATTGGCCTAAATAGAGATGTCCTACTATAGACAAATTCTAACTCCGACATGAATCGAACCTCTCTCACCTCAGGGAAGCCACTTCAATGTGTGCCTCTAACTGTTCGGCCACGGAGCCAGACTGACAAAATTAGAATTGCCTGTTAAGGAAAACGTTTTTCTCGTTGGCTCTTCTGCGAATCAAGATCAGCGAGCTTCAGTTTCGTCTCGAACAAGAGTAATTTTTGAAAGGATTTTTTTTTTTTAGCCGACAACATTTTCTTCTTACTATAAACGTTTATAATACAGTTAATAAGAAATAGTGTCGGGTAAAAATCCTTTGAAAAATTACTTAAACGATTATGCGACGTTAACCTAATGGCTATCAATAAACAATATCTTATTTGTAAGGATCAGAAACAAACTGGGAATTAAGTTATTTTTCAGAATTTGATTATTTCAATCTAGATATTCTAATTAGTAATCGCCATCAATCAAGAACAGTTTTATATTCCGTGCTAATCGGAATATGGAATGGACAAACATGGTGGATAAATAGAAACAGGTTTATTGTAGAAACCAGTACACCAAGCAAGGAAGTAATAATCGCAAGTCAGTACAGTGGTGTGCCTGCTGCTAACAGAGGGCTGCTAGTTCTCGCAGATCCCAGCTCGACGCTATTTAGTAACTGCCCACGCAGTCACATGTGGCACAAGTCCGAATTGAAAGTGGAGTTCTCGATCCCAGAGACTCGGCCAAAAAATCCCCGTAGACCCCGCATAAACGGAATCGGGTCTGTCTACCTCCCCGGACGAAACTCTGCCCTTTGGCATAGCCTCGTCCGGGTTCCTCTCATCCCGAAGGCAGAGAGTTCGACTAGCGCAGCTGGAAAAGATCCCCGCTCGACGCTATTTAGCAACTGCCCCACGCAGTCACATGTTGCACAAGGCCGAATTTAAAGTGGGGTTCCCGAGCCCAGAGGCTAGACCAAAATATCCCCGAAGACCCCGCATAAACGGGATCGGGTACGGCTACCTCTCCGGACGAAACTCTGCTCTTCGGCATAGCCTCGTCCGGGTTCCTCTCAGCCCAAAGGCAGAAAGTTCGACTAGCACAGCTGAGAAAGATCCCAGCGCGACTCTCCTGTCCGCTGTCCTAACGGATACTTATAGGTGATTACCACCTTGTGACGTCCCCCGGTGTCGCTGCGCCAAATGTGACGTCTGCCTGGCCGCGTCCTTCGTGCTATCCTGTCCTGTGACGACTAACTGGCTTGGTATTGGCCGCGGCACCAAATGTGACGTTCTAACCTTTTGGTGATTCGGATGGGAATCTGGTTAGATTCGGTATCAGCCTTGTCGTTCCCAACTCGCCTCCAACGTCTGGTTACCGAAGTAACTGTTTTGATTTCCAGTCTAACCTACCCACGTTGTGATTTGATCTTAGGCAGACGAAATCAATCAGTCGCCGGGTCGTAATGCAAACCGAGTTCGATCAAGGGCAACACCGCACAAGTATATGCAAAAGAAAAGAAAAGAAAATAATAACTCGAAAAGGTCAAATGTGTTAAAAAAGGATAACAATATTTTATATCTGGTTGCTGAATACAGGACTGCGTCTTTCTCCCAAACCCCCTATATGGATTCGTGACACTTTGTGTTTGTTAGGCGAGTCTTAACATCTTAAGTTGTTTGTTCTTTAAGAAACTGGTTCTTGGTGTATCTTCAGGCGATATTCGGAAAACTTGTTTCGGTGGTGTAAGTCTAAGTCGTTCTTCAAAAATAAATTGTTCGAAGTTGAGGTCGTGATGCCTGGAATCTTTCAAGTCAGCTATCTGCGAGGCGGGTGCAACTCCAACTGCGAACTTCACTCAACTGCCTCTCAACTGGAACTCGAACTGTTAATGCTTTCCACTCGCTGCGACTCTGCTTATAGGGGCTCCGACCAAAACCGAGGTGGGCCTGTCGGGGTTTGAGGTTCCTTGATAATTCTAAATCCACAATCCACTTCTTTGTTTTCGGTCAGGAAAATTTATTATTTTCTATTTTTGGAAGTCTTTCGTCTTCCCACCTTCTTCTGTTCTCATATTGGTATCTCACCATACCCTCAGAGGTTGTAAACGGGTTTCCCCTCTCTCTCACAAGCATCTCACACCTATGCCTTCAGGGGGGCGCAACAGGCCTCCCCTCCTTCTTCACATGATTACCTCCACCTAACGCTCATGCCACCATCCAGCCAATGGGCGCCCAGCGGCGTGGCTGTGGCTAGACTAGCCTCAGTTAAAAAAATCTTGCTCAAAGAAAAAAAAATTATCTTCCTTTTTCTTTTTTCTTCTTTTTTTTTCTTTTTCTTTTCTTCTCTTTCTTTCCTTCTGCCCGACAACAAACCTTAGACTCTTATCTTAGTCAAATGTCACTTGGACTTTATCACCCGGAGCCTTCGCCAAACAAGTGGGTGGTCAATTGGACGTATTTGCATTCTGTTGCTAATTAACTGTTCTGATAAAATAATCATAGCCAGCCCTGACAATAAACAGGTGTTTTCCCAAATGACATGGAGGTGGTTCCACGGACATTTTCGTTTCGGTCAAGCTTGACCTAATTAATTTTTATCTCTCAGCACCCGACGGGAGGTCGCGCGGGCATTTTGTTTTTACGGTCAGTGCGTGCTTAATTAATTTCTATTACCCAGTTTCTGTTTCGTAGGGCTCTCGGCTAAGCTGAAATTTTCATTATCGCTGTCATAAATTAATTTAAATCGTGACACATTCGCGACCCTACTTTGCTCGCTAACGAGAATAAAAACCCTTAGCACTTTTCTTCTGTTAGAAAGATGATGACATCGCTTAGTGTCCTTTTCGTGATGGCTTCTTATCACCTAAATTTAATTCTCGCCTTTTTTTTCTTTCCTTCTAGCAACCTAAATAGTGTCACAACCTATAGCTCCGCCACTCATGGGGGTGTCAGGTTATTCCATCATATCAGACAGCTAAGTTGGCCATGATAAAAGATAACTGTGGATAGTTATAACTAAATAGTGTTAAGAAGGGAAATTCATGGAGATAGACACTAGTGATTTGTGACATCATATTTTTGTTACTATGCACGCGCGCACACACACACACACACACACACACACACACACATGCATGCATACATACAGATGAATATGCAGACATAGAATGGAAAACTCAACTTTATTTATTAAGGTACGCAATCCTGGGTATGACGATAAATTAAAGTACCTGGGTATGATGATAAGCTCCATCCAGCAATAAGGCCTCTGATAGGGAGATTGGAGATTTGGGAGAGCGTGGAACCGCCTCTTAATTGTTCGCTGGTCCACCCTGACCCTGGGTGGTAGCGTCTGTTAGGGTCCCAGCTATGAGCAAATAATGAACCCTTAAACAAAACACTATGAAAAAATATCTTTATATTTTCATAGTAAAACACCAGCAATACATTTTTATGTGAAAAATGACCAACAATATACAGCGCCCGATAGCTGAATTGTTGTCTAAATTATGCAAAAATGAAAATAACACTGACATCTCATTTTAACAGATATATTTACCAAAGTTAAATAAAAATATCTTGAAATACGAAAGAAATTTATTTAAAAAATTGACATTGGCCTCAACCACAACCTCCAGCAATCTCCTGCAACACTTTTGGAAGGTTTCTTTGTTTAAGTTGGTGAATGCTGCCATAATCCTTGCCCTCAGTTCATCTTTGGTGTTACAGGGAGTTTTGTTGGTCTCTCCCTCAACTGCGAACCACGCATAATAATCAAGAGTGTTTCTCTCTGGGGAGTTAGATGGCCAGATATAATGGGGGAAATGGTCGCAGAAATTGCCTGACAGCCATGACTGGTTTCTCCAGCTTGTGTGTCACGGTGCAGAGTCCTGTTGTCAGATATAGGGACTTCCAGCAACTACCATTTGGACCTCCTTGAGGTACTTGGTCTAGGCCTTCTTGTTGACTCTGAGGCATTCACCAACAAATTCGGGAGTTCTTTTCTTATTAAAACGTTCAGAGTGAGTTTTCCGAGCTGCATTACTAAAATAATCACCATTAGACTCATCCAACTCTTTCCGAATCCTCGGCACTGTCCTCAGATTAACATATAAAAACTCTGAAATGTTCTTTTGGGGGCTACCGGCGTGAAGGCCAAACAGTACAACATGCCGTTTCCAAATTTATGGCGGAGTGATTTGCGTCATGGTGCCCTTTTTCTCACAGACGGTACCCAACTGACCCTGATATTCTGCGCAGTCGACAAAATCAAAAATACTCAATGCGCATGCACGAAATTAAGACTTTAAAATGGCGACAATTTACCTATCGCAGCCTTTAAATTGACCAGCAATATATTTCCATTATAACCCATTTATACACAGATAACAAACTCACTCATTCAAAACATACTAGTAGAAAATACAAATATAATAACCTTATCCAGATGTAAAAAACATTAAAAATAATGTGAGCCTTAATGATAAAAAAAGAAAAAGGCAAACTCTTAATAACTGTGAACACGGCCACAATGTGCTGGGTTCGCAAAATAAAACATCCCTATAACTCTAGAAACATGTATACGCGCACACTCTCAATTAAGCTGAAAAAGTGAAATTATGCATGATAATAGCTAAAAATATAACCGAAATTGCACGAATTACAGAATATTTGGACAGTTTCTACACACTCTGTGTCCAGAAAAGAATACACTTGTTCGAACACAAGAAAAATTAAATAAAAAGCTTAATCGTAGTTCCTTGTTTGTCGTCTTTAATGAAACATGTATAAATGTAAGATGGCTGCCTAAATACACAATATATATATATATATATATATATATATATATATATATATATATATATATATATATATATATATATATATATATGAATAAAAACAGACCACGTAAACGTTCCATGTAATAAATTATTTCACCATAACCCCTTTAACAGGGCTTTGGATCATCAGACTTTACTTCCAAAAATTGACATTTTTGGAAGTAAAGTCTGATGATCCAGAGCCTTGTTAAAGGGGTTATCGTGAAATAATTTATTACATGGAATCTTAACGTGGTCTGTTTTTATTCAAACATATCTGCTCTGAATTTTACATTGAGCTCTCCGGATATCATCCTCCTCGGGTCTACCCATACGGATTACCTAAGTTTGCATAAACTATACATATTTTTTTTTTTTTTTTTTTTTTCTCAATTCGTTGTTGGAAGATTTACCTGATGATCCTGAATCCTTAAAAAAGGATTTAGGTGAAATAAATTATCGTAATGGTACATTAAAGTGGTTTGTTTTTCATTACATATTTATATATATATATATATATATATATCCCTTTCTCTCTACCGTGCGACGATAGCCTCTGACTGATGCCAAATCTGTTGGGTTTCGATTCCAGCTTGAAGCAATCGGACGTCTAGTCACACTGAAGAGATGTGCCGATGAATGTATATATATATATATATATATATATATATATATAGTCATCCATCATATATATGTGTGAGTGTGGGAACAATTTATATATTGTAACTGTTTAACTTTCATTAAATGTGAAATAAAAGTACTCAGTCCTCTGTAGAACTTAAATAAAAAGCAAGATTCTAAAATATAAGAAAAATATAAAATGGCTAAGCTATTCGAGATTCTCCCCAAAGAAATGTGGAAAATAATAAGAAAAAGTTAAAGTTATTCAGAGGGGAAATTGAGAGTTCTGGGGTTTCTAGAGCTTAAACTGTTATGAAATAAGTAATCCGAAAGACTATCGAAATTCATACGAACGAAGAAATATATATATATATATATATATATGTGTGTGTGTGTGTGTGTGAAAATATTATAGAAAATAGGAAAGAAACTGGTTTGGTAAATAATCCAAAGTTCCTTAGTATTTTTATTATTATTTTTAAAAAATAGTGCTCGATACGAAAGTAGAGCATAAATATAATTATTTATTTAAAAATATGATTCCAACTCGCTACATAAGAGGTCTCATGTTTCAAAACAAGAGCCGAAAACTTCAAAATTATATTTGAATTAACTTGAGTTAAAGTAGGCTCTGTTCCATCTTCAAGCGAAATTTTTTGGGAATAACTTATTTCTGAAATTTACGAGTTTTAATTGTATATTCAGAATATATATATATATATATATATATATATATATATATATATATATATATATATATATTGCCACACGGATAAGGTTAAAAAAATTGCGCTTATTTAAAATTTTTCTATATATTTAAATTGATCGTTCCTTGTATATAGGACAGCCGCGGGCGAAATTGATAAATATAAAAATATAACTTGACCTAATAACCTCTGACCATAGAAGGAAAACATGAGTAACTACTCGTCTTCAGTGACCTTCTCACAGATGTGATGTGGCATCGCCGTGTCTTTTCTACAAATATTTTCATAGCAACTGCTCAGACAAGCTTTTTGCCTCGGTGCCCCGACTACGTGAATTTAAGCGTGCTACTAGATTGGCATCTGGGTCCCACCCTTTTACCGTTGAAATTGTTAAATGCTACCGCCACTACTACACAGTTTCTTTTCTTGCACTTCTCATCTGTGGACCTATCATCCGTTTATCTGCTCCTCTGATAACTAGCCTTCAAAAATTTAAATGCAACGTTATTCGCTGTTTTCTTGAATCCCGTCCACCTTTTATCTTTCCTCAATAGCATTCTCAAACTTTCACTGTCTGTAACCCCCTGCGTACTAGTGGCACTCTCACGTTTGTTGGGGAGAAATGATAATATATATATTAAGTCGGTGCAAAAATAATGACGTAATAATGTCGTTTTTGACGTTAAAAAATACGTCAAAAAACGACATTATTACGTCATTATTTTTGCACCAACCTAATATATAGTACCGGTTATAAATAATATATATATATATATATATATATATATATATATATATATATATATATATATATATATATATAAATTTTTTACAAGCTTTCGTCTGTTCCTACAGACATCATCAGGTATGGAAGTAGATATTGTTCTTGTTTTTACTTCTCAGTAATAAGAGGACAACGAAAATAAGATACATCAACCTGTATATGAATCATATGATCCCCGTTTATAAATTCCAGTTGCATAAAGTCTTTTTAATTTTTTACAAGCTTTCGTCTGTTCCTACAGACATCATCAGGCATGGAAGTAGATCTTGTTGATGTATCTTATTTTTTCGGATTACATCTCTATTTTCGTTGTCCTCTTATTACCGAAAAGTAAAAACAAGAACAAAATCTACTTCCATACCTGATGATGTCTGTAGGAACAGACGAAAGCTTGTAAAAAATTAAAAAGACCTTATGCAACTGGAATTTATAAACGGGGATCATATCATTCATTTACAGGTTCGGGGTTGATGTATCTTATTTATATTGTTTGCGACGATGTATTCTCGCCATTTAAATCATTAACCTCTATACTTGTTTTTTTGTATGAATGATTCATGAATATATATATATATATATATATATATATATATATGAGACAGAGAGAGACAGAGAGAGATTATTGTTGTAAAAGGTAAAGGTAAAAAAGCTGTAAATCCATTTTGATTACGATATGGATTTTATACACTTTATTCTGTATATATCGCTACACATACTTCGGGTTTTGTGACTTTCTTCAGGCGAAGAATGGTTAGCTCCATATATTATTTAAAGGAATGATTTTTTCTTTCCTATGTTAAATCTTTTAACCATTGTCTTTTGTGTGTAGTATTAGTCATCTGAATCTATCTTGGACTGGCAGGAAAATGTTCTTCTGGTTGTGGAGTAATAAAACAATTAAATTAGCTCAGAGAAAATGAAAAAGCGAAGTATGTTTTTTTTTATCTCTTTTATCTCCCCCTGTATAATTTGTGTGTGTTTTTTCCAGTATGTGTATATATATTCTTTCTACATAAATATATATTGTGTTATTATACGGAAATATACATATATGTGTATGTGCGCGCGTGCGTGCGTGCGCTCGCGCGTGCGTGTGTTCATGTGGGTGGTATGATTTGTTAAGTGCTGGTTTAAGTTTGTCTATGTAGTTTTTTTCTTGTATTTGGAGATAAGAGTTATCGTCTGTTTGATATATTGGCATAATTTTAAAGTTACCCTTGTTGCATTTGTGGATTTGTTGTGATACAAAGAGTTTTCTGTTGTCTGGTAATTTAATGTTGTTTTTGTCTAGGGAAACGCTGTTGTTCAGTGCTTGAGTGATACTTATATAATATTTATTGCATTTTGTGCATCTGTGTGCATAAATTGCATTTTGGGAGTTAGAGTTTAAATTTTTATTTATTGTCAATATTTTTGTGGGGTTTTCAAAAGTATAGAAGTTGCCTCTATAATTTTATCACAAACCCCCACATCTTTTCATGTCCCATTTTGTGACCCCTTGTATTGTGTGTTGGCTAAATTTGGATAATTTTAATATGTGTTTTAAGTTTTTTGATTGGTTTTTCCTTTTAATTGTTTTGGCCGTTTTTAGTATATCTTTCATTTCTTCATTTTTTTAAAATAAGTTTAGGTTTCTTGTTATTTCTGTAAATAGTTCAGGATTATTCTTGTATGTTGAGCTGTATGCTCGAATTTGTTTATTGTTGGGTTTCGTAGTTGGCCTAAAGGTATTTTTCTGCTAGTTCGAAACCCTTGTTTATGTGTAACGTAGGGCATCCTCGTTTTTTAAGAGTTTTACATAATTCTTCTAGGCGGGTTTTTCGGAGGTGTTTGTCGGCCACTATAGTGCAAAACCCTACGTGCTAAGGAATAAGGGATGGATTTTAGACAGCTTTTTGGGTGATGGCCTTTGAAATGAATATATTGTTGAGTGTCTGTAGGCTTGTGGTAGATATCTGTGATAATAAGGTTATTTCTATTTCTGAGGAGTATATCTAAGAATGGCAGTTCGTTAAAGGTATGTTCTTGGGTGAATTTAATCTTAGGGTGTAAGTTTTGGAGTAAATTGTGCAATATTGCCCCATGAGGATTTCCAGAAGATGAAGCAATCATCTAAGTATCTCTAACTAAACAAGAAATTATTCAATCCCCTACTCTACGTGGATAATCTCAAACTCTTTGCCAAAAACGACAATGAGTTGAAGAGTCTCCTTCAAGTAAAATGTTTCAGTGATGAATAGGTATGGATTTCGGATTAGATAAATGTGCAAAAGTAACATTCAAGAAAGGGAAAATTACAGAAACACAATTTATATTTTGTCACAAATATTAGGGAATAGAATTAGGTGAAGCCTATATGTAACCAGGAATTAGAGAAGGAAATGGAATACAGCATACCCAAATGAAGAAGGTAATGAAGGAATACTACAGTCGTATGCCTCTGGTACTGAATACCGAGCTGAATTCAAAAAGCAGAATATCAGCCATAAACACATTGGCAATACAGTTTCAAAATTCTTAACTGGACCATAGCTGACATTAAGCGAATGGGCACCAAAACGAGAAATTTTCTCACCTGCCACCGCATGCATCTGTTGGAATTTTGGGGATACCCTGGTGTACTAGAGAGCCAGCCAAAATGAGCTGACTCATAGAAGGGTTAACCAATCAGAAGGCTCGAAATATTCAATGTGACATGTATAAAGGCGGCCATGTTTTTCCCGAATATGCACTGCCAGCCTTTGATATCGAAGACTGAAGAATTACGGAACAGCTGCTGGTGGTATTGGCGATATAGTCAGATCCAGTAAAATATCTGACTTGTGAGTATTAATCTTTAACGTTGTTTCATTGAACAGATTACGTACTGCGCTGTATTCTATATTCATAGACTATGGTGAACATGGTCAACAGCATCACCCCCAAAACTGGTGTTCATGTGTATGTGCCCAGACCCGAAGGATGCAGAGGATTATTTCAACTAGAATTGTCTTAACAAGCTACAACAATTGGTCTTCAAAAGTACCTAGAAACTACAGACGACTGGATGATGTTAGGTGTCAAAGAACATGAAAGTAGTAAGCAACTTTATTCAGTAATAAAAGAAGGCACCAAGTTCAAAATGTAGTTTCAAATGGCTGAAGAAATACAAATAAATCACAATACACCGACTGAAGCTGCAAAATACTTAAAAAAAGAAAGCAAAAGTTAATGCAACTGACCAGATACAAAAATGATGGTAAGATAAGCCTCTTCCTGGTCAATACTCTACCCGTACCAAACAAGCTGATGTAGACAAACCCCGTACCCATCAGTGGCTATGCAGTGCAGGGTTAAAATCTGAAACTGAAGGTTTTATTCTTGCAGCACGGGACCAATGCTTGCTAAGAAATTATCAAGTACACATACTGAAAAATTGTGTTAGCCAAAATGCAGATTCTATGATAAATTTCTAGAAAAAAATCATCTTTTTTCAAGGTTGCACAGTATTGGAGATCTTCAAAAAACTATCAAAATACAAGGACCTTGAAATCAAAATCACAAAAAATGTGACACATGAGAACATCAACAATTCTAGTTGTAGTTGGAGCCCTGGGATTGAATGGGAAGGATTCCAGTAAACTCATTATAGGGATTCCTGGCAGGCTATGCCTTAAAGAGATACAAAAAAATGCTCGTATGGGTACAGCCCTACTTTACGAAGGGATTTATCTATGTAAAATATGTGATATTTTTTACATTATTTACATTATTCGGACTATTGTCCTCATCTTTGTTGCCATATGTATTACAACGTTTCGGCCGTTGTACGCCCCGGCCTTCTTCAGGTGGTAGGAATGTCGAATTGAAACGGCGAAAACGTTATAATAAATATGGCGACAAAGATGAAAACAATAGTCCGAATAATGTAAATAATGTACATAATACCTCATCTCAGAAATATAGACAGACTGTGATTTCTTTTAGTTGCTCATTGGAAAAGGTTATGATATAATTTCTAACCTGAGGTCTCTGATCGGGACCCGGAAAGAAATGAGTACACACCCAAAATCAAAGGAAATAAAATAGTAACGAAATTAACCCATTAATGCTTATAGTTTTGTTAAAAGTTTAGCTCTTTTTGTCCAGTCTATCTTGCTGGATAATATTAGTCTTAGGGCTGCCGGATTTTTCTTTTTAGGTAGTCCCCTCTCTAAAACACTGGACCTCATGAAGTAATCGGTAAAATATTTTCAGCGTGCTCACTTAGAATTAATTGAATAAGTTTCATGCCTTCTTTGGTAGAAGGTATGAAAATGGCTAATTATTAAATCCAATGATCGTTTCCCAAAACTTTTGAGTTAAAGAATATATATATATATATATATATATATATATATATATATATATATATATATATATGCGCTTATTGTAAAGTATATTTGGGCGCTATAACATTCTTTTCCTATCTTTGTGAATCAAGTTTAGATAGGTGTATATATGTGTATCATATCGTCTATTCGTTTGTTCGTTCACTCTATTCTGTCTTATTGTGTCCACCTGTCCTTTGTCGCCATTATTTTCCCAGTTCTCGACAGCCACCTCCGTGGCTTTTTCTAGTTTTGATGTCGTTGTCAGCGCCAAGTTACGAACAGCTGCGTACAGAATATCGAGTTGCCAGAGAAAAGTGAGTGGAGGAAGAAATACGCAGAGTGGAGAAATGGATGAATAATTAAAAAGATTGATAGATCAATTTGTCGATTTTACAAGAATACGGATACACCGACTAAAAAGGAGTTAAGCAGCTTGAAACTCGAAAAATCAAAATTTTATGTTCAAGCTGTGCATTGATACCACGTAATATCGCCGGAAACAAATACGATACCCACGAAGTGAACTAGGAGTCAGAGAGAGTGACACACACAGACAGACAGACGCACCGGTTTTACGCTCAAAGACCTACATTTATATCAGCTTTGTCTTTATACTAAAATTCACCCCATACAATGCACGAGAGCCCCTCAAGTTAGGGGAATAATATTAAAATATTTATGATGAATGAGGTATATGATATGAATGAAGAAAGTGGTGTTAAGCAAATATTATGTGGATATGGAGAGTAGATAAAGATTGACGCTTAAACTGACGAAGTTAAGATTGTAGTGTTCTCTTTCACAAGAGAATCTGTTCCCCAAAGCAGCAGATATTGTGGTGTGGTGGAGCCGTCAGAGTGAAAATTACCGCTTACGTTTAGAATATGGAGAGTTGGAGTCGACCGTGTGGGAGCAAACATGTCGTGTTCTAGCTGTAAATGTTTGAAATGGTGGCACAAAAAAAATGGAGCTCATCCGAACATTTGCCATGGAAATAGCGATAGTCTTGCAACGTTGCTTCTGTTGGAGAGAGGCCGCACAGTATAAAATAAGTCTCCCTCCCCGACAAGAACACGTAGACGTTTTTTTTTTACTCTAACAAGTCTGGAAAGTGAGGGTTGTATAGCTCTCCCACGGATATGTCAGCTATACTTCTTTTTTCGGCCTAATCTGACTCAAGTAGACTCAAGTTCTACCACAAATATGTCAGCTATACTTCATTTTTGGCCTAATCTGTCTCAAATAGCCCCAAGTTCTACCACAGATATGTCAGCTATACTTCTTTTTTGGCCTAATCTGACTCAAGTAGACTCAAGTTCTACCACAACTATGTCAGCTATACTTCTTTTTTGGCCTAATCTGACTCAAGTAGACTCAAGTTCTACCAGATATGTCAGCTATTCTTTTTTTACTTTTTTCTTTTTTCTTTTTCTTTTTTTTTTTTTTTTTTTTGCTTAATCAAGACAAAACATGGCCGAAGAAGTCAACAGAATCCAATCATTAAAATACTATAAGGGAAAATTTTAAATTACAATCCGGACAAATTGTTCTAATTTCAAACCGGAAATGAAAAAAAAACTTTCTGGGGCGGAACACACGTGCAACTGCAACTGCAACTGCAACTCAATACTACTGGAAAACGTCTGTCTTGTCAGTCATTAATCTAAATTGATCGCCCAATTTTGCATCACGTATACCAGTTAACTGATTTTATAAAGAAATAAATTTGGAAAGAAATCTTTTTATTAGAAATTTTATAAAAAATTACAAACTTATCAAATATGTAAATCAACTGCAATACAAAATTTATTATTTAGCATTTTATAAACTATGAAAACAAGATTTTATTCATAATTTTATAAAAAATAGCAATTTACAATTGTTGCCAATTCTCAAGAATAAAGAAAATGTATAAATCAATTTTGATATATTTGGGTTTCATTTAATTTTTATCAAAACGATATGCCGAGGGTGTCAAAAATGTTTACAGTAATATAAAAGGATTAATCGTTATTTTGACACATCGTTTTTATTGCTTTTTATGGTGTTTTTTCCGGGAACAAAGTTTAAACTTTGCCAAATATTCATTAACAATTATGTTAAATAATTTTTGACAGTAATTTAATTTTTTAAGGTTTTCCTGATATGCATATCTGCACATCGTGCGATAAATAAATTGTCGTCTAAATTTAGCCAAAATGAAAATAGCACTGATATCTCATTTTAAAAGATATATTCACCAAAATTACAGCATCTTGAGATGGTGTAATAGTTAGCAAGCTTGTCTCACTAGAACAATTACGACTGATTAGTGAGTTCGATACTCACTCGGTCCCCTCTACTTTCGGCTTTGTACCCATCTAAGCTATGCTTGGAAAATCACTATATTTAACAAAATCACACAAAAAATATCTTGAAATACTAAAGAGTAAATTTACTCAATAAAATCGCCATTGGCTTTAACCACGGTCTCCAGACGAACGACTTCGAAATCTCCTGCAACACTTTTGGACGGTCTCCTTGTTTAAGTTGGCGCATGCTGCCACTATCATTGCCTTCATTTGGCGTTACAAGGAGTTTTCTTGGTCTCTCCCTCAACTGTGACCCGCGCATAATAATCAAGGGGGTGCAGTCTGAGGAGTTAGGTGGTCAGATGTGAGGGGTGATGTGGTCACAGAAATTGTCTGACAGCCATGACTAGGTTCTCCTATTTGTGAGGCATGGTGCAGAGACCTGTTATCAGACGCAGGAGCTTCCAGCAGCCACCGTCTTGACCCAGGTCAACACTACCTCTCCAAGGCATTTGATGTTGGCCTTCTTGTTGAGTCTGAGGCACTCATCAACAAATTCGGGTGTTCTTTACTTATTAGAACAATCAGATTTAATTTTCCGAGCTGCCGTACTTTCGTAATCGTCATTAGATTCATCCAAATCTTTCCGAATCATTTGCAATATCCTCAGATTGACACCCAGACACTCTGAAACTATTGGAGCTTCCGGCGCGAATGCCAAACAGTACTGCATGTAGTTTCCGAATTTCTGACGGAGCGAATTGCGTTATGTTGCTCTTTTTCTTCCAGACGGTGTACAACTGGCCCTACTATACTGAGCAATCGACAAAATCAAAAACAACGTACATGCGTGAAATTAAAAATATAAAGTGGTGACAATTTACCCATCGCACTCTTTATATCTGCATAAGGTTATATATATATATATATATATATATATATATATATATATATATATATATATATATATATATATTGTTTTAGTTATATCAATTTTTTTTCTTTTTACGCCATTTTTCCTTATTGTCTGTGAATTGCTATGACTACATAAGAAAGTCGTCTTTACAGAATATTTGGAATTCAGAATATTCTTTCTCCTTGACTGACTAGCTACTTTAGAGATACCATTCTACTTTGCTACTGGAGGGGGGGGGATAAATTAATTCCTTCCTTGCCGAAGGGAATTAGTGCACAAGTGAACATAGAAGAGTTTACTGCAAAATTTCAATTCCGCTCACCGATCTACGTTCCGTACTGATAACGGTTACACTATCCACAAATCCGTATGTAGAGTAAAAAATCAGATTTTATTATGCAAGTCAATCCTTTCAAACTATATTTGGTGTTTACCAACCAATACTAGTAACATGTTTAAAGTTATACATATATACTATTCAATATATTGTGTATTTAGGCAGCAATCCTTCATTTATGCATGTTTCATTAAAAAAAACGACAGACAAGTTACTACGTTTAAGCTTTTTGTTTAATTTTTCTTGTGTTCGAACAAGTGTATTCTTTTCTGAACACAGAGTGTGTAGAAACTGTCCAAATGTTCTATAAATGTTATAGAGATGTTTTATTTTCCGAACACAGCACATTGTGGCCGTGCTCGTAGTTAATATTTTTAAGTGTTGGCTTTTTCATTTTTATTATTAGGGATTCCATTATTTTTAATCTTTTTTTTACAGTTGGATGAGGTTATTATGTTTCCATTAGGTTGGTGCAAAAATAATGCCGGTTTTTGACGTATTTTTTAACGTCAAAAACCGGCATTATTTTTGCACCAACCTAATATTTTCTACTAGTATGTTTCGGATGGAGTCTGGTAAGTTTCTATGTGTGTTTAAGTGGGTTCTAATAGAGATGTGGTCAGATAGGTGTAACGTAGGGCCTCTGGATAGGCATGTAGTCGTGTGACCGATATAATTATTTATGGGTCCGGTTTGATCAGGAGCACAGTTTCTTAAGGGGCATTTGAACTCATAGATAATGGTCGTTCGTTGTAATTTTGACTTTGCTGATATGTTGTTATTTTTGAGTATAAGGTTAGCTGTCTTATATTTTTTATAATAGATAATTTGATTTTTTTTTATTTGGGTCAATTGGGGTAGTGTATTTCTTTATAAAATTTAAAAGTGAAGATTTATCTTGTAGTTAATGTTCATTTTTTTTTTTTCTGTAAGAAATATTTAAATAATTTTTAATTGTATGTTCCCTACCATTGTTATTTATTTTGGGAAGAAATAGTCTAATTTGGTGGTCTATAAGGTAGTTAGGGAAACCATTGTTAATTAATGTTTGCTTTACATTATTGACTTCTTTAAGAAGGAGTAGTCAAGAGGGTGAATTCTGGTGTGCTCTTTTTAGGAAGTTTTTTATAACTGCTATTTTGTATCTGAGTTGGCATTCACTTTTAAAGTTAAGGTGGCAAAAGTTTCTGCTAGTGTGTTTTTTATATAATGAGGTGATATAAGTGTTATTAATATATTCTACGAGAACATCTAAGAATGGGAGTTGGATTTTTTGACTAAGTTCGTAGGTAAAGTTAAGGAGAGAGTTTTTCTCAAATGTCGTATTAAGAGTATCTATTTCTTTAGTGTTATTTGCTAAAATAAAAATATCGTCTCCGTAGCGGATATATATTTTAGGTTTACAAACCTATTTAAATATAATATTTTTCAACTTGGTACATGCAATAATTTGAAAAGCATGGACCGAGTGGATTTTAAATATTAACACCATTAGTTTGGGTGTAAATGTTCCCATTATGGTCATAGAATGGGTCTTTGGTTGTGCATGCGTGTAGTAATTTTTTAAGTATAAATGGTTTGATGGATGGCAAAGAGATAGAAGTTATTTACAAACGTCCCCGTCGATCAAACCATTGATATTATCCTCAATTCTGTATACAGTGTAACCCGGATATAAGAGACCTGGATATAAGAGAAACCAGGATATAAGAGGGATTTTATCTGGTCCCAAATTAGAGCCTGTGTTAATGTAAACAAAATAGACCGAACCCGGATATAAGAGAAATCCGGATATAAGAGACTTCTTCCCCGGTCCCGACAACTCTCTTATATCCGGGTTACACTGTATACTAATAATTCTATCCCTCCGCCATCCATACAAAAGTTCTTTATATCCGAGCGGTTTCGGCTATTCTTTTAGCTATTATCAAGGACGATTTTTATTTATTTTTTTATTTGTAACTGAATGTGTTGGGGTTTCTCTTAAACCCTGTTCCGCCATCCCTTTACCAAAGTTCATCAAGTATGTTACGCGCCGCTGTCGCTTTTTCCTTCTATATGTCCTGTGAGTATCAGATTTTATAAGATTTGTCTGCCTATCAATACTCTGTTTAACTTTTGGGATGTATCTTTGGCTATCCCAATACATCTTCGGATCTCAGTGTCGCACTTTCTGTCCCCTATTTGAACACTTCCCAGATATTTATATTTCTGTACCTGCTTGATTTTAATATCCCCGACCTGTAATTTGCATTTTCGTCTCTCACCCTATTGTGGGGAGAAAGAGGAAATTTACCGAGCCTTTAACGATCCACCCCAAAATAAAAAGGTATTACATTTCTGGAAAGTAATAAACCCTTTTAACGAGTAAAAATCTTGGGAGGGGGGTATTGTGGGGACCTACCTACAAATGGACTCTTCCACACCTATATAATATGGCTACCAACTCTGAGTAAAGAGAGTCATCAAGTGAGGGTCACCGAGTAGTAGCCTTAGAGTGAGTGAGTGAGTGAGTGAGGACACCAGTGAGAAAAAGTACTCTTCAGTCCACATATACCTGTGTACTACGTTTCCCAGAATATACTATTTAACTTTATATCCGAGTCCGTGTTATCTTTCCACGCCATAACTGGCGACGAGGATGAGATCCGTTTTTGACAAATTAATTCCAAACAGTCAAAAATATGTAAGACCGAAAAAGGACCAAAGAAAAAAAAGATTTCTTCCCGATCAGAAAATCTTTTTAAAAGTTTTCAGAAGAATATGCCGTATTGGGAGGAGGGCGCGATCACTAGAAGGATCAGCGTGATGGTGTATATAATACAAGGACCAAGACATATCCACAAAAGACATATTAATCAAATTAAAAAAACGGCATGAAATAGATTCTAACAGCAGACAGGATGAAGTGGAAGAACCCATTGAGATCATTTACGACACATTTGACCTCGAGCCCCCGCAACATACGCCTGAACAACGAAGGTCGAGGAGAAAGAGGAAATTTACCGAGCCTTTAACAATCAACCCCAAAATAAAAAGGTATTACATTTCTGGAAAGTAATAAACCCTTTTAACGAGTAAAAAGCTTGGGAGGTGGGTAATGTGGGGACCTACCTACAAATGGACTCTTCCACATCTATATAATATGGCTACCAACTCTGAGTAAAGAGAGTCACCAAGTGATGGTCACCGAGTAGTAGCCTTAGAGTGAGTGAGTGAGTGAGTGAGTACACCAGTGAGAGAAAGTACTCTCCAGTCCACATATACCTTTGTACTACGTTTCTGAGAATATACTATTTAACCTTATATCCGAGTCCGTGTTATCTTTCTATGGTTCTCTACACCAGAACAAACCCTTTTGCAGTGGATTATGCATTCCGTTTTCTCATAGTTTATGCCTAGTCCTTTCTTCTCGCTTTCCTTCGCTAGCTTCTGCAGGAATTTTGTAGTTTTCTTTCTATGTCTGCTATCAGCATAGTGTCACCCGCATATCATATATTGGTAAGATTTGGGCGCAAAATAGTGAATCCTGGTATGGCTTCTAATTCTCTCAGAATTGCTTATGCCTAGTCCTTTCTTCTCGCTAATTCTCTCGCTTCTCGCTTCTCGCTAATTCTCTCAGAATTGTTTATGCCTAGTCCTTTCTTCTCGCTTTCCTTCGCTAGCTTCTGCAGGAATTTTGTAGTTTTCTTTCTATGTCTGCTATCAGCATAGTGTCACCCGCATATCATATACTGGTAAGATTGTGGCCGCCAATAGTGAATCCTGGTATGGCTTCTAATTCTCTCAGAATTGCTTTGCTATATAACTTGAATAAATCCGGTGAGAAGACACACCCTTGGCTTTCACACCTTTCTGTTTTTGTATATCTGCTGAACTCATTTTCTGTCCGTACGCAGGCGGTTTGCTGCCAGTACAGATTCTTGATTATTCTAATGTCTTTCCCGAATATGTGAAGGTTGTTGAGCATCTCTAAAAGATCTTTGTGACGTACTTTGTCGAACGCCTTGGCGTAGTCTATAAAACACAGGTACACGTCCTTCTGCATTTGTATTGCTCTTTCTGATAACATTCTGAGCATAAATACTTTTTTACGGTGTCTTTGACGAACCCGCACTGTTCTTGTCCTATCTCTGATGCGCGCTCTATTCATCAGAATTCGGATGATGAGTTTTGTTATATGGCTCATTAGGCTGATTGTCCGCTGGAGTTCTCATTCGTTCACGCCTGATTTCTTAGGCAGTGCTATGAAAATATATCTGCTTAGGTCTTCCGATATATCGCCACTGTTATAGATTTCATCTATTATTTCTGAGATTTTCGCTATGCCGTAGTCGTCTAAGGCTGCCAGCATCTCTATTACAATTCCTTCTGGCTGTACTGTTTTGTTTATTTTCAATTTGGCCAGTGCAGCTTCCACTTAGGTTTTTAATATTTCCGATCCGTTGGTATTTCTATGTACTGCAGGTTGTTTTCTATCGTCATGGAAGAGTTCTCCTACATATTCGTTCCATCTATGAAGTATTTTCTCTTTCTCTAATATCAGCGTTCCGTCCTCGGATTTTATGCATCCTGTCGATGAGCATGTCTTTTCTCCTGTTAGTTTTTATGCATATTTCTTTTATCTGTGATACCCAATCATTCTATTTCTGCACATTTTTCGTTGAGCTATTCTTCTTTAGCCTGTCTGCACTTTTTACTATTTTTCAAAATTAGGTTTTTAAGGGTTATGGATTGCGACTCGGATTGAGGAATCGGAGAGCCAAGTTCGAATTCCATTCACTTACTTGAAAGGCATTAATCTATCCCTTCCGCCACCCCAGCTATGCGTAAATAGCAGGAGAGACTGGGTTCTATAGCTTTGGGTGGCAAACTGTAAGGGAAATCTCCGTCAGTCTGTCTTGCCCAAAACTTCTACTGCAACTACGACTCTAATGAGTTACGCGATCGTGATATATATTAACATAGATATACAAAAATGTATCTTCATATAGCTAACATTAAATATATATGCATATATAGCATCAAATGTATATATACAAATCGTTAAAAGCCAATATATATATATATATATATATATATATATATATACCAAGTATATGATTGGTGTATATGGAATGGATTCCAATAACCAACAATTACTATTCATAAAAGAGTGCTCAATACAAAGTAGATTTACATTCAACGTCATCACTTGATAAGACACCGAGGGTGTTGAAACAAAATGGCTATTTTTGTAGTGATTTTATAACATATTTATGTTATAATTTTTTTTTTAAATAAATAATTATATATATATATATATATATGTATGTGTGTGTGTGTGTGTGTGTGTGTGTGTGTGTGTGTGTGTGTGTGTGTGTGTGTGTGTGTGTGTGTGCCTGTGCGCATAATTATCATTTTTATATTCATCTTCGAGGTATAAATGTCTAACAATTAAATTAATAAAACTAAACTAAATTAAAATAGCCCATGGTCAACTATTTAACTTATAACTGGAAAGAGTACTTTCACGTAAATATATATATAAATGTATGTATTATAAAAGTCACAAACACTAAAATTTCATAAGATTATATTTATTTCATTAGGCTCGTAAAAACGACCCCAATTCATTAGATCTGCAAATTCAAAAAGATCTGATCAGTTGGGGCCGTTTTTACGCCCCTAATGAAATAAATATTAGCTCATTAAATTTTAGTATTTGTGCCTTTTATAATAATAATTATTGCTCTGTTCCCGATATAGGGCTCTCTCTGGATTTATATCATTTTGGGCATAACCATACTGATAACTAATTTACTAATATCATCATTTTATATATATATATATATATATATATATATATATATATATATATATATATATATATATATATATAATATATATATATTTTATATATATATATATATAATATATATATATTTTATATATATATATATATATATATATATATATATATATATATATATATATATATATATATGTATGTATAACCAATTTATAATAGGTGGGGTTCATTCCAAGGATATTAATCCAAAGAGATGTAAGTTACAGATAAATCAAGAAAAAACTTAAAAATCCATATCTGTTATAATTTAGTATATGAATATTTTTATATTCATCTCTTCATGAATCAATCCCTCCAGAGAGAAACATCGGCATAAAGAAGGAGTCAGGAAAAAAGAGAGAAAAAATGGTGGTGGGGTGAAGGAAATAATGAACGTTCTACGCTTTATTAGATAGATTACTTTTTAATACTTTGTTTATGTATATGTATGTGATAATATATTTATCTTAATTATATCCACATGCATTTCATATATATATATATATATATATATATATATATAGAGAGAGAGAGAGAGAGACGACAATTTATCCATTGCACCCTATATATATATAGACGACAATTTATCCATTGCACCCTATATATATATATATATATATATATATGGTGCGATGGTAAAATTGTCGGATAAATT
>OZ010572.1:80111048-80121048 GCA_963932145.1 Acanthosepion lycidas | reverse complement strand
AGATAGATAGATAGATAGATAGATAGATAGATAGATAGATAGATAAAACTAGCATAGATATATACATAGATCAAACTAGGATAGATAGATCAAACCAACATAGATAGGTAAATGAAAATAGCATAAATAACACTAGCATAGATAGTTAAAACTAGATAGATAGATAGATATTAGGTTGTTGCAAAAATAATGCCGTAATAATGTCGTTTTTTGACGTTAAAAATACGTCAAAAAACGACATTATTACGTCATTATTTTTGCACCGACCTAATAGATAGATAGCTAAAACTAGCATAGACATATAGATAGATCAAACTTGCATAGATCAAACCAACATAGGTAAATGAAAATAGCATAAATAACAATAGCATAGATAGGTAGATAAATAGATAGAGATAGATAGATAGATAGATAGATAGATAGATAGATAGATAGATAGATAGATAGATAGATAGATCATGAAGAGATTTAGATAGATAGATAGATAGATAGATTGATAGATAGATAGATAGATAGATAGATCATGAGATTTAGATAGATAGATAGATAGATAGATAGATAGATAGATAAAACTAGCATAGATATATACATAGATCAAACTAGCATAGATAGATCAAACCAACATAGATAGGTAAATGAAAATAGCATAAATAACACTAGCATAGATACTTAAAACTAGATAGATAGATAGATAGATAGATAGATAGATAGATAGATATTAGGTTGTTGCAAAAATAATGCCGTAATAATGTCGTTTTTTGACGTTAAAAAATACGTCAAAAAACGACATTATTACGTCATTATTTTTGCACCGACCTAATAGATAGATAAAACTAGCATAGACATATAGATAGATCAAACTTGCATAGATCAAACCAGCATAGGTAAATGAAAATAGCATAAATAACAATAGCACAGATAGATAGATAGATAGATAGATAGATAGATAGATAGATAGATAGATAGATAGATAGATCATGAAGAGATTTAGATAGATAGATAGATAGATAGATAGATAGATAGATAGATAGATAGATAGATAGATAGATAGATCATGAAGAGATTTAGATAGATAGATAGATAGATAGATAGATAGATAGATAGATAGATAGATAGATAGATAGATCATGAAGAGATTTAGATAGATAGATAGATAGATAGATAGATAGATAGATAGATAGATAGATAGATAGATAGATCATGAAGAGATTTAGATAGATAGATAGATAGATAGATAGATAGATCATGAAGAGATTTAGATAGATAGATAGATAGATAGATAGATAGATAGATAGATAGATCATGAAGAGATTTAGATAGATAGATAGATAGATAGATAGATAGATAGATAGATAGATAGATAGATAGATAGATAGATAGATCATGAAGAGATTTAGATAGATAGATAGATAGATAGATAGATAGATAGATAGATAGATAGATCAAACTAGCATAGATATACAGATAGATCAAACTAGCACAGATAGATCAACCCAACATAGATAGGTAAATGAAACTAGCATGAATAACACTGGCATAGATAGTTAAAATTAGCATAGATAGATAGATAGATAGATAGATAGATAGATAGATAGATAGATACGCTCTAATGGTGTAGACTCCTGTGTCTGATGGAAATTTAACTCTCTGTTTTACATTAATGTTTTCTTTTTTCACTTTTATTGAACTCTTTGTTGTGATTATTTTAATGAAATTAGCTAAATTTCTCTCGAGTTCATTATTTATAGAGTTTAAACGCAGTGTGTCTAGTATCTATGCTTACAGATTCTTTTTCCTCTTTGTAGATTGTGTTTGCTTTTCTTTTAGCATTATTTTCAAGGGAAGAAGAATAAGAAGGTGAAAAATGTTTTCGTGTGATGCGTTTCGTCCTCTAAGTCATCATCGGACTAAATTGATATTCACGTTCATGTGACTATACATGCGAATAAAGAGAAGGTGCCTACGCTAAGAATTTTAAACATATATCTTTTTTTTTTTTTTTTGTAATTTAATACATGACGTTGATATCTCTCCACAGATTCCTGTTTCTCGTTGTTCTTTAAGTAACTTTTGACCTTTTACCATCATTTTTTTATGTCTCTCTCCTACCTTTCATTTCCACTATGTTAAATTATCAACGTCTCTTTTCCTAATTATTCATTCCCGAAATTTCAACTCTTTATATTTGATTGTAATTATCAGTTTCTTTTTAACTTCCTATTTTCCTTAAAACCTCCTCGTTGCTCACATGTTCTGTTTATGGTATTCACGACATTCGTCAATAGAGCTACATTTCTTTTTCTTCTTCACCTTTTCTTCTTCACCTTATCTTTTCTTATTCACCTTATCTTTTTCTTCTTCATCTTATCTTTTTCAACTTTTCTTCTTCACCTTATCTTTTTTTCTTGACCTTTTCTTCTTCACCTTATCTTTTTTTTCTTGACCTTTTCTTCTTCACCTTATCTTTTTTTCTTGACCTTTTCTTCTTCACCTTATCTTTTTTTTCTTGACCTTTTCTTCTTCACCTTATCTTTTTTTCTTGACCTTTTCTTCTTCACCTTATCTTTTTTTTCTTGACCTTTTCTTCTTCACCTTATCTTTTTTTTCTTGACCTTTTCTTCTTCACCTTATCTTTTTTTTCTTGACCTTTTCTTCTTCACCTTACCTTTTTTTTCTTGACCTTTTCTTCTTCACCTTACCTTTTTTTTCTTGACCTTTTCTTCTTCACCTTATCTTTTTTTCTTGACCTTTTCTTCTTCACCTTATCTTTTTCTTCTTTACCTTATCTTTTTCTTCTTCACCTTTTCTTCTTCACCTTTTTTTTCTTCCTTATCTTTTACTTCTTCCTCTTTTCTTCTTCACCTTTTCTTCTCCACCTTATCTTTTTCTTCTTCACCTTTTCTTCTTCACCTTATCTTTTTCTTCTTCACCTTTTCTCCTTCACCTTTTTTTTCTTCCTTATCTTTTACTTCTTCCTCTTTTCTTCTTCACCTTCATCTTTTCTTCTCCACCTTATCTTTTTCTTCTTCATCTTTTCTTCTTTACCTTATCTTTTTCTTCTTCACCTTTTCTTCTTCACCTTATCTTTTTCTTCTTCACCTTTTCTTCTTCACCTTTTCTTCTTCACCTTATTTTTTTCTTCTTCGTCTTCTCTATCTTTTGTCATAGAGAAGAAGAATCAGTCCTTTATGCGTCATGCGTAATAAATGACATGATACATTTCTACCTGGTAGACCAGTTGCCATCCAAGGCTATAGAACTCTGTCTGTCTTGCTATTCATCCATATTTATCTATTTATTTATATGGTGGGAGAACAGGATTCATACCTTCCCCAAGGGTATAGCACGTAAGTGGATATAATGGATTCTACTGGAATTCGAACTCAGCTCTCCGTTTCCTCAATCCGAGCCGCTATCAATTACTCCACCGTACTTTCAGTGCATTTCTTTCTTTCATTCATTCATTCATTCATTCATTCATTCATTCATTCTTTCTTTCTTTCTTTCTTTCTAACAAAAATTTTCTATCTCTTAATACTTTTCTTAGTTTCTGGAATATATCTTTCACTATTTCAATGCACCTTCGAATTTCCGTGTGACATTTTCCTTTATAAACCCAGAATACCTATACCTGTTTGATTTAACGTCCCCAATATAATTTACATTGTTCATTTTCCTGACAACCATGCATCATGCCTTCTTACAATAAATATTCCTTTCTTATCCATTTACTTTTTTCTTGCGGCCACATTACGTTGAAACCCCGGATCCCGTACGATCACCGAAGTTAAGCAACGTCAATTCTGGTCAGTAGCTAAATGTGTGACCGCTTGGGAATACCAGATGCTGTAAGCTTCGATGTGCGAAAGGTTTAATTCAGAATGGCTCGGAATTGTTAAGCCGGTAGCCGAGTTCCAATTCCCGTTATATTCGTTATATTCACTTACCCGAAAATACCCTTGGGTAAAGGTATGAATCCACTTCTCAAATCTCTCCTAGCTATGGACTAATTAGTAAGTATTGTATCACTAAATCATTATTATCTCCAAAATGTTCTTGCAATCTGGAAATATTTTCTAGCTTTAAATAACCTGGAAAGCGTCGATAAGTCAATCACTCATTCTAGCTTTCCTTTACTACTTTGTCTAAGACTTATTTCAGTTTTCAGAGTCTCTAACGAATTTATGCATTTTTTTAAGTTGTCAATATAATGTTTCCAATAATAAATTCTGGTAAGACTTTTAGTTCTTTTATGGCGGTTTTGCTGTATATGTTAAATAAAAATGCATTCTTATCTTAGTCTTATTAAGACTATCCTTTTTCAAGGTGGTATTAACGACGATTTTTAACATATTTTCCTTTTTGCTTTCTCCGATGTGTTTTGTGAAGGGCACATTTTCATAGTAGTAATTATACTTTTAGCAGGTTTTTCTTAGTTTCCGAACACGATCTGAATATTCTGGGCCCCATACAATAGAATAAAATAAAGTAAATTTCGTAATAAAATATTAATATGGAAAAATCGTAATCTAAAAAGCAACAATAAGTGTTGTGGGTTCCGAGATGAAATCCGGTCTCAAATGAATGACAAACGCAGGAATGAAATATAGCAAATAAATGTATTGACGTAATAATACAATTGGTAAAAGGGTTAGTAGATCCAGTAATGCGGTTAGTAGTAATAATAATATATATATAGTCTGGAAAATTCAGTATCGAAGTAGGACTTCCTTCTGAGTCTACGTGCTCGCAACTGTGACTCCTATAAAGCGGTTACCTCACACTCTTGCTGTATCTCCCTCTGTCTTACAGCCGGGCATTCACCAGCAGCAGTACAAGTAGACACTGGTCGAGTCCACTTCTATGAAAAAGGGGTGGACCTCATAACAATAAGATGTTAATATAGAATGGGGGGCAAACTTGCTTAATGTAAGAGCCATATACGATATAGTACAGATGTTTGAGAGCCGCAAGACACGTAGCACATAGCAGATAAGGCACAACGGTTTATTTCCTTTAACGGTGAATTCAAAATCTTCCTCCATCTTTGGTTTAAAATTTCAGTTTTCATCTTCATATTAGGTTGGTGCAAAAATAATGATGTAATAATGTCGTTTTTTGACGTTCAAAAATACGTCAAAAAACGACATTATTACGTCATTATTTTTTGCACCAACCTAATATTTTAGTTTCTTACAATTTCAGGAGGCCATCTTCCTTCACAAAATTTCCACAGACACTTCTAAACAAAACTTGTATCCGAAATGTACCAACTAGGTCTGCGCATTTCAAAGTCTTGTATTACACTGCATTAATGTACATAACGTGAATGCTTTTCCCTTAATTTACTTACCCATGAGCTCAGTTTTCTGACATTCTTCTGTAACCCTTGCTGAGCGGAAATTTTTTTCATCATTCCTCCCCTCAGCACTAAAGAACAATGCCTCATTCAGATCTAGCATTAAAATTAGGATTTAAATTCTTAAATATTTTTACTAACCAAGAACATTAAACTTACTTTTTAACTGGAATTACAATTCATACGGAGTAAATAATTATAAAGCCTAAAAATATTTCTTATTTACTTCTTGTATAAACTGTGATGAAAAAAGAAGCTGAGCCAACATCTTTCCACGAGCTGTATATTAAAGGTCAAAGAGCTGAATGTGACTCGTGAGCCGCGGTCTGGCCAACCCTTATCTAGTATATAAATACTTGTTGATTTTGCGTAGGTGTCTAGCTATATGTCAGTATATTTGTTTGAGCATGCGGGAACGATGGGGGAAAATAAAAGCCCATTCTACACAGAAACATGTAGAAACTAGAAAAATGGCTTTCAAAAATTTCGAGTAAACTCCTATAAATCTATTATGGCAAAATTAAAAAAAAATAATTGTTTTAAAACAATAATTCAGTCATGTTTGAACATACAGACAAAATCTTTTTGATATCACAATTTGCTTAAAAAAAAGCATTTTAGATCTTTCGTCAGTGCTTTTGCTGTTGCAGATTTAGTTATGGTACACATGGCTACAAAAGTCCAAATATTGTCGCGAAGTTTTTTTGTCTTAATTTATTCCAAACCATATATCATCATTTTCACTTCATCACTAAAACCTCAAGTGGAACACATATATTCGATCCATCGCTAAAGATGCTGGAAAAATGGTCCGTTCTCTGTGCCAACTCAGTAAGTATCCGAGTCCTCCTGATATCCTCTACCTTTAGAAGAGATAGATCAGGCCGAAAATGAAGTATTGTTGCCAGATTTGGGCAGGATCTGTCTAGTCTTCAGTTTCCAGTCTCGATAGTTTGTGGGTGATTAATTACTTTCCACCCGACAACTCGTTTCTCACATACGAAACTCGCAAGCCTGACGCTACTGTATCACTATTTCCTTATAAAGTGTTCAGGCGAGCTATAATGCACCAGTTCTAACTCCCACAGCTAAGACCAATTATGCCATTCACATTGTAGCGAAACATCTTCATTTCTTTCATATTCCACTGGGTGAGTTGTAAGCGTCACTCAAGCAGATTCTTCCTTCGAACGGTTGCTTTGGGGAATCGACACCCAAGAGGATACTACCTCAATCACTATAATCTTAACCTATTCAAGTCTATATAACATTATCTTCCCTACATATCCCTAATAACTGGATCTCTTATTATGTAAGCTTCTACATCAGGGGCCTTGCACAAGGTGAACATTATTATAAAACAAATCACTATTTTTATTTTATCTTACCATTGCTTTTCTTTTCTTTCCTTTTTTTTTTTTTTTTTTTTTTTTTCTTAACAGTCCAGATCGATAAAATTCAACCATGAGATAAAACAGTGAAATTATTCCATTATGGAAGTAGCTTTCGATGGATTCCAAGTTTTCATTGATAATTAAGAAATGCTAGGTATTAAGAAAAATTTCATTAGAAACGAAGATAAAAGGTACTGAATTGTTATGTCATATCAGTCTTTCTATATGGAAGTGAATACTGGACAATCTCCTCACAGATGAGGAAGAGACTTGAAGCAATAGAAGTGTGGTTCTATAGAAGGATATTAACGTTACAAATGGTTTCATAACATTTCCCACTGATCATTTTTGTAAAAAGATACAAAAGATTTTGAGTACATTTTTTTTTTTTGTATTTCTTTACGGCATGGGACACCAGGAATGACTTCAGTGGGGTTATCGGAAACTTTTCCAATCGATCCGAGGGCTCCAACTACAACTGGAATCATTGATATCCTCATGTGCCAGATACTTTTAGATTTCCATATCAAGATCCGTGTATTTTGATAGTTTTAAAGATAAAGTTCAATCCTTACTGAGTGCCTCATCCTTTCGGCCTTGTGCCACATCGAAGGTCGACTAAGAAAATTACCATACAGGAGATAAGATATTACATAGCAGTTCAGCACACTTTTCTTTGTTTCTATGTATAACTTCCTATCCTTTGAGAAACTGTCTTTAAGAAACTAAGCAAAGTTTTATGCTGCGTTTCAGAAGTATACTTCAGCTTTCTGTGCCATACTTTTCTATAGTATTACTACACATCTCTTCTTTTTATTCTCTGTGCTGAGTTACTTCGGGACTTAGGTTATCATGTCTATCTACATATCTGAGATGAGGTATTATGACTATTTATTCGGACTTTTATCCTGATCTTCATTGTTATATTCACAACGTTTCGGTCGTTGTACGCTCCGGCCTTCTTCAAGTGATTGGAATTTCAATTCGAACCCTTTATTTCGCCAAACAAGGTAGATTGTTCTAGTTCCACGTGTCATGCCTCTTCCAGATGTCTCAGTTATTTCCCTTTAACTCAACTCTCCAAGTTTTTTGGTTCACAGCTGCTGTAGCCTGGTATTGAATTCACAAGTTTTGGGTCTAGTCACTGGATCTAATCAACGTCTTCTCATGGTTCTCCATAACTTCCTGTCCTTTGTTGGGCTAAGTTTTGTCTTTTGCCAT
This sequence comes from Acanthosepion lycidas, assembly GCA_963932145.1. Classification (NCBI taxonomy): domain Eukaryota; kingdom Metazoa; phylum Mollusca; class Cephalopoda; order Sepiida; family Sepiidae; genus Acanthosepion; species Acanthosepion lycidas. The sequence continues at coordinate 80,113,074 of OZ010572.1, read as the reverse complement.
TTCTCCTAATCGCTGTTAAGTAGGTTATTCTCTGATTTCCTCTGTCTTTTTTGCCTTTACTATATGCTATGGACTCTCCCAGCTATAAATAGGAGCAGGTACTGCCTTTTGGAGAAGGAAGTTTCCAGTAGTCAACTCTGACAGTCGGACTGAACATTCTTGCTGTAATACTCTCGTTTGTATATGTTTGTATTACTGTTTCTGTTAATATATTTGTTTAACTCAATTCCTCTCTTTGTGTCTTTATTTCAAGCCCTAAAAAGGCCACAACTCTATATCCTGTGAGTACCAAATTCACGAAGCTCTCTTTCCTCATTATATTGCCTAGAAATTTCAATTTTCTCCTTCTGATTCTAGTGTTCTTTTTCTTTCCATTATATTTTGAGTCGGTATCACCCCAAGAAAGGAGGTAAAGCCACTAACACGCAAGGGGGTTACAGAGTGTGGACGAATTGGGAACAGAAACATTAATAATGAATAGAAAGAGAAAAGAGCAATCAGGAGGACAGTAGATAGCGATTGATTAAAAGTTTTTCCAGTTGGCTGGAAAACATAGAGACGAAAGCGAGTTCCACAAATGAGAAGTGCGGGAAAAGAAACTGTTAACATAGAAGTTACGATTACATCTAGCTCAATTGTAAATTGGTGAGAACTCGCCGCCAGGGTTGTATTGAGGTTAAATTCATTCAGTCTAGATTCCACAGAGAAGAGTTCATTCGAACAATTACTATCAAAGCATTTATAAAAAGACACAGAGCGTCATACAGGCATATATTATAACCGCGTTCACCCCCAAGCAATGTAGTAAAGCCACTTTCTTAGCAGCTGACTTAGCAATGGTTTCAGTAAAGTCCTTCCACTTCATGTATTTGTCTGTTGATCGGAGAAGCCTCTTTAAGCACTACCAAAGTGTTCGGGCTCCTAACGACCAGACGGAAGCAGCAGCCAGCAAACTGCCAGCCCGGTACCCCGACAATGGCAAGTCACAGCCACTGGTTAGTCTGATCGCCAAAAAGTAGAGACAAATTATTGTGGTCCTGGTACAAGAAAGACAGACAACCGGTAAACCATATCCTGATAAGGGAACAAGGGATAAACCTCTACTCCTGTTCAACAGACTGGACTTACCGGACGATAGGTGAGCCTATTTAAACCTATTAGCCTGTAAAAAAAAGCACTTGAAATACTAAAGAATTTATATTAATTTATGATTTAAGTTCTGATGTCTCCTACGAACTAAAAAATGGGATTATAAAACTTAATGCACTCTTGTCGCATCAATTTTTGAAGCATTGATGAGCAACATTTTAAGGTAAATAGATTCTAATTTAAACAAGTTGGGACAGGGAACTGAAGTAAGAAGTTTGATAATTAATAGCAATGCAGAGAATAGAATACACACGACACAATGAAGGATAGGTGAATACATTACAGTCTAAACCACACAACATAAAAAATACAAAAATTAAATAAAATTCAAAGAATGATATAGACATTTAAACAACAAGTCAAAATGTAATTTACATACATACGGACTCTACAAATGCTTCATACCAATCTTTAACTTGGACTTTTTTATGGATACGACAAACGAACTTATTTTCAATGGTTGCACGGAGAAAAATTATGGCTGCTCGGAAATGAGGTCTCGGTTTTCCTCGGTCAAACACTCTGACGAAATGGGTGAGCTAGGGGTAGGTGAATAGATTCTAGACCAAAGAATCTCGTTTCGGACGGGTAGTGTAGGAGGTAAGTGGTCGAGTGAGGGAGCCGGAATCATTCACTAGCTATTGGTGGTATCAGGTGCTGACATGCGGAAATTACATAACTACTCTTTGTTTCTAATTAGTTTTCTGTTTATAATTTCCAGATAAGTAAATGTTTACATTTGCTTGATATTTTCCTATTCATTTCATAAAACTAAGAAAACTTTCAAAATGAAGCAAAGTTTCGACTTATTCTATGAAAGGCAACTTTTGCGACTCCTGTCCAACTTCGGATTTCTGCGACACATTGTTGTGAGGAA
>OZ010572.1:80003548-80106048 GCA_963932145.1 Acanthosepion lycidas | reverse complement strand
AAGTACTTGCATATTTAAGGAGGACATAATACAGTTTATAATTTTAAAAAGCAAGTATCATGATATTCATCGAATGGTGAGTGAGTTAATGCATTTTTAAAATTTAGTCAATGAAGTGAATTCGCCATTTTATGTCATTAACTTTATTAATTTACTTTTTGTATGAATGAATCATTGTAATATAAATTAAACTACAGCACATAATTGATATATATATATATATATATATATATATATATATATATATATACAGAGAGAGAGAGAGACAACATATCTGATTGGCACAAAAAAACAATTTTCTATTATTTTGCGTGTTAAGATGGGTTCCGTGACATTCTAAAACCTTCATCAGTCTTTTCATTCATTGCTTTTCTCATACGGTTTCAAATATACTTACTGAGATTTTATTGCTTCTCAGATATCTTTGAATATTGTTTTCTATTCTCATATACATCTGTTTTAATGATGATCTATAGATTTTATGTTGTCTTATACCTCTCGTATATATATATATATATATATATATATATATATATATATATATATATATATATATAAATACAGTTTTGGTATAGATGGAATAAAATTCCGATAACCGAAACCAATATTTTTTAAAAATGCTCAATACGAAGTAGTGCAAATAATATTTATTCAAAAATTATAACAAAATTATGTTATATCATCATTACAAAAATAGCCATTTTGTTTCAACACTTCTGGTGTCTTGTAAAGTGATTGTGCTGATTGGAAATCACAACATCACTTGACAGGACACTAAAAGTGTTGAAAAAAATCCCTATTTTTGTATTGATGTTATAACATGCTTATGTTATATTTCATATATATATATATATATATATATATATATATATATATATATATATATATAGTGATAAGAAGATGGAGACTTTAATTACCCATTTTGATTATAATTTATTTCGTGAGCACAGAGGCAAAAATGAGGTAAAAATGAAAAAAAAATCGTAAAATAGAACCCAATATAAAAATCTCAAAATTATAGAATAAATTCTCGACTGGGTCAACCGACTACTACCAACCACTAATCCCTTAGTCCTTTCTTTACCCATCCTTTCTCTCTCATCATCCCTCCCCACTACCAATCTAATGTGTCCGTCCGGTGTATTTTCTCCAATTACGGAGGAGATTTCGGTCTGATTATAACTGAAATGGATAATTAAAGTCTCCGTCTTCTTATTATCATTATAATGCTCTGTAGTCTACATTGAGCTCTCCCTGGATTTATATCTGCCTTGGAATTATCCCTTCCAGTCACAAACTGGTAAGACACACACACACACATATATATGTGTGGGTGTGTGTGTGTATGTGTGTGTGTGTGTGTGAAAAGTGTGCGTATATAAATATATATATATATATATATATATATATATATATATATATATATATATATATAATTATTTATATATTATATGCGCGGTACTTATTAGAAAGCGCTCAATATCAGAAATAAAGCTGACATATTTGGTTGGATTGATGTGAGTTTGTGACCCTGGGTTTCACGCTGACGATCGCAAAAGCGTGAAACCCAGGGTCACAAACTCACATCAATCCAACCAAATATATATATATATATATATATATATATATATATTCGGTTGGTGCAAAAATAATGACGTAATAATGTCGTTTTTGACGTTAAAAAATACGTCAAAAAACGACATTATTACGTCATTATTTTTGCACCAACTGAATATATATATATATATATATATATATATATATAAGATGCATTTAGACAGCTAGAATTCTTCTCAACAAGTTTTATTAAATAATACCGGCAAGATTATATATTGTCTTTTCAGTTTGCAACTGAAGCATTTTATATCGAGACTCAAATTACTAATAAACTGTTGAAAGTTCATTTTTTTTTTTTTTTTTTTTTTTGATTGTCAACATTTCACAGTCAGTGTTAAAAATTGTGAATGATCAGTATGTTAAGCAAAATGTATTTGATTAACTTCCGACGATTTCGCTTGCTGGAAAAAAGAATTCAATTAAAGGTAACGCCATATAAATATAAGTTAAAGGTGACGTCATATGTATACAGTGGTGGAAATAAGTATAAGACACCCCATAAAATTGTTCATAATTTTCTTATTACTGCACAAATTCTTCTCAAAATTTGGGTGTGGTACCTAGATCCGATGGGTATTAGCATGCATATTTGATTTAATAACAACTTTCCATCAATAAAAGGTATTAACAAAACTTCGTTTTCGAGGGTGGAAAGACAGATTAGAAAATTTTCATATCTGGTTTACTTTAGAATGCCAAAGGAAGAATAAGTGCATGCGCAGATTATAAAAAGACTCTTATCATGATTTTAAACCACGTGAGTCCTATTTAAACATTTCATAATTGAATACAGTTACTGAAAAATGCCTTAATGAAAATGAAAAAGGGAAAATCTCTTTTTAAACTGGAAGGAAAATCTATGAGTTTAACTGCAAGATAACTGTCGAAGTGCCGAACAGTTGTGAGAAATTATCTAAAGGACCCTGAATCGTATGGCACCAGAAAACGTCCAAGTCGCCCATCTAAAATTACAAATGCAGCCAGACGTCGACTTTTTCGAAAAGCTTCTAAAGGACAATCAAGCTCAAGAGATCTGCAAAAATCTCAGATTTTACCAATCACTCCAAAAAAGAGTTCGTCAACTTCTCCACGAATCGCCAAATCTCGTGTATTGAAACAGGAAGACGGCCCCTGCTTTAACTGCTAAACATAAGAAGATGCGTGTAGATTGGGTAAAGAAATAAGTAACATGGACAAAGGAAAAATGGGGACCCGATGTGTTTTCTGGTGAGAAAAAGTTTAATTTGAATGGGTCCGCCGACTACCAGTGTTATTGGCCCTGATTTAAGAAAGGAGACGCAGCTGTTTTCAAAAAGAACATTTGGAGGAGGATCTGTTATGGTTTGAGGAGCTTTTTCTGTGTCTGGAAAGGCTGATTTAGTAGTGATAGAAGGGAAACTAAACTCTGCTCGATATATCAATGTGTTGGAAAAAAAAGTCTTGTTCCATTTATGAAACGTCTAGACACCAATAATGCCATTTTTCAACAGAACAACGCAGCCATACACACTTCTAAGCTCATGAAAGACTGGTTTAAAACAAAAAAAATATTGAAGTTTTGGACTGGCCTACTAAATCTACAGATTTAAAACCAATAGAAAATTTGTGGGAAATTTTCTCAAGAAGAGTATAAAAAAATAAACGTCAATTTGAAGATAGTGAAACATTAAAATCTTGCATTAAACAGTATTGGAATGAAATTCCATCTGAAACTCTCAGGAAATGTATTGATTCTAAGTAAAACATGTGTTGAAGTATTACAATTGAAAGGTTATAATTGTAAATACTGAATTTGTACAAGTTTGCAGTTAAATACAAATTTTCAAAACTGTCTTATAATTATTTCCACCCTCGAAAACGTATTTTTCTCAATAATTTACTTAATAACTTTTTTTGGTAAAAAGTTGTTACAAAATTGAACATGTATACTAATATCATCGGATCTAGGTACCACACACAAATTTTCAAAGAAATTTGTGCAGTAATAAGAAAATTATTAACAATTTAGTAGGGTATCTTATACTTATCTCCACGACTGTATGTATATATATATATATATATATATATATATATATATATATATATATATATATATATATATATATATATATATATATGAGCTGTTAGGGATGGATTTTTTATTTATTATGCTGACACATTTATTTTTAGTGCATACTCGTATCTGATTAGTCGACACGTTTATTTATTAAACAGTATATTTATTTATTTTCGTCTACCGGATAGAATATTCAAGAAATCTTAGAGAAAAACATGCTCTCTCTGTTTTCTAATAAGTTTTCTCGAATATTCTGGCCGGGAGACGAAAATAAATAAATATACTGTTTAATAAATAAACGGAGCGTCTACCCAAATACTAGTATGCACTAAAAATAACTTTTAAATAATATATTAGAGTTATGTCTTTTTCATTTCCTGTATCATAGTTCGATGAACTTTTGTTGAAAAATAATGAATAAGAGTTTAACTCAGTTTATATTTTTAAAATGTCACCGCCACTAATACGAAATTTCTAAAATGGTATATAAGTATAGTAGTACTATGACTTCCCGGAACATTCTAGAACTTTAAGGAACCTTCTAGAACTTCTTTAAGCCTTCCAGAACGTTTTTTTGTATTTTTAAAGTTGCATATTATGTTATTGGCTAATCAGTTAAAAATACATGAGTACCATCTAATTACATCATTAGCAAATTGAAAAATAAAGCCTCTGAAATATTTTGATTTTTCCTTTTGGTTTGACCTTTTGCAATAACTAAAATAATTTAAGGCCTTTTTCATCTGTTTATAATAAACAGTATTAATTATATTTACCGGCCTGAATGTCCGAGAAATTTCGTCGAAAACATGTGTCCTCAGACAGCAATCGAACCTATCATACATCGAACCGTCATTTGTCCTGACGTACGATTTAGCTAAAAAGGTAGCGTCTGTTTAGCAAAGTCAAATTACTGTTTTTAAAAATCACGTCAGGCCAAATGACGGTTCCGTGTAGGATACAAGTTCGATTATTATAACAGAGCATTTACTTAAATATTTGTATCTATAAAAATAACGTATAAAAATATATATATATATATATATATATATATATATATATATATATATATATATATATATATATTAGTCTGTGTCGTAAGAAAAATTTCTCAGACAAAAGAAGAAACAAAATATTATGGAGTAGTCGCAACACAACTTTGGAAATTGCGTAAAAATTTCGACAGGAATCCCAGAAAAAGCCATAATATAATTGGAGCAATTGTAAAAACAGGATGGGAACAAAAATGAAAGCTTACTTTTAAAATGTCACAAACAGAAATTTGTGAAAAATTATAAAGATAAGAATCGAAAAATGAGCATTCACTCTCAATAAAATATTTGCAAGTGTTGACGTTGCAAATGGATACAGAGTATATTAAAAAAAAATTGCCTAAGCATCAGAACTATCACTTTTAAGTAAACATACATAACAATGTGTAAGTTAAGCAAAGAAATACATGAATGCTGATTTTTCAACAGCAATTAATTGCAAAGACTAATAATTACTATTATTTATGGCTGGTTAGGGCTTTCACAGAAATAGTCAACCAACACAGAAAACAACGCTGGGTATGTGGTGCGGTGTTTTGGGTTATTATTATAAGTTTGTAAGATTAAAGATTCCTGCAAAGCTGATGATGGTATCAATACAAATGCAGAGAATTCTGTTATCTTGGACAAGATTTTGAATGGTACGACCTTAAACGCTTTAAATATAAGAGTATATTCATGCAAGAAATGCTCTTTCACACCCTGCAAGACTGATTATTTCTTGCTTGACTAAAAAAGACTTTTCAAGAGCCCAAATTACTGGAATATATTTCGGACTCGCCAGAATATGTACATCATCATTAAAAGAGGTGTATATGAGTATTAAAAACAACATTCTCTGAGAAGCAATAAAAATCTGCTGTAAGTAGAGTTAAATTCGAAACCGTAGAAAATTTAATAAAAACAATGAATGAAAGACTGATGAAGATTATAGAATGTCAAGGGGGACATCTTAAAATGTAAATTAATAAAATATTAATTCAGAAAAGTTGCATTTTTTTAGTCAAATACGTTCCTATTGCTTAAATGTTTTCAATATTTTCAAGAACATGAATTTCTATTCGAGTTTCTAGAATGGCAAGTTATTATTTACATTATATACATGTAGATACTGAAGAGACTGTGATAGACAGATAGATAGATAGATAGATAGATAGATAGATAGATAGATAGATAGATAGATAGATAGATAGATAGATTGATTGATTTAACCGGAAGCATTCGGACAATTATTAGGTCCAAATAAAAATAACACGTTGAGCTTTTAAGTTTAAAAATCAGGTGGTCAATTAAAATACGCGACCAAGAATACATGAGACATTTAGTTGTAGTCGGCCTCTTGTTCACCAGGAATTTATTTAGTGATATATATATATATATATATATATATATATATATATATATATATATATATATATATATATATATATATATATATATATATAATGTTTTTAATCGAACATTATTATTACTATAAACTTACTTTTGTTGTTGTTCTTTTTAATGTTGAAATAGACATTTATCAGCATGGACAATCGAAGGTTTTATTAAAGATATGCCTCTCAACAGACATCGAACCTACGTTCAGTTTAAATAGCTTTACCCAGAATAAAATGAACACATGTTCCCTTCCTGGCGAAGGACAAATTTTGAGTAATAAGACGTTTGACTGCCAGTAGAGAACAATTACATTGTTATTTTAAAAAAAATAACAGGCATATCAACTTAAAAACATGTACCCACTAAATATAACGTTTATAATATAAATAGAACTCTATTATTATTATTATTATTATTACTACTACTACTACTACTATTACTCTAAACTTTGTTTTTAGTAGGTGCGCTTGTTTGAGACATCTTTTTTAAGAAATACAGATTTTGTTTCCTGTCGGGAGTTATATTTTCATTAGCAAGACTTTCGATCTCTAGGCCGGTAAGCATTGATATTGTTTAACACAAAATACTGGCATATCTAATCAGACACTATAAATAACGTTTATAGTATTACCAAATAATGACGGATTAAAAATATATTGGTTTCTAATATATATATATATATATATATATATATATATATATATATATATATATATATATATATATATATATATATATATAAGAAACCAATATATATATATATATATATATATATATATATATATATATATATGTATATATATATATATACTATAGAATGCTGGTGTTAATAAAACAATGAACAATGCTTGATGTAACATTACAGAGCAATTAAGTATATATTAACAAATATGTATATGTATTAATATATATATATATATATGTGTGTGTGTATGTTTGTTTGTCTATGTGTGTGTATGGGTGAGCGTGCATAAGATACACATTTACTAGCTTGCCTACTTTACCCTCTTCATCTGCTTTTCGTCTTCTCTCACACAACATGTTTTTCCTCTCTGTATGTAGTTTTCTCAATAATAGATAGAGTTTTTCACAATAATTATGGATAGGAATATGGCAAGATTAGGATAGATAGATAGATAGATAGATAGATAGATAGATAGATAGATAGATAGATAGATAGATAGATCATGTAAGTAAAGTTGCTTTTACAAGTACATGAATTTAACTGAATGCTTGCGAATAAAAAAAATTCAAGGCGTGAATAGAGGCTGTGTGCCAGGGTGAGGAAAAGCTCTCTAGCAGCTTTGAAAATCAGCATTCATAATCCAGATGATTACTAGGGCTTGAACGTCCATGATAATCAGCAAGAAAGAAAGAAAAACTAAGAGATGTTTGACATTCAACCACCCACGTAAACGAAAAGCACTCGTACACACACACACATACATACACACACACATATATATATATATGTGTGTGTGTGTGTGTGTGCAAAGATGTATGCAGGTGTATTGAAACGTGGGCGAATCATTTTTTCTTTCTCCGTCAAAATCGTTTACGCTCCACCCTGTAATCGCAATGCTGCAAATCTCTTCCCTATCACGCCCACCATTTTCCTCAAATATTCCTTTTGAATAATTTAATCTTTCCATTCTTTATTCTTTTTCGCTTACCTTTTTTACATTTCTCTTTCTGAAAGATTCCGTCACTGTCTCTTTCCTTAACACACGTCTGCCACTTAGTGGTGTATATATATATATATATATATATATATATATATATATATATATATATATATATATATATATATATATATATATATATATATATCCTTCAACTACTCCTGCCACTCCGTTTCCTTTTGTAGCTAAGGATTTCTCTCTCTTTCTTTCTTTCGTTGTATGTATATATGTATGTATGTATGTAAGTATGCATGTATGCATCTATCTATCTATCTATCTATCTATCTATCTTATTCTGTCTACATCTATCTGTCCTTTACACATCACACTCTGTATCTATCTATATATCTATCCTGTTCAGTTTACATCTATCTATCTATCTATCTTTTCCAGTTCTCTTTATCTGTTTCTCTCGCTTAATATTATTATATAATTCCATCTTCTCTCTTCTCTTTTTTTTCTTTTTTAGACCCTTTTACCATTCGTTCTCTTTTTCTTTTTCTTTTTCTTTTTCTTTATCTTTCCGTTTCTCTTCTTAAGGATTTCATCACCTGCCTTTCTCTCTAACACAAGCTATGCCACTTAATAATAAATATCCCCCTCTCTATTCTTATTTAGCATCTTCTCCCACTTCTTTCATACTCAATATAAATCTTTTTACCTCTCTCTCCCCCCCCCTTCCCTACGTACACATTTTTCTTTCACATTCCTTTTATTTAGCTATTTATTTTTCTAACCTCTCCTATTCCAATTATTTCTTTCTTTCTTTATTCTACCTCAGTTTTTACTTCCTTTATTTCTCGCTCTCTTCATTTCTTTCTTTCGCTTTCACGTTCTCCTTCGCTTCTCTCTCTATATATACCCGTCTTTCTCTCTATTTATCTATCTATCTATCTATCTATACGAGTCTAACTCTCTTTTATTGGATTTTCTCGTCTCTATTTTGTCTACTTTTCTCACCACGTTTCATATCTTTCCTCGCGCTACCCTGCTCGTTAACCATAATCAGTCTGGCGATATTAACCTTCTATTTCTTTCTCACTCTAACTCCCACTCAAACTCACCTTTCATTCTCGCTCTTTTTCTTTAACCTCTCTTACGTCACTTGCTTAATCTTCTCTTTTATTCCACTTCAGCTGCTCCAACTTATTTCACTTATACTAAGCCACCATCTCCTCTTTCTGCTTCTATTTCTCGCTTTACATTCTCACTCACTTTCTTTTTCTTTCTTTCTTTCTTTCTTTCTTTCTCTCTCTCCTCCCTCTCTCTTTATCTATCCAACTACCTCTCCTTTATTGAATTACTCTTCTCTACTTTTTCTCCTTTACTAACTTCGTTTCCTGGCTTTCTTCATCCTACATTCCTCGTTAATTATATTCAGTCTGGCAACATTTATTGGATAAACCCAAATTTGGCACAAGGCTATAGTCATTGAGCTTGTAAAAGGAGATTATTTCAGAAATCAATTATACCCAATAATTATGAAACGGGCATACTAAACACGCTTGTGACAAATGTTCCAGGTTTTCTATTGAACCAAATTCGTCTTTTAGAATTATTATAAAATGTATTTAATTTGAACTAATAGCTTAATCAAGGTTGTCTTATAATCTGCTTCATGTTGAAGTAATTTTTCAAGTATGACATATGACGTTGTAAAATTGTTAACTCCATTCAATGAGACATGGATTTGCTAGTTTAAAATAATATTATATTTGAAAATTTTCAATAAGACCATTGATTTGATAAATATTTGAGAACCAGCAATATCCCAATTATGGAAATTTACTGATCGTAGCATAGATATGGCAAAAATTTGGAGCATCGAGTGATGATTGATTTCATGATTCAGTCGTAATTGATCAAGCGAGACAAGGGTGCTGACCAGTACATCACGTCGAAGAGCACACAATGTCCTGTTATGCAATTATTAGGTTGGGGCAAAAATAATGACGTAATAATGTCGTTTTTTTAACGTATTTTTAACGTCAAAAAACGACATTATTCAGTTGACGATTTGATCCATATGACGTCGACAGGTTTTTAGTATATAACTTTAAATTTATACATAAAATACTTTTCCACAATAGACTTTTAGTACACCGTGAAAAAAAAAGATTAATAACCCAATGTCTGTGTCAATGATTTATTATTTCAAATAAAACGTAGTTAGTCAAAAGACAGCCAGAAATGTGGATTCCCCTAGGAAGATTAGTGAAGGGATATTTCTGGATTAATGAAGTACACTGAAATTTCAATAGTCTCTTTCTGATTTCAAGTGTCTTTCTGGTTCCCATTTTCTTTAGAATTTTCTCATGCTCTGTTCATATTATCCTCAGCAACTGTCTGTAGAATTACGTCTCTATCGCTTCGAGCTTCTTAATCTGTAAGAAAATTATTCAGCTTTCACTGCCATACAGGAAGGTAGATATAACATAGCAGTTTAGCACCCTTTTCTTTCTTTCTAATGACATACTCCTGTCTTAACTCTTCGCTTAGCTTCTAGAAGGCAACATTCTTTATTCCAATAAAAGTCCGAATTTCCATCGTCTAATTTTACATAATTCACATAATCAAATTTCTGTACTCGATTGATTATGTTGTGCCCAATTTAAAAATGGCGGTTTCGACTTCCTCTCTTGCTAACGTCCGTACATTCTGTCATATCCAGAGACGGATATGCAGTGTAGTTGGCCCTGATCTGGCATCTCGTTTACAATCGCTCTCTCACAGACGTACCGTCGCCTCCCTCTGTCTTTTCTACAAATACTTTCACGGTAACTGCTCCGACGAGCTATTTTCGCTAGTTCCCAAACGGCATGAATTTAAACGTGCCTCTAGGTCGGCATCTCAGCCCCACCCTTTCACTGTCCAAACGGTTAAATGTAGCCGTCTCATCTACTCCAATAGCTTTATGGCTCGGACTTCCCGTCTGTGGAATTCCTTTCCTCTTACTTGCTTCCCTATAATCTCCAACTATTCAAATGCAATATCAATCGACATCTCCAGATGCCTTGATCTATTCCCCATCCTTCTCTTCAGCCTTTCCTCTATCACGCCTCTTTACTCTTGCTCCCACTCTCTGTAACCTCTTGCGTGCTAGTGGCACTCCCGACTTGCTTGAGGTAAAAAGCTTTTAAAAAATAGTCCTTTCTTCTTGCTTTCCTTTACTAGCTTCTCTCGGTCTTTTCTTTTCTTTTCTTTTCTTTTTTTTTCTTTTTTTTTTTTGAGTTTGCTATTAGCATAGTAGCATCTACGTATCTTATGTTCTTAATATGATGGCTGCCGATAGCAAATTCTGGTGGGACTTCTAGTTTTTTAGGATTCTCTCGCGGTATCGTTTACAAATTCGGTGAGATGTCATAGCCTTTGTTCTATTTCTATGCACTAGCTTATCTTCTTTTTTTTAATCATTTCACCCCAAGCAAGGTAATAAAGCCACACGATGCAAGAGGTTAATGTTAGCGAATGAGGACAATAAAAGAATAAGAATTAAGTAGACAGAAGATAACGATTGATATTGCATTTGTATTTTTGAAGTTCAAAGTTGAATAGAAAGCAAGAAGCCGAAAGAGGATTCCACAGGCAAGAAGTACGATAGAAGAAACTGTTAGCATAGAACTTACGGTTACATCTAGTCATTTCAACTGTAAAATAATGAGGCCTTGCAGACAATCCGTTACAGCGCTTAAATTCATAAAGTGTAGGTACCATAGCGGAAAGTTCATCAGAAAATATTTATAGAAAAAGCACATAAACCGACGTTACGGCGGTGGGAATGGAACTGAAGCCGAAGTGCCAGGTCAGGAACAATAACATTGCAGATTCTTTTTGGTGTTTTTCATGAATCTATAAATATACAGTAGGGGCACCAGACTAGATGTGGCATAATATTCTAAGTGAGGACGAATGGTAGACATTGTAGGGATATTATTATTATTATTATTATTATTATTATTATTATTATTATAAATGAATAAATAAAAATATAATATAATAAATAAATTATAAATAAAATAAAACAATAATATCAAATAAATTAAATAAAAATTTAAAATAACAAAAATACTCCCAGCATGCAACAAAAACTGTTCCTGCCGGAAATACGGACATCCCGCCAAAAGACGTTAAATTCAATCCCTTCACCACGTACCTTGGTACGGGCAACACGTGTCCAACTTCTTTCTGTGATATGGCGTGAAATAACACAGTGTAATCTCTCTCTTTTATCACATGCACCACAAACCAATTGTAACCTAAAAAATACACACAAAAATATGAATAAATTGTATGAAATTAACATACGTTCACTATGCTTTTCCTGTTATTTGTGTCTGTTTTATTTCCTGTCAAGTATGCTTTTATCTCCATGAAGACGAGACTAATTTCTGCTGCTATGATGTGAGTGACGACCCCACAACTTATGAATAAGTAAGATAGATTCTCGAGAAAAATTGTCTATCGCAACATGGTGAGCTAACTTTCTTAGCTACACACTTAGCTAATATACTTTTAATTTAATATACTTTTTCCACTTATCGTTATCTCATTCGCTATCGGCTTACAGGCTTTTTGTTTTACTTTTTTGCGAATTATTTCTCTCCTTTATACGTCGAACTTGACTAGTAATGCAAATAGGTATAAGTTTACTTTTTGTTTCCATTTTCCTCCTAAATCGCCCGTTACTCACATGTTACGTCCGTTGTATTCTTGACATCCTTCTACAGAACTCCTTTCAAGCCATCTTTTCATCTGTGACGAAATTGTCCGGTAATAACTGCCATATAGGATGAGAGATATAACACAGAAGTCTAGCTTTCTTTTCTTTATTTCTAACCTGTTCGTCGGGAGCCCTTGGTATGACGATAAACGACATCTGGTAGCAAGAGATTGGAGGTTTTGAGGAGCTCTGTTGTTCCCAGGTTCATCCCGACCCGGGGTGGTAGCACCTTTTAGGGTCAGAGCTATGGGCAAATAGTGAACCTCTAAACAAAAACCAAACACTATAGTAAAAATGCCAGCTATACATTTTTATGCAAAAATAAATTCCCAACAACGATTACTGAAATTAAAATTACCAACAATACATTTTATCTGTAGTTGAAGATATAAAATTGTGTTTAAAATATTTAAATTTCGGCATTATAGATGTTGATATGCCGTTAAACAAAATCAACCAAACAACCAACATTAAAGAACTCTTTCCATATAATATCCTACAATTTCTTAAAGAAATCAAACTGTATTTTAAATATAGTCGGTTGGTGCATAATTATCAGGCGTTTTTGTAAGCGAGTTATTAATAAAAATTGTTGTTTTGTTTACCTTTTTTAATAAAAATATTTTATTTTCAGGTTATAAAATTGAAATAGATGGTTACTACTCTTCGAAATAATCATTTAAAATTGTTATTGTTGAATTGTTATGTTTCTTTTTAAATAATAAATATTGTTTAAAAAACGTCTGATAATTATGCACCAACGCAATAGCTACAACATAAAATACACATATCACAACTTCTTGTACGTTCTGAGTATAACGATAGACTACATCCGCCAGCAAGGCTTCTGATAGTGGGTTTTTGAGAAGCGTGGACGCACCTTTTAATGGCTGTTGTTCCCGGATCCACTCTGACCCAGCGTGGTAGCATCTGGTATGGTCTCAACTATGAGCAAATTGTGAGCCCCAAAACTTGAGTCAAAACATGAAAATATAAGTATACATTATAAAAAAAAATTACCAGCAATACACTGATATGCCGTAAAACAAACCAAACTGCCTCCAGTAATTATGACCACACAAACATGTAGATGCATAAAAGCTGAGTATCATCTACCATGTATTCAATTGAGAATGGAGAATAACTAACACACACACACACACACATATATATATATATATATATATATATATATATATATATATATATATATATATATATATATGGACTGGAGCCCCTTCTGTTTGCCTCGGGGTTCTTGATAAGCTCCAGAGGCGGATATGCAATATAATTGACCCTGTTCTGGCATCTCGTCTACAGTCGCTCTCTCACAGACGCGCCGTCGCTTCTCTCTGTCTTTTTTGCAAATACTTTCATGGCAATTGCTCCGAGGAGCTGCATTCGCTCGTTCTCAGACTTCATGAATTCAAACGCCCTACGAGGCTGGCATCCCGGTCTCACCCGTTCACTGTCGAAACTACTAAATGTAGCCGTCTCTTCTAATCCAATAGCTTCATGTCTCGCACCTCTCACCTGTGGAACTCCCTTCTTTATTCCAGTTTCCCTGAGAGCTATAATCTCTAACTATTCAAATGTAATGTCAATCGACATCTCCAGTTGCCTTGATCTATCCACTATCCTTCTCCTCATCCTTTCCTCTATCACTCCTATCTGATCTTGTTCCAAATCTTCAATAACCCCTTGCGGCCTAGTGGCTTCCTGCCTTGCTTGGGGTGAAACGCTTCAAAAATTATTATAATAATTATTATATATAATAATTATTATTATATTATATTTGTATTACTTCAGAGCTCCAAAGAAAATTAAATTTTGGCTTTAAATGACCCATAAGGAGTTGATATGACGTTAAACAAAGAAACTCTTTGTAGGAGTCATCTTCCTTTTTCTTCTTTTTTTTTTTTCATTTGTGCATTATCAAATGCTTTTTTCGCAATCTACGAACTCGTGTTATTTTCTATTCCCTAATGGCGCCAGTTTCTAGAACCTGAGAAAAAAATTCAGAATTTTGAATGTTGATTTCTTTTCTAGATATAATACTCTCCCTGCTTAACAGATTGGCGTAACACAATCTTCTAAACATAACGAACAAAGCTGACCTAATATGTATAATATTAGGTTGGTGCAAAAATAATGACGTAATAATGTCGTTTTTTGACGTTAAAAAATACGTCAAAAAACGACATTATTATGTCATTATTTTTGCACCAACCTAATACTAATCGTTATTACCCTATTCATTGTATCCGCATCTCGTTTGGTTTTCGTCTTCCCTGTTACTCTAACTTTGGCTTGTTCTGCTTCGAACTCTCCAACTCCTAAACTACGTATTTCATAGATTCTCTTATTCCAGCATTCTCACGCTTTTGCTCTCGTTTCTGCCATAACCATCTCGCCAGCAAGTCTATCGATCGATAAGGGTTCCTGCCTGCGAACGCCCGGTCGAAGGTAACCGGGGCCCCGAGTTGTCATCCCGGGATAATTACCCGGCGCCGGTTCGTCCGTCCTTCATCCCACCTGCAGGGAACGAAAGGGGCAGAGTGAGCTCGAACGAGCGAAAGAGGGGAAGACTGAATGAAAGAAATAACGAAGGAGGTGAAAAGGAATTGGAAAGAAAGAAGAAAGGGGTGCGTGAGAAAAGTAGAAAAGAAGTAAAGGATTCGAGACTGGTTGCCTTTGGGAAGGTGTGTTGGTTGGTTGGAGTAAAGGGTCTAGCGGGGGCTGAGTGTTGTAAGGGTGAGAATTTCGGTGAGGAGCGGGGGATCGTGATAAAAGACGTGGTAGGGTTCGGTTTGGGTTTTAAGGTGATTGGTAGCTAGTTGTGGTAACCAGAAAGAAAGATTCACAGCAAAGATGGACAGGAATTTTTCGGGCTTGAAAGCAGAAAAAAAACAAGCAAACAAGAAAAGTAAAACAACAATTTTAAGAAGAAGAAGAAGAAGAAGAAGAAGAAGAAGAAAAACAATAATTATAATGATGTTAAATTTTCCTCGTCATCGTATTGGCGGAGTTTATGACGATGATGACGATAGTAATGAAAATAAAGATGATGACGACAACAACGAAAACGACGACTACGACAACGGCAGCAACGATGATGATGATGATGATGACGAACAACTTTTTCAAAAAATATCAAAGAATATTAGAAGGCGGAAGGAAACATAGATGGTCAAATAAAGTGAAGGAATAAAAAAGGACAGTCTAAGAATGTAGAAGGAAAGGAAAAGAAGACGCGGCTAAAAGGAAGAGGGAATTTATGGGGAAAGGTGAGTGTGGGAGAGAAGAAAGTCGATAAAGAGGAATGAGTGGGATGTGTTAAGGAATAAGAAAAGACTGTGAAAAATAATGGATTCAAGGAAGCTTAAAAGAACGAAAGAAAATAGAAAGAAATAAATCATAAATATTCGAAGAAAGAAAGAAAGAAAGAAAGAAAGAAAGAAGTACAATATGAATAAAGAATTTGAAAAATACTGAAGGCAAAGAAAGGAAGAAAGAAAGAAATCATGAATATTCAAAGAAAGAAAGAAAGAAAGAAAGAAAGAAAGAAAGAAAGAAAGAAAGAAAGTGAATAAAATATTTGAATAAAAAATTTGAAAAATACTGATGATAAAGAAAGAAAGAAAGAAGAATAAAAACTTATAAATAAGAAATTTGAATTAAAAGAAGAAGAAAGAAAGAAAGAATAAAATATTTGAATAAAAACTTTGAAAAATACTGATGATAAAGAAAGAAAGAAAGAAAGAAGAATAAAAACTTATAAATAAGAAATTTGAATTAAAAGGAGAAGAAAGAAAGAAAGAAAGAATAAAATATTTGAATAAAAAATTTGAAAAATACTGATAAAGAAAGAAAGAAAGAAAGAAGAATAAAAACTTATAAATAAGAAATTTGAATTAAAAGAAGAAGAAAGAAAGAAAGAAAGAATAAAATATTTGAATGAAAAATTTGAAAAATACTGATGATAAAGAAAGAAAGAAGAATAAATAGTTATAAATAAGAAATTTGAATTAAAAGAAGAAAGAAAGAAAGAAAGAAAGAAAGAATAAAATATTTGAATAAAAAATTTGAATAATACTGATGATAAAGAAAGAAAAAAGAAGAATAAATAGTTATAAATAAGAAATTTGAATTTGAAAGGAGAAGAAAGAAAGAAAGAAAGAATAAAATATTTGAATGAAAAATTTGAAAAATACTGATGATAAAGAAGGAAAGAAAGAAGAATAAAAAGTTATAAATAAGAAATTTGAATTAAAAGAAGAAAGAAAGAAAGAAAGAAAGAATAAAATATTTGAATAAAAAATTTGAATAATACTGATGATAAAGAAAGAAAGAAAGACGAATAAATACTTATAAATAAGAAATTTGAATTAAAAGGAGAAGAAAGAAAGAAAGAAAGAAAGAAAGAAAGAAAGAAAGAAAATAAAACACGAATATTTGCAGAAAGGGAGGAGGGCGTTAAATGAAATATGAATACGGAATTTGAAAAATACTGAAGGCAAAGAAAGAAAGAAAGAAAGAAAGAAAGAAAGAAAGATATATTCAAAGAAGGATAGAAAGAAAAAGTAAAGATATAAATCATGAATATTCGAAGAAAGAAAAAAAGGTCGCTAAAAGAAATGTGAATAATGAATGTAAAAAATACTGAAGGCAAAGAAAGAAAGAAATCATGAATATTCAAAGAAAAAGAAAGAAAACGGAATATACTCAATATGAATGAGGAATATGAAAAAAGAAAAAAACAACAATGACGAAGAAGAAGAAGAAGAAGAAGAAGAAGAAGAAGAAGAAGAAGAAGAAGAAGAAGAAGAAGTTTAGGATTAAGAAAAGAATAATGTTATATATTAAGGAATTGGCAGGGGGGAAATAGATAGATGAGAAAGTCGTTAAGGTGGAAAAGAAACAATATTAGAAAAAAAATGGGGAAAAATACTGTGAGGAGGTGTAAGGAGGAGGTTGATTTGATGAGTATAAAAGAGTATGTTGGTTAATTGGTAGCATGTCTTCTACCGGCTGCACCTGGGGCAGTGGGACGCCAGCTGACCAGTAGTGGATGGCCAGCCCCGGACGCAATTACTGAGAGGAAGAACGGTGTGGAATAAAGATGTTCACTACTGTCAATATGTTAGGCTCTACTTGTCAATCGAACGTGATGGTTCTACAACACACACTTATATATATATATATATATATATATATATATATATATATATATATATATATATATATATATATATATACGTATGTATATGTATATATATATGTGTGTGTGTGTGTGTGTGTATATATATATATAGATATATATATATATATATATATATATAGAAAGAGAGAGGGAAAGGGAGAGAGAGAGACAGGGAGAGAGAGAGAGTGTCGGACAGAGTGAAGGGGGATTCCTTCTTCTTATACACTTCTTTCTTTTTTCTTTTGTGTATATACACTAACAGCGGAAAGAGAAAAAGTAGGAAAAGAAACAGGGAGAGAGAGAGAGAGAGAGAGTATAAGATGACAGGAAAATGAGGATAGAAAAAAAAACATGACATTTGACACATGCGCACATACACACATGGATATGCGCATACAAAAAACACACGAACACACACATAAACGCATAAAAAGCACAAATATACACAAACAAAAAAAGCGAAAAATCAGCCTAACAACACTAATAAGAGCATCTCAATTAGTGCATAAATTAATTTCATCAAACTTATTATAAGAATATCGTAAAATGTGAATAACAGCAGTCAATTGCTGAAACCTCCTGACGAGTGGACCGACTAATTACAAAAAGTGTTCGTCTACGAAACTCCGGAGTTGAAGCAGTGAATATAACATCAATTAGCTAAGCGAAACACTTTATTTGGATTAGTCCTATATATATATATATATATATATATATATATATATATATATATATATATATATATATATATATATATAGCATTAATGCAAATAAAAGTTGTCACTTAGCATATTGTGTGTACGTGTGAGTTTAGAGATCCTTGATAAAATCCAAAGAAGAATCAGCAATATTATTGGTCCTGACCTTGTACCTCAGCTTCAGTCACTTTCAGTCACTTTCCCAGCGGCCTAATAGATGCCCTCTTCACTACTTCATAGTAATGAATTTGTCCAGTTTTTATGGACAATGAATGCATTTCCTGTTTTTCAAATCAACCTAAAAACATAGTAACTATGATATAAATGTTAATTTTAAGAGTTGTGCAGGTAACTCACGGTAAATTAATGGATGTGGTCGTACTCAGACATATATGCATGTATGTGTTTCGGTGCGGAAAATGAGTGTGGCAGACATATACCGTAGTGTTTGTGTTGGCTTTAATACTTTTGGAAGAAGTAAAAAATATTCTCACTCCAAATATATATATATATATATATTACATGAATCATTCATACAAAAAACAGATATTGAAACCTACCAGTACAAAAGAATTCTCCTATTACCATATTAGTACAAAAACGCACAATCTTAAAATTTAAAAAAATAACCTCAGCGTTGCGACCGCACGCTGCAAATTTTCTTACAATTCGCAATAACACATTTCTAAAAAACATATTTTGGATTACATCTATTCTTTCGATGTCTTGTTATTACCGGGATGTAAAAAAACAAATCTATTTCCATACTTGATGATGTCTGTATGCACAGATGAAAGCTAGTAAAAGAATTAAAAAAGACCTTATGCAACTGGAATTTTTAAACAGGGATCATAACATTCATCTACAGGTTCGGGGTTAATGTAATTTATTAAATTTGTTTGCGAAGATGAATTCTCGCCATTTATATCATTAACTTCAATATCTGTTTTTTGTATGAATGATTCATGTAATGTAAATTGAACTGCACCACATACTTGATATATATATATATACGGCTGATTGGCATTTGTTTACATTCGTAAAAACAATACGCTAGATGTAACTGCTAAGTTCTGTCGAATGACGATAGCTCAGTGGTATAAAATCTGACTGACACCAAATCGGTTGAGTTTGAATCCTGACTTGGTGTCTAGTCGCCCCTGAATAGCTGTGATACATCAAAACAGTATTGTTTCCGAATGATACACACACACATATATAGATAGATAGATATAGAGGGTACGATGGATAAATTATCGTTTAAATTACGCTTAAATGAAAATCATGCTGATATTTTAAGTCATATTTACCAAAATTACACATGAATACATACAATTACTAAATATTAAATTTATTAAAAAAAAAATCGCTATTGGCTTCAACCAGGGCTTCCAGACGACTCAAGGATCTCCCACAACTCTTCTGGAGCGTCTCCTTTTTCAAGTTGAAGTTGGTATTGCATGCAGTTTTGTTGGTCACTTACCCAACTGCGCCCGACAAATAATAACCAAGGGTGTTGCAATCTGGGGAGTTAGTTGGCTAGATGTAAGGAGTGAAGTGGTCACAGAAATTGTCTGACAGCCATGACTGGGTACTCCTCCGTGTGTTGAATGGTGCAGAGTCCTGTTGCCATACATAGGGTCTTCTGACAGAAACCCTATTGATTCAGGGCAGCACTACCTCTTCAAGACACTTGATGTAGGCCTCCGTGTTGAGACCGAGGCCCTAACCAACAAATTCGGTAGTTCCTCAGAAATAATCGTATTGGAGCTTCTGGTGCGAATGCCAAGCACTACAACATGTCATTTCCAAATTATTTCTAGCGGGGTGTATTGCAACACGGTGATCTTTTTTCTCACATACAATGCTCAACTGAACTTACTATGATGTACATTCGACAAAATCAAAAACAAAAAAAAGGCGCTTGATCGAAATTAAAAATATAAAATTTACCCAGCGCACCCAATATATATATATATATATATATATATATATATATATTATGGGGTACACCCCTTTTTCATATAAGTGGACTCTACCAAGTGTACCTGGACTTCTGCCGTTAAATACCCAGAGTTACAGTCAATGAGAGCAGTAGTAGTCGGCAGTCGTAGTCGGAGAGTGAGAGAATATACGAACGGAGATAGTGTGAGATAACCTCTTTTAGAAGTCAGTTACAAGCACGTAGACTCTAAGGAAGTCCTACTTCGAGACTGTATATATCTATCTGTATTTGCTACTAACCACGTTCATGGACTTACTAACAGTATTACTCTTTGTATGATTGTGTAAATACATTTTATTTCTTATATTTAATTATTGCGTTTGTCATTCCTTGGAGACCGAATTCATCTCGGAATCCACAACAATATATATATATATATATATATATAAAATATGTGGTGCGTTTCAATTTATATTACAATGAATCATTCATACAAAAAGTAGATTAGTAAAGTTAATGATATTTTGTATGAATGTTTCATTGTACTGTATATATATATATATATATATATATATATATATATATATATATATATATATATGAAGGAGTGCTGAAAAGTTTTCGATCTGACCAAACATCAGAATTTAATGGGGTGAATTCTATCTTTGCTGAACTCAGAACTCCTCAGCAACCTTTCATATATATATATATATAATTGTGTATTTGGATAGCAATTCATCTTTTATGCAAGTTTCATTAAACCCAACTGACAAGTTAGGGCGGTTAACTTTTTTATTTACTTTCCTTATCACTAGCACAAAATACACAATTATTAAATTAAATTACCCGGCAGCCACCAAGGAAAGTAAATAAAAACATAACCACAATCCCCTGTCAGTTATTTTTAATTGTCTCTAGCTCAAATTTTGTCCTCCTTGAAATCAATCGTCTACGGTTAGTTGAGGAAGTTGTAAGATAATCTATCAAGAATAAGATTTAAAAAAAAAAAATACCTATCATAATGATGTTAATCTGCGTAATTGCTCTTGTGATAGAATCTTTTTTTTTTTTTTAATTTTTTTTAACTGATTAACATAGTTTTCCACCATTGTTGGTAGACACATACGAACTCGTTTTTATGAAAAGAAAATTTTCTTACAATTCAAAATCAGCTGGACAATTTTTGTTTTAATTTTCTGACACATATCAAAACGTCGATGGCAAAAATAAAAATTCGCGATGTATAATTCAGAATGACTAAACACTTCAAATACGTATTCATATGCAAATCTCCAAAATATAAAAAGCATTTGATACAGCTGGTGGCTAAACTAATCCTGACATTTGGTTGGGATTGTTATTCTTTGAATATGAGTTCAAGCTCCATGGTTCTTTCCTCCAAGCAGTAGCCATCCCACAGGAGGGAGAGGGGTTTATCACCCGGTGTCTGAGGTGTCCCCAAAAACGGAAGTGTTTGGGACGGTGTAACCGATAGACCTCCTTTAAAACTCGACCTTGCGTCACATCCTTTGTAGATACCACTAATTCTGACCTTGTTATGGTCCGGCTCCTTGTACCACTGTGATAGTCCAAGATAGAACCAATAAAGAAGAACTCGAATACAGATATGGAATAACACAGATATATTACAAACAGGAATATATACAGAGAAGTAGAAAGGGTTAGTACGTACAATCAGGTTTAGTAGTAATTGTCTGAACGCGACTCTGTTTCGGACTGCCTCTAACTCGACTGACTCGCTCGCTCTGACTGACTGACAGACTCCTGACGGACTTCACACCAGACTCCAGACTGAACTCTAGACTTCAGACTGAACGGTATTTAGTCACCCCCCCACGCCAACAAGGGCATCAAGGCCGGTTTAACGTGGGATCTCTGGGCCCGTGGGCTCGGCCAAAAATATGCCCTTGAACCCGTATAAACGGGTTCAGGGTCGGTCTACCACCCCGAAAGAGACTCCGCCCTTCGGCGTAGCCTCCTTGGGGTTCCTCTCCGCCCGTAGGCAGAGAGTTCAACCGATCAGCCGATCAGCCGGTCGCCCGACTTCGGACTGAACGGTATTTAGTCACCCCACCACGAGGGCATCATGTGGCACAAGGCCGGTTTAACGTGGGGTTTCCGAGCCCATGGGCTCTGGCAAAAATATGCCCTTTGAACCCGTATAAACGGGTTCAGTGTCGGTCTGCCCGTAGGCAGAGTTCAACCGATCAGCCGATCAGCCGATCACCCGACTTCGGACTGAACTCCCTGCAGTATTTATTACGTATGGAATAGTCCATTATGTTATCATGGGTAAGGTCGCATAACAGACCTTGAAGACGAAACTACCAGGGAAATAGTAATGAATACTTCTAACTAATTATAGTTTACAACATTCTAAATAGACCTTTTATCCAAGAAAATCAGTTAAATATACGCCAGACATGTTCTTGCAACCAGAACTCAACGGGGTGGAGAAACACTGGAATAATATTTTCAAGCATTCCCCGTTCTGGCGAAGGACTATAAATTCAAAGATGTTACTGCTCTAGTTTAAAAAAATTGAAGCTAATAAAATGCTTTTATTTCTGGATTATCCGCACCTCCTATTTTTCCCGTCCTGTGTATGACGATAAACTACATCCGCTACGTCCAACAGCATGGCCTCTGATCAGGAGGTTTTGAGGAGCGTGGAACGACCTCTTAATTGCTGGTGTTCCCAAGTCCACCCTGACCCTGGGTGGTAGCACCTGTTAGGGTCCCAGCTACGGGTACATAGTTAACTCCCAAACTGGGGTAAAAACACTATAAAACCGGTTTTAATATCAGAAATACTTTGTAAAAATCATTACCACTAATACATTATTACCAACTATACATTTGAATATGAATTTTGACCACGCCAGAAAAAAATTACCTGTGTAGGGTGCAAAACCGGCCACCGAAAATGCATGATTGTTAACCTCTTTTAAAAGTTACCTGTGTATAGTATAAACCCCTTGTTTATATTCATACGCAAATCTCCACCATATAAATAGAAGTAGATATAACTGGAAGTTAAACTAATCCTGACCTTTTGGTTGGAATTGGTATTCTTTGAATATGAGCCCAATCTCCAGGTGTGGTTTCACCCCTGGCAGTATTTTTCCCTCAGAAAGGAGCTAGGTCTATTGCCCAGTACCTGAGGCATCCCTAAGCGAGGAAGTGCCAAGGGGGCTTGAGAATGCTTGCACGGTATGGCCGTTAGAACCACTTTAAACCGCTTGCGACGTGGGCCCCCTGGTAGATACCACTAACCCTGGCCTTGAAGACGAAACTACCAGGGAAATAGTAGTGAATATTTCTAACTAATTATAGTTTACAAGACGTAGGTGTATAGTTCAGAAATTTACATAGAAGATAAGGAAACTGAAAATAGAATACGTTTCGCTTGTTTTGGTTTTGCGCAAAAAAAAAGAAGAAAAAAAAGAACAGGTTATGTTTAAAACTCCAGTGATGTTCCTGAATATCATGGTCAGACCGAGACTTTAATATGGATGCCATGCATGGTGTCAAACTTCTAGTTTTCGTTGATTCGCCTCACTGTAAAGGTTGAATAATTAGTTATCTTATTCACCTTTAACATAAACATCACAAAATGAATTCACATCCGAACAACTCTATAACAACAAACAATAATAATAAACACTCTTTTCAAAACTAACCACATCGCGCTAAATATAATTCAAAGGACTCGTAGCCATGATAGCCTAGGTCCTGAAAGGACATGGCACATAAAAGAATTCAAATGATGTAGAAAGTGATATACTTATACATATTTATGGGCATGTACAGATATAAGATAGTTACACAAACGTAAAGCTTTATATACAGTGATAGACACGCAGAGGCCATGATACCACAAAACAAAATATCTTCGTGCTATTAATGTTTAAGTGACTTAATTTTTCCTATCAGATACAAGCAATCCTAAAATACGACAGAAAACCTCCCACTAATTTTCAGCTGAATGAGCCAACCGGACGAAGTCTACCAGCCCAGCAGAAGAGAGAAACTCACACACAGGCCTCGTTGGCTACTTCATATTTAATGTCACGTCCTTTCGCGTTCAAGGATTATTTTGTGCGAGAAATTATCGCATCATGCTCAGATCGGTTGTGATTGCGCATAAAATGTTCACTTCTCAAATCATTAATATGGCGAATAACATATTGTTGATTCGCTCTGGTATATTTTTTATCGGAAAGTTTTCTTAAGCAAGTATCTTAATTATTTGCGTTTCTCTTGTTCTTCTTATGTACGTATATAAATGTGTGTGTTTTAAATCTAAAATATTCAAAACATACACATGTCCCCATATATATATATATATATATATATATATATATATATATATATATAAAGAGAGAGAGAGAGAGAGATGTGTGTGTGTGTGTGTGTGTGTGTAGATAGATAGATAGATAGATATACAGTGCTGTGCAAAATTAAATGAATTAAGAGATTATATTTTTAAAAAGTGTGTCTTTTTTACCAGATGATCAACAAATCTAAATTAGATTATATATATATATATATATATATATATATATATATATATTAAGCGTTTCACCCCAAGCAAGGCGGGAAGCCACTAGGCCGCAAGGGGTTATTGAAGATTTGGAACAAGATCAGATAGGAGTGATAGAGGAAAGGATGAGGAGAAGGATAGTGGATAGATCAAGGCAACTGGAGATGTCGATTGACATTACATTTGAATAGTTAGAGATTATAGCTCTCAGGAAAACTGGAATAGGGAAGGGAGTTTCACAGGCGAGAGGTGCGAGACATGAAGCTATGGAGTAGAAGAGACCGCTACATTTAGTAGTTTCGACAGTGAAAGGGTGGGAGCAGGGTTCCAGCCTCGTGGGGCATTTGAATTCATGAAGTATGGGAACCAGCAAATACAGCTCCTCGGAGCAATTACCATGAAAGTATTTGTAAAAAAAGACAGACGAGATGTCAGAACAGGGCCAATTATATTGCATATCCGCCTCTGGAGCTTATCAAGAACCCCGAGGCAAACAGAAGGGGCTCCAGACCATATATGGCAGCAATACTCCATGCAAGGGCGAATTGTTGATTTGTAGATCTGAAGGATCGATTCCGAGGAGAAAAAATATTCATTAAGAAAAATTACAACCACTTTCAAAAAAAATTACAAGCTGGAATATTAAAATATTAATAAAAAATGTATTATGCGCAAATGTAAGTGAACCCTTACATTTAATATCTGTTGACTGCTTCTTTTCACTCTGGTATGTTTTATGGGACCTTACCAATAATAATAATAATAATAATAATAATAATAATAATAATAATAATAATAATAATAATGGAGTATTCCATACTTAACAAATACTGCGCCTCAGGAGTAGGCAAGGGAGTCAGTCAGTAGTTCAAGTCGAGTCAAGAGTCGAGCCAGAGGCAGTCCAAAACAGAGTCGCGTTCAGGCAATTACTGCAAGACATTAGAATAGTGATACTGGTCGAGACTATATTGTTCTCTCTACTAAACCTGATTGTTCATACTAACACTTCTACTTCTCTGTATATATTCCTGTTTGTAATATATCTGTGTTATTCCATACCTGTGTTCGAGTTCTTCTTTATTAGTTCTACCTTGGACTATCACCGTGGTACAAGCAAACGGGCCATAACAGTATGTTAACCAGTCTTTTTAATGTAAGTTTTAAGAAGTTTCTGTCAGGAGTGAGTGCCGGTTTTTTGATCATTCTTCTTGGAAAAAATCTCACAATTGTTCGATATTACCTGGGTTTCGAGCATGCCCTGCCTTCTTCCACTTGAATCACACATTTTAGATTGACTTTTGATCAGTACGTTGACTTGGTTGTTCCATGACTTTAAATTTCTTTTAACAAAACCATTCTTTTGTGGATTTGCTTTGATGCTTCAAATCATTGTCCTGTTGGAAGTTTCAGCTCCGACCTAAACCCAACTTTGGTACTGAGGATAAGATAGTTTCGTTCAAAATTGCTTGATATCTTGCAGAGTTCATTGTGCCATCAATGCGTACTATGTTGCCTGTTCCAGCTGCAGTAAATAACCTCCAAATCATAATTCTGCCAGGAAGATCGGCATTGTTCAGATATCGTCGCACTATAGATATATGTACATTGATTCCGACATTGGCCAGTGAGCATTATAGAATCACAAAGGTCAAATCCAGATTTGCCTGGGATTGCCGAACTAAATGTCTACCTATTCTTTCTGCTGTTTTTCGAGGAAGACCACATTCCTGTGATGCCTTCTACTTATAAATAATTTGTTGCACGGTGGAGAAGTTTACTCCAAATCGTTTTGAAAGCTTTTTGTAGCCTACACCATTATTATTGGTTTCAACTATGCGATTTTTTAAAGCTTCAGGATATTCTTATGATCTTTGCATATATAGACTAATATATATATATATATATATATATATATATATATATATATATATATATATATATATATATATATATATATATATATATTTTGTCTCTAACTGCATGCATCTGCATAAGCATTGAGTTATATTAGTTGATTGCAGAATACACAGCTTACCAAAATTGAGCACATGTGTTTTGGGGGATTTTTAGATGTTCATAAAAAAATTTATTTGCACTCGCAACCATGTAAAACAAAAATACAGAATGCAACTACACCGCAAAAACATGTCGACTTCATTCTACAGTACCAAAAGTCTGTGTTATTCCATAACGAGGATGCATGGATAAAGAATTCCAAAGAAAGAAGCTTTGATGTATCACAAGGATTTTATTATGGTGCTAAATTATAAAGAATTAATGGGTATTTATTGAGTAAATTATGTAAAATAGTTCATATCGACAACCATGGTATATACGGAGACGATGACATTATGGGAGTACCTGATAATAAGAAGACTAGTGGTGGAATCGGGAAAAAATTGCTTTTGAGGTATTAGTAACAAAGGAAGCTGCTCTTTTATCCAGTTTGATATTGTGAATTTTTACCCTTCCATCTCCAAGGATTTCTTTACCCTGGCTTTGGAATTTGCCAAAGAATAATTTTTTCATAAGGCATTACTTTAAATATGTTATATCGACGATATTTTATGAAAAAAAAAAGATTTATCCCCCTTGATACATAATAGGTTTAAATAATTAAAAATAAATTTATTTTAAATAATTTTTATTTTTAATTCTTCGTCTTTCGAACTTAAGAATTGGAACCATATCATTTAGAAATAATTAATTAAAATATTATAGGCAACAATGATAAAATAAATGTCTTAACACACAATTTTAAGTCATCAATACAAGAACGCAAATTCCATAAAGATCTATGGTCAGGAAGTATTCCGTACCTGAAGATCGTACGTTTGCATGAAACTCCGAGTCGTGCTATCGATGTTGGATATTATGTATATTCACTAATACTTAATATATTTAATAGCTCCATTATATAACATTGAACACTGTTTTTATAACACCCGAGAAAGAAATATGTGTGTACGTGCAAGTATATATGAGTATACGTATGTTTTTTGTCATACGCATATATGTGTGTGTATCAAATATATATTTGATATTTATGCAATGAAATATATATTTTTATATTATCTGAGAAAATCAGTAACGACATTTTACACATGATCAGTTCATCGCGTTGGGAAAAAACGTTCACAGAAAACAAATTCAGTGACTTATGGACTGCCAATAACTTAAAATGATTGGTTCATAGGAAATTTTTATCACTTTTAACGTTTTGTGGATACCCATATTTGAGTAGACGCATCGTTTATTTTAAACAGCATTTTATCTCGTCTACGGGCCTGAATATTCTAGAAATGTTATGAAAAATATGCTTCCTCCGGTAGGATTCGAACCTGCAACAACCTTTGATCCTTACATCCGACGTGATTTGTAGACCGACTCGAGCACGAAGGGCGTCACCGGGCAAAAACGGCGGAATAGTGCCTTTAAGCTCAAATCCTTCTTGTCCCATATTCCCGAAAGTTTATATATGCTCAGTTTCGTATCAAAACGTTAAAAAGCAATTTCTAAAGAAGCAATGGGTTTTTATGTATTAATCACTTTAAACGTTATTTTTAGGGGATACCTATATTTGATTAGACGCTCAGTTTATTTTAAATAATATCTTTATTTCGACAAAGTAAAAATATGCGCCCCTTTGTAGGATTCGAACCTGTGTCCCCACTTTGCAGGAGGAACCGTCGTTAAATACGAGATAATTATAAAAATGAGAGGACGAACAAAAAAAAAGAGAAAAAGTGAGTGAGTGAGTGATTCGTTTGCTTCGGTTTGATAAGCCGTAAAAAAGTAATCACCCACCCACTTTGCAGATTATTTGAAATTAAAACATATTTTAAGATTGTAAAATCTTTTTAAGATAATACTTTCATGATACATATCTTGCTAATTAACCTATAGCTGGGGGAGAAGAGGAGAACTCATATCCTTCGAAATGGTATTTGCGCGTAAGTGAATACATGCAACCCAACGTGAATTGGAATTCCTTTAACAATTACTTTACAATACCCACACATCCAAGGTTACAGCACCTGCTATTCCCATGCGGTCATCCATCTAGGTACTGACCAGGCTCGATGTTGCTTAACCTGTGTGGTCGAGAAAGAAAGAAAGAAAGAACAAGTGAGGGGAAATCATAAAATAAAGATTATAAATATGATGAACGAAAAAGAAAAGAAAGATTGGTGAAATAAAAAGAAAGAAGCGAGAACAAAGAAGGATTTAAAAAAATGGAAAATAACATGCAAAGAAAGATAGAACAAGTGGAGGGAAATCATATAAGGAAGATTATAAATATGAGAAGATGATCCTAAAAAGAAAGAAAGAAAGAAAGAAAGAAAGAAAGAAAGAGAAAAAGAAAGAAAGAAATTAGAATTGCGTTTGAAGTAAACGTTTCAAGAAAAGCTGTAATCTTCCGATCTTTCCCAGCCGTTTTTCTTTTCCAATTTAATAAAAGCAATTCTTTTACATTATACTTATTGTCACATTTTATCACTTTCTTTTTTTACTTCTTCTTGTCATGTGTTCATGAAACTCGTAGTTAAATTGCACATTGGATAAAATCGATTTTTGCACTACTTTTATCCGGCTGTTTCCTTTTTTTATTTATTCTTCCATCCAATTTTATTTACTTACTCACTTATTTTGCTTTAATTCTTGCTTCCAATTCAGACAACACATTTGTCTACATTCTATCACATTTGAAACATTTTATTCCAACAGATTGGTATCATCTTTCTTTGCTAGTTAAATGATAATTGCAATATTTTTTCTGAATATACCATACTATAATTATTCGAATTCTGAGATGAATTATACTCACTATTAATATTTGAATGGTCTTTTCTTCATCTTCTTGTTACTCTTGATTCCAGCTTTCCTAAATAGAATACAAGTATTGGAGAAATGAAGTAAGTTTAGACTAGCATGGAAAAGCCGTAATGAGGTGTGTGGAAAACAAATCATTCATGCTTGATTATGTATAAAGCGAAAGGGCTGGCTACCCACCGCTGTGGAATCAAGTAAATATACTAGACAGTGAATCAGATGTCAGAAGGAATCCACCTATATGCTAGGCTATGACTTCTGTTAATCCTTCTACAAAACCAGAATCATTGGAGTTCTTTATGTAATACTACTACAACTACTACTACTACTACTAATAATAATAATAATAATAATAATTACTGTAAGAAATTAGTATGAAGACCACCCAAACCAGGTTGCAGAGATAGGATCTGTAACAATTTTATGGGACAGAACAATCAAAGCTAATCCCTCAGGTATCGTCATCAAAGACCACAAAAACAGAATGTGCTTTCTTACTAACATCGTAGTCCCTACAGATTGTAATGTATCTATGGGGCTCTTAAAAAAAATATTAAAATACAAGAATCTTGAAGTGGAAATCTCAAAAATATGGCATATGAGGAAATCAATAATTCCAGTTGTAGTTGGAGCCTTCGGATAGACTGGAAAAGGTTCCGATAGACTCATTGAAGGGATTCCTGGTCCCATGCCTTGACGAAATACAAAATAAACTGTACTCACAAGTACAACTCACGCATTATGAAGAGCTTTATCTATGTAAAATGTGTGTGATCTCAGGTTTTGGAGGGTTTTTACAAAGATTTTTAAAAGGTCATGAAGTTATTTCTAACCTAAGGTCTCTGGTTGGGACTCTGAAGGTAATTAGTATACAACAGAAAACAAAGGAAATAATAATAATAATAATAATAATAATAATAATAATAATAATAATAATAATAAATAGGAAAACATGATGAAACTGTCGACCATATTATCTCAGAATGTCCGGAACTGGCAAAAAGTGAATATGCCAAGAGACATAACAAGGTAGCGACATATGTGGACTGAAAGTTCTGCAAGAAGCACAAAATCGAAACCACTGAGAGATGGTATGACTACCAACCAGTCACATTTGTCCAAAATAACGATGTAATTCAAACTGACGGGGAAATAAGAGCCAATAGACCTGATATTATCATAAAAGACAAGAAATTCAGGAAGTGTATGTTTATTGACATAGCAGTTCTGTCCGAGAGAAACACCTCCATAAAAATTATCGAGAAATTGTCCAAATACAAGGACCTGGAGATCAGTATTAACAGGATGTGGGGAATGAAGATCGAAACTCTACCAATAATAATCGGAGCTCTGGGCCTCGTGATAAAATGATTCGACAATTTTACTAACAGTGTCCCAAATAACATCAACATACGAGTTGCCCAGAGGACTACGAATATCCCATATACTAAGAAAAGTGCTATCAGTTAAATGACAATTCTTTTATAGGGCCTAAAGACCATAGTTTGGACCCAACTCTACAGGATACAAAGCAGAACACATAACACACAAACAATAATAATAATAAAGTATCAACTTTTAAATAAATAAATCAAATTTTAAATATAAAATATCTACCTTGACAAGATGCAATACATAAATAATAAGAATATACCAAGAAGTCTTACGAATTTTAGGCAGAGGCTTATCCCTGCCACCAATCAAAAATATCAGACTTATCTATAAACGTTAGAAATAAAGACAAAAATCTGTAACAATAATCAAAGATGAACCAGAGAACATTGTGTGAATTAAAAAGCTAAATATTAGGTTGGTGCAAAAATAATGACATAATAATGTCGTTTTTTGAGGTATTTTTAATGTCAAAAAACGACATTATTACGTCATTATTTTTGCACCAACCTAATAAAATATAGAAACAACGAAGATAACTACATTCAAGATATTCAAGAATTTTGGAATACTGGAATTTCTAACGAGTGTTTAAATCCACACAGTATTTAGTATTGTTGAATTTATCGCAAACATTTTTGTCAAGATTTATAAATTCTACTCTCCCTACTCTATTTATATTTACAGTGTTACTACTGTGCATTATATTTTTCCCATAATTAAATATACAGTGGAACCTTGGTTCACGAATTTAATTCGTTCCTGAAGACTGTCCGTAACCCGAAATGTTCGTAAACCGAAATTGTTTTTCCAATAGGAATCAATTTCGAGGAAAAAAGTCACAGTACAATAAAAATGGAAAAGAAAAGCACGCCACAACACACGAATCTATACAACACGGCGGTCGACTCAGAAATTATTCTATTCGGGTTAACTCGTTTCGGTAATGTTGTTCGAGAACCAAAATTTTGTTCTATAACCGAGGCATTTTCATCTCGAATTTTCTATTCGAAAACTGATTTCTTCCACATGTGAGTCGTTCGAGAACTGAGGTTGCTCTGTATATAAAAAACTTAAAGAAAAGTTTTGCAAAAATCAATACTGCATTTTTATTAATTAAATACTTGTTATTTTATTCATTAAATTGTTTTGAAAAAGTGGGAGTATTTTGTATGTTAAATGAAACTTTTAATTTTCCCCCCCAAAAAATGAATGAACATTTATTGTACTAAGCTACGCACCATAGTAAAAGGAACTGTACTTTGTACACCCCTTTACCTGTTTGCACTTCTCCCCAAAATTTGGTTTCGATCGGTCAATGCTTGGCTATTTTATAGTGACGGACTGACGGAAGTCACCGAAATTTATATATACAGGGTGTCCCACAAAATGCCGGAAATTTGGTACAGTTTATTTAATTGTTGGAATTTTTGTTACAGTTATTTGAAACAATAACAAAGGGTTGAAATTAAGTATCTTAAAACAGAACAAAAACACAAATGTTAGATGTGCTGTTTAAACTAAAAAGAACTCTGGCAAAATTCCTTGGCCTTTTTCAGTCCCAAAGTTAGATGTTTTTCTTCACCTCACATTGAAAATTTGATAACTGCGGAATCCTAGAACAACAAATGATTAAAACATTTATATGTTAGCTATGTTTTAGTTAATTCATATTGTAAAATATATAGTCAATACATTTTATCGCAAAATGACCAACAATATATTTTATCCGTAGTTGAAGCCATAAAACTATGTTTAAAATATTGACATTTCGATAAATAAACCATAAAGGCTGATGTGCTGCTAAACAAAATTAACCAGTCAACCGCAGAAAGAAAGAAAAAAGTTCTGTACTATCTCCGTTTTTGGCTGTGAATGTTGAACAATTTCTTCACAGATAAAGATGAAACTTGAAGCGACAAAGATGAAATTCGAACGCAGCATGACGAGAATAACATGGACAGAAAATATGCGATCACGATCAGTGTACATATGATGAGGGGGATTATACCGATCATATAGGTATTTATAGGTGGGAGAAGTATAATTTAGAACAAAAAAAATCAATATCACCTATCTTGATAGGTGATAGTGATTCAAGATGCCAAGAAACAGGACCTAACATAAACATTCCCAAAACAGAAACTATGATCTGGAATTGGAATGAAAGTAGTGATGAAACATTCCTTCAATCCATTATATGCTTTTTATCACAACTCTCAGACCACCACGCTACCGACCGGAAACATTCTATTAATCTATTTTTCTACTCTATTACCCTTATTCTGTTATTCTGTAATTCAGAAATAAAAAATAAGATGCCGCCGAGATCCGAAATCCTTTCTGTCATAAAGTCTGCCTATCTGGAGTAGCTGCCTTACCGATTAGAACACGAATGCGAAACGCTTATAAAAATTTTGAAGATAACCATATTGCTTTCATTTTTATTTCCCCAAACGCCTCATACATCGTCTCGTTGTTTACATATGCAACTAATATGGCGATTTTCCAAGGGTAGCTTAGATGTGACCAAAAGTATGGGACAGTGAGGATTGAACTTACTAGTCAGTTTTAACAGTTCTCGCGAGACAAACTTCCTAACCTACGTCGTGAGGCCCCATATGCAACTAATATGAGTAGTAATTTCTTTTTTTAATTTATTAGGGCAGCATTGTCAATTGAATTAATTTTTACGGGTATTTCTGTCTTCTGTTGCAACACTCACAGTGCTATTCTAAGTTCTTTAATGAGCTGGTTGGCAATATAGAATAAGAATAATATAAATAATAGAATAATAAAATAAGGATAATAAAGTAGAAAAAAAGAATAATAGATTAATAGAATAAGAATAATAGAATAGAATATAGCCTGTATTTGTTTACATCGGCCTGAAATAATATTTTTCCATTCTGAATAAGCGTGCACCATTCCGTTTCCATTCTACAGCAATACTTCATTCTTGTCTGGCATTCCATACTATTTGTTCCAATTTTTTTTTTCTTTATTATTATTTTTTCTTCAAAAGGTGTGTGGGCATATGTGACTTAAGACT
The DNA here is from genome assembly GCA_963932145.1 of Acanthosepion lycidas. NCBI lineage: Eukaryota > Metazoa > Mollusca > Cephalopoda > Sepiida > Sepiidae > Acanthosepion > Acanthosepion lycidas. The sequence continues at coordinate 80,071,851 of OZ010572.1, read as the reverse complement.
GGGTTAGCCTTTTGCCGGCTTCTCTCGGGCAAATACTCCTCCCCATTTGTTAAAGAAGTTGTCCAACTTTGCGACTCATTTTCCATCGCCTGCTCAGTTCTATGCTATCAGCATCATCTCATTCTAAATTGTCATTTTCTTACACTTATGTTTTGTTTCTTTTTTTTTTAACTCTTTCTCGCCTTCCCCAAGTACTCTTCAGTTTTCTTCTCATCAGCCATTTTATTTTTACTTAACATTTTTTCATTTTTTTTTTTTTTTTGATAGTTTGCCCCAGCTCCTTCTTACGTTTCTTTTACTCAATGCTTTATTCTTTCCAGACTTTTACTAAGCTCCATCAAGTGTGGCACAAGGTCCATATATCGATAGAAAATTTGACTGGGATCGTACAAATACATGCTGCGACCAGAAATTACTTCTTCTTTTCATTTCACTATAAATAAAACACTTCAAATTTCGAATATCAAAGTGTCTTGACCCCGGTTCAGGAGTTGACTATTTGCCAAGGGGGACCTGGGAACAACAGCAATTAAGAGGTGGTTTCACGCTCCTCAGTGTCACCCGACCGAAGACCTTGCTGCCGGATGTAGTTTATCGTCGTATCCAGGACGATATATTTGTTTTAGTTTCCGTAAGTGGGAAGTTAATTTACAATGTATTTACATAGCCTAGCACGAGGCCATTAGTGAAAATACAGTCACAGAGAGTGAATGATGAAAAATTTCCTCACAGATGACGTGAAGACTTGAGACAAAAGAGATTTCATTCTACAGACGGGTGATAAGAATACTATCCTGCCATCTATTTACAAAAACTCGTTAGCAAGGTTATGCGCTGTTTTCTCTGTCTCTCTTGCAAACAATATGTCCTCTGGGTGTCAAATTTTTCAAACCTTCCTTCCTTATTATGTGTCCGAGAAATTTCAACTGTTTCTTTCTGATGTGTAAGTATAACTGTCCTTTTTGTTTCCATTTTCTCTAAAACTTCGTCATCGCTGGCATGTTCAGTCCATGCTATTCTCAACATCCTTCTGTAGAACCACATTGCTATTGTTTCAAGTTTCTTCTTTATCTGTGTGGAGTTGGTTCAGCATTTACTACCATATATGAGGACTGATAATACATAACGATTCAATACTCTCTTCTTTGTTTCTAAGCAAATTTTCCTGTTTCTTTATATTATTAGATTGGTGCAAAAATAATGTCGTTTTCTCACATATGTTACTATGTGAGAAAACGACATTATTTTTGCACCAACCTAATAGCTTGCCATATATATTCGTTACTTTTTGTTCTGGTGTTCGATGAATGATGTCCAAGAATAATCTTTCGTGACATTTTTTGCTTCCCAGTAACTCCGGACATCCAGTGAAAAGTTATTGAAATCATATTTCAAATTAGACATCCTTTTTAGATGTTACGGCAAGTATACAAGAATAAGCATTTTCGACATTTACTTCTCTTTGCTTTTAATCAAGTCCGCAAAGCCGAGAGATTTGTGATGTGTACGGAGATGACTTCATTGCCGAGAGAATGGCTTCTGACCGACCTGTTCATTTTGATGAAAACCAATTGCACTTGCTAATTAAAGAACCGCGCCAGAATTAGCTCAAGAAATGGCAAGCTTTCATGCTACTGTCGATCGCTATCTTCACTCACCGGGTAAGATCCAGAAACACTGCACACAGGTTCCACACGCATTGACCGAGGGAAACAACCTCCAGCACTCTGGCGTTGACACCATCTTACTCGTACGACGCTAGGCTATTCGTGGATATGAAGAAAGAACTCGTGTGCGAACTTCTGCCACACCCTCCATAATTTCCTGATTTACCTCCTTTAGAATACCACCTTTTTTGATCGCTTTCTAATAATTTGAGGGGCGTTTCGTTCAACAACGATGTGGAGCTTGATTAATTTTTCGAGTCAAAACATATGGATTCCTATGGTCGAGAAGTTGAACAGTTAGTGGATCGTTGTCAAGTGGTCGTATAAAATGAAGAGGAATACATTGTTGAATGATTCATCACAACTATTCATAAATAATAAATATTAAAATGAACTGTAAAGAATGCAGAAAGTTATAAAACAACCTAATACTTTACTTAGCTTTTGCAAGGCATATTTCGATATCCCAATGCTCCTTCTGATTTCGGTGTCACATCTTCCGTCCTTTATTAAAACACTTCCCAGATATTAAAATTGTTGCATTTGTTTCATTTTGGTATCTGCAATTTGTAATTGACATGTTGGGCTGTTCGTTTTTGCTGATAAGCATGCATTCTGTCTTCTTGAAATTGATGTTTAGCCTTTTCTTCTCGCTTTCCTTCAAGACCTTCTGTATACTTTCCTGTATTTTCTTTACTATGTCTATTATCAACACTGTGTCCTTGTGCATCTTATGTTGCTAATAATGTATTATAGTAGAACTTCTAATTCTCTTTGAATCCCCTATCTCTAAAGCAGTGGTTCACAAACGGTGCGTCACTCCTCGTAGGTGCAGCGGAAGAGGATAGCAGGTGAGGCGGAATGATTGAAAGGCAATCAAAGATTTAGAAACAGTTTTTAAAAATTCGTATGCCAAAATAAATATGATTTCAAAATTTAAAATATTATCATTGATTATTTGTAATTGCATGCATGAATCCCAGTATAAATAGTTATAAATAATTATTGACCGATTGTAATAATTTTTGCATTATATTAAGTATTAAAAATATAGTCATTCGCAAATTGGAGGAGAGAGTTATCAATAATAATGTTATCACTTCGAATCCTCGGTTATCTCCCTTTAAACCTCTTTGTTTTTGGGGGGGTGGTTATGTACTTTTTATCACAAAAATACGACCCAGAGAAAAAAATATCGGAAGCTCTAGACGTATTCTTATTTTACACACCTTTCTATTTTTATGTATTTATTGAATTCATTTTCATTTATATGCAGGCGGTTTCTCTAAAAAAATTGGAATTTCACAACTTTTTTTCATTTTTGTTTATTTTTCTCGTCTTCGTTTTATGCTTCTTTTTCTTATTCGATTTTCTACTATTCGTTTTTTTTTCTCTTTCTCTTCCTTATTCTCATTTATAATTTGTCTTCTTTTTCCCAACCTACTTCTCATTTTCTTTCTTTTTCTTCCCTTCTCTTTCCCCTCCTCTTTTTCATATCTTCTTCCTTTTCTTCTTATTAATTCTCTTTGCCCTCTATTTCTTTTCTTATTTTTGTTTTCATTACCCTCTTTTTCTAAGATTTCTTTGTCGCTTTCTTCGCCCCATTTGTCATCTCTCCTCTTTCATTACTTCCCTTTCTTTCTTTCTTTCTTTCTTTCTTTCTTTCTTCTCCTTTCTTTCTTTCTTCCTTTCTTTCTTTCTTTCTTTCTTCTCCTTTCTTTTAATTCCATATATTTTCCTCTTTCTCTTCTTTTATCTCCTAATTCTTCCCAGTTGTCCTCTTCTTTTTAATTTTTTTCTTTACCTCTTTTCTCTCTTTCTTTACCCCTTTGTCGAGTGCTCTTCTCGATTCCCTTATTTGAACTATTTTTCTCTTTCGACTGTTCTTTCTTTCTTTGTCGTCTTCGTATTTCTTTACTGCACAAAATTAACATTTAAATATATTTTCATAATCTGATTCTATTTCAACCCCACAATATAACTTGATGTTCTTCTTTTCTTCCAATTTTTCCTTCCGAATTTGGTAGAGTTCAACTTGCAACTGCTGCTGCTGCATCTTTCTGCAACGGTGCTGTTGGTGGCATCGGCATAAATGTGGTGGCGGCAGTGGTGGCGTTATTAATATAGTAGATTATTATTCTTATTTATAGTGATGACAGTGATGCTGATACTTTTATTTGTTTCTTTTAATTTCAAGATTCTTTTCTGTTTGTTCCTTATTAAGGAAAATATTGAAAATATCTCAGCCATTTTTGGCGAGCTATTTAGACATTCCCCACTACATTTAATTTACTAATTATTTACAATTGAATTTTTGTTATTTCTATCGCCTTGTCGATTTTATTTCTTCAGCTCAACTAGATCCTCCATTTTCGTTTCTTTATCATTTCTTTGCTTATATATACATATATGTCTATGTATGTGTCAATTAATGTGTTTATTTTTTGTGGAGTAAGATGATAATGCGTTCTAGTAAACACACACACACACATACACACATATATATATATATATATGCATGAATGTATGTTCGCGTATGCATAAATATATGTGTGTGTGTGTGTGTGAGTGCACATGTATATAAAACATATATAGATATATAACAGGACTCTCCCATCGATTACGACAGAAAGGGCTTAACAATTAAGTTCATAGAACGAACTGCCAGGCAACCATCACATATGATTTGATTAAAGTGATGAAGTCATGCTTAGGATTCGGTTTCTAAACATTATCTATATTCTCAAAATACTAGTAATCTCTGAAAAATGTTTGGCTAAATACATTCACACAACGACTCCAGCACTTTCTATACCATTTCAAGTTCAATTTGAGATAAGTTCATAATGAAATAGCCAAGTTCAAAATGGTATAGTCAAATTCAAAATGGGACATAGCAAATTCCAAATGGGATAGTCAAATTAAAATGGCATGTAGCAAATTCAAAATGGAATAGATAAATAGTTAAATCGGAATATAGCAAATTCAAAATAGAATAGTCAAATTCAAGATGGGACGAAGTAGATTCAAAATGAAATAGTCAAATTCAAAATGGAATAGTCAGATTCAAAATGAAATAGTCAAATTCAAAATGGGACATAGCAAATTCAAAATGGGATAGTTAAATTCAAAATGGCATGTAGCAGATTCAAAATGGAATAGTTAAATTTAAATCGGTATATAGCAAATTCAAAATAGAATAGTCAAAATCAAAATAGGACTAGGCAGATTCAAAAATTTTGACACTGATAGGACATGTTGAAGTCGAGAGAGGCAGAGGAAAGCAGCAAATAACCTACGAGGCGAGTTTGTGTAAATGGTAGGCTTGTGTAAATGGATGAGATTAGAAGAGATGAAGAAAAACAAAATTTGCTATGATCAACTACGTCCTGTAGGGACACATCCCATAGAATAATACTCCTTCCTAGTACCTTAATATCTGTCTGTTTCCCAATTTGCATGATCATATTTTTTATAAAATGATCACTTGATAACAGAAGGTGTTATAATCTAAATACTATCTAAACACATTTTGGTATTTTAAGCGATGTATCCGAAATAATAGTATGTAATTCAAGCCAAGATATACCAATAGTGTGATTCCATTATAATGCCCATAAAGAGCTATCTAAGAAGAGGTGACTCTAATATGTAGTGGGTTCAATCTAAAAATACCGAAGAATTTTTTCTATTCAGTATTACCTCCGAATGTCAAAAGACCTACAAGCCTTGACGGTTGATGTAGATGGTTAATGTAGAAGATGCATTCAAAGCTACCAAGTGTTAACACGGACTTCAAAGAATGACGATGATTGCAACAATATAAATGCAGGAATTTTTCTCTAATGTTCACTCCCGATCTGAAATGGAATGCATATATTCGTGCCATCGCAAAATATTCTGGAAGAATGGTTAGTTCATTGTATCTCTCCAGGAAACACCTAAAACTCCCTGCCATATCCTATCTTTATGAGCGTCAGAGCTGTCCAAGAATGAAATATTGCTGCCATATCTGGACTGGTGCCGTCCAATCCTCGAAAGAGTTTTAAAAAGGCTTACACCCCCTGTGGGTGATTAATTATTCTCCACCTTTTAACCTTTATCCAACAGACGAAATGGCACCAGCCTATCACTGCCATATCGTTATTACTTTGGCAGGTCCTTCAATATTTCTTAGTTCCACGAGCTTGAATCTTCACAACTAGGACCCGCCATGCCGTGTTTACGGTGGTAAACCATCTCCATTCCTCTGTGGGTTCCTTTGATAAAAAGTAAACACCACTCAGAGAGCTATTTCCCAGAACTGTTTCTTTGTGCAACAAACTCCCGAGAGAAATCTCCTCTAACAACTACAATATTAGTTTCTTTAAGCCCAGGGTATACCGATATTTACCCTAATAGCCCTCGTAATACCCTCTTATTTCCCCCCTATCTTACAATATCAAACAGTAGTCCTCTACCTTGAGGGGCCCTTGGGCATTGTAGTGGATAAACTATCAATAAATAAAAAATGTAATATAAACGCGAGTGGATGGAGAATCTCTCACACCCTCGCTAGAAGATCGATGTTCAGAGAAAGATCTAAACCACATACCCTCGATTCGAAGGGACAGAAGAGAATAAACAATTGTTTTAAGTATTGAAAACTTCGACGTTACTAAATATAACGTTACACTTGGTCCGTTTGCTAGTTATAGGTATTTGCTTCCTCGTTTTATCTTCTTCATGGTCGGTGTGAAATTTTTTGCTATTGCAGCTGTCAGTATGTTCCAACACATTTGATGTGACAAGAAAAAAAAAAAGAAATGTGACGGAAAGATATCCAGATTTAATCAATTCCGTAAAAACAGGCATCTATCTCTAAATCAGCGAAAGGTACCACTTCAATTTTCTATTAGTCAATTTTCTCATTCTTGTTTTTCTCAACAAGCAGAAAGGAAAAACGTTGCTTTTTATTGTTTAATTCATTTATTAATTTACTTTGTGTGCCTATCTAATGAAGAAAATAACAACGTCTGTACATTCAACGCTGCATAAAATTTACTAGAAATACCCGTGAAAATTTCACGGTTTTTCTATTTTAATTTTCTGATGAATCTTCATGATTTTATAAGTTCATGGCTATTTCCTAGGTAATAAAATATCAGTAGAAATTCTCCTATCACATCGTTAATTATTTGAGCTTAAAAACTTTCACAAAATATTGCAATAGCAATCAGGAATAAAATACTGGTCGTCATTTAATGAAGTAAGGGGGTACAAATGAAAAGAACTTTTAATTTTTTCCGTTTTCATTTTTTTCTTTCTCTCTTCCTTTCATTTCGTTTCTCATTGAAACCAAGTTTCTTTTTCCATCCTTCCACACGATCAAAATGGAATAGTCCATTATTTATGAGCTATTGGCAGGAGACATTCAACATTTCTATCTCCCCTTTTGTCTTGCATTCATTTTCTCACTGAAAACGAGTAGTGACTTTTCACTTCTTTCTACGCGATCAAAACGGAATAGTCCATTATTTATAAGCTATTGGCAGGAGACATTCAACATTTCTATCTTCCCTTTTGTCTTTCATTCATTTTCTCACTGAAACCGAGTAGTGACTTTTTCCTTCTTTCTACGCGATCAAAACGGAATAGTCCATTATTTATGAGCTATTGGCAGGAGACATTCAACATTTCTATCTTCCCTTTTGTCTTTCATTCATTTTCTCACTGAAACCGAGTAGAGACTTTTCCCTTCTTTCTTCGCGATCAAAACGGAATAGTCCATTATTTATAAGCTATTGGCAGGAGACATTCAACATTTCTATCTTCCCTTTTGTCTTTCATTCATTTTCTCACTGAAACCGAGTAGTGACTTTTCTTTCTTTCTACGCGATCAAAACGGAATAGTCCATTATTTATGAGCTATTGGCAGGAGACATTCAACATTTCTATCTTCCCTTTTGTCTTTCATTCATTTTCTCACTGAAACCGAGTAGTGACTTTTCTTTCTTTCTACGCGATCAAAACGGAATAGTCCATTATTTATAAGCTATTGGCAGGAGACATTCAACATTTCTATCTTCCCTTTTGTCTTTCATTCATTTTCTCACTGAAACCAAGTAGTGACTTTTCTTTCTTTCTACGCGATCAAAACGGAATAGTCCATTATTTATAAGCTATTGGCAGGAGACATTCAACATTTCTATCTTCCCTTTTGTCTTTCATTCATTTTCTCACTGAAACCGAGTAGTGACTTTTCTTTCTTTCTACGCGATCAAAACGGAATAGTCCATTATTTATGAGCTATTGGCAGGAGACATTCAACATTTCTATCTTCCCTTTTGTCTTTCATTCATTTTCTCACTGAAACCGAGTAGTGACTTTTCTTTCTTTCTACGCGATCAAAACGGAATAGTCCATTATTTATAAGCTATTGGCAGGAGACATTCAACATTTCTATCTTCCCTTTTGTCTTTCATTCATTTTCTCACTGAAACCGAGTAGTGACTTTTCTTTCTTTCTACGCGATCAAAACGGAATAGTCCATTATTTATGAGCTATTGGCAGGAGACATTCAACATTTCTATCTTCCCTTTTGTCTTTCATTCATTTTCTCACTGAAAACGAGTAGTGACTTTTCACTTCTTTCTACGCGATCAAAACGGAATAGTCCATTATTTATAAGCTATTGGCAGGAGACATTCAACATTTCTATCTTCCCTTTTGTCTTTCATTCATTTTCTCACTGAAACCGAGTAGTGACTTTTCTTTCTTTCTACGCGATCAAAACGGAATAGTCCATTATTTATAAGCTATTGGCAGGAGACATTCAACATTTCTATCTTCCCTTTTGTCTTTCATTCATTTTCTCACTGAAACCGAGTAGTGACTTTTCTTTCTTTCTACGCGATCAAAACGGAATAGTCCATTATTTATAAGCTATTGGCAGGAGACATTCAACATTTCTATCTTCCCTTTTGTCTTTCATTCATTTTCTCACTGAAACCGAGTAGTGACTTTTCTTTCTTTCTACGCGATCAAAACGGAATAGTCCATTATTTATGAGCTATTGGCAGGAGACATTCAACATTTCTATCTTCCCTTTTGTCTTTCATTCATTTTCTCACTGAAAACGAGTAGTGACTTTTCACTTCTTTCTACGCGATCAAAACGGAATAGTCCATTATTTATAAGCTATTGGCAGGAGACATTCAACATTTCTATCTTCCCTTTTGTCTTTCATTCATTTTCTCACTGAAACCGAGTAGTGATTTTTCTTTCTTTCTACGCGATCAAAACGGAATAGTCCATTATTTATGAGATATTGGCAGGAGACATTCAACATTTCTATCTTCCCTTTTGTCTTTCATTCATTTTCTCACTGAAACCGAGTAGTGACTTTTCCCTTCTTTCTACACGATCAAAACGGAATAGTCCATTATTTATAAGCTATTGGCAGGAGACATTCAACATTTCTATCTTCCCTTTTGTCTTTCATTCATTTTCTCACTGAAACCGGGTAGTGATTTTTCTTTCTTTCTACGCGATCAAAACGGAATAGTCCATTATTTATGAGCTATTGGCAGGAGACATTCAACATTTCTATCTTCCCTTTTGTCTTTCATTCATTTTCTCACTGAAACCGAGTAGTGACTTTTCCCTTCTTTCTACGCGATCAAAACGGAATAGTCCATTATTTATGAGATATTGGCAGGAGACATTCAACATTTCTATCTTCCCTTTTATCTTTCATTCATTTTCTCACTGAAACCGAGTAGTGACTTTTTCCTTCTTTCTACGCGATCAAAACGGAATAGCCCATTATTTATAAGCTATTGGCAGGAGACATTCAACATTTCTATCTTCCCTTTTGTCTTTCATTCATTTTCTCACTGAAACCGAGTAGAGACTTTTCCCTTCTTTCTTCGCGATCAAAACGGAATAGTCCATGTTTTATAAGCTATTGGCAGGAGACTTTCAACATTTCTATCTTCCCTTTTGTCTTTCATTCATTTTCTCACTGAAACCGAGTAGTGACTTTTCCCTTCTTTCTACGCGATCAAAACGGAATAGTCCATTATTTATGAGATATTGGCAGGAGACATTCAACATTTCTATCTTCCCTTTTATCTTTCATTCATTTTCTCACTGAAACCGAGTAGTGACTTTTTCCTTCTTTCTACGCGATCAAAACGGAATAGCCCATTATTTATAAGCTATTGGCAGGAGACATTCAACATTTCTATCTTCCCTTTTGTCTTTCATTCATTTTCTCACTGAAACCGAGTAGAGACTTTTCCCTTCTTTCTTCGCGATCAAAACGGAATAGTCCATGTTTTATAAGCTATTGGCAGGAGACATTCAACATTTCTATCTTCCCTTTTATCTTTCATTCATTTTCTCACTGAAACCGAGTAGTGACTTTTCCCTTCTTCATACGCGGTCAAAACGGAATAGTCCATTATTTATCAGCTATTGGCAGAACGTAACGGTTGAGCTAACTAAGGAACTAATGGCGAGACATGCAAAATTATAAAAACATACTGCATGATCATTAACACATCCGCAGCTACGGACGTACTTACACGTCTTCACGAAACTTCCATTACCTGCTGTTGACGTATATATGCTTTTTCAAGATACAGTTGTTAGTATAACTTATTAGCCATTCATACACTAACACTGAATGAGTATATAGAAAGTTGAGGTACGCGCCCGTAACAAACAAAACATTTAATAAGGCAAACAACATACATACACATAATAAAAATATTTATACATGTCCCCAAAACAAATGATTGTTCCGACTGCCCAAAGGACGAGAATATTTAACAGAACAACGAACAAAGAAATAACATACCAGCCTTATGGCCTTTGACTGTCAGTAGTTAGGTGAATAAAAATTACTTTTTTTCCATGTTAGGCTGTGTACATGTTGATCAGTTTCTACATGTTTGAACGCCCTGGTGATCAGAAAGCTAAAAGACAGTCCCTCAAAAAAAAAAAAAAAAAAAAAACGGAGGCAAAAATAAAAAAGGAATAGAAGAGTTCTCTCTAAAGTAGCTGAACTCCCATGAGCTCAACCCAAGGGAAAAACAACTGTGGTCTCCCTACACCGTGAAAGATCAATCTCTAGCATTTGTGTTATAAGCTAACTCACGCCTATTTCTATTTCGAAACCAGTGCAGGCTTATAAAAGCGTATCATACAACATGTTTTGTGAATTGATTTTTTTTATTATATGGCGTTAGGTGTGTAAAATGGCTCCCAAAAGTTAAACAAAGCATTAAAAAACAGAGAAAAAAATCGTTAAAAACAAAAAAGAAAGTGTACTTAACTGTTATATAATATCAGTTCACCTATATGCTGTGTAATATCTTCACAGATAGGGTTCTACAGAAGAATGCAGAAAATGCCATGGATCGAACATAGAAGTTCTAGAAACAATGGCAGCAAAAAGGACACTTATACTTCACATCAGAAAGTGACAGTTGAAATTTCTAACAAGGAAAGAGGTTGGAAAGTTTTATACTCACAGGACAGATTAAAGGCAATATTCAGGCCTGAACATTCTGTTCAAGCATACCCCCACACACAAACACACACAATCATATATATATATATATATATATATATATATATATATATATATACACACATATATATATATATATCATATGATATATATATATATATATATATATATATATATCATATGATATGTATATATATATATGATATATATATATATATATATATATATCATATCATATATATATATATATGATATATATACATATACCATATATATATATATATCATATGAGATATATATATACATATACCATATATATACATATCATATATATGTATATATATATGCGATATATATGTATATATATCATATAGATATATATCACATATATATATGTATATATATCATATATGTATATATATCATATATGTATATATATATCATATATATATGTATATATATCATATATATATGTACATATATACGTATATATATCATATATATATGTATATATATCATATATATATATCTATCATATGTATAAATATCATATATATATCATATATATATAATATATATAAATGATATATATATATGATATATATATATATATCATATATATATCATATATATATATGTATCATTTATATATCATATCATATATATATATCATATATATCATATCATATATATATCATACATATATATCATATATATATATATCATATATATGTATCATATATATATATATCATATATATGTTTCATATATATATGTATCTTATATATATATATATGTATTATATATATATATATGTATCATATATATATGTATCATATATATATATATATATCATATATATGTATCATATATATATATATATCATATATATGTATCATATATATATATGTATCATATATATATATATATATATATATGTATGTATATATCACATATATATCGATATATGAATCGATAGCCGCGCTCTTGAGAATTTTCCATCTAAGTTGCTTTCTCTTTTTAATACTTGTGCGATTTCTCTTTTTCACACACACACAGATATATATATATACACACATAGAAATATATATATATATATATATATATTAGGTTGGTGCAAAAATAATGACGTAATAATATCGTTTTTTGACGTTAAAAAATACGTCAAAAACGACATTGTTACGACATTATTTTTGCACCAACCTAATATATATAGATAGATAGATAGATAGATAGATAGATAGATAGATAGATAACTCACAAACTTGCTATAATTCTTTTAATGCGACTGGAATGTGCTCTTAGCTAATTTCGATGAACCAAAAAAATAGTCGCGTCTGAATTTACTGTAAGATCCAAAAGGATCTTTTTACCGGTACTACGACATAGAATAAAAAAAAACTGACAACCATTGTAAGACTCTGGCATTGTGGAAGAATATGAAGATTCAGACGAAGCACTCAGACACCTTCAGATTAAAAATTCATTGATCTCTCTCAGGGTTGAGAATTTAGAAATCCATATTTTGTCGCGAAAATGGTGTTCTTATCTTTTTTCATTAAACTCATACTCAATGTCCATATATATATATATATATATATATATATATATATATGCGCCAAGAATGAACACTTTCTGTTGAGGAATACTGGTAAACATCGGAATACGAAAGTGAAATAATCAGAAAAATGTAATTATGGAATTAGCTTAACATTCTGATATTATTCCATTTAAACCGACAGACGCGTTTCTAAATAGCGAGGATGTTCTAATTTCTGACAGAGGAACGTATGGCAAGTGTTTGAAGGAATAAAAGATATTTTAACCGTCTACCAATGTCAATGTTCAATGACAAATCTCCGATCGACAAAATCACGTCAGTTTCACTGGCGAAAGACTTCGAGTTTAAAATGGCGAATAATTTCTCCACTTCAGTAAATGTTAGCATGAAGAAAAAGCTAACGAACGTAATGGCTGATTTTGAAAACTGCGTAGTATGTGCTGCCTTTTGAAAGACCCACAGACTTCTTACAAAACATATTGAGTATCACTTGGATAAGTAAAGGAACTTCGGATGGAAATTTTTTCTCGCTACCGTTTCATTCTCCAGATAAGTCATCTTCAAAAGGAGAAAAATTGTTACTGCAATCTTCCGTTTGAGGAGGTTTCGTTGCTTTGCAAATCAGCATTCAATATGTTTATTTTCAACAAAGTGTCATAGTGTGATCAAAGTATAGATATTTCATTTTGGTGGGAGTTACAGTCGAAATGTTAATGATGAGCGTCGGGAGTAAAATGAGTAAAATAAAAATGGTAAGAAGTGGGAATTATAAATGTCACCAAAATATTGGAACCTAGGGAAGGTTACTGAATATAATAATTACACGAAGATTGGTAATGAACGACTATGAATGATAAGAATGACACATATAAGATTCGCCAGCGACGCGTAAAAGAAGTAGTCAAGTGAATTCCACAATGAATCTCCAACCGCAAGATATCTACCAACCACCCCACGCAGTCAGATTAGGCACAAGGCCGAATTTAATGTGGGATATCCGAGCCGGTAGGCTCGGCCAAAAATTCTCCGTAGGACCCGCATAAAACGGGATCGGGTAGCTGTTTACCGAGACGATACTACCCTTCCACAGAGCTTCGTCTGGGGATCCTCTCTGATCGGAGGCAGAGAGTTTGACCAGCACAGCTGGTGACTAATCTCCAACTGCAAGTTATCTACCAACCGCCCCACACGGTCAGATGTGGCACAAGGCCGAATTTAATGTGGGATATGTGAGCCCGTAGGCCCGACCAAAAATTCTCCGTAGACTCCGTATAAAATGGGGTTGGGTAGCTGTTTCCCGAGACGAGACTCTGACATAGTCTCATCTGGAGATCCTCTCTGAGAGGTTGAACAGTACGGCTGGAGACGAAGTTCCAACTGCAGACCAATATACAGTATTTACTAATGTATTTATGTGAATGGGGACATACCAATTATCGTTCGTAGGTATGCTACAACAATAAGAAAAACCAGGGATAAATAATGCTTGATGCGGTTAAGTTTAAAGTATTCAAGGAAGCAATAATGTCCGTTCCACATAGAAAAATCTGTCAGAGAGGAACTCCCTTTTTACATTTGGAACACAGGAAATAAGGGCAAATCGACTCTATGAAAGTATCACGGTGTATATTATTCACTATTATTCATTTATTATAGTATGGCATGCAATGAAGATACAACGCATTGAGAAACATATGACCAATAAGTTCAATGTGCCGATGTAGATTCTGAAATTCTTAAGTTTTCTCAAAACGTGTATTATTCACAAAACATTCGTACAAGTTTTAAGGTTGGTTAGGAATTCTGAAAGCCTTCTGGGAGATTATATGTCCAATATCGCCAATCAAGAAATTTATTACTTTGGCTACACATACACTACATTCACTTGTAGGTTGATTTGGTACTCGTCAAAACGAGCTACACATTCGTGCATTATCGATTATCAAATTGTTGTAGAGTAGTTTCACAGTGGAGGCTTGTATTTGTACTAAGTCGGTCCTAAAATAGGTTCGACGTACAAAACGTTACGAACTTAATAGGTAATGATGCAGTAATCTAATTGTGGTGGCTGATACTTTAATATCCGACTAACGGTAGTCCGACATCGACTCACTGACCAACGATATTCAGTCACCCCCCCCCTCGAGAGCGTCATGTAGCACAAGGCCTTTTTAACGTGGGATCTCCGAACCCGTGGGATCTCCGAACCCGTGGGATCTCCGAGTCCGTGGGATCTCCGAGCCTGTGGGATCTCCGAGCCTGTGGGCTCGGCCAAAAATATGCCCATTGAACTCGTATAAACGGGTTCAGGGTCGGTTTACCTCCCCGAAAGAGAATCTGCCCTTCGGCGTAGCCTCCTTCGGGTTCCTCCCCGCCCAAAAGCAGAGAGTTCAACCGATCAGCCAGTCGACTGACTGACCGACGATATTCAGTCACCCCTCCCCCACTGGGGCGTCATGTGGCACAAGGCCGTTTTTAACGTGGGATTTCTGAGCCCGTGTGCTCGGCCCAAAAATATGTCCATTTGAACCCGTATAAACGGGTTCAGGGCCGGTTTACCTCCCTGAAAGAGAGTCCGCCATTCGGCGTAGCCTCCTTCGGGTTCCTCCCGCCCGAAGGCAGAGAGTTCAACCGAACTGACCGACTCCCTGAGCGACTCCTACTACTCCTACTTATTATAGGTGGCAGAGTCTATTAACAATAGAATAGGTGTGTTCCACTATAACACAAATCAAAAACAACCAAAATACTACAATCAGCATAAAAGAAATGTTAGTTGACGGTACAATTTTTTTATACAGATATGAACCCTTTTTTTTACATGGTTGCCAGTGCAAATAATTTTTGTGCACGTGTAAGAATCAAAATGACTCGTGTTCATTTTTTTGGTAAGAAAAATTCTCTCGCATGACAAAGAGAACAAACTTTCCGAACAGCAAATCTAGCAATTGATTCGATATATTTCCTCTTTATATCAATGGAAAACTTTTATCTAAGAAGGAGCAGAGTCACTCCTCTCCTGGAGGTTAGCATTAGTCATGCTTACTGAAGGCAGAAAGGGTTCTCTTATACCATATTGTCTCCTTAAAAAGGTTACAAACAGACAAAGGTGGTACTCGAGTGGAAGGAACAGCAACACGTAATCGTATTGTAAAAAAGAATACACTACTCAAAAACAGGGAGTCGACTAACACTTCCCGAAGCCAGTCAGACTGATACACAGACAAACGGACAGTCTCCAGTATGTCCTGTGCACACTATATATATTACTGATATATTAGTCCACAATAGGTAATAGGGAGAGGGGAACATTCCATTACAACACATTAATAAAGAGCAATAACGTTTTGGAGGCATTAAAATTAACAAGCCATTTCTTGCTCCGGTTAACAAGTTTTGAGATCAGCTACCAAGCTGACCTCCGCGAACCGTTCAGATCTGTCATCAGCATAGGTACCCAACTGAGAGCTGATGCAATCAGAAAGATCTTTGATGAAAATTAGGAACACCGAAGGTTCAAGGATAGAGCACCTTTGCTCGCCGGCATAAATGTAAAACGATCTGGAAGAGTGGCTGTTCAAGATAACTTTCTTTTCTCGATTTGATAAAAAAAAAGACTGAATCAGTTCTAAAATTCGTTCAGGAATACCATAACTTTTCAACTTGTGAAGAAGATTGATGCCAAACCCTGACAAATGCTTATCTAAAGCTTGATATCTTTCAGCAATAATCGTTAATACATCAGCAGTTGAGCGAGAGAAGCGAAAGACATATTGCTTATCTGAAAGAAAACTCTGCGAGGTGAGATGCTTAATCAATTCAAAATTAATTATAGATTCTATTACTTTGCCAACAAGAGGTAAACAGCTAATACGCCGATATATATATATATATATATATATATATATATATATATATATATATATATATATATATATATGGTGTCCCAAAAGTCGCACTACTATTGGAAATTTTGTGAATTTTATATTTATTTACTAAATGAAATAATGTTTCCGTATTTAAAAATCTTCCATAATTAGACATAAAAATCTTTAATATGATATCATGCCAATTTCTTCAAATTGCTATTTCACAAGTGTACATATTTTTCCAATTGTAGCGTGACATTTGGGGCGCCCTATATATATATATATATATATATATATATATATATATATATATTATCAATAACAAAATCCGTTACTCAGCGGTTCATGTAATAGCACTCTATAGCATAGGCGGAACTATATATATATATATATATATATATATATATATATATATATATATATATATATATATATATATTAAAAAAACAGACCACTTTAAGCTTCCATTATAATAATTTATTTCACTAGAGCCCTTTTAAAGGACGCTGGATCATCAGATAACACTTCTAAAAATCAAAAATCAATCAACTGAATTTCCCTCAATATTTGCTAGAGTTACATGTTCAATTCCTGTTAGAGAGCGCCACACCATATATATATATATATATATATATATATATATATATATATATCTATTTATATATATATATATATATATATATATATATATCTATTTATATATATATATATATATATATATATATATATATATATATATATATATATATATATACAGGTACGATGAGAAAGAATGGAGTACACTTCCAATGTTCGTAACATTTAATTTAAAAGAGGTCGGAATACACAGTAAAGCAATATAAAGCCCTCAGGCCTAATATTTTTTCTTTTCAAAAAATGAGAATATATTTTGTTTTTGAAACCAAATTAATCGTTCACTTGACAGTAATTTACAATCGCCTGAGGAGCCGCATCGTTATGCGTTGAAAAACAATTGCAATTGTTTATCGATTCTTTCATGTTTTTGTTGTAATATCGTATATATATATATATATATATATATATATATATATATATATATATATATATATATTGAAATGGATTAAGTCCGACAATTAAATATATTTTCTGTTTATACGATATTTTTATAGATATAATTTATTTAAGTAGATGTTCTGATTTTTAAAATTAAACCGTATTAGCTCTCTGACGGGAATTGAACATGTAACTCTAGCAAATATTGAGTGAAATTCTTGGGACTACCCAGACGGATTACCAAGTTTTTCATAACTTACATATATATATATATATATATATATATATATATATATATATATATATATATATATATATATATATATATTCCTGCAAGGCGTAGGCTTTCATGGCTCCCAAAAACTTCATTTTCTTTAAACGAAACAATTCTATGATGGTTCTATGGAAAAGATACTGGTGCGTTATCTCGTTATTTTCTCTACAGTTTTCAAGTCAGTGTTGTCTTTCTCCTAGATTGGTTCGCAACCAATCTACCTTGCTACTTAAATCATATCAGTTGATGAATTCATGCCATCTCAATCGTATAAATATGAAATGCACCAATATGCTTTAGCTGGCATCTGAACTCATGTTGCCGATTCAGTTTTTTATGTGGAAGGATAAAAGTGTATTGGGTGCGTGAGGCTATGATTATTCACAGTGGAGTAAGCAAAAACAAGCTTATTAATTTTGTGACCAAGACAAATGCCACTTTATTTAATAAAATCAGAATCGTAAATGCATTAAAATACATTCGCACAAACCTTTAAGATTCCCGCTGTGTCACTGCCGAATGGATTTCTCAATTATTCCCTCAAAACGCTTTCTGTCGTTCACTTTTAAGGTCAGACGACAATTTTAGCGTGAAAGAGCCATATTGAAATAGACAAAACCAATGGGAACAAAGGAATCGGTATTCACTGGTGAACTTAAAACACAACCAATCAGAATTTCCTAAATAGTATCTTGCCCTCTATGAAATCTGATTGATAGTTATTGCTTCTCGTAATGATAACATTCTTCCGAGAAAAAGAAGTTAACACACTCGAACAATTTCGATTCTGACTCCATTAATAAGGCACTGTGCCAGACTATGCTTATTTTGCTGAAGGGTATTATGTATAACATGGCGGAGTAGAGACATGTTTAAAATTACTGTCGAAAAAAGAAAAAGATGGTGTCGATGCTTTTAAGCGGCCAGATTTTTCATCAACATTTATTAAGGACGTTAGCTCATAAATTTTAAAGATTAAACAATAAAAGTGGTGATCACTCCGAATTCCAGTATACATTCACTTACGTGCAAATACCATTGAGAAAGCCATGAACCTCTTCTCTTTCCAATCATGGGTAAATACCAGGACAGATAGAGTCCTATAGTCTTAGGTAGCAATCAGTCTAGGAGAAAGACCTCAAAACCTCTAACTATGGGCTAAATAGTAGGACAGCCTTGGCTTTGTAGGCTTGGTTTGCAACCAGTCTTGGATTGGTTTAGTTTGGTTTATTTTCTTTTACAGGATATCGACCTCAATTGGTTATTTAATGCCAACATTTTTTATTGCTGGTACTATTTTGTTTTGTTAAAAATCTGTTTCTGGTAATATTTTTCCTTCAAAATTGTATTGCTGGTAATAGTTAACTATTTGCCCATAGCTGGGGCCCTAACATTTGCTACCATCCCGGGTCAGGGTGGACCTGGGAACACCAGCAATTAAGAGGTGGTTCCACGCTCCTCAAAACATCCTGATCAGAGGCCTTGCTGCTGGATGTAGTTTATCATTTTACCCAGGACGCGGATATAGTTTAACGTCTTACCCAGGATGACAACCAGTCTTGGAGGAAAACAACAATGAGCCCTGGCAAAGACTATACTATGCAATTCAGAATGGAATATGGTGTTATCGATCGTAGGGGCTACTCACTCGAGTGTCGTTGCCAGCTGTAATCAACAAACATAAATGCAGTTGCTCAGCATTTTCTGGCTTAGGTCGCCGTGGGAAAAAAAATCGGTATTACACTAAGTGCGCCTTGACTCTAAAGAGTTTGAAATCCACTGTCTGCGCCTACATAAAACGCCAAGAATTTGGAATGCTGAGTTTCAAAGTTTTAAGCCCACGCCATTCTCTTATTTGGCAGACTAAGCTACTCTTAGTAAATATCTCTAAACAATTTCTTGGTGGTAGAAAATTTAAGTATAGCATAAAATAACAGGCGAATTGAAAAAGAAAGATTACAGAGGTCCTGTTAAGTGGCCAGTTCTTCGATCAACCCTTATAAAAAAAAGGATCACTGATAAATTAACAAGATTAAGCTATAGGACAGAATAACAAATAAAAACAAGTATTCTAAAAGTAGGCGATATTTTCTCCGTTAAGCAAGAAACCAGAGGCAAGTGTTTAGACGTTACCCGATATTAATTATTGTAAGTTCTTCTGGTTCCTATTATCTGAACTTCTGATTTGTTTCGACGATTTGTAACACAGCTAACTATACTAATATAAATCCAGTCAGTTGTGTGCCATGCGTCATACACGCTTAGACGATCCTATATCTTTCGATACATGACTGACCAGGTAGTTTTTTTTCCCCCGCAGTAGGTTTGCCATTTCTTTCTATGGTAGACTAGTTGCCATCCAAGGTTATAAAACCCGGTCTATCCTTCTATTTACCCATAGCTGGGGGTAGAAGAAGAGGATTTATACATTTCCAAAGGGTATCAGCACGTAAGTGAATCTAATGGATTCGACTGGAATTCGAACTCGGCTCTCCGATTCTTCAATCCTAGCCGCTACCCATAAACTCCACCGTGCCTCCTCTCAGTATCTATTCGGAAGACTTAGAAATGAGTAATGGTTAGCAAATTGGTTTCGTAAACCATTAGTATCGGAGTCAGACCGATCGCCACAGCGTATTTGTAGTCTTTTACCAGATAAAGCTAAGTTTAGTAAATATAAGTTGAACAATTTTTTGGTGGTATAAAAATTAAATATAGCGGATACAATAATAAAAAAAGTAAAATTAATGGAAGTCCTATGAAGCGGTCAGCTTTTCGAGCAACCCTTATCAAAAAGGATCACTAATAAATTAACAAGATTAAGCTATAGAACAGAATAACAAATAAAAACAAGATAAAGTATTCTAAAAGTAGGCGATATACCACATTTTTCTCCGTTAAGCAAGAAAAGAGGGGCAAGTGTTTAGCAACGAGTTCACTACACATATCTGTGTTGAATGTTAGAGAGCTATTCATTCATGTGCAACGTGTTTTGGACGAGTATACCTAGCTGAACCCATCTCTCTCCAGGTTGAACACAGCTGATGCCTTCCAACTTAGAGAACACCCTGCCTATTAGCTTCACTCTATGAAGCCCGCCGTTCATCGATTCCGTATCATCACCCCACTAGTTGCATATAGGACTGTGCGGCCCTATAGATGACCCTTTGTAATGTTTTCTTTTTAAGCCTGTTGTATATTTAGTTGTACGATGTGGTCGTGCACTTGACCAGTTCCCTCCAAATATGTCGGTTGAAAGTTAGTGAATTATTCATTTATGTGTAGCGTGTATTAGTCGAGTAGACCGGGCAGAGCCTATCCCTCTCCAGGGTTAGTTTTCAGTAATTAGTTTTTTCTATTTGCGAGAGCCTTCTTTCGAAAAAAGTTGAACACATAAATGCACGCACACAGTTCGTATATACAGTGTAACCCGGATATAAGAGAGTTGTCGGAACCGGAGAAGAAGTCTCTTATATCCGAGGGGTTTCTCTTATATCCGGGTTTGGTCTATTTTGTTTAGGTACGTATGGCTCTAATTTGGGACCAGAGAAAATCTCTTTTATATCCGGGTTTCTCTTATATTCGGGTCTCTTATATCCGGGTTACACTGGAATAGATAATCTATAACAGATAGAAGTCACAGCCTCCAACTTGTCGGCTCACACTGGTCACGAACACGTGATCGCTGAATCCATTGGGGAAAACCTCTATCCTAGCTGGCTTATGGCCACATCACATTGAAAACCGTTTCCTGTACTATCACCGAAGTTAAGCAACGTCCAGCCTGGTTAGTACCTAAATTGACCGCTTGGGAATGGATAATGGCTCGGAATTTTTAATCGGTGGGGGTGGGGGGTAGACTTTTCAATTACATTTGGGTTCGTACCTCTTCTCCCCCACCCCATCGATCTGTTAATTAGTAAGTCTTCTAGCAATAAATCATTATTATTTCTCCACCATCAAAAGAAAATTCTTTCAGTCCAAAAATATTTTCTGGTTTTAAATCACATGCAAAGGGTTGCTAAACCGTAAAAAACAAATTAATCAAAAAGCAATCCGTCCCGGTTGTTGACTTCTGTCTAGGAAGCCTTCCATCCAACGATGCAGTGTCATCGCCGAACTGGCTGAATGCATTCTAAATAGCCTCGTCATATCGGGACTTCCATATGGGTGCTCTGTCCGGCGCCAAACCCATTCAGAAATATCTAAAACTGTCAGCTGTATGCAATCGTTTTCTAAGATCAATGGTTAAAAATGACTTTGAAGCCGGTAGGTCTTGGCTAAGGCCAAACTTCTTTCAACATTGTGGACTGGCGCTACAGAATCACAAATTGAAATGGAAAACATTAACCTTTCGGCCAATGAATGTCAAATGTTTCCTTATAGGGAATGGTTAATATTACCATTATCAGTCAATGTGAGCCAGATGTTTCCTTGTAGGGAAATGGATAATATTGGCAATATTGGTCCATGTGAGCCACATGTTTCCTTGTAGGGAAATAGCTAATATTACCATTATCGGTCAAGGAGCGCAACATGTTTGACGGCCCCAATACATTGGTCACACCTTGAGCTGTCTCCTTTGATATAATGTAATTGATTAAATTCATTATGGTTATCTTTCTCCAAAGTATCCTTTTTTGTATCTTCTCTCAGGTCTTTGGCGATTATGGTTATCCACAACATCATGTCTTTTGTTAACCCTTTACCATCCCTTTTTGCCTTTGTCACGCAATACATTCATTCAAAACCTTTTGAGCTCAAATCGGTGAACGTAACCTGAAATGCTACTCCGTTAGTTGTGCCCTTTCCGACACAATAACTCTCACGAATTGTTGCTGTTGATGCTGCTGGTGGTGTTGATGTTGATGTTGATGCTGCTGTTGATGTTGATGTTGATGTTGATGCTGCTGTTGATGTTGATGTTGATATATCCATGCCAAGCGGACATCTATAAAATAAACAGGTTATTTACAGGGAAGCCATTGGAAAACACAATTAAGCTGCTAATAACCAGATGGTCTCATCCACCACCTGATGGAGAAAATTAAAACCGCTGGTTGATCGCCTGTTTTGACCCTGGCTTAACTAAATTACAAAGAAAATAAAAACACGGACAGATTTTGGGCGTTCGGATTATCTCCAGGCCGGAAGTCTTTTACGATCACAACTTTGTTGCCATTTGATCTAAATGTCATGACAACCGGCAATCGGGAACAAAGAGCACGCGCGTGAGCACGCGCGAGCACGCGCGAGCGTGTGTGTGTGTGTGTGTGTGTGTGTGTGTGTGTGTGTGTGTGTGCGTGTGTGTGTGCGGTTGCGTGCGTGTGTGCGCGTGTGATTTCAGCTTTTGTTCCTTCAAACGAAGGCTCCCGCAAAGGTGGAAACCTAATTACAGAAAATTAAAAAGAGTTCTATCAAATAAAGATCAGTATCTTCATTAAATTCACTTTCTTCTTCATTATCATTAAAGGCAAGTCCTCTTTCTTTTCTTTTTTTTTTTGTTTACCCTTTCTTAATTTTTCTCATCGCCTTCAACCCTTTTTCTCTTTTCCTCACATTTCTTCTTCCTCTTCACATTTTCCTCTTCCACTATACATTTCTTCTATCTCTTCACATTTCTTCTGCGTCACATTTCATTTTGCTCTTCACATTTCTTCTTCACATTTTTCTTCTCGCTCTTCACATTTCTTTTTCCTCTTCACATTTTCTTCTTCCTCTATACATTTCTTCTATCTCTTCACATTTCTTCTTCTGCGTCACATTTCTTCTTGCTCTTCACATTTCTTCTCCTGCGTCACATTTCTTCTTCTTCTTCACATTTTTCTTCTCGCTCTTCACATTTTCTTCTTCCTTTATACATTTCTTCTATCTCTTCACATTTCTTCTTCTGCGTCACATTTCTTCTTGCTCTTTGCATTTCTTCTTCTGCGTCACATTTCTTCTTTTTCACATTTTTCTTCTCACTCTTCACATTTCTTCTTCCTCTTCACATTTTCTTCTCCTCTATACATTTCTTCTATCTCTTCACATTTCATCTTCTGCGTCACATTTCTTCTTGCTCTTTGCATTTCTTCTTCTGCGTCACATTTCTTCTTCACATTTTTCTACTCTCTCTTCACATTTCTTCTTCCTCTTCACATTTTCTTTTCTCTCTATACATTTCTTCTATCTCTTCACATTTCTTATTCTGCGTCACATTTCTTCTTGCTCTTTGCATTCCTTCTTCTGCGTCACATTTCTTCTTCTTCACATTTTTCTTCTCGCTCTTCACATTCTTCCTCTTCATATTTCTTCTTCCACTTCACGTTTCTTTTTCTTCTTCTCCATATTTATAGTACTTTTCTTCTTTTTCTTCCTCTTCAAATTTCTTCGTTTTCCCACTTTTTCATTCACACACACATTTCTTCTTCACATCTTCTTTTGCCTCATCACATTTCTTCCTCTTCACATTTCTTCTTCCACCACTCACATTTCTTCTTCTTCACATGTCTTTTCTTCACATTTTTTCTTCTTCCACCATTCACATTTTTTTTCTTCACATTTCTTCTTCTCTTTTTTCATAATTTATAAAAATTTCTCATTTTTTCGCAAATTATATTTGTGTACAGCATGTCTTTAAAATTTCTGAGATGAAAAGCGCGCCCATTAAGTTTACACCTTCAAAATCTTGCATAGCCTGTCGATTGAATTATTTCCAATGATATTCATATTTACGCAAGGTCCTTTCTGAAGGTCCTCTTTTTCTTAGTCGGCCACTTTTTAGCTACGCCATTTTTAGGTACGCCACTGTGTATACGTGCACACACAGATGCACACACACATACACAAGTATCTATGTATTAGGTTGGTGCAAAAATAATTTCGTTTTCTCACATAGTAACATATGTTAGAAAACGAAATTATTTTTGCACCAACCTAATATTTTTCTTCCAAAATTTGATTCCATTTTGGGTTGTTTGTTTTCAGGCTTCTAGTTTTTGTAGTATTCGTGTAACCAATATATGCATTGTTTGAATTATCCTATTATAATTGTGCTTGTCTTTATTTCATTAATTCGCACGACCGTTACGCCCTGCCGACACATCGTAAATAATGGACTATTCTCCTTTGATTGCATAGGAAGATGAGTAAAGTCACTACTTACTTTCAGTGAGAAAATGAAAGAAAGAAAGAAAGAAAGAAAGAAGATAGAAGTAGAGAGAGAGAGAGAGAATAAGATCAAGCTAATAAGAACAGATACTACACCTTGATCTTAGCCGAAAGACCGAAAAGCTTTTGCGACCGCGATAAAAGCATTATTTTTCAGACGCACAGTATCGAACGATGGAAACCGAGTACAACAATCGCCAAAAATCCAGTTACCAAAAATAAAATAACATTGTCTGCTGAAGAATTTTTTAATTAGTTATATGAGAAATGTTCGTAAGACGGGGATTTGGCTAGAAAGAAAGAACACAAGTAACGGTTTATCCTTTGTTTTCTGTTTAGAATTGGGTATCCCGTTCCTTCTAAAGTCTACTTCAACTCTATACTTCTAACGTCTCTCCATCGAAGCTCCGAAATGTTATTTAGTATTTATTTAGTTATATATTTAGTTATTTTACGTTTATTTTTCCTTCAACAGGAGTAGATAGGTTCGTCTATCGTCTCGGCTCACACTTCTTTCCTGTCATTTAAACAGGAGAAGCGGGGTATCCCTTGTTTTCTCTTTAAGATTGGTTTTCTAGTTCCTTTTAAAGTCTTCTCAATATCTTTCGCCCTAAGTAGCGCCTTGCATCTGATAATTGATTTACAAAAATAAATACCGATATGTGCGTACGTGTGAGAGGGTATTATAACAGAAAATGAATTTATGCATTACTACCATCCAAAAAGTAATGCACATCCAGATAGCGTCCTTCTCTCTCTCTCTCTCTCTCTCTATATATATATATATATATATATATATATATATATATATATAATTATTTATTTAAAAATATGATTCCAACACGCTACATAAGAGTTCTCATGTTGCAAATTTGTTTTGAAACATGAGAACTCTTATGTAGCGTGTTGGAATCATATTTTTAAATAAATAATTATATTTATGCTCTACTTTTGTATCGAGCACTATTTTTTAAAAATCATAAAAAAAATACTAAAGAATTTTGGATTATTTACCGAATGAGTTCTTTCCTATTTTCTATATATTTTCACATATATATATATATATATATATATATATATATATATATATATATATATATATATATACAAGTATATGATTGGTGTATACGAAATTTATAATTTTTAAATAAATAATTATATATATATGTGTGTGGAGGGGGTTTTGTGTGTGTGTGTGTGTAGGAGAAGAAAGATGTATGCCAAGGTATAAAAAGTTTTGTTCTGTGACGCATTTCGAAAACTTTTTACACTTTATCATACATCTTTCCTCCAAAATTTTTCTTTATGGCAAAGTCCGAATTACTATTTATAAACAACAAATCTTCGAGGATCCTTCCCGAAAGATATCTGCTCACATATTTTCTACGAAATTTCTCGAACATTCAGGCCAGTAAATCTAATTAATACTTTTTATTTAGAAAACAGAGCATTTACTTAAATAACTTGTATCTATTAAAATAACGTATAAACATAAAATATATTGAATAAATGTCGGACTTAATATATTTCATAACAAGTTGTCAATGTTTACGTTAAGATACGTATAATTTGGACTTTGCTAACCAGACTCTTCTTTGTGGCTGAATGGTTAACAGTATATCAGATCAAATGATGGTTCCCTTTGCGGTTACTGGTTCGCTTCCTGTCGTAGAAGCACATATTTTCTACGAAATTTCTCGAACATTCAGGCCAGTTAATATAATTAATATAGTTTATTTTAAAAAGAGAGCATTTACTTGAATAAATTGTATCTCTCAAAATAATATATATATATATATATATATATATATATATATATATATATATATATATATATATATATATATATATATATATATGCAGAAATATAGTCTTAAGGTGTGCTATATTTATGGGATAAAGTGCTCAATATCAGAGATAGAGCGTATGTAAATATAAAAATGAACATAGAAGTCAACACTTAGAGGCGACAGTCTGTTTTATGCTATATGCAATCGTCAGGCCATATATATATATATATATATATATATATATATATATATATGTATCTATCTATCTATATATATATATATGTGTGTGTGTGTGTGTGTGTGTGTGTGTGTGTGTGTGTGTGTGTAAGCAAATATATGGATATAGATCCGACAGTATGAAGAAAAATATACGGAAAAAAACAAACAAAAATCCTTATATGCAATTATGCTGTTTTAATGTTAACATAATGTCAACGTCGGACGTTTCGGTCTAATAAACCATCTTCAGGACATATTCATAAAATATAATTAACATTATCAATTCAACATGACAAAGACGATGGACATAAGAACAATACTTATCCAAACAGATAACTGAAATTTTAGGAATATGTTTTCACAGCGTCGCCCACGTGACGACAACGTGACCATGTTTAAATGGAACGCTGATCTTATAAAACTTTCAGTTATCTGTTTGGATAAGTCTTGTTCTTATGTCCATCGTCTTTGTCAAGTTTGTTTTTTCCGTATATTTTTCTTCATATATATATATATATATATATATATATATATATATATATATATATATATATAGTAATCCGTTGGTATAATCCAGGCGAGTCGTATTAGCACAACATATAACTTGAAATGTTAAAACTGACTCAGAAAAGAGACCTCCATAATTTAATTCCATTAATGATGCCTTCTTTTCGCCATAATTCCCAATAATTCCCCTATAATATACTCTCTCTATTTCTTTCTTCAAAAAAAAACAGTATCCCACTACAAATTGATACCACAAACAGTTTGAAAATTCCTACGAATTTTAATTTTAAAATTCGTAGCTGAAAATACTCATTAACAAAAGGTATCTTAATTCCAATTGTAAAGTATATATATATATATATATATATATATATATATATATATATATATATATATTATTTATTTAAAAATAAGATTCCAACACGCTACATAAGAGTTTTCATGTTTCAAAACAAGAGCCGAAAACTTTAATATAATTATTTGAATTAAATTGAATTAAAGTAAGCTCTGTTCCATCTTCAAGCGAAATTTTTTTGGAATAACTTATTTTCTGAAATTTACGTGTTTATTTTCAGAAATAAGTTATTCCCAAAAAAATTTCGCTTGAAGATGGAACAGAGCTTACTTTAATTCAATTTAATTCAAATAATTATATTAAAGTTTTCGGCTCTTGTTTTGAAACATGAAAACTCTTATGTAGCGTGTTGGAATCATATTTTTAAATAAATAATTATATTTATGCTCTACTTTTGTATCGAGCACTATTTTTTTAAAATAATAACAAAAATACTAAAGAATTTTGGATTATTTACCTAAGCAGTTCTTTCCTATTTTCTATATATTTTCATATATATATATATATATATATATATATATATATATATATATATATATATATATATATATATATATATATATATCCTGTCTATAGATTATTTAAATTATTTTTTTTCAAAAAATCTACTCCTTGCTCACAAAATTCGGTTCATGGTATTCCCAGCATCCTTTTTTAGGACCACCTCCCTGTTGCCTCATGTCTCCTCTTCATTTGTGAGGGGATTATCCTACATTTACTGCCATATAGGGGGGGGGACTGATATTACATATCAGACCAGCCCTCTTTCCTTTGTTTCTAATGAAATATTCCAAATATCCACTTTTCCCGTTAAAATTTGTATCAAAAACGAAATATAAATGAAGATCTTTACCAAATAAAAAAAAGTACATCACTTGAGGACTTCCAAGTCCAGTAACAACAAAAATTGCTATCAATTGTAACTAGAGAAAAAAAAACAACCATACAATGAACATATTAATGTTCCATACTACCAAGAACAAAAAGGTTGGAAGAAAAGCCACATTAATATTAGAAAGAGCTATAACATTCAGTAGACTTGACAATTTCTTGAAAAAATGAATTAAGACATTCTATAAGTTTCAACCGACAGTAACATTAAATGTTCGTTCAGTAAATGTTGACATTTTCCTGTAAGGAAACGGTTAAACTCAATCCTCTGGTGACGGCTGAACAATTTCCTCACAGATGAAAGAGACTTTAGACAACAGAAATGTTCTACAGAAGGATACTGGCAATACCATGGACGGAGTATGTAAGCAATGGAAAAGTTTAAAGGAAAATGGAAACAATATATATATATATATATATATATATATATATATATATATATATGGTATAAATAAAATGACAATTGGAAAAAAGATCTTAGATTTTGCCGACGCGTTTCGTCTTCCGACTTTTTCAAGGCAAAAATGAAATCGAAATGTTCTTGTTGTTATAGTTACATTAAAAAAATTCCAAATTTAAAAAGATAGACGCTTCTGTCTAAGCCTTTTTTTCTGGTTAATCTAAATTATCTTTATAGTAAGAGATTTTTTTTTTTTTCATGTCAAAAATATAGTTAAATTCCCAGATCAATTCTGTGGACAAGAGAGATTGGTATATATATACCAATCTGTCTTGTCCACAGAATTGATCTGGGAATTTAACTATATATATATATATATATATATATATATATATATATATATATATATATATATGCACGTGTGTGTGCATGTGAGAGAGATAAAGAGAGAAAGCAACTAATCCAAAATAGATTTACAACTCCTAAAATCCTAATTATCCACGGAATTATTCAAGAAGTTTGTTTATAAATCCATTGCGTACTAACAGGATGTGACGTTTTCATTATATATATATATATATATATATATATATATATATATATATATATATATATATATATATATGAACGTTGCTGTCGAATCGATATAAAATGTTATTTCATATTTCCTTGTTGTTTTTTTGTTTTGTTTTTTTTAACACTATTAATTAACACTACATATTAATTAATTAAAGGGTGAATCAAAATTTGGTTATTCAACAATAAAAAATAATCAAAATTGAAAGAAGACATTTTCAAGGTCGTCCGAGCTGATAAATTTCAGAGAATACGCCCAAAATAATTCACTGCATTCTGCAAATGTAGTCAGTAATAAAGCGTTTACAACCAGAGCGGAGTGGTCCACACTGCTGTCCTCGTAATAATAGAAACACAACACACTAATTGTTGTATATGGGATTTGTTGTTGTTATTCGTGGTTGTGGTGTCAATGGTAGTGATGTTATGGCTAATGCAACTGAGCGAAGTCTCAAATACCTCGGGCTTTTCCTCTGCTAATTTCTGTGCGTGATGTCTTTGTTGGCTGCTCGGGATACACATAATTGTTTTGCTAGGCAAATTACCGTAAAAGACATCTATCCGGGATGGCATTGTGCGCCATTTTGGTTGTGTCACTCTCTCTCACTCTCTCTCTCTATCTCTCTCTTTACTCTTTTTCTCTCTTCTCTTCCTCTCTCTAATGTGTATAATAAAGGGATGCGTCTAAATTGACACGCGTGATTTAGCAAAAGATATTTCGAACGAAAACAGAAAGATCAAAATTTTCAAAATTTTAACTTTATATTTCTTCCCAACTGACAAGGCACCTTGGCAAAACTCGCTCAGTTAGATGCCACCGGAAAACGGAAGCAAGGTAACAGGAACGGAAATACGCACCGGAAGTCACCTCGAAGACAACGCAGACAAAATAAGTTTTGCAGCGTTCCAAAGAGACATTGAGAGCGTTGCGCGTGCGTTATTGGTTTTTCTTCGCTGAGAATATTGGGCTGCCTTTTGTGAGGCGTGTTCGAGATGTTCATGAACGTTTCTTTATCAGGTTCATGTGTTTTGTGCGTGTCTATTAATGTGTATAAATAAATGTGAAAATGTGTATATATGTGTAGGCATGGATTTGAACTTGTGTACTCGCTTGTGTCGTTTGTATTGGTGCAGTATTCCTTCAAATACCTTGTATATTATATACGTTTATGTGTCTGTCTGCCTGTTATGTGTCAATAACAATATCTGATAGATATAAACCCACGAGCAAGATAGATAGATAGATAGATAGATAGATAGATAGATAGATAGATAGATAGATAGATAGATAGATAGATAGATAGTGAGTGAGTGAGTGAGTGAGTGACTGAGTGAGTGAGTGAGTGAGTGGAATACGGTTAGGTAGGTAGAGTAAACAAATTTGAAAGAAATCACATAGATAGATAGATAGATAGATAGATAGATAGATAGATAGATATAAACAAGATGAGATAGATAGATAGATAGATAGATAGTGAGTGAGTGAGTGAGTGAGTTGAATACTGTTAGGTAGGTAGGTAAGTAGGTAGAGTAAACAAATTTGAACGACCGGAAAAGATTATTACACTGAACGAAATCACATAGATAGATAGATAGATAGATAGATAGATAGATAGATAGATAGATAGATAGATAGATAGATAGATATGAATAGACTGGGATAGATAGATAGATATGAATAGACTGGGATAGATAGATAGATAGATAGATAGATAGATATGAATAGACTGAGATAGATAGATAGATATATATGAATAGACTGGGATAGATAGATAGATAGATAGATAGATAGATAGATAGATAGATAGATATGAATAGACTGGGATAGATAGATAGATAGATAGATAGATAGATAGATATGAATAGACTGGGATAGATAGATAGATAGATATGAATAGACTGGGATAGATAGATAGATATGAATAGACTGGGATAGATAGATAGATAGATAGATAGATAGATAGATAGATAGATAGATAGATAGATAGATAGATAGATATGAATAGACTGGGATAGATAGATAGATAGATAGATAGATAGATAGATAGATAGATAGATAGATAGATAGATAGATATGAATAGATAGATAGATAGATAGATATGAATAGACTGGGATAGATAGATAGATAGATAGATAGATAGATAGATAGATAGATAGATAGATATGAATAGACTGGGATAGATAGATAGATAGATAGATAGATAGATAGATAGATAGATAGATAGATAGATAGATAGATAGATAGATATGAATAGATAGATAGATAGATAGATATGAATAGACTGGGATAGATAGATAGATAGATAGATAGATAGATAGATAGATAGATAGATAGATAGATAGATAGATAGATATGAATAGACTGGGATAGATAGATAGATAGATAGATAGATAGATAGATAGATAGATAGATAGATATGAATAGACTGGGATAGATAGATAGATAGATAGATAGATAGATAGATAGATATGAATAGACTGGGATAGATAGATAGATAGATAGATAGATAGATAGATAGATAGATAGATAGATAGATAGATAGATATGAATAGACTGGGATAGATAGATAGATAGATAGATAGATATGAATAGACTGGGATAGATAGATAGATAGATAGATAGATAGATAGATAGATAGATAGATAGATAGATAGATAGATATGAATAGACTGGGATAGATAGATAGATAGATAGATAGATAGATAGATAGATAGATAGATATAGATAGATAGATAGATAGATAGATAGATAGATAGATATAGATAGATAGATAGATAGATAGATAGATAGATAGATAGATAGATAGATAGATAGATATGAATAGACTGGGATAGATAGATAGATAGATAGATAGATAGATAGATAGATAGATAGATAGATAGATATGAATAGACTGGGATAGATAGATAGATAGATAGATAGATAGATAGATAGATAGATAGATAGATACTGAAAATACATAGATATCTATGCATATGTGTGTGTTTGAAATCATACCGTGATATACATTCATGTTTTCTCTTTCTATAGGCTATCCCAGGTACTTGTCAACACACTTTTCAATAAATGGACAATAATCAACTATCTCGCATTTAGCTTCAAGATGCTTGCTTGTGACCTGAACTACGTAAAGAAAAAGAAATTTATGTCCCCGATTGTACAATAATTAACTAAATTTTTTAACACTATCACCATCTTTGAAGAGCCCTCTAATTTTTCTACCTTCACTATGGCAAATCATTAAACTCGACCAATTTTAGAAAACATTTCAAATCATCTGTTTCTTTGAAAAACTTAGATTCTAGCTCAACTATCAAGTCCACCCAATGTAGCTCTACATTCATCACTAAAAATTACTATTGCGAAATCATTTTTTCTCCTTTGTTCAATATACACGTTCCTGTTTAAGATGTTTTCTTAAAAGTGTTTGTTTTATTGATCTTATGTATTTAGTCGACTTTCAAAATAATGACTTGTCGATTTTTTCTCTGTTTACATCTATAACATCAGCTGATTAAATATTTTCTTACTAGTCAATCCATTTGTCTTGCTAAGGTCGTTTTTAATTTATTTTTTTTTTCTCAGATCACTTTTTGCAATATTCTTGTAAGCATTTTCTTGTTCTAATTCTTCAGTTTCCTTTGTTACATTTTATGATTTCGGTTCAACTGCTTTGTAATGTCTACTTTTGTGTTCTCATCACTCAAATACATTAAAATAACTTTCGAGATTTCATCTTTTTTACGACCCATGGCAATCTTTTTATATCTGTAATTAAAACCAAGTAATATCGCCACCGATCCTGGCGTACACACATATATATATATATATATATATATATATATATATATATATATATATATATGAAGAAAAATATACGGAAAAAACAAACAAAAATCCTTATATGCAATTATGCTGTTTTAACCTTAATATAATGTCAACGTCAGACGTTTCGGTCTAATAAACCATCTTCAGAACATATTCATAAAATATAATTAACATTATCAATTCAACATGACAAAGACGGTGGACATAAGAACAAGACTCATCCAAACAGACTTGTCATGTTGAATTGATAATGTTAATTATACTTTATGAATATGTCCTGAAGATGGTTTATTAGACCGAAACGTCTGACGTTGACATTATATTAACATTAAAACAGGATAATTGCATATAAGGGTTTTTGTTTGTTTTTTCCGTCTATTTTTCTTCATACTGTTGGATCTATATCCATATATTTGCTTACATATATATATATATATATATATATATATATATATATATATATATATATATATATATATATATTACAATATGTTTAACAACCTACGGGGCAGATAATAATTGGAAAAATTTATAATGAAATCATTATTATAAATTGAAGCTGAAGTTCAAGTGAGATATTTATCAAATAAATGTGGTTCTGATAGCTTTACCAGCTAGGGAGTATCAGATGCTTTAAGCTTGGATGCGCGGGTGGTGTAATGAATGATGGTTCAGAAAGCTTTATTTTCCAAGTGAGATTTACCCTGTACAAAGCCTGAGTGCCACTTGAGGTAGAGAGTCACTGAGTAAGAAGAATGGTTTATGCAGATAGGTGTGGAAGATAACGGTTAACATTTATTTATTTTCATCTTTATTTTTTTAGTTCAAGATACGTTCGCCTATCGTCCGGCTCACAATTCTTCCCGTTATTTTGAATAGGAGTAGAGGTTTATCCCTTGTTTTCTGTTTAAGATTGAGATTTTTATTCCTACCAAAGTTTTCTCTATCTTTTCCGCTCACACTAGGCCCTTTGCTTCTGAGCGGCATTATCGCTTTCCTTGTAGTGAATTGATTTACAAAAAGAAATTTCGATGTGCGCGTTCCTGTGAGAGGGTGAATTTATACCCTACTATCATCTAAGAAGTATCATACATTCAATTAGCTAGCTCTCTCTCTCTCACTCTCTCTCTCTCTCTCTCTCTCTCTCTCTCTCTCTCTCTCTCTCAAAGACACACAAAAGGCACACTTTATGCTGATAGGCGGGGGGATATCGGTTAACCCTAGACATAAACAGCGTAAGATTGGAGAGATCGGGAAAATATCCCCTTGGTAGTTGGTTCCACAGACGACTGCTTCGTGGTAAGAAACTGTTTCACTGGAACTTACTTCTAACCAATGGAATACAAAGGGAATGGGAGTGGTTAGATACAAAGCGCATAGCGTGGCGGGTCCCAGTCGTGAAGGTTAGAACTGGTGGAAGTATGAATTGTAATTCGTCTAAGCACTTTTCCATGGGAATAGCGATAGAGCAACGCGAACCTTACTACATCTCATTCGTGAGAAGGGTTACGTGGTGAAAAATAAATTGGACGCCATAAGGAAACGGAGAAGCTTTTGGACTCTATAAGAGACTGAATAGTGAAGACTAGCTAGCTCCTGTCCATATATGAACGGACTACTCCATTTCAGGTCTGATCTGGCTCTTGTCAAGGTAGAGAATAACCATTTTTCCGGCGTCTTTAGCGGAAAATCGTATGTACGAGTTCCGCTCTAGGTCTGTGTTGAGTTTGAGGGCCAATAATCGTTCCAGACAGGGGACCTTCCTGAGGGAACAGCCATTATAGATGGTGGACTCTCCCATCGTATTCGACGTATGAGGGTCAAGCAGCTCAGTTTCTAGGAACCGAGAATCAGACACCAGCATATATGATTTGATTATAGTGGTGGAGGCTTTGTGCAAAACCAACCACACTTTTTGAAGGGTCGAATACAGAGACCTGATGGACTACGCGTCACAAGGTCCCCAAGCCACTCTCTGAAGGTTTTGAATTTTGTCCTTCTCCTAGATCAGTTGTCATCCAGTCTGTCCTGCTATTTACCCATAGCTGGAGGAAGAAGAAGAGGATTCACACCTTTCCCAAGGATATTAGCACGTAAGTGAACGTAATGGTTTCGACTGGAATTCGAACTCGGCTCTCCGTTTCCTCAATCCGAGCCGCTATCCACTACTCCCATCTCCCACCGGCGCTAATGTAGGAAGTGTGAACTTGAAGTCGAAAAGAAATGCTCCGATCACAAACCGAAGAAATGGATCGAAAACGACTGTGTTGTGAGGGAGAATATTTCTTTATAAATTTGGACTCAGCCGTCGGACGAACGACATAAAAATACTCCTACATCAAGAGGAGTAGCAGGAGGAGCATTAGCTTTTGCTGAAAACGGTTAGCCATTCACGGCAAAAAATTCTCTTACCTGGTTCCTATTCTACATTATGTTTCTTTGTACCAAAAGGTAATAAACTTCTTGTTAAACCAATTTCGGTTTTCTACTGTTGTTTTTGATAACTCAGTTACAACACTATGCCAGGATCTTATGGAATGTCAACATCCAAATAGACCGTGTCCTTGAGACCACCAAACCAGACATCACCGTCCTTGAAAAAATGCCTCCTGATCGATGTGGCTGTTACTAGTGATAATAACAGCATGGTCAAAAAAATTGAAAAGCTTAAAAAGTACACTGACCTCAGGATGGCGATTACCAGAAAGTGGTGTTTTCAGGCCACTATTGTCCCATTAATCATTGGGGCGTTAGGGTCTATACCGAAATTAAAGGTCTATATTAGGAAAATCAGAATAAAGCCGAGTATCCAATCGCTTCAGGAGTCTGAGTTCCTTGGCGTTGCGAATATAATGCGAAAGGTGTTATCTGTTTGAAGTCATACGACTTGATGGACACCCATAATTCGAGGTTATGGTGGAAAATGAGAAACTGTGGAAAATAAGGAGATATTATTATTATTATTATTTTCCTCCAGTTTCTGGTGTATACTAATTTCTTTCCGTGTCCCGACCAGAGATCTAAGGTCAGAAATGGCATCATGATATTTTCCACTAAGCAGTTTTAAAAAAAAAAATCGCATATATTTTACATAGATAAAGCTCTTCGTAAGGTGTGGGCTGTAGTTGTGAGAACAATTTTTTGTGTTTCTTTAAGGCATGGGCTACCAGGGTTGCCTTCAATGAGTCTATTGAAATCTTTTCCAATCAAGCCGAGGGCTCCAACTACAACTGGAATTGTTAATGTCCTCATGCGCTAAATTTTTGAGATTTCGATTCCAAGGTCCGCGTATTTTGATAGTTTTTTGAAGATCTTCAATGATATATTGCAAGTCTGTAAGGACTTCCATGTCAATAAGGAAGCATATTTTGTCTTGTCTCCAATCACGATGTCAAGACTATTAGCTTTGATTGTTCTGTCTGTGTGTATTGTCCCATTCGTTACAGGTCCTATCTCCGTAAACGGGTCTGGGTGATGTTCATACCAATTTCTTTCCTTTCTGGTTGCAGATTTTCCAATGTAGATATTGTTACCCTCTGTCGTGCCATGTTTTATATTCAGTGGGTGCCAGTACCATGTGTACAAGATGGTCAATTCTTTCTGGATATTTATCACAGAATCTGCATTTTGGACTAAGAAATTTATTCAGTATTAGTGGTTGGTAATTTCTAGTTAATCTGTTAATTATTCCAGTGCGGCAAGAATAAGACCTTCAGTTATTATTATTATTATTATTATTATTATTATTATTATTATTATTATCAGGCCAATATACAGAATAGAAGCGCCTCACCATGCTTCCATTTTGTCTCTTACTTGAGCATTTGTTGTATATATATTTTCTTCTGGGTCCCAACCAGAGACCTAAGATCAGAAATGGCTTTATGACATCTTCCACTGATCATTTTTTTGTATAATAACTAAGACCACACACATTTTACATAAAGTATTTCGTAGTGTGAGCTGTAGTTGTGAGTACAATTTATTTATATTTCTTTAGGGCATGGGCTACCAGGAATCCATTCTATTAGTCTATCGAAACCTTTTCCAGTCAATCAGAGGACTCCAATTACAATTGGAACTATTGATGTCTTCATGTGAGATTTTTGAGATTTACATTTTAAGGTCCTTGTATTTTGATAGTTTTTGAAGCTCTTCAAAGATACATTACAATCTGCAGGAACTTCAAGCTTCAGGGTTATGGAATTTCAGGTCAATTGTTTGACTTAATACAATCATTCCTGTCAAACCGTGTATTGAAGGTCGTTCTCAACGGATTCTCCTCCAGCTCCTATCCAACGTACGTGGGTGTTCCTCAAGGCTCCATCCTAGGCCCTACTCTGTTCCTTATCTTCATCAACGATCTTCCTGATGTCATAGGTTCCCAAGTAGCCATCTACGCGGACGAC
The DNA here is from genome assembly GCA_963932145.1 of Acanthosepion lycidas. NCBI lineage: Eukaryota > Metazoa > Mollusca > Cephalopoda > Sepiida > Sepiidae > Acanthosepion > Acanthosepion lycidas. Next base: position 80,033,817 of record OZ010572.1, on the reverse strand, counting down.
ACAAATCTAGTGTTGCTGACAAAACTAACCTGGCCGTTTGTCTCGAAAACAACCTCTAATCGGTTGTGAACTGGGGTAGGAAATGGCTGGTTAACTTTAAGGCCTTAGAAACAAAACTGCTCTCTATTACTCACCACAGAGAACCATCCCCGTCCCCTATTAGAATGTCTGATGCTCAATTCCACGGGAGCACCTCTTTGCGGCTACTAGGTCTCCCATTGACTGCTGACCTGAGATGGAACAAATACATCGAGTCAATAGTAAGGAAAGTTGGCTCCCTGTGCCGCGCCAGAAAATTATTCTCGTCGGAGTCGATCCTTCAAATCTACAAATCAACTATTCGCCCTTGCATGGAGTATTGCTGCCATATATGGTCTGGAGCTTCTTCTGTTTGTCTCAAGGTTCTTGATAAAATCCAGAGACGGATATGCAATGTAATTGGCCCTGATCTGTCATCTCGTCTGCAGTTGCTCTCTCACAGACGTGCCGTTGCCTCCCTCTGTCTTTTTTACAAATACTTTCATGACAACTGATGAGCTACTTTCGCTGGTTCCCAGACTTCATGAATTTAAGCGTTCTAACAGGCTGGCATCTCGCTCACACCCTTTCACTGTCGAAACTGTTAAATGTACTCCAATAGCTTCATGTCTTGCACTTCTCGCCTGTGGACCTCTCTCCTCTTTTCCTGTTTCTCTGATAGCTATAATCTCCAACTATTCAAATGTAATGTCAATCGACGTCTCTATATGCCTTGATCTATCCCCTATCCTTCTCTTCATCCTTCCTCTATCACTCCTATTTCCTCTCACTCCAACTCTCTGTAACCCCTTGCGTGCTAGTGGCTTCCCGTCTTGCTTGGGGTGAAACGCTTAAGGAAAAAAATATATATATATATATTGCCGTGTTTATTCACAGAATAGGTACGTAAAAATTCGCTTTTTTTTTAACCGTGTGCCGATGGCTCAGAGGGAAAATCTCCGACTGTTGCCGAATCAGTCGGGTTTTGATCCCGGCTTGAAGCAATCGGATGTTTAGCCACACTGATGAGCTGTGATACAGCGAAGCAGTCTGTCTGTGAATGACAATAAACTAAATGGTGACAGTCTGTCTCATGCTTCAACGCTTAATACCCATAATTCACAACTTACCAGGATATATAATAAATAGACGATCCAAAACAAACATGAAGATAGCGCTCATGAGTGAAACAGACTATCACCGCTTGGTGTTGACCTCATTGCCCACTTTTATATTTACATACGACTTATTTTTTATATTGAGCACTTTTACTCTTAAATATAGTATATCTTAAAACTATCTCTCTATTTCTCTCTTTCTCTCTCTCTCTCTCTCTCTCTATATATATATATATATATATATATACATATATATATATATATATATATATATATATACTCTATTATACGCAAATATTGCGAATACGCGTATTACTTTATTATTCGGCGCAAAAACATATATCGATACATACATGCTATATGATACTATATGTGTGTGTGTGTGTGTGTGTGTCAATCCTATGTGAATGTTTTCGTGTGCAATAATGCTTACTATTGCGTTCTTATAAAGCTAATGTCATGAAGTCGTGCTGGGAAGGTGCGAAAGAAAGACAGATAAAAAAGATGTGCAAAATGAAGTACAAGATAAGTAAACATCTTTTTCCCGCGTAAATCCGGCTTCCCAGCTGACAAAGCGGTGGTATTTCGCATTGGAATTTTATGACCAACTTATTTCCAGACGGTACTCTGACGTCACGATGTAGCAACTGCCGGCTGCTAGTTTCTCGCTGGAAAGAAGTTTGTTTACACACAGACATGTAATAGATAGATAGATAGATAGATAGATAGATAGATAGATAGATAGAAGAGAGTGAGAGAGAGAGAAAGGGAAATAAATAATGAGTGTGTTTAGATATAAATATTTACAACGCTTTATCTCTAACAAGGCAATATTCCTCCCACAGATGTTAAGAATGTAGATTGTTAGCATGTCTTGGGCGCTGTTATAGCTAGCTACCTACCTAGCTAGCTAGCTAGCTAGATAGATAGATAGATAGATAGATAGATAGATAGGGATAAACTGAGATAGATAGATAGATAGATAGATAGATAGATAGATAGATAGATAGATAGATAGATAGATAGATAGGGATAAACTGAGGCTGTTTAAAATATTAACGAATCTCTATAACAGTGGTCGACAAATATGGCACAGAAATACCCATAGCAATAGGGAAATATGTCTTTCAGAAACTAAGCAAAGTATTAAAACATTTTTAATCATTTCACCCCAAGCATTGCGATAATGTCATTAGAGTGCAAGTGGCTTCGGGGAATGAAAGAGATTGTTTAATGATAAGAAAGGACAAAAAGGAACCGAGTTGAGGAAGATGACAGTTGATGTTGCATTTAAATTTTCGAAGATTGTAGGTGGCAGGGCAGCAAGAAATTGGAAAGAAGCTCCACGGCTTAAAAGAGCCTATTAGAACAGAAGAAACGATTGCATCGAGATATTTCAACAGTGAAACGGTGAGATCTCATCATCATCAGCCGAGATTGAACTCACTACACCTCTCCAGTATTCCCTATCTGTCATAGCACCTAAAAGATCTTCCTTAGGGATCAATGTGTCTCGTTTTATCCTATCTGGAAAGGTTAAATTGCGTGATCGATTGTCAAATGATGGGTACCTCCAGAGTACAAATGATGACACAAGTTCATCTCTGGCACGTACACAATGCCCGGCGAACAGGACACGTCTCTTACTAACTAAAGTTGATACTCTCGGCAAGTCACCATTAGAGTTGGGTGGTTTCGCCATGAGAGATTAAGCACTCTTCTTAAAAGACGTGTATAACATCCATCTAAACGGCGCTGTTGTTTTGCTGAGAGAGTCCAAGTTTCAGATCCATAGATTAAGATTGGCTCAATAAGTACGCGGCAAAGTTGGATTTTGAATTGACGAGCAAGATTGGATTTCCAGATCTTATCCATTTTGTTACAAGCAGTCCACGGTGAGATCTAATTGCAAATCTAGTAGCACGCTTAAATTCATGCAATCGAGGCGCTGAAAGAAAGCACGTCAAAACAATCACCAGGAAAATATTTCTAGAAAATACAGAGGGAAGCCACGTCACAACGGTAGGAAAATGACGGAAGTCAATATGCCATGTAAACATCGATAAAATTGCAGATTCTTCATTGGATTTTGTCGAAAGTCTAAAGATATATAGCAGGGGAAACAAACTAAATATGACAACAGTATTCAATGTATGGGTGAGTGGTAGATTTATCAGTATGCATCAAAGATTCTAACGAGAAAAATTGTCTGAAACGACAGAGTGAGGCCATATTTTTATCAGTAGACCTAACAATTGATTCAATATAATCACATTCATGTTAGTGGCCAACGTGAGTCAAAAGAGATGCAACGCGCTGTGATCCTGGAGTTTAGCATCAACCATGTTGATGGTATGCAGACAAGATTCTCTATGGTGATTAAATACATGCCATTTTGTTTTGGAGGCATACAGAGTTGCAAGCCATTCTTTGCCCCATATAATTAATGATTGAAGGTCTTCAAAAGTAGATGCCAGTTTTACTTTGTCGAATCTGTCGGCCTTGTCACTAAAACAGGAGTAAATATTTGTTGCATCTGCATAAATGCCTAGTTGGGAATTGAAGACATCGGGAAGGTTGTTGAAGATCAGAAACAACGAATCTATCAGCTTTGCTACTAAAACGGGAGCAAATAGTTATGTCATCTGCACAAATGCCTAGTTGGGAATTGATGACATCGGGAAGGTTGTTGTTGAAGATCAGAAACAATGAATCTATCACCTTTGCTACTAAAATAGGAGTAAATTGTTATGTCATCTGCACAAATGCCTAATTTGGAATTGATGACCTCGGGAAGGCTGTTGATGAAGAGCGAGAATCAACAAATCTACCGACCTTGCAACTAATAAAGGAGTAAATAGTTGTGTCATTAACGAGTAACATACCTAACTAGTTTTTGTGAATGGTGGTTTTCTAAGCGTATCTTAGATGAGGCACAAGACCAAAAGTATGGGGTACCCAACCGGTTTGATTTAATGGATGGCAGAAAAAAGACAAAAATGTATAGTAAAATGCCAAAAGTTATTTAGTTTTCCAAAAGACAGAATGCTATTAAGAGCAGTAATCACTGAGTTCCTGAAAGGGTTTGACAGATATAAAAAAAATAGATACATTGATGTTCTGAACAATTTCCCGATTATCCTGTATTACAAAATCTAACCAAATGATCAAACATCTGATTTGACGTGGAGAACAAATACGTAACGAGTTAATGGTTGTGTGTATCGGTGTGTAATTGTACAATATATATTAAACAAATATGTATTAAACAAGTAATAACACAGATATATAGTTTCAATATGGAGCCCTCTAACCACCAACAAGAACATTGCCAGGAAGAGTAGATCGCACTTCTTGGTTTATTTCTTAACTCGTTGAAAAGAGACACTGGTGTGTTCGAATATTCAGACTTTAAAATCCTTCTCTTCTTGCTTCAATCAATTCAAAAGGCTAATTTATAATAAATATCATCAAACTTATTGCCAATATTGTTATCATTTTGCTCCCATTTTATTCCTCAAATTTTATTTACCGGCCTATTGTATGTATATGTATATATTTCTATATAAATAACATTTAAATATATATATATATATATATATATATATATATATATATATATATATATATATATATATATTAGGTTGGTGCAAAATAATGACGTAATAATGTCGTTTTTTGAAGTTAAAAAATATTTCAAAAACGATATTATTACGTCATTATTTTTGCACCAACCTAATATATATATATGTATATATATATATATATATATATATATATATATATATATATATGTATATACGAAAGAAAAAGGTCGCAAAAGTTTTTGATTATAATATGGATTTTTTATATACTTTATGCTTTATATTTTGCTATACGTGTTTCGAGTTTTGTGACCTTCATCAGGCGAAAAATGGTTATTTCCACATATTATTTAATAGAATTAATTTTTTCTTCCTATGTTAAGTCTTTTAACCATTGTCTTTTGTCTATATTAGTAGACAGTCTTGTACTGGTCGAAAAATGTTCCTTTCCTTGAGGGGTAACAAAACAATTAAATTTGTTCAGAGAAAAAGAAAGAAAAATATATACACTTTGTATGGTGTGTAGGGTTCGTGTGTGTGTGTGTGCGTGTGGTCCGTCTAGTGCATTTGTTTTTGCCAGTATGTGTATATATTCGTTATATATATATATATATATATATATATATATATATATATATATATATATATATATATATATATAATATTAGTGGTAAATATACACATACATATGGAAAATATATAAATATACATACATACATACCCATACATATATATTTGTATAACAAAAAAAATTCCAGGAGGATAGAATCCAGGTAGAACTCAATGTCCAGGACAGAGTAAGGATATAATAAAAAGGCTTAAACACTAATATTCCATGGTCATAATTTATTCCATTGGAATCGTAAATACGATCCAATTCATCAGACCTACAAATTCAAAAAGAAAACAGAAAAAACAACTCCGGGAATAAAAAATAAAATTTAGAGAGAGTGTAAGTATGAGAGTGTGGGACGAATGTTAGAGCTTCATTCAATACAACAGACAAGGTGCTTTGATTTATTTTTTTGTACAATTTCTCATCTGACCTTATAATTTTTCTCTTTTCGGTGGATAAATTATATAAAAACTGTACAAATGTCCTTTCTTTCTGAGCGCTTTCGGCTATACATTTAGCCATTTTCAAGGTTGAAATATATTAACTGTTAACAATAAATAGATTGTTATATGTATGTCTATATTTCTGAGATGAGGTATTATGTACATTAGTTACATTATTCAGACTGTTGTCCTCATCTTTGTCGCCATATTTATCAGAACGTTTCGGCCGTTTTACGCTCCGGCTCCTTATTACTGGTTCCCATATTGTATTTATTTCTATGCTTGGGAAATTCGTAAACTTAAGGAATCAGCACATATGCTAGGCCACAAAAATCTCCTGAGCCGACCAAGCATAGAAATAGATGCAATATGGGAACCAGTAATAAGGAGTGCCAGAGAAAAGCAATGATAACAAAATTGCAATATGAGCTCTGGTAAAAACATGTAATGATAACGGCAAAATTGCAATATGAGCACTGGTAAAAGTGGTTGCTGAAGACATTAGGTTTATAATACCCAGAAATTCATACCCAGATGTCTTCAAGGACACATGACACAGTGGATAAAGGCGTTGGTTAGATCCAGTGACAAACCCAAAGAGTGTGAGTTCAATACCCGGTTAAGGCAGTGGAGAACTTTCAGAGGGACATTAACAGGAGATAACTGATAACTGGCATCCATTAAACATGGCACTGTAACGAGAACAGTCTACCCCAGTGAGCGAAATAAAGGGTTCAGTTCGACATTCCAACCACCTGAAGAAGGCCGGAGCGTACAACGGCCGAAACGTTGTGATAAATATGGCGACAAAGATGAGGACAATAGTCCGAATAATGTTATATATATATATGTATTTATATAATGTTTTCATTTTCAAAACACGGTCAAGATATTGTGTCCATGTTCATAGTTGATATTATTGAGTATTGTTTTTTTCTGTTTTTTTTAATAAGGCTTCCATTATTTTTAGCCTTTTTTACATGTAGACAATCTATATTTGTGTTGTCAACAAGTATGTTACGAATGGGGTCCAGTAGATCTCCATGATCATTTAAATGAGACCTAATTGAGCTATGGTCAGAAAGATGCAGTGTGAGTTTCCATGTCAAACAAGTTGTAGTAGGCCTATATAATTGTACGAATTTTGATTGAAAATTAAACAGAACAAATATTATTTACGAAATTAAATGTCCATTAAGGAATTATCATTTCCTGATCAATCGATGTTAACCTAAACATCCATTCAGATGTTTAGGCTAACACCGAGTAACATAGTCGGTGAGTAAGCAACTGATTAAAACAGTTTTCTATGATTACTTCAGGTGTTTACTCTACAATCGGCAAAGGAAGTGGGTAAGCAACTGAGTAAACCAGTCTACAGTGATTACCTATTTATACTATTATTAGTAGGCACCAGTCTCCCGTGATTACCACAGCTTCCCTCGATGAATAGAGTGCGTGAGTAAGCAAGTGAGCAAACCAGTTTCACATGATTACTTAATTAGGTTGCCAGTAGTAGGCCCGCTAAATAATCGCATAATTGCGCTTCATGACACGCGGTCAGGTTATCGTGGCACCCTTTGAGGATCACGTCTACAAACCTCATTGTGAGTTTTACATTGACAAGAGCGACGCGGTATAAATGTGATGGAAGGTCGGATTTCTAACCGGCGCTTGACTACTGATCGTTCCAGTTATATTTTCTGCAGTTTTGACTCAACCTGATGTGACAATATCGGAACTGACACTTGTGTGTGTGTGTCTGTGTGAGTGTGTGTGTTGATTCTGGGTGTAACAGGTAAGGTAACCATGCCAAATGTATTTACTTGTGAGACATCAAAGCAGTACATCGTAAGAAAGCATAAATACTTCCAGAATGACAAATAACCAAACATCAGATTTATTAAATCTTCTCTTAGTTGGGCATAGAGATTTTTAGCTCTCCCTCGGATATATATATATATATATATATATATATATGGATATAGATCCGACAGTATGAAGAAAAATGTACGGAAAAAACAAACAAAAATCCTAATATGCAATTATGCTGTTTTAATGTTAATATAATGTCAACGTCGGACGTTTCGGTCTAGTAAACCATCTTCAGGACCTATTCATAAAACATAATTAACATTAGATTATATTTAATTCAACATGAAAAGACGATGTACATAAGAGTAAGAATAATCAAAACAGATAACTGAAATTTTTCAAGATCAGCGTTACTTTTTCAATATGATCACGTCGGCGTCACGTCGGCGTCACGTCGGCGTCACGTCGGCGTCACGTCGGCGATGTTGTGAAAACGTATTCCTAAAACAGAGTATTTTGAATGTAAAATGAAAAGAATTTTATTTTAATCTAAAACTTATATGTACATAAAAAGGCAAGAGGAACTCTTCTTAGCCGATGCGTCTCGACCCTTATCAGAGTTTTGAATAATGGCACGTTGCGTCCTCAACAGGTTATGACTGACCTTTCAACACACCTGATAAATATTCATGAACGTTTTAAGATTAAAAAAAGGCTTGATAAACCAATGACATCGTTGTTTTTGCACATAAATACGTGCGATAAAAATAAATCCTACATTTGCTTTGATAAAGTCCCTCAATGGACGAAACGAACCTAAGAATAGTTTTTCATTTTGTCTTTTTATTCAGTTCTTCCTTTACAGATGCACTCTATCTGAAAATAAATTATTAGGTTGGTGCAAAAATAATGTCGTTTTCTCGCATAGTAACATATGTGAGAAAACGACATTACTTTTGCACCAATCTAATAAATCTGTGATGACGATATTAGCTCCCGAAAATACTGAGCACTGTGCGAAAAAGCGCATATTTGTAAATAGTGACTATTACTGGTAATAATGCAAGACTCTCCCATCGGATTGAGTCCTCTAGGTCACTAGCGTGTTTATGAAAAAATAAATACACAAAAATTCGCTTTTCTCGCTGCCGAGTATCGATAGCCTCGGGGTTAGAATCTCTGTCTGATACCAAATCGGTCGGATTACCAAGTTTTTCGTAACTTAACTATATATATATATATATATATATATATATATATATATATATATATATATGATTCAGATTTAAAAATGTCTATTTTAGCATGTTTAGATTTTGTTGGAATAAATTTATTTTTCTGATTAACCGGCGAAACATGAAAACCAAAATTGCTTCAAGGTTCACTATCGTGTGCATTGACAGACGCTATTCTGTATAACTCTGTTCTAAGCAGTGGTTATTTGACCTACTGTTACTTTTCTATCTGCTTGAACCATTCTAGCCATTCTCTTTCGACTTCCTTCAGCAAAAAACGACATCCAACCAAAGAACTGCCGCTCAATGTATTTTTTTTAATTTTTCACATAATTCTCTGTAAAGGCTAGAGATGGTTGAAAGCCGTAATAGATTTGTTTTTGAAATGGTCAGAAACGCACATTTTGTTCAAACGACGATTCTGCATTCAAAACACTTAAATTGCCTTTATTTCCGATACCAATGTATGTAATGAAATTCAGCAGGTCGTCATGACCATGTTTAAATATATTATCATATATTTCGGCGATAACAAATAAACAGACACAATCTACCACGTGAAGACGTAGAAATGCGCGTGATACTTGCCAGTGAAGAAACTATCAAGTCTTTGATGACAGCTAAATGTACTCAGACATTGGACAATTTATATTTAAATATTTGCCTGAAACCAAAATACTGATCCGAAATGTAGAAGAAAACAAATTTAAAAAATCCATAACAAAAACAATCATTTGTTTTTAAATATATATATATATGTGTGTGTGTATAATTCTGTATAGGTAAATGTACGAGCAAGCGTTCGTATACAAATGCAGTCTTAAATATTAAACTGGGCCTAAATTCAAATCCAAAATTAAACTACAATTCATTTAAATACTTAACAATAAAATATCTCGCAATAACCAGAAATATTAAACAAACGGTGTAAACCCAAAATTGCCACCTGAGGTTTGCAGACGGCAATTCTGCAATTCTGTATAATCTTAATATATAGAAAAAAAAACCGATGCGATTATCCAAAACAACTAAATAAAGTGCTCAATACAGTGAGTAGAGCGGACCTAGTTAAACCTAGAGAACCAGACAAACCTACGAAGGTTTCACCTAAGCGGATCGTCAGGGAAGGTTGACGATCCACTTAGGTGAAACCTTGGTAGGTTTTTCTGGCTCTCTAGGTTTAACTATTATATATATATATATATATGTATGGGTGTGTGTGTGTATGTGTGTGTATCCAAGTGTGAGGTAGGTTAATTCCAATGTGCAAACATATCAGTCCGAGTTTATTAACACACCATTGTCTGTAACTTTGTAACGCTCCCATTAATTAAACATTTTTAGGTTTACCATACCATTGTTAACACTAATATATAATCCCTACAAGTGATTAATTCTGCCAAAGGTAGGGGAAAATTAAGATTTGATAGTGCTACGTATGGCTGAGTTCAGGGAGTATTTTCCTATTAACATCCTATTCGGAAAATTAATCGTCTCCACTGTTAATAGTGGAAATTTGTCGTTATTATTGTCGCTTTCTCATTTCTGGGTTTATTATAATTAAACCGTTGGATTTTGATTGCCTTTCCTGTTAAAGGGACTTCTGTTCATCAGCTATAACGTAAAAGCATCACTGGGTTACTTACTACGGGTTTACTCGTTCGAGACGAAATCTAAAGGCCTCCCTAATTTCCTTTCTCTAACCTCTTCCCACTTTTCCCTCGCTCCTGCCCACCCTATCGTGCTTGGGCTTGTTGAGCTAGTTGTCACTGCCCGATGATATCGATACGGTTCGTTGACAGGTTTATTGGTAGAAATAAATTTTCCGCCTACTATAAGTAACCTTGTTGAGGGCTCTGTTTTAAGTTAGCATATAGCACTTTCTTAATAACTTATCCTTTGCTTTCATCTTGACTTTTATGTTATTTTATTGTGTTAAGACCAGACAATACTATAAACTTGACATTTTGTTAACACCAAAGTTTGATTTTAAATAACTTGTGCAGTCAACAGGAAGCCAATACGGGAGTTAACTGCGAACTTATCAGGAGGCCCGACATTTGATTGGTTAATCTAGGTCGCACCCTAACATGTTAGAATTTTAGTTTCCTCCTTCTTGTGACGGTGTTGCTGCTTTCAAATCATAAAATGACCGTCTATTCTCCAGTTAACTACCACCGCCCGAAGAAGAACCTATAGTGCTGAAACATGTTTTTGCTATAATTATTAATAAATATTATATATATATATATATATACATATATATATATAATTGTTAATAAATATATATATATATATATATATATATATATATATATATATATATATATATAGAGAGAGAGAGAGAGAGAGAGAGAGACAGTCAGACAGACAGACAGAAAGAAAGAAAGAAAGAAAGAAAGAAAGAAAGAAAGAAAGAAAGAAGGATATCACTTTACTTATCTATCACTGATTAAAATCGTCACGATGTTCTCGCTCCTAAGGCATGTTCATTCATAAATAAGGTTAGTCCTATGTAGTTTGGATCTTGTTCGTTCATAAAACGCGATAAATGCACATTTATGCGTACAGCAGCAGCAACGTGTCCATAAAAATTTGGTCGAAACGCACTCTACATCCATCAAGAGGAAAAATATTCTTTTCCTTCAGGATAACACATGTTCGCATACAAGGAGAACCAGGGGAAAACTTTTGGTCTATTCTCCCCAGTCACCATATTCAACTGACCTATCGATTGTTTCCTTTTTTGGTTGCCCTAAAACTTTCTCTAATGAGATTTCATTGAAAACTTCCTCACATCAAAACCTGTAGAATTTTATTCAATAGGTATGGAAGAGCTGCCTGATAAGTGGCAACAAGGAATTGCAAATAATGGCGAATATATAATGTATTTGTGATAATTGTTTGATATATATAAAGTTGAAAAAGAAAGACGAAAATTATTCACGACTTAATCTATCTATCAATCTATTCCAGTCTGTTCATCTAGTTTGTCAATTATCTATATACCAATCTATTCTAGTCAGTTCTTATCTATCTATCTACCTACCTATATTTAGTTTGTTGCTTATCTATCTATATATTCTAGTCTGTTAATATCTATCTATCTGAAAGATATATTTCCCTATTGCTATGGGTATGCATATTTCTGTGTCATATTTGTCGACCACTGTTATTGTCTAAACAGCCTCAGTTTATACATATCTATCCATATCTATCTCAGTTTATCCATATCTATCTATCTATTTCAGTTTATCCATATCTATCTATCTCTCTCTCTCTCACTCTCTCTCTCTCTCTCTCTCTCTCTCTCTCTCTCTCTCTCTCTCTCTCTCTCTCTCTCTCTCTCTCTCTCTACTCCAAAATTCGCTTAAGGATGAAATGGAACTAATGTCTTTAATTTAATTACAAAATTAAATTCGGGGCTTTTAGCTTCCATTTTTGAAACATGGTTAGAACTGTGTAGCGAAAAAAACAATATTTTAAGTCAATTAATTTATAATATATATATATATATATATATATATTTATATATATTTATATATATATATATATATATATATAAATATAAGTTTATCTATATCTATCTCTGTTTATCCATATCTATCTTAATTTATCCATATCTATCTATGTAACTATCTAACTATCTATCTATCCATCTATCTACTCTGTTCTTTATCTTTCTATTCCCGTTTGTTCATATCTATCTATCTATTTTTTTTTCATTATATATCTATATACTCTAGTCTGTTCATATCTATCTATCCTATGGTGTTCTCTTCTATCTATCTATCTATCTATCTATCTCTTACTTGAACTCCTCTTCAATATTTAACATTCCTCTATTACTTACACAAAATTTATATTTCATCAGTGAGGCAGTTTTCAGTCGTCTAATTTCTTACCCTTTTTCTTATTGTCCTTTGTTTTATAATTTCTTCACGTGTCTCTTCTGTGCTTTTTAATAATACAGACTTTTAAAAAAAACTCTCCCATCTCTCTCTCTCTTTCTGCCTCTCTCCCTTTCTTTCTTTCTCTCTCTCTCTCTCTCTCTCCCTTTCTGCCTCTCTCTTTCACACACACAAATACACATATTCATAAATACACATACATTTTTTTCTAAATTCCATTTCCGCGTGCTTGGTCTCCTTAGGCACGCACAGTCGCCCACTAAACCTTTCACCTCTTCCGTGTTCCTTCTCCGTTTCCCTGATGGCTCCAGTGTCGTTGAAACACACTCAGAGCCGTTTCGCCCCTGGGAGTCAACCCAGCACCGAAAGGTTCCTCTTTGAATTCAAAGTATTGCCACTTAATGAGTGCCAATTAACGTCATTATTCCCAAATGTCGTAACTCCTGCGACTGCCAACGACGACGACGACGACCATGGAAATTTCTACAACAACGGATAATTAATATAAACCCTTGCAAGAGATTATTTGCCGTGTGACTTAATTTACAAGATTACAGAACCTGGCTCAACTAGTAATGTTATTGTTTCTTTTTACTTTCGAAACATTGAGCAAAGGGTACATTGTGAGGCTCTATACTGTTTCTCATACTATTTTGGATTTTTTTTATTTGTTGTTAAATAATGCATTCAGTGAAAAAGAAAAAACGATATACAAAAGATAAACATATTGTTTGATTTGTTTTCTACTATTTATCAATTCTTTAAAGCTTATTTAAAGCCAAAAAATACATTTAGATTTTTAAGAATTTTTTGCAGATAATAATTTAGTGATACAAGTTTTACATATTAACCCATAACTATTCTAGTAAATGATACAGTGTAACCCGGATATAAGAGAGTTGTCGGTACATGAGAAGACGTCTCTTATATCCGGGGTTTCTCTTATATCCGGGTTTGGTCTATTTAGTTTAGGTAAGTATGGCTCTAATTTGGGACCAGATAAAATCTCTCTTATATCCGGGTTTCTTTTATATCCGGGTTTAGTCTATTTAGTTTAGGTAAGTATGGCTCTAATTTGGGACCAGAGAAAATCACTCTTATATCCGGTTCTCTTATATCCGGGTTACACTGTATAATGAAGAGAGATTGCTTGATTGAATAGAACTTTCTCCTTAATAACGGAATAGAAAGTGAATGAGGATGATTCGCCCCTCTGTACACGGTGGACGTTAGGGCCTGTGATGATCAGAGCTGTTGGAACTAAGGAATGGTATCCTGTCAGAACATTTGGCATGGAAATAATGATAGAGTAACGAGAGGCTTGCGATGTTTCGTCCGTGGGAAAGTGGTTATAGGATGGAAAATAATTCATTACCCACAAGGACGCATAAACGCTTTTGATCTCTGTCAAGGTTGAAAAGTGGGACTTGAGAATTTGCAGCCCGTACGGCACTAATAGTTTGATCTGGCTTTTGTAATGATAAAGATCAAGAAAGAATAGGCGGGGCTCAAGTACTTAGTGGAGCACTACAGGGAACAGACCATTTTCTAAGAATCTTTAATGATGGTCCATATATATGAGTTCCACAGGAGATCTGGCTTGAACCTGAGTCCCAATATGTGTTCAAGATAAAAAGACCCTCCTTGAGAAAACAACCATTGAGCATAAGAGTTAAAAGTTCAAGGCCTCCTTGGAGATGGTGAAACCTTACTAGTTTGCTTTTGGAGGTATTAAATGTTACAAGCTATTCCTTCCCTCAAATAGTCACCAGAGCTAGGGCAGAGGAGAGATTAGACAATGATAGGTGAAAAAAATGAAATGCAGAATGGTTTATGTTTCTAGTAATAGTAGATTCGTTTTTTACGGTTTATCGACCATATTCAGATTAAAGCCAGAAAATATTCTTACATTGTAAGATTTTTTTTTAGATAATAAGGATTTAGTGATACATGTCTTATTAACACATAGCTTTCCGATTGTATTTGCATGTAAGTGAATATAACGAACCCAATGGGAATTGGAACTCCGATTAACAATTCCGAGCCATTATCCATCACACCACCTGCACATCCAACCTGGTATTCCCAAGTGGTCACCCATCTAGATACTGACCAGGCTCAGCGATGCTTAAACGATGTTTCAACGTGATGTGGTTGCAAGCCACCACAACTATTAAAATCTGTTGTCTCATCGACACTGGCCAAGATAAACAGAAATAATTCAGAAGAATCCGCGCGAATTGTAAATGAGATGCTGTCAGCATTAAACGATTTCAGGATCGACAAGATTACAGATTGCTTGATTTACTTCTTTTGGGTTATTTTACAGCTTATTTTGGGTTATTTAAGGTAGAAACATATTTTGGATTTTAAGAATAATTCTTTCTTTTTAGCTAGTGAATATTGCATTAACATTTAGACGTCCATCTATTTAACCCATAGCTGGGGGAAATAGATTCCGAGCGGAACGAACCAGACAGGAATTTAAACTCCGCTATTTCATTTCCATTTACGTTTTCCATTACTCCAGTCGTACATACATACAAGATTCCGGAAATAAAAATTGAAATATACTGTACTATATTTTACCATTGATTCATATATATATATATATATATATATATATATATATATATATATATATATATATATATATATATACCATTCTTGTCCTATTTCTGTTACGTACCTTGTTTATCAGAATCGAATGATAAGTGTAGTTATTTGGCTCATTAAGCTGATCGTCCAATGGAGTTCGCGTTCATTAACACCTGGTTTCTAGACAGTATTATGACTACACTCGTATATATAATATATATATATATGTGTAGAGAAATAATACATATATATATATATATATATATATATATATATATATATATATATATATATATATATGTGTGTCTAGGAAACTAGGTGTTAATGAACGCGAACTCCTGATGCTGCTTTTTCTCCCGCGGTCTATGTACTGATGAGAAAGGTGTGGAGTCTATGTTGATGACATAGGTGTCCATAGTTGGAATAAGAATGATCTTGGAAAGATCATCCTCTATCAAGTGTTCGAAGAAATGGGACTCAAGATAAACCTTTCTAAAACAGAAACACTGATATGGAATTAGGAATGAAAGTAGTCATGGCACCTACCCTGTATTCATCGTAAAAATACAGGATGTGGAATTAGTAAATACTAGACGCTTCCTATATCTCGGCGTATAGATCAGATAAAACAAATTAATTATAGAAGAAGACGAAATTTAAGGTTGTTCCCGATGTAGTTTCGCCCAACACCGCAAATTGCTACGAAACCGAAACATCAACCTGAAAACTCGAGTCTTGTAGGTTCAACATCCATCTAGAGCAATGGGGTAGACTAAGCTCCATGTTTATATACACATCCAGGGTGGAGTTGACACGGTATCACTGGGTGGAAGGCTCCCTAGAACTCCAGCACGGAGTGTTTCTCCGATAAAATAAACGAACACGTCTCCGCCCAATGTACTCGTCATGTTCTTAAATAGCCTCGTCAGATCAAGACTTTCATATCGATGTCATGCATGGCGCGAAACACGTATCAAACCGGTTTCTAAGATCAGTGGTTAAAAATGGCTTTAAAAATAGGACTCAAGATAAACCTTTCTAAAACAGTAAAACTAGTATGGAATTGGGATGAAAGCGGTCATGGCACCTACCCTGAATACATCATAATAATACAAGATGTAGAATTAGTAAATACTAAACACTTCATATACCTCGGCGTATGGATCAGATAAAATAAAGGAGAAACAGAAATTTAACATTGAATAGGTTGCGCCAGAGGTAATTTCTCCTAACACCGCAAATTATTACGAAACGAAAACATCAACTTGAAAGGTCAAGTCCTGTTCTTAAAAAGCCTTGTCAGATCGGGACTTTCATATGGATGTCAAGCATGGCGCTAAACCTGTTCAAAAATATCTAAACTCTTAACTAAATGCAACAAATTCCTAAGATCAACGGTGAAACTGCTTTGAGCGTGTAAAGCCTGAGTGTCTAGGAAAATATTCTACTTCGAACATTGTGAACTGGTGCCACAGAATAACAAGGAACTTCACCAAATAACAAAACCCACATCGGTTGAGGACTGTCAAGAGCAGCATCAACTAAAATGGATGGTACATGTAATTGGAAGAGAAAATAATGACATATTCAAATGTTAGCATTCCAAAACACATCAAATAGAAGGTTCGGAAGAAAACCCCCATCAATAATTGGAAATAACGATAAAGCGACTGAACGTGAGAAACCTGTTTTCCTAAACAAGTATTTTAAGACTTAAGGACTCTCAAACTCCTGAACAACCCCAAGGCCTAATCAAGAGCCCTCCACAGTAGCTAGATTAAATGTTGCCCGATAGAGCGGCATTTAAGCTCGTATCCAATAAAACAAAAACTGTGATCTGGAATTGGGATCAAAGCAGTGAAGACATCTACCCTGTATTCATCATAAAAATACAGGATGTGGAATTTATAAATACTAAACACTTCATATACCTCGGCGTATGAATCAGATAAAACAAATTAAGTATAGGAGAAACAGATTTAACATTGAATAGGTTGCGCCAGAGGTAGTTTCTACCAACACCTTAAATTACTATGAAACACCAATCTGAAAACTCGTGTCTTGTAGGTTCAACATCAGCATCTAGCACAATGGGATAGACTGAGCTCCATAGTTATATATACATCCAGAGCGGAGTTGACATGGTATCACTGGGGGGTAAGGCTCCCTAGAACTACCAGAACAGAGCATTTCTCCGGTAGAATAAACGAACACGTCTCCGTGACCAAGGTGAACCGTCAGGTTGGAGGACATCGGCTTTGGTCTAACCTTGATAGATAGATTGTGCCAATTGTACTTGTCCAATATACGCTATAATTGAATCAATACTGCTATTTTTTTTACTCAGATATGTGGTAGGAATTGGTCAACAAGTCTACAACCAAATCAGTTCATGGGATTGATGATGAAGATAATGAAGAATCACTCTGAGTGTTCGTAATCATAATAGCCAGTGGTTTACACTGGAGATTAAATGACATAAAGTCTCATCAATACTCTCGAATTTATTATTAATAATTTATTATTAATCACTTATTATCATTACTACTGCTATTATTATTGGTACTGCTGTTGTTTTTTTTTCATTAATATATTTACGTTAGTAGCAAAATAAACTGAAAGAACTCCTAAGGTATTAAAGAAAAGTGAGACAAAAGCAATTAGTAATAAACTGTAAGAATACAGAATGTATGCTTGTTAGCAAAAGAGACAATCCAAGATGTGTGCGAAAAAAGGTCGCCAGCAAAATGGGCAATCCACGTTGCGTTTAACATATTGGGGACGTCAAAATGAAGAAGATGTAGAATTCTTAACTAACCGGGTAGTGTATAAACAGGCGACAATCAATGCGACGCAAAAACCCAAAGATGCATAGGAATAGCGGAAAAAGTCTTTTAGAAAGTAAGCAAAGTTATTAAGGATGTTTTGTTTTTTAATCTATGTAGGAAGAATTTTTAGCAGTTATTCCTCAGATTGAAAGTAATTCCCATCTCAATCGAATGAGTGCACTAATTCCCCTCTCCCTTACTCCCATTTGTATTCGTTAAATATAAACATTCAGATGTGTTTTTATATGTATCAACCTCCTCACCAAAAAAAGGAGATTGGATGAGGAATTAATACTCTCATTCATTCGATTCGTGTTAGTTTCTATTTGGGGAATGACTGTTAAACATTCCTAAACTACCCTAAATTTATAGATAAATTCTACTCATACATCCTGATTTTTTTCCAATAAAAAATGGTCAATTCTCATTCTTATTCACATTTTTTTTTCTTTCTGCCTTGGAATCAGAAATATATAATTACTTTACTGTATACCTTTTGCGGCTGAACATTATTACACTGTTATTGTTGCTTTCCTTTGCCATAAATTACATTGTCTTGTTTTGTATTATTTTAACCTGTTTTTCGTCTTCCTCTTCTTATTGTTATTGAGAATATTTTCAATATGCTTAACCATGTCTGCTTCTTTAACAAAGGGATATCAAACTTTGTCGTGAGAAACAAAAAAAAAACAAAGAATGATAAAAAACGATGCAATAGTTTGTTATATGGCAGTGCATATTAAATCCTTTCTTCACGGATAAAGAAAAGACTTGAAACGATGCTAAAAATATCATGGATCGAACATGTGAGCAATGAGGAAGTTTTAAGACAAATAGAAACAAGGAATCCTTCCGTCTCCATGCTTTCTAGCCAACTACAATCTGCAATGTCAATCGCCATCTATTCTGCTCTTGATTACTCTTTCCTCTTCCTGCTCATTTTTAATATTACTCTTCCTAATACTTCCACATACTGTAAATCGTTGGGTCTTAGTAGTTTTACTGTCTTGTTTAGGGTGAAACCGATTAAAAAATCTTATACGGGGTTCAGCATAAATACCTCGCACATATACTCCCCAGAACACCTCCCACATAATGGTAAGACATTGGTAAGTGGCGATGGTATGCCCATCTAGTTAATGTCTTAGCATTATGTGGGACGTATTTCTGTCGCACACTGTACTTACAATCAGAATGGGCTAGGTTAAATTTCTGGGGCACATAATGAAGAAAGGCGTGATTAATGCAATCATTCTTGTCTGGGTCCTAACGAGTGAGAATTTACGAAACTCCAAGTCGACCTACGATAAGCTTTGCAAACTTAAATTACTTCTGATACAAGATAGATAGATAGATAGATAGATAGATAGATTACGGTCAAATCACCCTGAAAAACGGCTCTAGTTTGATTTTAAACAATGTCAAGACTGGTCAGTACTTAAATGGGGGACCTCTTATGACTACCGACTACAGTAAGCGAACACCGACTGCAAAACCGATTGGTATTTGGCTAGCAGTTTCATCCCGTAAAACATTATTTCGTATGGGAACCACATCAGCAACGCCTAGAGCTGTGGGCCCATATTCTTTAGTGGAGTCTACGAGACTAAAGGAGGGCGAGGAGCAGATAGATAGATAGATAGATAGATAGATAGATAGATAGATAGATAGATAGATAGATGCATACATACATACATACAAACATACATACATATGAACAGAAAAGGATAGATAGATAGATAGATAGATAGATAGATAGATAGATAGATAGATAGATAGATGCATGCATACATACATACATACATATATACATGCAAACATACATACATACATACATATGAACAGAAAAGGATAGATAGATAGATAGATAGATAGATAGATAGATAGATAATTCAACTTACGGATTTCTTTTATTACTTTGTTGTTTTTTGTTGTTGTTATTACTTGAGCTTCTACTGTTTTGTTTTTATAATTATTGTTGTTAACGCTATATTCATGATGCTTTTAACATATCAACGTCATTCGTATCAGTTCTCTGACTTCTGTGAAAAGTTAAAGAAATTACTAGTATTATTATCGCTGCTCGTTACATATTTGGATTACGAGAATCAATCGAATTATTAATAATCTGCCCGCGGCAATGTGCGCTATGGAAGCCGAAGCTTGTGACTGATCAACTGGCAAAGAGTGTAGCTATTAAGACGTGAATGGTTTCAGATCACGGCGACGACGATGACGATGACAGCCGCCAGTTATATGACAGGGATAGCGACTGTAGAGATGATGGGAATGCTAGCAGGGGACAGAGTGGGGTTAGTGATGATGGCTTAGTGGGTTAATCTTTCGGGGTGAAGCTAAATATGTCGAATTTCAATTATTTCAGATTGCAACAGTGTTGGAAGAAGTAGATGTTTATCGTGCTTAGCAGGGTCTGGCACAATTATGGGAACAAGACAGAATCGATCCAACGCCTAACAGCTTCTGAGACAAGCTTGTTAACCACTGCTCTCCGGTTTTGATACTTGATATTTTTGAAATAATTAGCATAATACTAAGCTGTAATGGTTCGTAGAATATTTTTTTTCACTATTGTTCACCCAGTAAAAGGCCCAAGAGCCACTCAACATTACTAAATAAGTTTGTTGTAAGGACGTTCAGGGAGGGATGAAGAGCTGCATATTATGAGAATATATAGGATAGAATACAGTTAACCCTCAACAGGAAAAGGCTAAGTACTGATCGAGAAAACAGCCTCTTGTGAGTTCGTTCTATACTGCAACTGTTATAGGAAAAAAGCTGTCCGGATAGCAGTTCCTCCACGCCAATTGAATAGAAGATAGTGTGGATGAGTCGACTCAGTGCAAGCAGAGTGGTCCTAGCTATGAAGGTCTGAACTGGTAAAACCAAGCTTGAATTGCTATGTAATATCAGTTCTCCTTTATAGCAGTGAATTCTGGATAAATGGTAACTAGACTTTATGAATTTAAGCGCAGTAAGTTGGAGTAATAGATAGCGGCTCGGATTGTAGAAATCGGAGAGCCAAGTTCGAATTTCAGTTGAATCTATTACATTCACTTACGTGTTAATACCCTCTGAATCCTCTTCTTATCCCTCCATGGGTAAATAGAAGGACAGACTGGGTTCTATAGCCTTGTTTGGCATCTGGTCTACCACAGAAAGTAATGGCAACCTACCTTTCTCGCTTATGAAAATCTCTACCGGCTCCAAGCTTTCCGGCCTTGATCTTCGAAAATTTAAATGAAATGTCAATCGTCATCTACTGTCTTCCTGATTACTCTCCTATTGTTCCCTCTCCTTCATAAGATTTTATATTTCTTTCACACACAGTAACCCAGTGTGACTTAGTGGCTTTACTTCATTGCTTGGGGTGAATTCGATTAAAAAAACGATTAAGATGATGCTGCAAAGATGTAGTCTTACAAAAGGTTTCGAGGAATACTATGAATTGGACATGTGAGCAATGGTGAAGTTTTAAGGGAAAAAGAAACAAAAAGGACGTTTATACTTACAATCAGAAACAGACATAAAATTTCTAAGTCGAACAGTGGGAAAGGAAAGCTTAGAGAATTTGGCACACTACAATCAAGAGGGCCAAAGGAAAACAGCAAGTAACCTATCTAATGAGTCTGTGTAAATTTATAGCAGAACAGGTACTGGGATCGATAGCAAGAGGGGAAAGCATTGATTAGAACTACGAAATTTAAAAAGTTGTGGAGAGTCGTGTCCCATGTCACGAAGAGACAAGGCCCATAGAAGAAGAAGAAGAAGAAGAAGATATTCATTATCTGTGTTCAAATGAATACATCAGTTTTAAACGTGGTTTGAACAGAAGGAAAACATGCACAGATTGCATGTTTATGCATATGTATGATGACTTGGCTTAACCCCTCAAATCCTGCATAGAAATCGAGCAGTTATCCCCAGCAGCCAGCTGAAACGAAAGCAGAAGCAACAGAAGGAAGAGTAGAAATATAATTGTCGCCCTTCCGTGTTGATTGAATAAAGTAATTTCATTTCTGATTCTACTTCTCTCTACAGCCAACACTTCAAGTCAAATTTCAAGTCCTCTTACTGCTGTAAATGAAGTACTAACATAACCTTTTTTTGAATCAACACACCGACTTTATCATTTTTATTAACACACAGACATATATATATATATATATATATATATATATATATATATATATATATATATATATATATATATATATATAAGGCAGGATGTGTGCGTGTGTGTAACAAATGCACGGCCGCAATATTTACATGCCCATGCTCCAAGTTAGCGGGAAGGCCAAGACCGACTTTGCATTTCCCAACTCCCATCAATAGTAGAAATAATCGATTTTTTCATGCTTCTACGCCAGTTTTCATGTAGTTTGTGGCCATTTTGTACTGGCCAGAGTGACAGCCTATAGCTGGCTACCACAAATAAGCAGGAAGATTCTATTGGCCAGCGTGAGGGCCAACAGCTGACTGACACGAATGTTAACTAGCATGCTAGCATGCAAAAAAAAAATCGATAGCTGCATTCGTCACAAGTGGGAAAAATTTAAATCTGCATGGCACCTTCCTCCAATTGGCTCATTAGCTTGCTTAAACTCAACGTTGATTCTGATTCCGCAAAACTGGGTTGGGTGTGAAAAAGTATTTGCTGTTAACATTTTTTTTCATTCGGTTTTTCCAGTTACGAGTCCTTTTTTTAAAGCTGATCGTTTTGTGTTCATTTTGTTTAGTTCTTTTTTCGTAACAGATTTAATGTTTAGTATAGAGCTTAGAAAAAATTCGCAGTGTGAGATAGGCAAGAAGTAAGGCATGTAGCAACATCAGCACAGCAAAGGGCACTCTTTTAAAGTCAAGGAATGGCAAAAATATTTAAAGTCAAGTGATAGCGATTGCTGTATGATTCGTACGAATTTGGAATCAAGCACGGGCAACGCCGGCCATGCTGCTAGCATATATATATATATATATATATATATATATATATATATATGTGTGTGTGTGTGTGTGTATATGTGTGTGTATGGGGTGCGCCATTTTATATTTTTAATTTCGCGCATACGTATTGTTTGTTTTTGATTTTGTCGGCTGCATATTACAGTAGAGTCAATTTAAGCACCGTCTGTGAGAAAAAGTGTACCATGACGCAATCCACGCCGCCAGAAATTTGGAAACGGCATACTGTACTACACGGCATTCGTGCCTGAAGCTCCAATACGAACATTTTACCCCAGTCTTTGGGTTTCTTTCTGAGGAGAGTGCAGAGGATTCGCAAAGAGTTGGATGAGTTTAACGTCGATTACTAAGGTACGGCAGCTCGGAAATGTCACTCTGATCCTTCTGATGAGAAAAGAATTCGCGATTTTCTTAGTGAGAGCTTGAGACTCAACACTGAGGCATCCTTTGAGTAGGTAGTGCTGGGTCAAGAGTGTGGCTACTGGAACACCGTATGTCTGGCAATAGGACTCTGCACCATGCCACACAAGCAGGCGAACCCCATTCATAGATGACAGACAATATGTGCGACTATATCACCACTTACATCTTAAACCAACTAAACTCCTTGTAACACCAAAGATAAACCGATGGCAAGGATTATGGCAGTATCCAACAACTTAATCAAGGAAACCGTCCAGAAGAGTTGCAGGAGATTCCGAAGTCCTCTGGAGGCTGTGGTTGAAGCCAATGGACATTTTATTGAATAAATTTAGTCTTTCAAGATGTTTTTATGTAATTTTAACCTGTTAAAATGAGATGTCAGCGTTATTTTCATTTTCGCGTAATTTAGACGACAATTTACCCATAGCACCCTGTATATATATATTTGATATATTAGTCCATTTGATATATATATATATATATATATATATATATATATATATATATATATATATATATATATATATATATATATATATATATATATATTCTTTTTATACGTTATTTTCATACCATTTAGCTACAGATTTGACTTTGCTAACCAGACGTGTCTTTCATAGCTAAATGGTATATCACGTCAGGCTATATGACGCTTCCATGTAAGATACAGGTTCGATCCCTGTCGGGGGACATATTTTCAATGTAATTTCTCGGACATTCAAACCAGTAAAGGTAATTAATACTGTTTATTATAAACAGAGCATTTACTTAAATAATTGTATCAATAAAAGTAACGTATAAACTATATATATATATATATATATACTCTTCATTTATATGGCATGTACCTTTGGACGATCGCGTCTCTCCGTAACTTTTGAATTTTTATTGTCGCTCTTTGTTCCTATTCTGAATTCCATTCTGACAAATTAATTAAGTGCGTTACTGACTGTTTCTTCTTGCTTCTCTTACTTTCTCTCTGTCTTTTGAGAGTTAGTCTCTCCAAGCTTTTTGCCTCCTAATGTAACCCATAAATTTCAACTGTCTTTCTCTGTTTTGTTGTATTTTCTATTTTTCTTTCTCGTTTCTCACATATTTTATGCAAAGTATTTTTATCATTAGTCGGTAAAACCAAATCTCTTCTAAGCCTTACGGCCAAGTTGAAACACTGGTTCTCTTACGATCATCCTCTTGACAAATTTGGATCGCTTCTCGGCCTTTTGGCTGAGATTCGATCACGGCTACGTCTAGCTTGGACCGGCTCAGGCCTGGACCAGCTAGGACAAGCCAAGACCAGCTTTGACTAAGCTCTGACCGGCTTGGACATGCTATGACCAGTTTTGGACCAGTGGCCCGAGTGGAAATGCTCAGATCTCCCACGTTAAACCGACCTTGTGTCACATCCTGACTTAGTGGGAGTCAAGTAAATATCTCTCTTACGATCATCGGCGTTAAGCAACGTTGAACTGGGTCAGTACCTAGATGGGTGGCTGTTTCGGAATACCAGGTCTTGCAGACATGATTTGTCGTGTAGTGAAATGGATAACAGCTCGAAATTGGAAATCAGAGAGCCGAGTTCCAATTCCAGTCCAGTTCGCTACATTCATATAGGCGCAAATACACTTGGAAAAAATATGAATCCATCTCTTCTTCCTCTAGCTATGGGTTAATTAGTAGGACTTAGCAAATCCTTATTATCTCAAAAACAATTCTTACAATCTAAAAATATTTTCTGGCTTTAAATAGCCTGCAAAAGGTTAATACGCCGTAAAAGCATATCAATCGATATATCAATCTGTCGTTTCTAGTCTCTTCTTCATAGGTTAGTACTTATTATATATAGATATTTATTTATTGATTCTTCTTGTCACTGTGCAATGCACAATGAAATTGGACAGCAGACCCCAGGTGCAGCAATACACAAAAACACTCTATCGAATGAAGTAATGTAATAACGTTTAAGATATAATTAAAATTGTCAGTGTGCAGGAGCGTTCGTTTTACGCAGGTCCCAAGAATAAATGCTGCACTCCCTCTAACGGTTTCAACTTAGAACTAATAGAACTAAAATGTCGTCCTGAGGGTAACAGTTCAAACAAGTGGCACCTAGGATGCGGGCTGTCTTTCATTATGTTTTCAGCTCAGCTCTGCTCTGCTGCGGACAACAAGAATTTTAGAAATGTCCCCCAAGCAGCGAGCAGCCGATTATTTTCGGGGAAAACTCAGAAGGAGCTTATTTACACAACGAGAATTAGAAATGTGAAATTTCCCATTCTCGTTGTCACAGCAGAGCAGAAAAACATCGTGAAACACATCCCGTTTATATGATGCTGTATGTGAGCATTATAGTTTATGTATCTATAGATATATCTCTGTTATACTCATATACAATACAGCGTAACATGGATAAATTGTCGTCCAAATTACGCAAAAATGAAAACAACGACATCACATTTTAACAGATATATTTACCAAAATTACACAAAAAGCATCTTGAAATACAAAAGAGTAAATTTATTCAATAAAATCACCATTCACTTCAACAACAGCCTCCAGATGACTTCGAAATCTTTTGCAACTCTTCTGGATAGTCTCCTTGTTTAAGTTGGTGAATGCTGCCATAATCATTGTCTTCAGTTCATCTCTGGTATTACAAGGAGTTTTGTTAATCTCTCTCTCTCTCTCTCTCTCTCTCTCTCTCTCTCTCTCTCTCTCTCTCAACTGTGCCCCACACATAATAATAATTATTTTCTCATCTTGTTACATGTGCTATCTGTTTTTGTTGTTGCTGCTGTTGGAAGTGTTCAAGTAATATGGTTTTGTTTATTTGGTATAGTTCTTTATTTGTGATTCTTTAGCACTGATCTATATCATCTGATAAAGTATAGCCTTCTTCAAGGCCATCTTTAATCACTGACCTAGGAAAATGGTTGTATATATACTACTGATCAAAAGTTTGGGACCACCATGAATTGTTCCTCGAAGTTCATAAAAAAAAATAATAATTAAAGGGGTTGCAGTCTGGGTAGTTAGGTAGCCAGATGTAAGGGGTGATGTAGTTGCAGAAATTGTCTGACAGCTATGACTAGGTTCTCCTGCTTGTGTGGCATGGTGAAGAGTCCTGTTTACAGACATAGTGTTATCCAGCAGCCACCCTCTTGACCCAGGGCAGCACTACCCCCTCAAGGCACTTGATGTAGGCCTCCATGTTGAGTCTGAGGCCCTGTGGTAAGATGAATGGAAGAATAACGTTGTCATAACTAGTGATCACTCCAAACACCATGCTGTTGACCATCCAACTCTTTCCAAATCCTCTGCACTGTCTTCAGATTGACAACCAAAGACTCTGAAATGTTTGTATTGAAACTTCTGGTGTGAATGCCAAGGAGTACAGCATGTTTCCAAATTTCTGGCGGAGTGAATTGTGTCATGGTGCTCTTTTTCTCACAGACAGTGTCCAACTGACCCTACTATACTATTCAGTTAACAAAATCAAAAACAAACAACATACATGTGCAAAAATTAAAAATATTAAATGGTAAGGATTTACCCATTGCACCCTGTATATGCAAACCCTTACATAAAATTCAAACAAATTTTTCTACAAGCTTCAACCACGGCCGCCAGACGACTTCGGAATCTCCTGCATCTCTTCTGAATGGTCTCCTTGTTTAAGGCGGTGAATGCTGCCATAAACATTGCCATCAGTTCATCTTTGGCCTTACATGGAGTTTTGTTGGTCTTTTGCTCAACTGGGACCCATACAAATTAATCAAGGGAATTGCAGTTTGGTGAGTCAGGTGACCAGATGTAAGGATGATGTTGTTGCGGAAATTTTCTGACAGTCATGACTGAGTTCGACTGCTTGTGTGCCATGGTACAGAGTTCTGTCGCCAGATATAGGGACTTTCAACACCCACCCTATTAAGGCAGTTGATGTAGGCCTCCGTGTTGAATCTGAGGTCCTCACCAACAAATTCGGGTGTTCTTTTCTTATCAGAACGATCAGAGTGAGATTTCCGAGCTGCCGTACCTTCGTAATCCCCATTAGACTTATTCAACTCTTTCCGAATCCTCTTCACTTTCCTCAGATTAACGCCTAAACACTCTGAAATGTTCGTATTGGAGCTTCCGGTGCGAATACCAAGCAGCACAGTATGTTTTGTTTTTTTTAACAAATTTCTGGCGGAGTGAACTGCCTCATGGTGCTCTTTTTCTCACAGACGGTGCCTAAATTGATTCTGCTATACTCTGCAGTCGACAAAATCAAAAACAAACAACGCGCATGTGCGAAATTAAAAATATGAAATGGCGATAATTTGCCCATAGCCTCATACAGGGTTAGGCATAAGTCGCGCACCATATCGGGCCGAAGACGTCCTGTTGATTGGCCACTGAATTCACTTTGGATTTTTTTTTCTGTGAGGCCATTTGAAATCAGTTGTTTAAGAGACGCGGCCTGGAAAGATTGAGGAATATGGAGAAAGAAAGAATGCAGTAAAATGACAGAGGAAACTCTCCACCGTGTTAATGAATCATGCAAACACAGAATTGAAATGTGTTTTGAAAATTAAGAAATTTTGAACAGCACATATAATAATTAAATAACTAGTAAATAAAATTTTCAAGTGTAATTAATAAATTTAATAAATTATTAACCCGTTTACCCGTCCTGTATATATATTATACTAAACTTCATATAATACAAGGCTCGAGAGACACTCAAGATATAGAATAGAGCGGATAGATAAATACATTGGCTTGAAAAGGTTGACGTTATTGTTTTTAAGAAAGCATCCACGCTGGAGTCAATTCCACAAAGTAGCTGTTCTTTGAAAAAAAAAGCGTATCTGGTTAGAACTTTCTCTTTGCCATTGGAATACGGAGGAAACAGAGGATAATTCGAATTCGTGAAAATCGCACGGCGTGTCGAAACTGTAAATATCTGAACTGCTGGGACTAAAGAATGAGGGTCGTCTGAACATGTGTCATGGATATACAGATGGGTTAGCGAGAGGCTTATGACGTTACATATGCGAAGACGAGGAAAATAAGTGATTGTAACCCCAGACAAAATTGCGTAAACAATTTTGAATTTTGTCATGGTTTGGAAGTAATGATTAGCAGCTCCAGCCCAGATATGGTAGCAATAACTCCATTTTTAATCTAAACATGATAAACCATGGTAGGAGTCAGATAATTCTTTTGAGTGATTGAAAGAAGCAACCATTTTTCCATGATATTTTATATATATATATATATATATATATATATATATATATATATATATATATATATATACACATTGATAATGGTCACTACAAGCGCGTTGTGATTTGTTTCACGATTTGCAAACGCTTTTAATACAGCGTAGAAAATCTGACTTGCAGTTGCATAAAAATCGCAGAGACTAACACTTCCACACAAAAACAATAACGTGTCCGATGGCAAAAGTTGCTGGTGGCGCAAGGAGTGCCTTAGTCAATGAAACTGTGTTACCTCCACTGATTGTTTTCAAACGTTGTATGTAGAAATATATATATATATATATATATATATATATATATATATATATATATATATATATATATGTATGTATGTATGTATGTATGTATGTATGTATAAAATAGAATATAAGATATGACATATATATATTGCAAAAGGAGATTAAAAGATGCAATCAAAAAAGCACTCAATATAAAATTCACAAAAATTTGAGTTGCAAAGTAAAATGTAATCAGGAAGAACAAAACTCAAGATACCTAGGTTTCGACCGTTAGGTCTCCTCAGACAGATAGAATGAAATATTTTAGTTGATTCCACCACCATTATATACGAGTAACGGAAGTCAAGGGGAAAAAGGCGGAGGAGGGAAAGGTGGAGAAGGGAAAGGCGGAGGAGAGAAAGGTGGAGGAGGGAAAGGCGGAGGGGAGAAAGGTGGAGGAGGGAAAAAGCGGACGAAAACAAACATTTTCATCCAAGTTCGTACATACACAATAACTACTTACTAAGGTGTCTACATTTGGATAACACCTTGTTTGGGTGTGTGGGAATCGCCAACTTATCTTCTTGGCATAGTTTAAAGTAGCTTACTCGGACTCTGGATACACACACAGACATATATATATATATATATATATATATATATATATATATATATATATACATATGGATACACACACAGACATATATATATATATATATATATATATATATATATATATATATATATATATATACATATCTATGGACATATATATATATATATATGTATGTATATTGTTGCGAAAAACCATATTTTAAGTCTATTAACTTATAATATATATATATATATATATATATATATACATATGTCCATATATATATATATATATATATATATATATATATATATATATATATTCAATATTTAATTTGTTCGGACTGTTATCCTCATCTTTATTGTCATATTCCCGACGTTTCATCCGTTGTACGGTCTGGCCTTCTTCATGTCACCAGGAAAAGAGTAGATAGCGTAATAACTGAAACTGAAAAGCATGCCACGTGTAAGTCGAATGATGTAACCCAGTAGGCGAAATAAAGGGTTCGTTTCGAAATTCCGACGTTTATCACCTGAAGAGAAACGTCGTGAAAATTACGATAAAGATGAGGACAACAATCTAAAGAATGTAAATAGTTTGTGTGTGTGTATATATATATA
>OZ010572.1:79551048-80001048 GCA_963932145.1 Acanthosepion lycidas | reverse complement strand
ACAGATAAATTCACTTCCACTAGACAGGGGTGTTTGCGTGTTCTTTATGTCTATATTTTGATGTATCCGTTATTAGTTACATTTTGGTAGGGGGTAGGGATGTATTCTTCAATGAAATCTGTCATCCGTTAAATGCATGTCGTCTGGATTTTTTTTCATTTTATTGTTAACGGCAAAAATTCTTACGGCATTTTTTCTGTTTGTATATTGAATTTATATATATATATATATATATATATATATATATATATATATATATATATATATTGGTGGTGGTGAGTGTGTATTTTGGCAGCAAGTCTTTATTAAGCCATGTCTTATTAAAGACTACGGAACTCTTCTTGATCTTTTTCTCAGTTTTTTTCCTGCGTTCTCTTGTTTGGGTCTAAGTTGTTAAAGTGGGATCCCATTCGATAGCTTTTCTGCTGAGCACTTTCGGTTGTCCTCAACCGTCCTCATGGCTTTTTGTTTTAGTTTTATAGATAATATCAGACGATATTATTGGGTTAGTTTATTATTGGTAATGAGATGATTGAGTTTTTTTTTATTCGAGGATTAGTTATTAAATATTAAGAAACTTGCGTGGAGGCAAGAAAACCTGAGAAATAGTCCCGTAGTCTTTAATAACACATGCCTTAATATATATATATATGTGTGTGTGTATGTGTGTTTAATATATATGTATATATATATATATATATATATATATATATATATATATGCAATATATATATATATATGTAACTATGACAAAAATGTCACCTTACATATTATATATATATATATATATATATATATATATATATATATATATATATATATATATGCTAGATGTTCAAATTACGTACTATATGATTACATGTTGATACACGGATATTAACAAGGTACGTATCGTCGTCGTCATAGCCTCGCTTTAATTAATAAGAGCCACTGATAATGAGAACAGGATTTACGCTAATATTAGCCATAATTGCGATAATCATGATAGCATCGAATATGGCTTCCGAGAGAAACCGGGACTGTAAAGATTGCGATGCGTCCATATTTAGTTTCTTCCTATTTGACAAGTTCTAGACTGACAAAGTGTTGGGGGGTCTGATTATGACTCATAATTCTCCTAATTTGGTTTTGTCCAAATAAATAATGCTGGCAATATTTTATAGGTAACACCAGCAGCAGCAGCATTGCTGATAGCTTTAAAAATTATCTTTAGGTGTGAGCAAAATTTGACAGCCAGCGTCCTCACTTTTGATTAACTCTCGACTAAATACACAGTGGGAAACCGATTTTTAGTAATCTGAATTCAATATCGTCTTTTATCCTGTGTTGAGAAATTGCATCTACAAGCTGCCTCTATGATATAACAAGTGACTCCTTTTAAATTTGATTAAGATAGCAACAGAAACGAAGAAGATGACTGATAAATGATGATTCGGTTGGAAATCATAAATATTTTGCGAAGTTCAAAAAAGGTGAATTTGAATTGGAATACAGATCTATCATCGTTAGACAAAATATAGATGGTGACATGCACGCTCTTTTGAATGATGTATTCATTCAATCAATATTCAAATTAGTGGAAAATATAATTATGTTACTATTTTAAGAACAAAGCAAAAGACAAAAATGAAAGTGTCAAGTTAATTTTAAATTTACTTAACCAGAATACGATCCTAATAAGGAGCCGTGCTTTACAAAATCTAATACGTATGACTTGAATCTAACTTTTTAAAGTGCTTCCAAAGGTTTTTATTCGAGTTGCGTAGTAGTTTAATATGACAGACCTAAAACATCAAAAGATTAAAAAATCATGGGCGGTTCTAGAAGTCTGCCGCATCAACAGCAAACGCTAACCTTTTAGACTCTTTGCTCTGTAATTTAGTTGAGTATAAAAGAATTTAGTGTATTGCGAAGTGCCAAAACTTGGTGACACTGTTATTGTGAGATGTCACAGCCCTCGAGAACTGCATTTGAAGAGTAAAAAGAATATTTACGAGCCAGAGTAACCGTAAACTCATCGTGCTAAATGATAACTCTCGTCCATACGTTATTCTGCCGAGATGAAATCCATACCAGTTAGAATGGGACATACTTCCTCGTGCGGCATATTCACTAAAATTATCCAATGCTAATCCTGCACCATTTTTGGTAAAAGAAAATATTAAAATATTAGAATCTTCGACAGTCAAATTATACAAAATTTTGATGACAAATAAATATATCTGCTTGTCATTATTAACTTTGCAAAAATCAGTAAACCTTGGCATATATATATATATATATATATATATATATATATATATATATATATATATATATATATATCATCATCATCATCACCATATACACAAACAGAACCCAACTTAACCAAAGTGGTAGTGGAAGGTCCAGACCAATGAGAGTGTATGTGCGCGTCTACATGTGTGTATGTGAGGAAGTGTAAGTTTGTATGATGGTGCAGGCGGCCGATCTGAAACAACACACCCACCTGTTCCGTGTTGAAAGAATATCGCTACTTATATAAACGCTACAGTTTCGATACCGAAATAGAATGACAATTGTGTATATATGTATGCTGGAACGCATGGATATGTATCTGCGCCTGACCTGTTTATATGGGTGTGTTTGTGTGAATTAAAATGCATACACTTGTATCTATGTGTGTCTATGTATGTCACCCCAAACAAACACAGAAGAAAATTCCCCCTCTCACCACCAAACATAATCAAACACAAATAAGTATAAACAGATACATTTAAAAAAAATAAACAATTTTTATGATCGCAAAAGCATGAAACCTAGGGTTACAAACTAATATCCATACAACTGAATACATATATATATATGTGTGTGTAAAAAGTTAATATATATATATATATATGTGTCTGTGTGTGTGTGTGTTTGTGTGTGTGTGTGAAAAGTTAAAAGTTATATGTGAAAGGTTCGTATGACGATCGCAAAAGCGTGAAACCCAGGGTCACAAACTCACATCAATCCAACCAAATATATATATATATATATATATATATATATATATATATATATATATATATATATATATATATATATATATATTTGGATCCAGTGACTTGACCCAAATAGTTGTAAGTTCAGTACATGGCTACTGCAGTAGTGAACAAAAACTTGGAGATTTGAGTTAAAGGGAGATAACTGAGAAGAAGAATGACATGGATTTAGAACAATATACCCCTGTTGACGAAATAAAGCCTTCAGTTCGAGATTCCAATCACCTGAAGAAAGCCGGAGCGTACAACGGCCGAAATGTCGTAAATATGGCAACAAAGATAAGGATATAAATAGTATATGCATATATATATATATATATATATATATATATATATATATATATATATATATATACAAGGTCCATTTAGGTGAAACCTAGGTAGGTAGTTCCTGGCTCTTTAGGATTATTCTATTCCTTTGCACTAATTAGCGTATTGAGCACTCTACGTTTTATCTTAGTTGCTCGATTGTTTTTTTTTCTTTGGACTGGAAATTTAAGGCACTGGGTGACTATTTCGCCTTG
Source organism: Acanthosepion lycidas (assembly GCA_963932145.1). Lineage (NCBI taxonomy): Eukaryota > Metazoa > Mollusca > Cephalopoda > Sepiida > Sepiidae > Acanthosepion > Acanthosepion lycidas. The sequence goes on along the minus strand of OZ010572.1, from coordinate 79,997,498 downwards.
TTTGTATGTTTCTAGTTCTTTCTTTTTTGCCTCGGATACCAAATTGTTTTGATATACGTGCAAATTTTGCCATCCGAGTTTGTTTTTTTTTACCAATAATACCAAGAATAATTATTAGTATAATATATATATATATATATATATATACATATATATATATATATATATATATATATATAGAGAGAGAGAGAGAGAGATGAATATATAGTAAGAATACAAGTTAAATCTTAAAATAACGTGAAAGCTTAATATATAAAATAAACTGTGAGCTTAATGCCAAATTCGACAGAAACTAAATATAAGAATATTATCAATACCAAAATCTGCGACTCAGAGTTTCATGTAGCAACACTCAGGAGGAATTACCAGAGTTCAGCCTAGTCACCATTGTTACATAAAACTCTGGCTAGCTGATTTTGGTATTGATAACATATATATATATATATATATATATATATATATAGATAGATAGATATATATATAGATATATATATAGATATATATATATATATATTAAAAATCAGGAGCTCAATTAAAATACGCAACCTTGGTTTCGACCTGGCAGTCTCTTCTGGTGATATTTTTAAAAAATGACCACCTTAACGCTTTATTTAGAAAACACAAAGAACGCTACATAATTATTTTTCCAAAATAATTTAACAGGAGCATAACGATGGTAAAACATGATCTTGAGTGTAATAGAAAGAGAATACTACTGTTTCCTGGTCTGATTCAACTATGACCATTAACCTTATATATATGATAAAAATCTAGTTTTAAGTTATGCTACATGTATAGATAAACGTATTCAATATCGGAGTTATGCCGGATGTAAATATTAGGTTGGTGCAAAAATAATGACGTAATAATGTCGTTTTCTGACGTATTTTTTAACGTCAAAAAACGACATTATTACGCCATTATTTTTGCTCCAACCTAATAGAAAAATGGGCACTCAGGTCAACACTGAGCTGTGATAGTCTGTTTCATGCGTTAACACAATCTTCAGGCCATGTGGGTTCTATGTTGACTCGACTTTTTATATCTGCTGGTTCAATGTTGCACTAAGGGTTAAAAGGTCTCTAGTATTATCCTGACGTTTCAAACTATTCTAAAGGCTACAGAGTAGAATTTTTGATTCGGATGCGGTTATTCATAGCTCTTGTATAGTGTTGTTTGTTAACTTTTTACTCATTATTTATTATTGATTACTTAATTATTTGTTGTTGATTATTATTATTAAATTTATTTGTGATTATTTGTGCATTATTTAATTTATTTTTTCTTTACTTTTTTTTCTTTTCGGAGGTTCGTTCTCTTATTTGTTTAGTTTAAAATATCGGCTTCATCTAAAGTATGTTAGATTATCTGCGTTGTATATAGTGCAATATATTTAATTTTTTATATTAATATTTTACAAGGTATTCGTGATTGGTTTATGATATTTAAGTGACGTAATAAAAAATTGTTTTCGTGTCTGTATCTTGAGATAAGTCTTGATCGTTTATTTAGTAATTTGTGTGTGTATGAGATGGTTATAGCTATGTTCTTCTCCAAAGAGAATACACAGTTTTGGGATTTACTGTTGACATTTTTGGTGTATTTTAGTTTTCATTTTTAATTTCCCATACATGTTCATAAAGATTTGTACTGTTCGCGTGTTTACTATTTCTAAAGGATATTTTGTTTGTGTATTTTCTCTGTTTCCAGTTTCAGTTATCCCTATTTATACTTTTCTTTATTATCTGCTTATTTTACAGGGGCTTGATATATTATATTGTTTTGCAAGCAATTGCTATTTCGCACTTTGCTCTGTAGTTACAGGTGGGTTTGATTTGTGCGGGTGGTTTGTTGTGTTATGTTCTTGCTGTAAATATAGATGATTCTTACTCTGTTTCACACTTCACAAGATATTCAACAGAAACACATATGGAGTGCATTCCAATAGTTTGGGAATTTTTTTTAGGAGAGGCTGTCCTACATTTTTGTGGTTTTAGTATATTATAACTCTACATTAAACAAGCTGACCTGCTAACTTTTCTCATTCCAGATTGAAGAAAACGGCTGTAACATCGCTTTGGCTAGTTTGCAGAATGAAGTCCTGACATGAGGACAATTTTGAAGCTCACTATGCAATAAAGTTTCATGTTGACAATGTTTTTTATGTTATTATTATTGTTAATATTATCATTATTATTATTATTATCATCATTATTATCATGGTTATCACAACTATTATCATAATCACCATTGTCGTTATTGTTACATTTTTTCATCATTATATTTTCGCTTCCATCATCATTAAGGCTAAATTTAACACATCAATAACTATTATTTATATATCAATAATGATATCATAGAACTGTCCCATACTCTGCAGACCTTGCTCCCTATGACTTTTGGTTGTTACCGAAACTGAAGGAGAACTTCTGGGGCAATCATTTTGAAGACATTGAGAAGATGAAAGAGTCTGTGAAGGGTTCTGGATATTTTCACTTCCATGGGACCTTCAACAAGTGCATTGAAGTCAGAGGATCCTACTTTAAACTTTTTTTTTTTTAGAGTTTTGTATTTCTTTGAAATTAATTAATGTCTCTCCTGAAAGTCTCAAAACGTCTGGAATACATATCGTATAATTTTGAATTGTTCTATCAAACTTCTGCTGTCCATATCATTACCCCTTCTTCCCTTATTTACCTGGACACACCTGAAACTGTAAAATGTTTGCAGGACATATAATTCAGATAATAAAAATGATCTTCCCTTTCATCCTGCAACAGCGGAAGTCAAAATTATTAATTTCCAAATGAGAGAGATGTTTAAAGTCTTTATGTCCATTGAGGAGATTTATATGTTCTGAGTTTAGGTCTAATTTTTTGAGATAATACGTGACCCCAGCAGAAAAGGGATAGGCCAGACAAATTCTAGTGTCTTTGCCATGGTTGCAGAACGAATGAGTTAATGCGATACGTGGTACTCACATATTGTCTTCTGCACTAACTTTGAGAATGTTATAGAATCAGGTCAATACTATTTCATTTTCAAAGGGCGTTTGTATTAAATGTCAAATTAAGAAAAAACACATTACAATTGCTATAGAGCAATATTATTTCATAATTTCCATATTCGTGGCGAATAATTTTGGACAGAACCAATTTTTAGGAAAATCTATAACTATTAATATAACAGAGCGAAACTTCTAAAATGTTCACGAATTATTCAAAACTAAACACGGAATCAACTATTTATGGTAAATTCAGTAAGTACTTTGAAATATTCACATTACCTTAGAAAATATGCAAATATTCAGAGGGGGAAAATAATTCTGTCTACACTTGTATATATTATTAGGTTGGTGCAAAAATAATGACGTAATAATGTCGTTTTTTGACGTATTTTTTAACGTCAAAAAACGACATTATTACGTCATTATTTTTGCACCAACCTAATACAATAAGTTTCCCTCTGTACAAAGCGTGGGATGCACTCAAGTTAGAGAGTTACACATTTATGCAGATGGGAGAGGAAGATAACGGTTAACCCTAAACTTAAATAGGTTAAGATTGTAGTGATCCGGGAAACATCCTCTTGGGAATTGGTTCTACAGGGCAGTAGTTCGTGGAAGAAGCTGTTCGAGTAGTATTTACTCCTCAACATAGAAACACAGAGGGAATGTGGGCGTTTCGCTACAATGTGAGTGACATGGGGGTTCTTATCCGTAACCGTTAGAACTGACGGTATCAATGAATGTAGTTCGTCCGAGCATTATCCATGGAAGTAGAAGTGAGAGGCTTGAAAAATAATTTCCCCACCCCACAAGGACCCGGAGACGCTTTTGGAATCTATAAAGACTGGAGAGTGAAGAAACCCTTGTAGGACATTTTAAATTATTTATAAACGTTCAGGCATAATTTTTGTGATGTCAACGAACACTAGTTGACACTTCTGCAATGCTCGTTGTAGTAGAGACTTTGTAATCACAGATACAACTATAGTAACGCTGTTGAACAATACTGGTGGCAGATGCCTTCGAATAACACTCGCACTTGCTCAATAAAACTCGCTCGAAAAAGAATCCGTATAGTGATCAGTATAGGGAATAGTACAGAGAAATAGTATAGTGAATATTATAGAGAATAGCGATTGGTATAGTAATAGGGGATAGCGTAGAAATACTGAAATATTCACTAACTGCCCCACGCGGTCGGATGCGGCACAAGGCCAAGTTTATTGTGGGGTACCGAGCCCGTAAGCTCGGACAAAAATTCCCCGTAGGCCCCGTTATAAAAACGGGGTCGGGTAGCTGTCTACCACCCCAGACGAAATTCTGCCCTTCGGCACAGCCTCCTCTGGGTCCCTCTCTGCCCGTAGTAATCCGGGTAGTGATTAGTATAAAGAAATAGTATAGTGAATAGTATAGAGATTAGCGATTCGTATAGTAATAGAGGATAGCATAGAAATAGTGATCACCTAGACGCCACGCTAATTCTCATGTATACATTTCCTTTACCATCACGTGATTTACTCATTCCAAAATGGAATCGCCTGTGTTTGCTCTCCGGCGATCCATGTTCAAACTCCAGCGTCGGCAGCTTTACTTTATTCCTATACGACAATAATTCTCTAAAATATAGAGTTTAGCGTTAAATTTTTATGAGAGAAAGATTCATGATACGTGTCTTTGAGTTAGAAACTGAAGAACGACACACACTTGTGCTTATATTGTAAACAAATGCTGGAATATAATTATTCATTAATTTGCATCCCATGAATGTATTACATAAGTAATAATAATAAAAGAGTGATATTTTGTTTATGCATATTTTCTTCTTTTGAATTATTCATTTAAAGTTACGACAAAATATAAGCTTAACGATAAGTGAATTGCATAAGTATATTATTATATGTGAATCATTATTGTGAAACAGTTTACGCTGTGCACGTGTGCATTTAATTGCATTAATTAATAGTATAATTGATTCTAAAAGGTTTTCTTCTTTATCTATACATACATACATACATACATACATACATATACGTGTGTGTGTGTGTGTGTATTTATGAATTTACAACTACGGTAGTAAAGCCATCCCATCAAGCACAATTTAATGATTGATATTTAATATAGACGCCATAGAGGAAAAGGCAAATGAGTTAATTATCCCTGCAATATATATTAGTTTATACGAGATGACCATCATCTATTTAGTTTTACATAGATAGATAGATAGATAGATAGATAGATAGATAGATAGATAGATAGATAGATAGATAGATAGAAAAAAATGGGGGAGATAGATAGATTGATATGTAGATAAAAATTATGTAATTAGATAGATAGATAGATAGATAGATAGATAGATAGATAGATAAAACTGGCGTAAATAGGTAGGATATATAGATAAACTAACTAGATAGATAGATAGATAGATAGATAGATAGATAGATAAAACTGGCGTAAATAGGTAGGATATATAGATAAACTAACTAGATAGATAGATAGATAGATAGATAGATAGATAGATAGATAGATAGATAGATAGATAGATAGATAGAAAAAAATGGGGGAGATAGATAGGTAGATAGATTGATATGTAGATAAAAATTATGTAATTAGATAGATAGATAGATAGATAGATAGATAAAACTGGCGTAAATAGGTAGGATATATAGATAAACTAACTAGATAGATAGATAGATAGATAGATAGATAGATAGATAGATAGATAGATAGATAGATAGATAGATAGATAGATAGATAAAACTGGCGTAAATAGGTAGGATATATAGATAAACTAACTAGATAGATAGATAGATAGATAGATAGATAGATAGATAGATGCGACTGGATTTCGAGTAATGCCACTGCTTGGTTTATATTCAAATATGGGTAGCTCGTTAAAACTGATTTTTTAACAATCTTTTTTTCCAGATGAATGTAGAGCTACATTGGATGAATCTGTTGTTTGAGCAAGAGATTAAAAATTTCTATAAAATAATCAATGAACACGAATTAAGATACATACATTAGACTGGCAGTTAAATTTCTTAAAAGCAGTAAAATCAAAAGTCTCTTAAACGTTGATGTCAAATTCTAACGTAAATACATTGAACTTTGTAAATTCTTTCACAAGTGATTTTATGAGCGCCACCGATGAGAAGAAAGAAGCTTTAATCTACATATTAATATATATTGTTCAAAGCTATCTATTGACCGCCTCTGCCAAAACGCTTTTCATAGCTCGGACCTTCTAGAGATCAATCAATAGAAAAAACAAAACTTGTGATTCATCATTAAAAGTGGTTTGTGTTAGAATGGAAATCAATAATTGTTATATTACCACAGTACAGCACGTTTATTGTTTTGTCTCCCTTTATTCACTGGCTTTTACTTTTAGTATATTTTATATCAATCACCGCTTAGACCACGTCTTTTTCAGCCCTTAAAAATTTACGCAACCGGGCAATTAAGCGACAGACTTAAGGCATTTTTTGAAACGATTCACCCTAAGCTAGGTGATAATGCCACTAGAAAGCGGGATTTGGATTACAGTGAGTAAAATAGAATCAGAAGACTTTAGTGCGGAAGACTGGGAAATTGAAGGGCTGTGAAAGTAAATCCAGACAGAAAATCCAAAGCAGACCCCTAAAGGCGGTTCGCTGGCAACTTTCTAGCAACTCCTGCAGCCAAGCCGACCTTAAATGTAACGTCTTGCGTTCCTTTGTATCTTGTCGTTATGACCGAGTGGGTGACCATGTAGTCTGGGCTGCGCACGGCCTTCATATGCCAGACAGAAGATTGACGTTGCATTTACATTTTTGGAGCTTGTAGTTATCAGCGAAGCAAGAAATCAGAAGCAAAATCTGTTGAGAAAAGAAACTCTTGCAGTAGAAGTGGCGGTTGCTAGTTCAACAGGAAAACGATGAGACCTAATTGCCATTCTAGTAGAACGCTTAAATTCATGCAGACGTGGTACCAGAGAAAAAAGCTCATCAGAGCAATTGCCATGAAAATATTTGTAGAAAAGACAGAAAGAGGGAAGCCACATCATGTTGGCTATTAAGTGACTGAAGTTGAGATGTCTGGTCAAGATCGATTACAGGTCCTTCTTTGAATTTTGTCAAGAATCTCAAGATGTTCACTAGTATCACCAGACCAGATATGACAACAGTATTCAATGCACGGACGAATGCTAGATTTACAAATGTGCAAGATGGATTCTAATTCCTAATTCTATTCCGAAACGATAGCATTGCCGGTATGTATCTTAAGCTTTTTCTCTAAGCGTTGGTCTCATTTAATATCACATTATTTGAACATTTTTAATGTTACCACTTCGTATATATTTATTTTGCTAATTGTCCTTTGTTATGTAGAACACTTTCTACCACGTGTTAACTGCCCTCACAGTGTGTCATTTCTTAACCATATTGTAACTTCATGTAACTTTCGTCTTTCAGTAGACTAAACGATTGTAAAAAATGATCGTCAGCAAACTAGTCCTTGATCTGACGATAGACTGCATCCAACAGCAAGGCCTCTGATTGGTAAGTTTAGAAGTGCGTTGAAGCGTATCTTGTTTGCTGTTGTTCCCAGGTTCATCCTGGCCCAGAGTGGTAACACCTGTTAGGGTCCCAACTATGAACAAATAGACAAACTGGGGTCAAAACAGACTTAGAATATAAAAATGTTATAGTAAAAATACCAGCAAAATATTTTCATAGTTAAAAAAAATTACCAGCAATACATTTTTGTAAAAAAAAATACCGGAAAAGCATTTTTGAAAAAAGAAAACTACCAGCAATTCATTTTTGCAAAAGAAATTAGTTATGCTTTCAAAAAATTAAATTTCTGCATTAAATGACCCATAAGTAGTTGATATGCTGCTAAACAAACAGACTGTCAGCAAACTACTTGCTACTTTGTGTTCCCGTTTAGATCCCGGGTCTCGTCTGAACATAATCATGTTCAGCCTTCAAGCTCCTTTGTTTTCTTCTTTCCTTCCTTTTTTATCTCTTTATTTTATTATTCCGATTATTCTAGTCTCGGTTTTTGTATTTCTTTCTTTTGCTTTCGACTTCCAATAAACCTGCTGATAAACAGGACTGTCTTCAGAGTTTTGATTGTAAGACGTTTATTTGACTGCCAGAAGTATGCGCGCAGAAGTGACGGAGGCGTATCGTGAGGCAGTGCATTAATCAACAAAAGAAAAGGGCTGGAAAACAATAAAAACCACGCTGAAAGGAACTGGAATGGATAGTAAAAGAACAAATATTGCTTACAGCTACAAAAGATAGGGAGTTATGGTGAACCATGATCATCTCCTACCTGGGTGGATACGACGTCACATAAAAGAATGCCATACACCCAAATAAACACCTAAAATATCTTTAGGAAATGCACACTTGTAGTTCTTTCTTAAAATTTTGATTTTATCCAATCATAATTGCTTCGTTTAATTCTTTTCTTTAAAACATCATTCGCTTATTTCATTCAAGATATTCGTACGTTTCTCTTCCGATATTTTCTACACTGTTTCTTTTAAAAAAATTTATGTCTATCTACATTGCTTCAAATTTTTTATCCGTCGTCTTTCTTCCCTCTTTCTTTGTCTGTGCTCCACTGTCGTCTGCTTCCTGATCTAAATTTACTCTTCTATTTTCCACTATTATCTCCAAGCATTATTATTTTATGGGGATGAAAGCAGACTGTGGAATTTAAACAAATCAAAAATTTAAGAAGGAGAAATATTTTGAACGAAACGACCCCAAAATTTGTAGAAATACATTTATTTATTCATTTTTGCAATTGACTACTAATAAAAGCTTCACAGTTTTTTTTAACTAATAAATATTTCACCATTGAAAAGAAAATTAGTAATTACTTACAAAACTACTTCGAAAATAGCTAAAAAATGCCAACGATATCTGCCGCAAAAGATTGCTACGGACGAAACAGTTTAGATTAGATAGGATAAATATAGAAATGTTCTTCCTCTATGCACCATGTCTCTTCAGGACGTGGGTGACAATGGCTCTCCACGACTTCCTGTCCACTGTAGCTCTTAGCAAGCTTTGACGTTTTGCTATCTCTCCTAATCCCTGTTCTGCCAAGTATTTAAACAAACTTTCCTCTGGCTCTTTTGACTTCGATCTCTTCTGTGTGTTTCAAATTCTCCAAGCATCCTTTCCTCATTATCTGCCCTAAAAATGTCAGTTGTCTCTTTTTGATTCTAAATGTCCTTTTTGATTTCATTTTCCCTAAAACTTCCTCGTTACTAACATGTTCAGTCCATAGGACTATCAGCATTCTTCTGTAGAACCACATTCTTATTGCCTCAAGTCTGTTCTTCATCCGTGATATTTTTGAGCATTCACTGCCATATAGGAGGACCGATATTAAATCAAAGTCTAGCATTCTTTTCTTTGTTTCTGGATAAATTTTCCTGATTCTTAATACATTGCTTAGCTTTCGGAAAGAAAACGTCTTGATTCTGAAAAAGCTATCGTTCCGGATAAAATTCCTGTAGTTTTTGTTAAGAAACTTAGAGCAGACCTATCCACAATCTTGGCAAAATTGTTTAACCACTGCCTGAAAGAAAAATGTCTTCCACGTCTACGGAAAGTGTCAGCTTTATGCCCAATTACAAAAATGCGAGTGAACCCTCATCCTGTCTCAACCTCCTCAGCGTCGTCAGCAATTTTTTAAGGATATCATCAAGAAGGTTAACAATCATCTCTACAGAAATAACATCCTTTGCGACAAACAGTACGATTCTCCCTCCTCCATCTCCACTGCTGATGTCTTAACTGTTATCATGCATAGAATCAATGAAACTCTGAATGATAATTTCATCACCTGAGGTATTTTGAAGCCATTGGGTAACATTGCTCACCTTCGATGATCAGACGAGATGCCGTTTTGTGGCAATAATTAACGCGGAAATGCAAATACCTTTGGCAACGGAAAAAAAAACTCCATCTCCAGCTATGAGTTAAACAGTAGGACTTGTGCCTGGAAAAATTATTTTTATTCACCAAAAAGTGTTACTCGAAAAAAGGTATTATTTTTAATCCTTTCACATCAAGCAAGGCAAGCTTTACGGAGTGTGAAAAAATATGAGAAAAAGAAAACGTTATTACGGCCAGAGGACAATAAAAGAAGACAGAAGATGACAATTGACATTGCATTTCAGTTTTTTAAGATGCAAGTTGACTGAGAAGTAAGAAGCCGGAAAAGAGTTCCACAAGCGGGAAATGCGATAGAAGAGACTGTTAGCATAGAATTTACGGTTACGCCTAGCCATTTTCCAGGTGTAAAATAAGTGGATTTGCCTGCCAATCTAGTACTACGGTACCATGAAAATATTTATAGAAAATCCATAGGAGAGCTACGTTACGGGGGTGAGAAAGTGACTGAAACCAATTTGCCAGGTCGTGACCGATAAAATTGCAGATCAATCAGCAAAGCGTATAAGTATCTCATTACATTTTCCCCGGCTGTTAACGCTACCGGCACTCTTAAATTCCTGATTGTCTGCATCGGGCCTTATATTAACCCACGCTACTTCAAGATATTGATTGATTTACTTTACGGCTTATCAACCCTTTGTGAAGTTTTTAAGCCCAAAACATATTTCGGATTGTAGAAGGTTGCTTGCAATCGAAACTCTGAAGACAGTCCTGTTTATCAGCAGTGTTCTTGAACGGTCCCCCATCAAGTACTAACCAGGCCTGATATTGCTTTATTTCGAACAAGAACCATGTTTATTGTGATTTGAAAGACATGCATAACAATATTATTATTATTAATAATAATAATAATAATAATAATATTACAATTACGCAAGTCGACCGCAATCTAGATTATAGCTATTGTCAAATCCATCTTCTTGTGGATAGATGCATAGTATGTGCAACACCAGAACTACATACGGTTTAAAATACCGAGTCTACCGTGCTATTTAACACCCCTGTGACGCGCCAGGAAATTTTTCTCTCCGGAATCGATCCTTCAGATCTACAAATCAACAATTCGCCCTTACATGGAGTATTGCTGCCATATATGGTCTGGAGCCCCTACTGTTTGCCTTGGGGTTCTTGATAAGCTCCAGAGGCGGATATGCAATATAATTGGCCCTGTTCTGGCATCTCGTCTACAGTCGCTCTCTCACAGACGCGCCGTCGCCTCTCTCTGTCTTTTTTACAAATAATTTCATGGTAATTGCTCCGAGGAGATGCATTCGCTGGTTCCCAGACTTCATGAATTCAAGCGCCCTAAGAGGCTGGCATCCCGCTCTCACCCCTTCACTGTCGAAACTACTAAATGTAGCCGTCTCTTCTACTCCAATAGCTTCATGTCTCGCACCTCTCGCCTGTGGAACACCCTTCCCTATTCTAGTTTCCCTGAGAGCTATAATCTCCAACTATTCAAATGTAATGTCAATCGACATCTCTAGTTGCCTTGATCTATCCACTATCCTTCTCCTCATCCTTTCCTCTATCACTCCTATCTGATCTTGCTCCAAATCTTCTGTAACCCCTTGCGTCCTAGTGGCTTCCCGCCTTGATTGGGGTGAAAAGCTTAAAAAAAAAAAAAAACATATCTGGAGCGCAGGGAAGAGATGGATTCATACCTTTACCAAGGATATTTGCACAAAATTGAATGCAAAGAACTTGGCTGGAATTCGAACTCGGTTCACCGATTTCACTTATCTTTGCACGAACTGCACATCGACCACATATAACGTGTCCTTTTTTTCATATTGTTTTCTGGGAGAATTTCTCCCTGCCGTCCGAACACACTTACCAAGTGTTCGACTCAAACAACGTGCCTTATTGCTTGTCTCACACGGTATGAAAGGCTGCCAATCCAATTAAAATCGCCTGACGAGGCTATCAATTGATTGTTGTTCCCACTGAACACTACTTCAATGTCACAGCCGCTGGATGAGAGAATCATCGCGACACTCAAGAAATATTATCGCCGTAACGTGTTGCGCGCCGTCGTCAGTGAAGTCATCGCATACAAAGTATTGTCTTAAGTTATCAAGTTATTCACAGTGAAAGGCACTTTGCTCTTTATTCAAGCTATCAATAGTCGCAAGGTTTTGGTACAATGGTTTTGAGTGCTGGCAGCCGTGATAACAAGAAAGATACACGTTCGGATCAATGGGTGACCATTAAAATCACTGAGAACTGCAAACAGTTAAAGCTAGAAAACTTTCAAAGTCTGAGATCGATGTTTGCGTAGAATCTAACAATATCAGAATATAGATACTCAACGATTAACTGACTATGATCATTGTCCCGGAAGAACAGCGATTGGGAATCAATCTCACCTCAGACCTCATAACGAAACATCGCTAAAGAAGAAAATGGTCGGTTCCTTGGACTACCATGCTATATTTTTACCAAAAGCCAGATCAGACCCAAAATGGAATTTTGCTGCCATCTCTAGGCTTCGATTGCACAACCCTCACTTTCCAACTTTGACAGAGTACAAAAGTGTTTGGGCGGACTTGTGGGAGATGATGTGTTTTCCACCCTACGGTCCGTTTCCCCACAGACGAAACGTTTCTAACTTCACTTTACTCTATCGCTATTTTCATGACAGATGCTCGGTTCCTCAGTCTCATCAGTTCAGACATTCACATCTACATCAAGCCACGTCCACTGAGTCGATTCATCTTCATTCCTTTCACATCCCATATTTAAGAGGAAGTTCCACTTAGCTTATTCTCCAGAACATACATTGCAGAACATACTACCAAGAGGATGTTTCCTCGGTCACCGCAATTTTGACTTCTTCATGTCTATCTATCCTACATATCCACCTAATATGTTCATCTTGGTCCCTCCTTGTAACCCCTTACAGCAACTACAATTAGTAGGCCTCCATCTTAAGTGGTTTTAGGCGTCATATTGGAGGGTAGAAATAGTAACAAAAATATACAGGTGCTGTAGATGGTATGGAATGTCAAACCACCTACATTCTCAGTTAACGATGCTCTTGATAGTTTATGGCTTTTTGTATAACTAGAATTATTTTTTGCAACACACGTCAGCGTGTTGAAATCCTCGCAGTATTTCGTATTGTTATTGCTAACATTTTTGTCGCGTTTTACATACTTTACGTTTCATTTAATTTCGCAAACCAATTAGTAAAATTTTTAAAAACTGATTTGTTTGGGAAAATACTTTGACAAAAACTCCTGGTTTAATAATTTCTTTAATTTACTTCAATTTTATAGTATTTCATGGTAAGCAATATTTTTTAACAAAATCTATTTTTCTCCTTTTTAACAACGAAGAATAAATTCTTGGGATTTCTTATTCTTGAGCATGCACCATACACTGGTCATGCGTAAATATTCCAACTTTTTGAAACGTTTAACCTCGTGATTAGTTTATAGTTCTCGCAATCGCAGAACGAACTGAAAACTATATTCTTGTATATAAAAACTTAAAGGAAACATATGAAAAAAACAATATTGCATTTTTATTAAATAAGTATGTTATTTTTAATCATTAAATTGTTTTTAAATTAGTGAAAGTATTAAAATTACATTAAAAAATAATGAAAATGTATTATATTAAGCCACCCACCCTCGTAAAACCAACTGTACTTTGTATCCCTGTACCTGTTTACAATTCTCCCCAAAATTTAGTTTTGATCGGTCAATGTTTGGATATTTTGGACGGTGTGACGTACGGACGGAAGTCACAGAAGCTTATATATAAATGTTCAGAAGTACAAGTGTAAGTTGCAGTATCTTCCTCAAATGCTGTCGCTGGCAAAAGCAATAATTGAACATTAATCAACAGCGCCTGGTCGCTTTCCTCACAAAACAATAAGCAATCCACGCCTCAATGAACTTTATTGACATGTACTTAGCGTCTCCGACAAATTCAGTGCACGTCTTGCGCACGCGCGTAAATATCTGACATTTGTTTTCTGTTATTATGTCATGATTCCTTCCTTATTTTATCAACTCCATATTTTCGTTATTTAAACGATAGCATAGTTTTACTTGTAAAATAAAATATTCCGAATTATTAACCAATATCCTGTGTTCTGATATTTTTTAAGCAAAACTATGTAGGACCTTGTTTCTTTCTCTCTCTCTCTCTCTCTCTCTCTCTCTCTCTCTCTATATATATATATATATATATATATATATATATATATATATATATATGCATATATATATGTCTATATATATATATATATATATATATGTATATATATGTCTATATATATATATATATGTCTATATATATATATATATATATATGTATATATATATGTCTATATATATATATATATATATATATATATATATATGTATATATATGTCTCTCTCTCTCTCTCTCTCTCTCTCTCTCTATATATATATATATATATATATATATATATATATATATATATACATATATATATATATATTTGAATAAAAACAGACCACTTTAAGGTTCTATGTAATAAGCTATTTCACTACAACCCCTTTAACAGGGCTATGGATCATCAGACTTTACTTCCAAAGGTTGAAATGAAAAATGAAAAGAAATTCACACGTTTTTGATGGACCTCATCAGCAATATGTAAAATTAACGAAGTGGGGAAGTAAGGTGGGAGAGAAGATAATATATATATATATATATATATATATATATATATATATATATGTGTGTGTGTGTGTGTGTGTGTGTGTGTGTGTGTGTGTGTGCGACCCTGGGTTTCACGCCCTTGACCACCTTATTTATCTATTTGTCTATCTGTTTATCTAATATCCTCTGTCATGAGCAAAATTATGACCTTATTACTTTCTCTCTATCTATCTATCTATATATATATATATATGTATAATTATGTATGTATATATATATATATATATATATATATATATATATATATATATATATATATATATATATATACATACATAGACACACACACATATATGTCTATCTTTCTATGTATTTATCTATTTTCACTATTTAGATCTTGCTTTTTACCCTCTTCTTGACCAGCTTATCTATCTATCTCTTTGTTTTTTCTCTCTCTCTCTCTCTTTATCTCTCTGTTTATGTATGGATGTATCTATCTATCTATCTATCTATCTATCTATCTATCTCCTTGTTTTTCCCTCTCTCTATCTCACTGTCTATCTTTCTATGTATTTATCTAATTTTCACTGTTTAAATCTAGCTCTTTACCTTTGTCTTGACCATTTTATTTATTTATTCATCTATCTCCTTGTTTTCTCTCTCACTCTTGTTATCTCTCTGTCTATCTATCTATTTATCTCTCTATCTTCTTTTTTTTCTCTCTCTCTCTCTCTCTATCACTCTATCTATTTTCACTGTTTAGATCTTGTTTTTTTACCTTCCTCTTAACCACCTGCCTAATCTATCTCCTTGTTTTTTGCTCTCTCTCTCTCTCTCTCTCTCTCACTCTCTCTCTCTCTCTCTCTTTCTCGCTCTCTCTTGTTATCTATCTATCTATCTATCACTCTCCGTCTAGTTTTTTTCTCTATCTCTTCACTTACTTTTCTTACTTTTTCTATGATATTACTTATAGTGATTGCCATTTTAACTCGATGACTATTAAGTCAAGAAAGATGTATAGTTAGTCTGGCTGTTATCGACGCGATAAAATCGGAATCAGTGAGGAGCCGAGTTCGAATTCCGGCCTAGCTAATTGCGTTCGCACTAATGTCCTTGGGAAATCCATGCCTCCATCTTTTTTCCCTCCACCCGAGACATGGATCCTTAACTTGTCTACGAGAAACGAAAATGAATTCCAAACCTTAAAGAAAACAACGAAAAACCATTCCCCTATCTTTCCCAAGAAGTCATGAGAATTCAAAGGGAATAAAGAAAAAGGAATCTGTAGCGAGCAACGATTAGCTGTGCCCTAAAGAGATATGACATTTCAAAAAATATATAACTTTTTCTTACTTATTGGTAGTTTTATTGATATTTACTAAGATTAGTTTTATATTAGCATAAAGAAAAATATCGAGCATACTGTGAGAATTGAACTCACGACTATTATAACAACAGCAAACTAGACTAGCTCGCTAGAAATTGCCACACGCCGAAGAGCCAATGACTAAATAGTTATAAGAGTAAATGAGGTAAAATTATATTAATCCAATGTTTCATGTGGTCAGATCATGTCAATATCTACCTACCTACCTATCTACTCGTCTGCTTTGAAAATCTGCGTTCGATATCCCGGCTTTTAATCTTGAATCGAACACCAATCACTAGCGCCAATCTAAAATATCCAGCTACCTCAGCTCTTACGTCGACCTAAATATTAGGTTGTCATTGATAATTTCTGTTTTTGTTTTTCAACTTTATTCTACAAACTACAATTGCATTTTATTCAGATATATATATATATATATATATATATATATATATATATATATATATATATATATATATATATATATATATATCCATTTATATACAATGAACTGACATTCACAGAACAGAAAGTAAAAGGGGAGGGTGGGAAGACAGCGGGCCATCTATCTGACCAGTTTTGTGAATGAATAGCATAATTTTTGGCAAAAAGACAAATTTTTACTAAACTGGACAGTTAAGTAGTCCGCTGACTCCATACCCGTCTATTTTGCCTTCTGTCCTGTGAATATCAAATTCGCCAAACCCAAATTAGTAAGCTTGCTAAGCTTTACACCGCCTCGGGATGCCCAATAATGATTTTCCAAGTGTAGCTTAGATGTAAGTAAGGAGCACCCAGGGAGGATCGAACTCACTACTGAGTCGTAATTGTTCTAGCGAGACAAGCTTGCTAATCATTACACCGTCTCGATGTACATATACATATATAAATGCCAAAGAATTGTGGCTTTTAAATCTGACTGTTCTTATATATATATATATATATATATATATATATATATATATATATATATATATATATATATATATATATATATATATATATATATATATATATATATATATATATATATATATATATATATATATATATATATTCTTCAACAGGAACAGCATTAAGGTTACAGCTGCACTAGAAACCTTGACCAATATATAGCCTAAGATAATACTGTAACCCTAAACAAATACTTAAGCAGCACTAATAACAACAGTAGCTCTCATGATCAAAAATATAATTGCTGTAAAGGGACCATCTGTCCTATGAATGGCAAATGTATGTATAAAAGAGTTATCTATAAGACCAGCATCAGGCATAATGACCAAATTAAATTTTATTTCAGGCCAACTGCAAATAATTGGAAAAAAATTTTTTATCATCAAAAAATGGCCCTTAACAACAAAAAAATACAAATGCCACAGTGCTCTCAAATTTTTACTGGGGCATCAATAGAAATACCTATACACTGCCATTGAATTGGGAATTTGTCACTAAAATCAATCCATTTTCTATCCGGAAGGACCAATGCAATCTGTGTTTACTAGAAAAAAATTTCATCCTAAAACACATTAATAATTTATAGACATATGTTTATTTTTATAATAATCCTTTCTAGTTGTCGAATTAATTTGTTGATTACAACGATTACAGTTACATTAAGTTTGTCTTCGCAATTCACCCCTGAGGATGATCTCGGAAGAAACCGAAAGTACATGGGTTCAAAAAAACATACGGCGCCTTACTTGATGAATATCAATTTAAATTCAAAATGATAATTACACAACTAGAAAGTATCATTATAAAAATAGACTTAATATGTCTATATTATTTAATGAAACATACTTGAATGAAGACATGATTTCTAATTATATATATATATATATATATATATATATATATATATATATATTTATATATTTACATTTGCCATATTTCTTCAAAACTTTGTCGGGATTGTATATCCTATTGTATGCACACACATATACATACTGGGTGCGATGTGTAAATTGTCGACATTTTATATTATTAATTTCGCGCATGCGCGTTATTTGTTTATATTTTCGACAGCACAGTATAGTAGGATTAGTCCAATACGAACCTTTCACAATGTTTGGATGTCAATCTCACGAGAGTGCAGAGAATTCGGAAAGAGTTGGATGAGTCTAACAGTGATTACGAAGGTACGGCAGCTCGGAAAGCTCACTCCGATCGTTCTCATAAGAGAAGAACTCCCGAATTTGTTGATGAGGGCCTTAGACTCAACACAGAGGCCTACATCGTGCATTGGTGGTGGGGGATATTGCTGCCATGGGTCAAAAAGATGACTTCTGGCAACAGGACCTTGCAGCATGCCACACAAGCATGAGAATCCATCACCATCAGCACATCACCCCTTGCATATGTCCACCTAACTTACCAGATTGCAGAGGCACAGTTGAGCGTGAGACAAACAAAACTCTTTGTAATACCAAAGATGACCTGAAGGCAAGGATGATTATGGCAGCATTCATCAACTTAAACAAGGAGACCGCCCAGAAGAGTTGCAGGAGATTCCGAAATCGTCTGGAGGCTGTGGTTGAAGCCAACGGCGATTTTATTGAATGAATTTATTCTTTAGTATTTCAAGATATTTTTGCGTAATTTTGGTAAATATATATATTAAAATGAGATGTCAGTGTTATTTTCATTTTTGCATAATTTAGCGACAATTATATCCATCGCACTCTCTTTCTCTCTCTCTCTCTCTCTCTCTCTATATATATATATATATATATGGAAAGAGAGACAGATCTCTCTCTCTCTATCTCTCTCTCTCTCTCTCTCTATATACATATATATATATATATATATATATATATATGGAAAGAGAGACAGAGATCTGTATAGAGATAGACGGAACCTTTCTATGATTCTCGCTAGAACAATCGATCTCTTTTTCTGAACACTCGATCAGTTGTTCAATCTTTTTTTTTACTTATCTATCTAGAGATCGATTGATGGATTCTTTTTTGTTTTTTTCATTTGCTTTTCTCTCTTATTTTTATGACTGCTTCTGTTTTCTTCTTTTTTTTTTGCTTTCGTTTATTTGCCTTATTCATACTTTTCTTTTTGTTGTTTTATTTTTGTTTTTGTTTCATTTTTTTGTTTCTGTTTTTTTTTTTTTTGTTTTTTTTGTTTTGTTTTTTTTTTTTTTTCGTTTCTGATCAGATTTCTTTCCTATCAATTTCTGTCTCTGTTACTGACACTATCTCTCTATCTCTTTCTCTCCCTGGGATATTTCTTCACTATTCTCGAATATTTTCTTCCCGGTTCGTTACATGTGCTGTCTCCTATCGCGCTTTGAAAAATATATCAATAAACATCCGGCTATTGCATTTCCACTTGAATTGACAGGCCGACAAAAGGCTTCTTAGGCCGCTTTCCGCTCCCAACTGATCACAAATGGCATTTCCCGACTTACATCTTCACACGCTACATATATATATATATATATATATATATATATATATATATATATATGTGTGTGTGTGTGTGTGTGTGTGTGTGTGTGTGTGTGAACATATATTTATATATAGTACATGTGTGTGTGTGCGTTTGTGGTTGTGGCTCTCCATGTTGTACATGTAGATATACAGGATATGAACAACAATGTCAGATTGACAGGTACGTTGAAGAAAACATTAATGTGGTATAAATAATATATACCACAAGCACTCACAAAAATATCCATGCATATATATATATATATATATATATATATATATAGATAGATAGATATAAAGCATATATATAGATATATAGTTATAATATATATATGTGTGTGTGTGTGTGTGTGCGTGCGTGCGTGTCTATTTAGGCAGCATATCTTCATTCAAGCGTCTTTGTTTGAATAATCTACGTACATTACGTCTATTTATTTTTATTTTAACCCTTTCAAGTTCACGGATCAATTTCTTAATGTTGCCATTGAAACTGATTAAGGAAGGTGCCGTAGTTTTCTCATTCCTTTTATTTTCCCAAGTATTTTCAATTTCATCCAAGATTATCTTCCGGAGTGAATTACTAAGACAAAAACTAATGTAATAAATAGTTGTGATTTTTTTAATGCACATGAAACGCGCTCTGTTGATTCAAAAATTAACTTTATCAAGAGCGGTAACTTAATTTATATTTGTAATAATGCTTTTAAAAAATTGCAATTTTAATTGAAGTATCTTAAAGCATTGCTGTAGTAATAGTACATTTTTTTTATATTTAGGTATTTTCGAATCTTTCTTGTTAGAGACATTTTAATATATTGTTGCTATACTCATAATTAATCTTGTTTAGTATTGGTTGTAATTTTCTCATACAGAGGGCTTCAAGAATCTGAAGTTTTCATTTTTATTTTCATGGTGGAGAATACTTGTATTGCCATTTAATATTTCTCTAAATCGTGAATGTGGACAGGAATGATCCTTTAAATGTTGGGCTATGGAACTTGAATATCTCATGTGTAATGTAATCCTCCTGAATAATGTTGTTATCAACATATATATTTACTTTTTTGTCAGAAATACACCCCCGAAAGGACATTTAAATTGAGATAGATAGATAGATAGATAGATAATAATAATAATAATAATAATAATAATAATAATAATAATAAAATTGTTAACACCTAACAATACACCATTGATTTACGTGTAGGGTGCTTGTTAACATTAAACATATATTTGCAGTATATATAGGCTTAGATTTATCTGACTCTGACGACCGGTTTATCTGCGCAACTTAAAACCGGAAGATAAGTCTTTTAAACATTACTGCATCGATTAACTATAGATATAGATATATACTGTAGATATAGATAACATATGTGTGTATCATTATTTCATAAATACATATGTATATGTGGATATACAGACCTGCACAATTATATATATATATGTGTGTGTGTGTGTGTGTATATGTGTTTAATATGTATCTCTTCTATATATATAAAACTTACTGTGTGTGTTTGTGTGTGTGTGTTCGCGAACTAATCGAGAACCATTAGGCATATTTCCACCAAATGTGGAACATAGATTGTACTCGATACTGGGTGTGTCAGGGCAAAAAAATTAGTCATTTTTCAAAAGTCAATAACCGATAATCGATAAATATAATGTTTAAATGGGAATTTCCATTAGTTTGATTGTTTGTATACTTTCAGACTTGAAGTCTAAACCCTAAGGCCGATTTTAATGAAACTTGATAAGTGTATACAACTTACTGTCACGCTTATTATACGCTATATTGATTTTCGTTTCTCTCGACAATGGGACCCCCAGGGTGCCCCAAAGAGACCCAAAAAAAATTCAAATTGCTTCAATTTTGATGAAATTTTGCATGTTTGTTATGCTCTTAGAATGAGACAGAAATCGGTTGTCAGATTTTTTAAAATGCATGGCGGGGTTCCCCAGGATGACCCTATAAACCCCTTGATACCTCAATTGCTTTTCAAGTGTATTTTGTAACAGTATTCCTCAATTTCAACGAAAATTTCCGTACATATTGAGATTATATCGAGTAACTGAAGTAGTCACTTGGAATTCACTGAAAATCAACACCGGGACCCCCACGAGTTAGGAGACCAGCAGGGAACCCCGAAATTTTCAATTAAGTCTACAGCCTTGGTCATAAAGTCGATTAAATAGAAAACTTAAAAAAGATGTGCTTTATTATTTCAATTACTATTAGTCTGAAACCTGTCCTTTGGCTTGAAATTTGGGATTCCTAGGGTGAACAAAAGGGACCCACAAATTTTCAATTGCTTCCATTTCGACGGAATTTTACATGTATGTTACAATCTTAAAATGAATCAAAAACAATTATCAGATTTTGAAAACTACATTAGGGGCCCCTAAGATGACCCATGAACACCTTGCTGCCCCATTAGTCTTATAGGACATAATTTTGCCGTCAAGTTAATGCAAACTAAGCTATTTCAGTACCCAAACGGGAAATCCATGGGAAAAAGTGATATTTTTCATAATGTATTTATGACACATGGGATGTCAGTTTTGATTTTTGAGATCTAAACACAAATAATGTGCGAATTTTCTGTTGAGGATTCTTCTAGATTCGATGAATGATATGTATATATATATATATATATATATATATATATATATATATATATATATATATGTACACACGCATATATATATATATATATATATATATATATATATATATAACATTCTAAATATCGCGGCAGATGGATCAGTTTTAATAAATTTAGTCTACCAGAAAAAGAAATTTGATCATTGAAGGGGCTGCGGTAGAGATAATTTCGACAAACGCCGCAAATTGAAAAAAAAAATCATTAACAAGAAAACTAGAGCCATGTTCTTCAATAAACTTGTCAGGTCGAGACTTTCATGTGAATTTCATACATAGCAACAAACCCGTTTAGAAATATCGTAAGTATCAGCCGTATAGAACCGCTTCCTAAGATCAGTGGTTAATGCCTTTGAACGAGTGAAACCTGTGGATCTTAGCAAAGATCATCATTCTTTGAACATTGTGGACTAGCACTACAGAATCCCAAAGACCTGTACCAAATAACAGAAATCATATCACATGATGAATTTCAACAACAGCTACAGCTCAAGCACCTATTAAAAATAATGTTTATAATAAGAAGAAATGTGTATATTATTTCCAATATGATGTCACTTTAAGTTTAATGCGTACAGAGGTACACATTTTTCAGGCACCCGACATTAAAGTTATGCCGGTGACATACATATATATATATATATATATATATATATATATATATATATACTCACGTAGTTGGGAACATTATTCTGAACCAAGTGTTTCTTTTATTCACAAAATTGTAAGAACGCTGGAACAATTTAACAAAATACATATAATTTTCTTGTCTGTCATATTCAATGATTGATATATATATATATATATATATATATATATATATATGTGTGTGTGTGTGTGTGTGTGTGTGTGTGTGTGTGTGTGTGTGTGTGTGTGAGAAAAAAGTGTGTGTATATAAATATAAATAAATATATATATGTATAATTATTTATATATTATAAAATTATTAGAAAGCGCTCAATATCAGAGATAGAGCTAACATATTTGGTTGGATAGATGTGACAAACTCACATCTATCCAACCAAATATATATATATATATATATATATATATATATATATATATATATATATATATATATATATATATATATATATATATATATATATATATATATATATATATATATTTTAAGCCAGAAAATTTTTAGATTGTAAGAATTTTGGAAAAATAATAACGATTTCCTGATAAGAGTCCTACTAATTACCCCATGACAGGGGGAAGAAGAGATGGATTCATAACTTTCCCAAGGGTATTTGCTCGTAAGTGGATATAATGAACGACACTGGAATCTGAACTCGGCCGCCCGATTTCCAATACTGAGACGTTATCCATACACCAGCCACACATCCAAGGACCTGGTATTCCAAAGCGGTCACTCATACTGACCAGGCTCGATGTGGCTTAACTCCTGTGATAATACGCAAACCGGTATTTCAACCTGATATGGTCTTAAGCAGTGTATGTATGTGCTTGTGTGTGTGTGTGTGTTTGTATGTATGTGTGTGTTTATGTGTGTATGTTATGTGTATGTGTGCGTGTGTGTCCTTGCGAATGTTTAGGATTTTATTTTAACTTTTTTCATTTTTGTTTTGTCTAAAAAATTTCCTTCTTTTATTTTTGAATTTCGTTTTTGTTGTTGTTTTGTTGTTTATCTCTTTTCTATGCCGTTCGGTTTTATTTTTATTTTTATTGTTTTTTTTTTGTGGGGGGTCTTTATTTTGCATTTGTACTTTTTATACTTTTCTTTTTCTTTCCTGAGCTTTAATTATTTTTTTTTTCAGATTTGTTTTATTCTTACTATTATTTCTCCCCCACCCCACCCCCGCACCTTTTTTTTTCATTGAACGCCCGTAACCCGCAGGTTTCATCCTAAAAGCGATTCTTCTGCTTTTCAGGTAAATTTCGATTTCTCCGTATTCAATCGAATGAGCCCAATGCCTTTCCCCAATCAATATTCATCATTTCCATTAAGCACAAGTGAACAGCCTTCTTCAATTCCGCCCCACCACATCACTAGTCAGATCTGATATAGCAGCGCTCTGGCCGCATATGTTGCTATAACCTGTCACCTTCCGCTCCTGTTCTGAGAGATCGTGCTATGCTATTTGGAATGGGCCAAAAGGGTTGTTTATTTAAACCAAGTATAAGAATCCATATCGAGATACGAACATCAACATATAAATGAACTGACGAGATACTGTAAATTGAATGGAATTTCGATGTGGCGACGCAAGTACGTATCCTGCAGGAAGCTACAATTACTTTATTAAGATTCTCCAATACACAGGCAGTTAGACGTAAATTTAGATTGTTTTTTTTAAAAATCCATTAAATCCTTTGAAAAAATATATATAATACCGTGAAAAAGTTAAGACAATTTTAAATTATTCTACATTTATAATAATTACCATTTTATATCTGTCTATATTTCTGAGATGAGGTATTATGTACATTATTTACATTGTTCGGACTGTTGTCCTCATCTTTGTCGCTATATTTATTACGACGTTTCGGCCGTTGTACGCTCCGGCCTTCTTCAGGTGGTTGGAATGGCACGTGGAACTAGAACAGTCTACCCCAGCGAGCGAAATAAAGGGTTCAGTTCGACATTCCAACCCCCTGAAGAAGGCCGGAGCGTACAACGGCCGAAAGGTTGTAATAAATATGGCGACAAAGATGAGGACAACAGTCCGAATAATGTAAATAATGTACCATTTTATAATTGGATTTTTTTTTTATTCGGCTGTCTACAAATGAAACTTTGGACACATTGGAGTTATTTTCATAACTACTTATATTTCTTTTAGCAAGTATTCTGAAAGAACGTGGAAGACATTTCTGAACGAGTTTAGCGCCATGCGCAACATGTATAGGAAAGTCTCCATCTAACGAGCCTACTTAAGAACATGGTTCAGTGAAAAGTCCAATACCCCTTTGCGACTGATGAAACTGGGCCTCTTTTACATGAAAGTTGCGTTTAAATAATATAAGCATTGACAATATATGGCATGTTACTCTACGAATGTCAGTGATACCATGTCACCCAGCATTATCTGTTAGAGAGCGTTGAGAGAACAGGGATGGGGGGATGGTGAAAAGACGAAGTGTTGTAAATGACAGGAGATGGCAGAGAGACTTGATCTCTCACGTCCTAAAGGGACAAGGTACATAGAAGAAGATAACGAGTGGAATAATACATAGAAGCAACAGACTAGATGTGGACTGTTTTATTGATTTCATTTTTTAGGGCTTCTCGACCCTTTGCCGGTTATTTAAAGCCAGAAAGTATTTTTAGATTGTAAGAGCTTTTGGGGGATTATAAAGATTTACTGATAATAGTCCTACTAATTAGCCGATAGCTGGCCGGAGAAGAGGTGGATTCATGCCTTTCCCAAGTGTAATTGCGCGTAAGTGAATATAACGAACCCAACGGCAATTGGAACTCGGCTCTCCGATCTCCTAATTCGAGCCGTTATTCATTACACCACCCGCAGCAGCTGGCATTCCCAAACGGGCACCTATCTAGACAAGAGCTAGAGTTGTCGTTGCTTCATTTCGGTGATCGTGCGAGAACCGGTGTTTCAAAGTGAGTTGGCTATAAGCCACTTTATGTAGAATTCGTATATAGTTTGCATCGCTAAAATGAACTGAAAGAATGATCGGTTCTTTGTACCGTTTCAGAAAGTGCCAGACTACTACTACCATACTCTATCTCTACAAGAGCCACATCAGTCAAAGTATTTGCCATATTTGGGTTGGTACTGCTCACTCCTCACTGTCCGGCTATGACACAGTTCAAAAGCATTGACGCTACCTTGCGGGAAATTAATTATTTTCTACCCTTCAACCGCTTTCCCACTGTTGTTAACCTCTCGCTATTCTATCGTTATTGCTATGACAAACGTTCGAACTAGCTACTTCTTTGTTCCACAAGTTCGGGCCTTCACACCTTGGACTCGCCATGCCACGTACTCAGTTGACACATCGTTATTCCCTTCATATTCCATTGATTAAGCGGAAGTTCTCCTCAGTCAGCTTCTTCCCCAAAACTGTCACTTTGTAAAACAGACTCTCGAGAGGATGCTAGCCTGACCACTACAATCTTAACCGCTTCAAGTCTTAGATCAACCTATATCTATCTCACAGAAGGAGTAATAGATAGCGGCTCAGGTTGAGAAATCGGAGAGCCGAGATCGAATTCCAGTCGAATCCATTACATTCACTTACGTGAATGTCAAAATATACACCTCTTTCTCCAACCTTTGCTTCCTTATAGTAATCTCATTCCGTAAATTTGAATGGCTCATGTGTGAACATAGTAAAAAGAAAACAGTAAATGAGGAAATGGGGCTTGGAAAATCTGATACTCACAGGACAGATTGACGGCAAAAAACGGTAGGGTAAAATAACGCATAAACTATTTAGTGAACTTAAGTAAATGGATGGCGGAACAGGGTTTAGGAGAAATAAAAGTTAAAAAAGGAAGTGGTGGTGAGTCATGATCGCTTACGTACTGACACGGACTGGACACAGAAGATAAAAAAAAAAGGTAGAAAAGACCGTTTTCACAGTCACGAGTGTATGATTAAAGTTTACAACACAAAGACACAAGTATGGTACACCTTGTAAAGATTGGTCTTTGACCGGCCCCTAGAATGCTTACCCTGCACAATATACCTTTCTTAAAATGCTTTAGCATCCACATAGATGTGTAGAGAATCAAGTATAAACGTAACCAATGTTTCAAAGTGAAGTCGCGCCCCCGTGACAATAGTTTTGAATGTCAAATCTCTTCTTATATTAGCGAAATAATCATAATTTCGACATCATTGAAAATGTACCGCTACATTTTACGGTGATATTACTAAGGCCGTTATATCTGCTTCAAAATACTTAAGGCATTTTAATGATTTAACATTGTATTAATTTAGAACATATAATAATGAAAACAGTGTTGAATTGCGATGTAATATCTACCCTTTTTCTGGCAGTGGATGATGACCAACCTCGTCACAAATGAAGAAGAGACTTAAAGCTACAGAGATGCGGTTTACTCCAATGGATGCTATGAATTCTATCGACAGAACATGTTAACAAAGACGAAGCTTTCAGGAAAGATAGGAACCACAAAGAAACACCTTGAAAATTCTGGGACATAAAATTCTAGGACATAAAATGATGTAAAAGAGTTTGGGTATTTTTTAACTCTTTTTCTATGGACTTTTGTCCCTTCAGGATTTGGGCGGCCATGGCTCTTGACAACTTCCTATCCTTTTTGTGCTATCCCATTCTCCATGTTCTGCCAACTATTAGGTTGGTGCAAAAAATAATGTCGTTTTTTTGACGTTAAAAAATACGTCAAAAACGACATTATTTTTGCAAATCCTAATATTTATAAAAAAACTCGTTAGGCAGATTACTCGTTATTAAAAGCAAAAGCATTGACCAGTTTGTGTAAATAGATGGCAGATCAAAGTTAAAAAGGGGGTGAAATAGGATTAAAAGTTACTGAGAGCAACAGTTTCTCACTAATTCATCCAATATAAGGCCCAAGAGCCACAGTGAAGCAGAAGATTAGGTTAGTGTATGAACATAACAGGAATATGTAAAAATTGCAGATTATGAGGATAGGTAGGAAAAATAACGTTTGACCATATACTTGAAGAGATTAAGATTGTGGTGATCGGAGAAGCATCCTCTTGGGAATCTATTCTACAAAGAAGCAGTTCTTAGAAGCTGTCCGAATCCATCTTCCTTCTTACTAACGGAATACAAAGATAATGTGGGAATTCGTCCCAATGCACATGGCCTGGCATGTGAAGGTCTAAACTGGTGAAACTAAGAAACATATCTTGTTAGAATATTTGCCATAGAAATAGATTTGCGAGTCTTTGCCTTTGGAAAAGGGATTTTAGAGTGGAAAATAATTTATCACTCACAAGACTGCGAGGACGATTTTTTAACTCTATCAAGGATGGAAAGTGAGAAATGGGCAGTTTCAGCGGTAGTCCATTTTTTTTGGTCTGAGCTGGCTCTTGTAAAGATAAAAAAGAAGTTGTTGAGAGCCATTATCGCCCACGTTAATGAACACAAATTATTTCTTATTTCAAACACGTTGATCTCACTACTTTAGCAGCAACAAAAGAAAGCGAAAGTTAATCTGAAATGCAAGCCTAAGAGTTATAAAGAGGAAGATTAATTTTTATGATAATACGACGTAATGCAAATGACAAAAATGCCATTTGTGAAGACAACAAAGCGCTTGCGCAATACTGTCACCTTCAAATGGCGAAAGCCTTTCACTGAATAGTGGTAGCGGAACCTTAACCATAGAAATCAGTGAACAACAGCTTAAATGTCCAGCGAGACCTGCCGAATCGGCTTACAGGCATTCTTCGCGCAACCAGATAGGCATGTGTTGACCTGACTTGCTAACGGCTCACCTTCGGTAAATCTGTTCAGTGTCATTGGAAAGAGATATCTTCTCTGTGCACTTAAGCAATCCATGTCAGAGGCGGCACTCAGCATCGTTTTAGATGGCACTTTTCAATGCCTAAGTACTGTCAAAAATCTTTTTGCCAAAACTTGTTTACAGCCAGATATCTGAAATTAAATGTCCCTATGAACTTGCTTTCAAACAATCTGGGATATTTTCATTTTTATAACGCCAGTTACTCACGATGACAAAAAAGGGACGCTCACTGACCAGTTATATAAATTTAATAATCATAATAGGAGTCGATGGGTTCGCTTATCATCCGGTTCCCATTCATCCGCGGTATTTTGAACAGGCGTAGAGTTTTAACTAGGTACCTCAACTAGGTCGCGTAAAAAGCAGCATAGCATTATGAGAAAAGTCCCATAAGTCAACGAAAACAAAGTTTTGTCATCAAAATATTTATGTTATTATTAAGAGGAAAGACCAACGTATTTTTTATTATTTTTTGAAATTTTTTACTCCTTTCTAGCACGTTGAAAATTTTGGTTAAAAATCTTGTTTTTTTTTTACGTCAGCGTTCGAAAAGAGAAAAAAGGTTTGTTTTATTTGGGGCCTTTCCCGAGGAAAACACACGCACGTTGATTTGGAAATTCTTGCAAAATTCAAATAATTGTCGGATTTTAATGAAACTTTCAGGAAATATTCAGAAATTAATGAAATTATTTTTTATTTTTTTTTTAGATGTTTCCACCCTTACATATTTTCATGAAATTTTGAGAAATTAAATTTTTAAGTGAGATTTTTTTATATAAAAATAGGACTCTTTAGAGAAAGTAAATCACCAGATTTTTTTTTTTTTTTTTTTTTAACAGTTACCGGTTTCATCGAAAATTTGCTCTGAATTGTAAAAAAAATGCAAAAAACTATAACACTATTTAATTAGAAAAGCTTTTACTTGCTTTTGTAAATAAGTTATATTAAGGACATTATTGTCTGAAGAAATAAAACTTTTTCGATGAATAATGTATTTTTTACAGAATTTTTTCACTTTTTAAAAAAATTATTTATAATATTAATACTTCAAAAATCGTTTATTAAAATTCTTCATTGCTTTTGAACATGCAATTTGATGAAAAAAGTAAATTTATGAATCGAAATTTGTAAAGCTCATAACAGTCGTTTGTACCCGAATATTTGAAAAATAATTTTTTAAATACTTTTTAGTGAAAAAACGTTCCCAATTTCTATCTATGGGGAATCTATAGATGACATAATCCTTAAAAAGGTCACGTGATTTGATTGTCGTCTGAGGCACTGCAATTATTTTCCTTCAATATCCAGTTCTGTTTCACATCGTTAACGTGTTTAAAAAAGTCCTTTCAAAATTTCTAAGTTAGTTTTATTTTTTGTGAATTAGTTTTTTACTAAATATTTTTATTTTAGGTATTTATTCTGGTTTGGTTCATATTTCATTGAAGTCATTTTTTGTTTAAGTTAGTAAGTTATTAAATAAGATAAAAAGATTAAGAACCTAAGAAACGAAACCCAGACTAAAAAAAAAGTATTAAATAAAAAATAAGTATTACATAATTGCTGAAAAAAAATGTTAATATTTAAAAAAAATACTAGTTAAAAAAGCAAAAACCTCGTTCGCTTACATTTCGTAAAATTATATAAATTTTGGTCATCTATAGTAGCTGTCATCACCTCGTAACTTCTCAATAACATCGATAACGTGAATAAAGTCAGGAGAAAATTCAGACACATCGTTAAGAAATGTTAGGATACAATTTTTTATGCTATAAGTAATGTTTGTTTCAAATCAGATTAATTTAACTTTAACTTTTTATTTTACTCAAATAACGTGTCAAAAATATATAATTTATTTTAGGAAGAAGTTTAAAAGCGAAAAAGTTTTCTTGTTTACAAATTTCTTAAATTTAAGAAAATGGCCGCTTTTAAGAAGTTTTTTACAAAATCGAGCATATATTTGACATTCCAATCTATATAATTTCTATCTGAAATACACCAGAATATTTTAGTTACTGGAAATAATAAATTTAATCCTTTAGCTTTCAATTAAATCTAAAATAAAATCTTTAAGATTGCTTTTTCATTTTTAAAAATTCATTTTAAACCTTAGGTTTCGAAAAATTGACTGGAGGTACCGAGTTTTAACCCTTGTTTCTTGTTTAGGATTGGGTTTCCGGTTCCCTCTAAAGTCTGTTTCAGCTCTATATTTCTAACGACTCCGCTTAGACTCTGACATATTATTTATTTATTTCCTTCAATGGTAGTAGATATGTTCGCCTATAGCCCGGTTCACAAACCTTCCCAGTCTTTTGAACAGGAATAAAGGTTTTTCCCTTGTTTCCTGTTCAAGATGTGATTTTCGGTTCCTTCTAAAGTCTACTTCAATCCTATAATGCTAACGTCTACATTTAAACTCTGACATGTTATTTATTTTTTACTTTGTTCATTTATTTCCTTCAATAAGAGTAGATATATTCGCCTATCGTCCGGTTCACATGCCTCCCCAGACTTTTGAACAGGAGTAGAGGTTTATTGCTTCCTGTTCGGATTGAGTTTCCGGTTCCTCCTAAAGTCTCCTCATTATTTTCCATCCAAGTATCTCCCTTGCGTGTTAGTGACGTTATCGTTTTGCTTGGGGTGAATTGATAAAATTAAATAAAAAAACAATGCCTCTTTGTATCCAGTACGTCAAACCGACCAATATAATTCTCTAGCCAGATTGTTCCGAAATGAATACACTATCTTTTATGGCCTTGAGCCTTACTAGACTGATCATGGTAAATTCTTTATCACGTGATAATGATTAACACTGTAAACTATTTTGGTGTAGCGAGCATTATCGTTACTGGATGATTCACTATTAATTTTATTATACCTGTGTCTACGAGCAAATATTGATCCGGTGTATAGTTGAATCTTTTGGTAAGCACTAATCAGGTTTATACTTGACTATATAGATAAACGTTAGTTGAGTTTATACTTGATTCTACAGCTAAATATTGGTCGTATTTAGAGGTAGGTAAACATTAGTCACGTTTATACTTGAATTTATAGATAAACGTTAGTATGGTTTGTAATTGAGTCTACAGGTAAATATTGGTCTGGTTTATACTTAAGACGTTAGGTACACATTGGTAGCGTATAATCTTATCTACTGGTAAATATTGGTCGAGTTTATACTTGAGCGTATAAGTAAAATTTGATTGTGTTTATAAATGAGTTTAAAGTATTTGTCGCACTTACCTTTGAGTTTATACGTTATCCATGGTCGGATTTATATTTTATAGGTATACGATAGTCGAGTTTATAATTATATCTGTAGATTAATATTGGTCTGAGACGTTAGGTAAACATTCGTCGGGTTTAAACTTAAGTCTATGGGCAAATGTTAGTTAAGTTTATACATGAGTCTATCAGAACACATTAGCCAGCTTATAACAGGTTGATCGTTCTATCCATACTTAAGTCTGTGGATAATTATTGCTGGAGTATTTTTTGAGTCTATTGGTAAATCTTAGTCGGGATTATAGTTGAGTCTACAAGAATAGGTTGGTCAAGTTTATACTTTAGTCTTTATGCAAACTGGCTTACGTTTATACTTCTACACATCTACGTGGATGTTAAAACATTTTAAGAAAGGTATATTGTGCAGGGTAAGCATTCTAGAGGCCAGAAAAAGACCAATCTTTACAGGTTGTACCATACTTGTGTCTTTGTGTTGTAAACTTTAATCATACACTCGTGACTGTGAAAACGGTTTTTTCTGCCTATTTTTTTATCTTCTGTGTCCAGTCCGTGTCAGTACGTAAGCGATCATGACTCTCCACCACTTCCTTTTTTAACTTTTATTTCTCCTAAACCCTATTCCGCCATCCATTTACTCAAGTTCACTAAGTTATGCGTTATTTTACCCTGTCTTTTTTGCCTTCAACCTGTCCTGTGAGTATCAGATTTTCCAAGCCACCTTTCCTCATTATGTACCCTAGTATCCGCAACTGTCTATTCCTGATGTTAAGTGTAAGTTTCCTTATTACTCGTATTTCCTCTAAAACTTCGTCGTTGCTCACATGTTCTGTCCATGGTATTCATAGCATCCTTCTCTTGAACCGCATTTCTGTTTCTTCATGTCTCTTCTTCATCTTTGAGGAGAATGTCCAGCACTTACTGCCATATAGGAGGAGCGATATCCTCAGCATCATTCTCTAGCATTACATAAAAATAAAAACAAATCAGTTTGAGTTAGACAACGGTCAGATATCTGCAGTTAACACCGGCTTTTTCATTAAAAGCCTTCTGATTGCTTATATAGCCACTATAAATGCAAGCCCATACAAAACGTCTTTTTTTTTTTTTTACTTTTTTTTTTGTAATAAAGGTAAAATAATATAGCAAATCCTAAGGAAATAAATTAATTTTTATACTTCAATTAAATAAACTAACGCTATTCCAAGTGCCGTCCTGGATATGACGATAAACTACGTCCAACAGCAAGGCCTCTGATCAGGAGGTTTTGAGGAGCGTGGAACTTGATTGCTGGTGTTCCCAGGTTCCCCTTGACCCGGGGTGGTAGCACCTGTTAGGGCCCCAGATATGAGCAAATAGTTAACCGCCAAACTGGGGTCAAAGCACTGTAAAAATGTAAAGATAGGGTTTCATACCAGAAATACTTTGTAAAAAAAAGATATTACCAGCAATACATTTTTGAAAAATAAAAGATATATATATATATATATATTTTTTTTTTACGCATTCCACCCCAAGCAAGGCCGGAAGTCACTAGCACGCAAGGGGTCACAGAGCATTGGAACGAGAGCAAATAGGAGTGATAGAGGAAAGGATGAAGAGAAGGATAGGGGATAGATCAAGGCATCAAGAGACGTCGATTGACATTACATTTGAATAGTTGGAGATTATACATCAGGAAAACAAGAAATGGGGAAGGAATTCCACAGGCGAGAAGTGCGAGACGTGAAGCTATTGGAGTAGAAGAGACGGATACATTTAACAGTGTCGACATTGAAAGGATGAGAGCGTGATGCCAGCCTAGTTGAAGGCTTAAATTCATGAAGTCTGGGAACCAACGAAAGCAGCTCATCGGAGCAGTTACCGTGAAAGTATTTGTAAAAAAAGACAGAGGGAGGCGACGGCACGTCTGCGAGAGAACGGCTGCAGACGAGATGCAATAGATTTTTGAAAATAAAAAGATATTACCAGCAATACATTTTTAAAAAATGATATTACCAGCAATACATTTTTGATATATATATATATATATATATATATATATATATATATATATATATATATATACACACATACATTACCAGCAATAAACATTTTGTCAGCATTAAATAACCCATTGTGCCGTAAAACAAAGCAAAGCAAACGAAAACAATTCCAAATGTGAAACCAAATATTCCTTTGAATTTAAGCAAGCTGAAGTCGCCAACTACCGCAAAACCAAACTGAAATTAAATACGTCGCCCCCAGCCTCCTAGGTCTCAAATTCTGACTTTAGTTACATCAGGAGATCGTCATGGCGTGAACGCTTTTTTGTTCCGTGTCCCACCAAGACGTAGGCGATCACTGTTAGACATTTTGACGGTCGTCTTCGAGTATAGAATCCAGAGGTTAGCAGTGAATATTTCGTAGACAGTAGGAAAGCTTAGTTCAGTTTAGCAGTGGATATCGCAGCAAAGTAGCAGAGCATAGTACTTCCTTCTGTCATCTTCGTTTGACAAGTTGGCACTGGTCATTCGGGTAGGGTAAACAAAAATGGCCGCCTTTATACACGACGGATAGAATTTTCTGCGGCTTCTGATTGGTTAACCTTCTATTGGTAGACTATAAAGTGATTCAAGGCATTTGAACTATCTCACTAGTTACAGTATATACACAAAAAACTGCAACAATCACAACTTCCTGTCCTTTGTAGCTCTTAATAAACTGTCTTTCTGTTATTTCTCTTAAGCCCTGTTCCGCCATACATTTACTGAAGCTGACTAAGTATGTTACGCGTTTTTTTCCTCTAGTCCCGTGAGTATCAGATTTTCCACGCCCTCTATCCTCATTATATGCCCCAGAAACCTCAACTGTCTCTTTTTTCCTTTTTGTTTCCATTTCCTCTAAAACTTCGTCGTTGCCCATATGACCTGTCCATTCTATTCTCAGTATCCTTCTCTAGAAACACATTCCTATTTCTTCTTGTTTCTCCTTCATCTTTGAAGATATCGTCCAGCACTTACTGCCATATAGGAGGAGAGATATCATGTAAGTTTAGTACACGTTTCCTTTACTTCTAGAGAAGTTTTTTCTAATTCTTCGTAAGCTGCTTTGCTTTTGGAACGCATATTTGGCTATCTCAATACGCCTTTGGATTTCAGTGTCACACTTTTCATCCTTTGTTTAAACACTTCTCAGAAGTAATTCATAATTGTAGTGACCAAGTAATGGCTAAGAAATAACAAAAACAAAAGGTTGCAGATAAATAGTCTATTGAACAGTAAATACAACAGAAGCGTGTTACACGACTTGGGAGTGTGTATCAGTTGACCAGCGTTCAGTCTATAACACCGTTATATTTAACACCCCCCCTCTACGAGTACAAGGCTGAGTTTAAAGTGGATCATCCGAACCCATAGGCTCGGCCAAAAAATCCCCGTAGAACCCGCATAAACGAGTTCGGGTCTGTCTACCTCCTCGGATGAAACTCTACCCTTCGGCAAAGCCTCGTCCGGGTTCCTCTCTGCCCAAGGTAGGGAGTTCGACAGGAGCTGCGAACAGTCACAGCCTCGTTAGAACAGTCTATCACTGTTATATTTAATAATAATATTTCCACATCTCATACCTTCCAGATCTTTATTTCATTTTGCGCGGAGGCATGTGATGCGTGCACACTAGTATGTGTCTGTTTACCATTTGCTAGCAAACGGTTCGAGAAACGTAAGGGACAAACATAGCTTCCTTATCAAAAATTCGGTCGGTTAATGTATGGCTATTTTAGACGGTGTGACGGACAGACTAACGGAAGTCACAGAATTCTTATATATAGAATTTTATTTCATTTTGTTTGATTTTGTTTATCATTTTGTGTTTATGTTTTGTATAATTTTGTTTAGCATTTTGGCGTTTGTGTTGGCGAAATTTTCTCGGTACATGGCAGATACTGAAAAAAAAATTAAAGAATGCTGGAGAATATATCGGCTGGCACATATATTAAAATCAAGGATGACAAGGATACTAATTCAAATTATTCAAGAAATAATTTCAGATTTTTATACAAAGCAGCACATTTTCTCCTCGATGATGACCATTTCTACTAAAAGTTCAATCGCCTATTAAACATATCCAGGTATTCCATACAAATTGATTTTATTTTGCCTAAAGTTCTAAGGTGAAAATGCGACAACAATATGTAACAAAGATGCAGACATGAGTCCGAAAAATTCGTTAAATAATCAATAAAACATTAAATATGTCCAGTTGATGTCTGTTGATTGGCATTGGTTAAATGGAAATCATCAAAATCGTCAAGTAATGTTCCTAGTGTGTGTCAGAGATAGCAGGAATCGGCGATCAATCCGCAAAAAATATCATTGAACTTTACGACACGAAGCGAAGCAAGTGCTGACCAAAGAAAGAAACTTGGCAATGGCTATTCAATGCTCCGAATCGAAGCTAGCTGCGAACATGCGCAGAAGGGAAAAAAAAAGAACTGCTGTAATTAAGCAAGTAAATGTACACAGCACAGTGAAGCTCTCCATGAAAAGAAGGTCGTCAAGTCATCTCGATGATTTCCGTTGAAGGAAATCGAAAAAGTAAATCACTCGATGCAAAATGGCAAAACCTCTTCAGTTTTTGATAGCGTATTTTTTTTATTTTATTAGAGTGTCCGTTGTTATTTTTTTTGAGTGTCCTTTGTTAGTATTTTTTCGAAAGTTTTTTTTTTTTTTTTCATGTTGAGAGTTGAATACTTTTGTTATTTATTTATTTTTAGGAAATACAATTCTGTTCCACTTCTCATTTCGGATATAGCTTAAAAAAGAAAAACCTTATGAATAACATAACAAATTTCTTACTTACATCCAAACACTCACCGTCTCTGTAACAAGAACTCGTCAAATTATCCACTGAGAGGATAAAAGGCATTGAGAAATGGATGCGTCCCTTTGAAAAAAAAATACGAACTGTATACCAGGAATTTCAGAGCAGATTCGAAGTCAGTTCAACCATTTTGTTTTCAATGCCGCTGTTAAGATACGAGAGTTAGCGAAAAGTTCACAGGCTGACTAAAAATGGATGAGGCTAGGGCTGTGAACTTTTGCATGCATTAATTTCAAATCTTATTAATAACTGCATTGTTTCTTTCCAGGTAAAACATCAGTTTATCTCGAATTAAATAATACAGTTATTCATAAGAGTAGATATATCAGTTTACAAAATATTACCGCAAATCATCTGAAGCCTGTATAATACATTATTGCTGTATCTGGTATATGCGTCGAAGATAGAATAGAAAACGCTAATCCAAAAAATAAAAGAGTGAATGTCACAGTAAGAAGAACAGCATGTGCTGACCAAGAAAATAAACCTGGCAGTTAGCTAAAGTTAAGCATTGGTGCTGTTTATACTTGAGTCTATAGGTAAAAGTTATCCGATTTATATCCGATTCTATAGGTAAACATTGGTGCTTTTTATACTTGAGTCTATAGGTAAAAGTTATCCGGTTTATATCCGATTCTATAGGTAAAAATTGGTGCTGTTTATACTTGAGTCTATAGGTAAATATTAATCGAATTTGTTTGTGGCTTCATAGATGTACATTTGTCCTAATTATACTTGTGTCTATAGGTGAACATTATTCGTGTTTAAAATAGATTCTGTAGGTAAACGTTAGTACTATTTATATTGTCTATAGGTAAACATTAGTTCTATTCATACATGTGGCTATAGGTAAACGTTAGTCTACTTTATAATTGATTTTATAGATAAACATTGGTCATTTTTATAATTTTGTCTATAGGTAAAATTAGTCGGGTTTATAATTGATTCTATACGTTGGTTCCATTTATACTTTTGTATATAGGTAAACACTAGCCGAGTTTAAAATTGATTCTGTAGGTATACATTGACCCTATTAATACTTGTGTCTATAGATAAATATTAGTCGAGTTTATAGTTGATTCAATATGTAAACATTGATCATATTTATACTTTTGTCTATGGGTAAACGTTTGTCGGGTTTATACTTGATTCTATCAGAAGAAATTGGTCCTATTTATATTTGATTGTATAAGCAAACATTTGTTGTGGTAATACTTAAGACGTTAGGTAAACATTCGTCAGGTTTATACTTGAGTTTATAGTTAGTAAACATTATTCATGTTTATACTTGAGGCTATATGCAAACATTAGTCGAGTTTATACTCGAGTTTATGAGTAAACATTGATGGTTTTATACTTGAGGCTATAGGTAAAGATTGTTCGGATTAAGACTTAAGACTAGGTAAACGTTGGTCAAGTTTGTATTTGAGCTTATAACTTTGGTTATAAACTCAAGTTGGTTGGGTTTGTATTTGAATCTATAGATAAACATTAGTCGGGTTTATATTTGTTAAATGAATATTTTGTGTTAATTGTGTCTTGTATACGCTTGAAAGTTAAGCTGAAATAGGTAGTGTTATATACCGTAACTATGAACACTAATGGGTATGTCTCAATACTCATAAATACGTTAGACACTATTGTAAGTTGAGGGTAATATGATGTCTAAGTAGTCCACCACTAGCAGTGGTTTACCTAATTCACGCCGCTGGCGAGTATTGTATTTTGTTGATGTTATAAATATTACCATTTCATTTCCACCCACAATTTTGATTATTCCTCATTCAGTACCCTTTTCTAGGTTACAATAGGGAGACAATCCAAAGAATGCTTGTGTACATTACATCACAAAGAGAAAGAAAAGTTATGACCAAGGAAATAAAACCAGCAATGGTTGTCAATACACTAAATTGAAGCAAGAATCAAAGGAAGAATGTACAAAAAACAATAAATTTTCGCTCTTTTTTTTTTTTGTTATCTTTATGTTCTTCAATCTTTCCTTCTTTTCTTTTCACCTTATCTCATTCCGAACTCCCTCCTTTTCATTTCTCGATGTCTTCTTCCATCCTTTTTCTCTTTTCTTATCTCTTTGCATTATTCTCTCTTTCCTTTCTTTCTTTTTCCTTAGCTTCTTCTTTCCTGCTTTTTTCGCTGTCTTTTATTTCTCTTTTCTTTATTTTATTCATGTCGTCTTCCACCCAACATTTTTTTTTCTTTTACTCTTGT
This sequence comes from Acanthosepion lycidas, assembly GCA_963932145.1. Lineage (NCBI taxonomy): Eukaryota > Metazoa > Mollusca > Cephalopoda > Sepiida > Sepiidae > Acanthosepion > Acanthosepion lycidas. The sequence continues at coordinate 79,958,613 of OZ010572.1, read as the reverse complement.
CTTTTTCAATCATTCTGTTTTTTCTTTTTTTTGTTGTCTTCTTCTATATTTACTTTCTTTCTTCCGTCCTCCTATCTTTCCACTCTTCTTCTTTCCATCCTTCCTTCCATTATTTTCTCCTTGTTTTTTCTTTCTTCTTTTTCCACTTGTCTTCTTCTATCGATTTTTTTCTTCGTTCCTTTCTTCTTTCTTTTTTTTTCTTATATCCTTCTCTTCTTTTACCTTTCTTTTCTTTTCTCTTTACCTTCTACCATCCTTTCTTTGTTTTCTTCTTCGTCTATTCTTCCTTCTTTTACCAACATGCACTTCATTGCTTACTTTTCTACTTTCATCATTTTTTCCTTTCTTCTTTCTTTCTTTTCTCCTTGTCTTTAATCCTTCCTTCTTTTCTTTACACCGTGTCATCTTCCATCTTTCTTTCCTTTCTTTTCTCTTTGTCTTCTTCTATCTATCTTTTCTTTCTTTGTTTTCTTCCTCCTTCTTTTCTTTTCTTCTTCCTTTTCTCCTGTACTTTATACTTATCTACTATCTTTCTTTCTTTTTCATCTGTTTCTAACGCCTGTTTCTTTCGTATAGTTCTTCTCTTTTCTGTCTTTCTTGTGATTCTGCTGTTGGTGTAAAGCAGCGTTTCTCAACCTTTTCTTCCTTGTGGCCCATTTTTGGTGTCAGAATAGTTCCAGACCCACATAAGCACAAACAGAAACTCCACGTAACAGGAAATACATTTTATTTACAAAAGCAAAATATAGCAGAAAATATAAATCCTAAGTAATGACTACACTGCTCCTGGAGTCTCCAGGCCCATTTTTAAAAATTCTCAGACCAAGGTAGGTTATAAAATTAAGTTGTTGTAAGGGCGTACAAGGAAGGAGGCGAAAGAGGTGTATATTATGCGGATATGAAGGATAGATAATAGTTGACTCTGAGATTTGAATATTTTAAGATTCTAGTGATCAGAAAAGCAACTTTTCGGGAGTGTGTTCTACAGCTTAATTCTGTGGAAGAAACTGTCTGAAAGGATCTTCCCCCTTATTAATGGAATATGAATGGAGTGAGGAGAACTTAAAGCACGAGGAAGTCATACTTGTGAAGGTCTGAACTGATGAAACTAAGGAATGTAGCCCGCCTGAACATCTGCTATGAAAATTGTGATGAGCTTGCAATAAAAGGTTCTACTTTTTCTGGATTAATTTTATTGTTACTACCCCTTTTTTAATTTTTTTATAGTTTATATATTTGTCATATATAGATTCTCATATTGATGTCATGTATGGTGTCCCACCCGTTCAGAAATGTCTAAACTATCAGCTATATACAACCGTTTTCTCAGATCAATGATTTTAAACGAATGAATCTTTTAAATCCTTGACAGAGAATTTGTTCCCTGCTTAGAAAATGTAAGACATCATCTGTACTTCTGAGGTTCAGAACTATGTTCTAAATCAGTGTTTGTCAACGATTTCTTTGTGGCCTATTTATGGTTTGAAAAAAAATTTCAGGCTCACGTAAGCACAAACAGAAATTCCATGTAACATGAAATACATTTTATTTACAAAAGTAAAATATAGTAGAAAATATAAATCTTGACTAATGACTCCACTGCTCCTGGTGTCTATCTATCAATTAAGTTGAAATTGAACTTGGTTCAGCTTCAGGCGTAAGTCTCCTCTCTTGTTTCAAATCAATTTGAAAATATTATTTATTATAAGAAAACATCGAAAATTTTATTTAAATAATTTCTGAATTATTTGCCTGTAAAAATACAGTAAAGTAGTTTGTGTTTTCATAATTTTGTACCAGTGGTAAAAATATAATTTCAAAGCACAGCTATTTCCCTTGGGCCAATTTCAGGCCCATTTTTTAAAAATTCAGGCCCATGTTGAGAATCACTCAGTGTAGACGATAGCGGCTCTTAATGAGAAATCGAAGAGCTGAGTTACAATTTTCCGGTCATATTCGTGACATTCCATCCATCCATCCATCCATCGAGGTCGACTGTAGTCGGGATCATCGAGCAAATGCGAACAATCCTTTCTTTAGCTGTATAGAATGTGCTACGTCAAGGCTACATATAGTTTTGAATTCAGAGTTACATTCTCCTAGACCGTTTGCCACCCAAGGCTATAGAACCCAATCTGTACTGCTACTTACCCATAGTTGGGGGGCGAGAAGAAGATGAATCATACCTTTCCCAAGGGTATTAGCACGTAAGTGAATGCACTGGATGAGACTAAAATTCGAACTTGGCTCTCCGATTCCTCAATCCGAGAGCCATTACCCACACCGTGCATTCACTTACACACAAACAGCCTTGGGATAAGTATGAAACGATATCAACCCTCAGCTACGGGCTAAACAGTAGGATTTGTACCTGTAAAAATTATTGTTATCCTCGAAAAATTGTTAATTGTTGTAGAATATCTACGGACGATAATGAGCATGTCCCCATTCACATAAATACAGTATTAAATACTGTATGTTTGCAGTCGGGGATTCGTCTCCAGCTGTGCTGGTCAAATTATCTGCCTCCGAGCAGAGAGGATCCCCAGACGAGGCTATGTCGAAGGGCAGAGTCTCGTCTTGAGAAACAGCTACCCGACTCCGTTTTATACGAGGTCTACAGGAAATGTTTGGCCGAACATACGGGCTCGGACACCCCACATTAAATTCGGCCTTGTGCTACATCTGACCGCGTGGGGTGGTTGGTAGATATCTTGCAGTTGGAGATTCATTGTGGAATTCACTTGACTCACTTCTAGCAGTTGACTATTTCTGGCAAATCTTATATGTGTTGTTCTTGTCCTAAGTATTATCGTTCATTACCAACCTTCGTGTGATTATTCTATTCAGTAACCTTCAATAGGTTACAATATTAATGTATTCTTTTCTAGCTAACTTTTTTCACCTTTCACCTTTCATCTTCCACTATCACCTTCTTTCGAAATTGTTTATCTTTTTATCTACAAATTTTCCTATTTTCTTTCCGTCCTTTGAAACAGTTTTTCATTTTAGATTATTCGCTTCTTAAGTTTTGTCAAAACATTTTCCCCTTCTTTATTTCAGCGTTATATTCCTTTGTATCTCTGAATTTTTCTTTTTACTGTCTTTTTTTCTTCGTTTCTTTTTATTTTATACTAATCATTTCCTTCTTCAATTCAATATTTTTTTCGTTTTTCTTTCCTCTGTTTTTTTTTATTCGTTTTTATTTTACCTCTTTCTCATTTCTTAAGATTTTCTTTACCTACTTTCTTACCTTTCTTAATCGTCCTGGGTATAACGATAAACTACATCCGGCAGCAAGGCCACTGAGCTTGAGGTTTTGAAGAGCGTTGAACCTACTTGTAATTACTGTTGTTACCAGGGCCACCCTGACTCGGGGTGGTAGCACCTGCTAGGATCCCAGCTATGGGCAAAGACTTAACCTCCAAACTGGGGTCAAAACATTATGAAAGTATAAAAATACATTTTTATAATTAAAAATAACAGCAATACATTTTCATTGTAAACAGAATTACCAGCAATACATTTTTGTAAAAGAAATTACTAATGCTTGAGAATTTCCGCATTAAATGACCCATAAAAGAGTAGATATGCCTTCAAACAAACAAAAACCTTTTTTTAACGCTTTACTTACTTACTTTCTATCTTTCTTTCTTTTTTTTCTTTCATTCTTTTTGGTCCGTTCCTTTCTTGCCTTCTTTCTTTTTCCCATTTTCTTGCTTTCTTGTTAACACAAATTTGTATCTCTTCTTTGTATGTTTCTTTCTTTCTTTCTTTCTTTCTTTTTTTTCGTTCTTCCTTCTCTTCGTTCTTTTTGGTTCGTTCGCTTCTTTCTTTCTCCCATTTTCTTGTTTTCTTGTTAACACAAATTTTTATCTCTTCTTTGTATGTTTCTTTCTTTCTTTCTTTTCTTTTTTTTTTTCGTTCTTCCTTCTCTTCATTCTTCTCTTCTTTGTATGTTTCTTTCTTTCTTTCTTTCTTTTTTTTTTTTCGTTCTTCCTTCTCTTCGTTCTTTTTGGTTCGTTCGCTTCTTTCTTTCTCCCATTTTCTTGTGAACTCAAATTTGTATCTCTTCTTTGTATTATTTCTTTCTTTCGTCTCTTTTCTTTTTTTCAATTTATTTTACTTCTTTCACTTTCTTATCTCTTTTCCCTTTTTTGTCTTGTACTTTCTTCTCGTTTTATTTCCTTTTATTTTTCTTTCTCTTCTCCATATTTCACTCTCCAGATTACTCTCTCCCTCCATCTTTCTTTTTTTGTTAGTTAATTAATCCCCCTGTCTATTTATACCTGTCTCTCTTCCCCCATCTCTCTTTCTGTCTCTTTCTCTCTCTCTCTCTTTCTATATATATATATATATATATATATATATATATTTCCCCGTTTTACATTCTTTTCTCCGATACCTTATCTCTCATATTTTTCATTAAACAATTCTTACCCGCTTTTCTTTATTCTTTCATTTTTATTCTCGAGCCTTTAATATTTCTTTCCCTTAACTTTACACCCAATATCCCTTTTACTTCTTTCATGCCCTATTTTAATATTGTCCCAACAAACAGTCCGATACTATTTTCTTTCGATTATATCAACAACACTAAATTTATAAACGTGAAAGCAGGATGCATTTACCGTTATGGCCGCCTTTGCCATCATTACTCAAATGCGCATGCGTACTGGTGATACAAGCATCAACTAAATACAAAAACGCTTAGGCAACCTAATTTCATTACTGTTAGCAGAGTAATGCTATTGTGCCGATACCGCCATTCATTTACTGCCACTGTACAACGCATTTAGGTGATTGTAATGTTAGAATCTTTACGCTAAAACAGAGTCATAGACGAACTCATTCGACAGAACACACTAACTCCTCAACCACGACCGAAGCACTTCGATGTAATAATCTGATATACAATAATGGCGCTTGGGAGGCAAAAAAATGGCCCGTTTCTCCGTTTTTGTTTTTGTTTTTTTTATCTTTCGGTTTCGGTCGGCTGTAAATTTCTTTTTATCCGTTTATTTATTGATTTTTTTTTCTGTTCCTTGTGGGCTGAGTGGTAATGTTTATACCTCACCAAAGAAATGATCGTCTGCTTATCCCCATGTGTTCTTCCCAGTTACGCATATCTTCCTAGATATGCTGCATGATGCTTCCTTCTCTCATCAAGACATTTCTCTCATTGATCAGATAATTGACAGTAGAGGTCATGATGTTACCGGTTCATTTCTCAAATACTAGATTTGATGAACATCGGCAAACCGATTTCACTAAAGAAAAAAAGAATTGTCCTTTCAAAAACAATAGGTTGCACTCTCCAAAAAGGCAGCACAAGTCAACAATAATAATGTTAAATGTCTTTGAATAGAGGCGCCTATAAGTTATGATAAGAATAATATAATTCAAAATCAAAAGTAGGGGCTTAGGCATTAAACTATGAATAGTTGCATCTATTGCTATAATATGACAAATCAGCATATTTTTGTAATGTCTTATTCATTCAGGACTTCAGCCATCATGGCTTTCCACAGATTCATTTTCTTTAGTATTTGTAAATTGCCATGTCTTATTGCAAAAATAGTGGAATTATTTTTATTGCCTTTTCCACGGTTTGAAGTACAGATTTCTCTTATACCAATCCCTTATGTTTCTAGAGCTAATTCTACCCTTTTGAAATTCTTATGCCTTTCATCACAACTATTTTTAAAGCCTTTTTTTGTTCAGGACGAAGGCGATCATGTGTCTCATTATTTTCATTATCTACGAAAATTGCTTACGGCCATATCACGTTGAAACATCAATTCCCGTACGATCACTGAAGTTAAGCAACGTCGAGTCTGGTCAAGAACTAGATGGGTGACTATTCCTGAGTTCTAGGTGCAGTAAGCTTGAATGCATGGGAGGGTGAAGGCAATGGGAAACTACTTCATTATCTTTCCCAAGAAAGCATGATAATTCTCAGATAATTAAAAGAGAAACCTGTGGAGAGCTATGTGCGTCTATGTTCTTGGGCTACATAGCATTTAAGAAGAAAAATTACAGATCATGCAAAACAATACTCTGAGATGAATGTCTAAATATTGTTCAAATGTTGTTTGTGAATTTGAGGAAGAAGAAATTGTTGAACTCTGAACTTTCTCAAAAACTAAATAGATTGTAGACGTCGAAAAATATGAAGACTTGAAAAACTTTTCTTTGCTTTTCATTTAATTTTGACACAGCTACAGAAGCAAAAAATGAAACAAATAAAAACAAAAATCTCAAAGCAGCGACATGATGAGCTTAAAAGTCGTTGGAACAATTCACCAGAGAAACGGAAAAAGCAAGAAAAAAACATTTTCTTTAAATATAGCTGCCGGTCGTCTATGACCTGTTGTTATTTTCGTGAGTCTAAGTTTAACCGAACAAACAAGAGCGGCTCATTTTGCACGTATCGTCATGTTTATAAACCGATATCAACAAATTAAAGATAGCAATGCAATGGAATATATAAGTGTGACGCAATATGTAAAGAAGTAGTGTAGCTTTTCACTGAAATTCAACAAAAAAAATAACTTATAATTTTAAAAAACTGTAAAATTCCCTCTACCAAATAAAAATATATAGCACTGTTTCGAGAGAAAACCTTCTTGATTGCAACTGTATTATTCTTATATTGTTACCGTTTATAGTCAGGAGTCTGTTTTTCACTGTTGCATTTTAAAATGTCGTCACAATATGATTTCTATTAATTAAAGAAGGACATAGTATAAATTATAACGAGAATAAATAGCACTTATAATAAGTGTTGTGGGGCTCTCCCCTTTTTACATAAGATGGACTCGTCCAAAGTATACTGAGAGAGAGAATATCTGCTGTTGAGATACGTTGAGATACGTTGAGATACGTGGAGATACGTGGAGATACGTGGAGATACGTCGAGACAAGTTGAGAGATACGGGGACAGACACAGGGTGTTCTCAGAGAGTTATACAAGAGTCAAGAGAGAGAGATGATTACAGCTTTACTTACAGAGACTTGTACATATACTTTCTACTAACCCGCATTCCTGGACTATTAATCTTCCCTTCAAGTCTGTATTCTTACGTTTAATACACTTATTTTTCTATCTCAATTACTGGCGTTGTTTATTTAGTTGTGCAGGATTCCATTCAGGGAATCCACAACAATAAGCTTACAAGGAATATTTTTTAAGAAATACTGTATAATTCTACGTATAAGGCGACCCTTAAATCTTAACATTTACCATCCAAAATAGAGAGTAAAACAGTTGCAAAAGGCTAACCATAAATCCTGTGGTATATTGGCACTGGTAAGTAGGCTTGCGTCATGGAAAGCGGTACGCTAACAAATGTCTCAATATGGTAACTACCGATATAAATACTTCTGGTTTAAACAATTCCCATTATAATGCTGTCCTCCTCCTCCTCCTCATCATCATCATGGCTTGGCTTCTCAAAATGAAGATCAAGAGGGAGTCTGTACACATCGCTTGCAGGCACATTTGTGACTGATAAGTCCAATGCGGGACATGCATACGCGGACGCAGCAGTTGCAGCTGTAAGTCCGGCTTTGGGCTCGATGGCATAGCGTTGCAGTACTTCCTCCTCTTGTCCCTGATAGCGCGCCCTGCCGGTATTTTCAAAGAAGGAGACAGCATGGTTGATGGTGAGACGCCCGACGTCACGGTTCTCAACTAGGGTTGATCATTGATGTGACGGGCATCAAAGGAATTTTTTCAGGCAATCTTTGAATCGCTTCTTTGGTGCCCCTCTGCCACGATAGCTAGTGGAGAACTCGCCATAGAATAAGATTTCATAATGCCCTACTTCAATTATAAATGTAATAAAACTACTTTTACTTCTTGATTTCACATTAAAATGCAATATTTGAGAGACGATTGCACAACAATTTGCAAAAGTTCCGCCGAAAAATACGCCCATGTAACAAGTAACGTAAACAAATCTTCCATTCTTGATTTGTAGAGCTGTGCACACCAATCATTATTTCTCAGAGTAATGTTAAATGACAACATTTAGGATAACATATAGTCTATATTTCTAATGAGAATTCATTAACATTGAGGTGATAAATAACATTTATTATAAGACATTTTTTTCAATAACATATTATACGGTATTTTTTGCAGTGTGAAGCAACAAAACATTTAAGATGCCATAAAATCTTTATTTTTCATTAGAATAAAAAAAACATAAAGCAACCACAGACAATTAAAACCTTTCAAAATAACTATAATCCTCACCATCTGATGCAAGGAGATCATCATAAACATCGTAATATAAGGTTGGTCGTTTAGTACAAGTGTTACAAAAAGCTATGCTTAAATCCTGTGCTCTATCGGCACTAGTAAGTATGCACCATGGATTGCGGTAGCCTGGCAACTACATCGTTATAAGACCTAGCGATGTAAATATTTCTAGCTAAAACAATTCACATATTGTTGTACTGCAGTTATAAATATAATAAAATCACTTTTATTTCTTGATTCCACATTAAAATCAATATTCAAGAGATTGATTTCGCATTAAAATGTAATATTCAAGTAACGATTACATAGCAATTTGTAATATTCCGCTGGTCAACACGCCCAAGTAAGGAGTAAGGTAAACAAATCTTTCGTTATTAATTTATAGAGCTATGCGTGCCTTCCTCATAGTATTGTTAAATAACAACATTTAGGATAACATGCAATCTATATATAAATATAGATTGTATATTATCCTACATGTCATTATTCATGTTCGTTAAAATTCATTATCATTGTGGCGTTAAATAACATTTTGTATAACATGGAAACTTTATTTTTCAATAACATATACGGTATTTTTCAGCAACACAACATTTAAAATGTTATAAAATACTTATTTCTCATTCAGTTATGTGTCATGCATGATATACGAATAGGTGATCATGTATCTTTCGATACATGACTGACGAGGCAGATTTTTCGCGCAGTAGGTTGCCATTTCTTTCTGCGGTAAACTAGTTGCCATCCAAGGCTATAAAACCGGTCTGTTCTGCTATTTACCCCATAGCTGGGGGGAGGAGGAAGAGAATTCATACCTTTCCCAAGGATATTAGTATGTAAGCAAATGTAGTGGATTCGAACGGAATTCGAACTCGGCTCTCCGATTCCTCAATCCGAGCCGCTATGCATCACTCCAACGGTCCTCCTCACTTCTCCTTAAAGAATAAATTAACATAAGACTAAGATATAAATAAGCCTTCAAAATTACTATGATAATCACCATCTGATGCAAAGAACACATAAACATCTCCATTTACAGTTTCGTCATATGAATGGTAGTCGGTCATCTTATACTATGGATATCAGATAAAATCACAAAGATTCACCTAGGTTTTGAGTTTCCTTTTATCTATAGTTCGCCTTATATAAGGAAATATACGGTATTTACTTTTATAAAATAAATAAACAAAAAACGGAAATTATTTATGACTCACACTAATTCTGTAGCAGAGCCAAAAAAAAAAGTTATTACTCTCTTTTGAAATTAGTTTCCTTTTTCTTTTTTTTCATATGACACTCATTTTGGGGCATCAGCCTAATTGCAGTACCAATTCTTATTAGGAACTTGTCACTCATAGGGTGCCCTATAAAGATAAACATATACTAATTGATCTACTCTAGTAAATATTTTTTTAATATAAGTTTACTGTATTTGAATATTAAAAATATATTTTGTATTATCTGAGAAAGAAGATTTCTCCAACCAAACGTGAATATCTCTCTGAACGAATGCGTTGTCTAAATGAACATGCTGACTTTAATGTCGAAGAGAGGTTGCCACAATAACTGGAGTAGAAAAAGAAATTGTAAATTTCTATGTTATCCTCAGTGAAGAATTTAGGTCATCATCTTCGCTGTTGATCGCTGCAGTAAGAAAGGCTTTATAGCCGTCTTCAGTTCCTCAACCGGTCTAGACGAAATAGCGACGAATTTCATTTTTTGCCAAATCTCAAAAGAAAGTCAACAAGTCTTGAGTAAAAATGTCATATCAATTCGATGTCCAATCTATAGTCTACTAAATTTTCCATTCAGAAATTCGCTTATATACTGCCAAAAATGAAATTGAAAAATTCCCCAAATGTGGCAAAATGCCAGGCTAATTTATTTTATTAGAAAGTCCTGTAGTGGACTTAACTCGGCCTTTGCGCATAAAAAGCTCCATGTACATAACGTTATTCCTTTTACTTTAATGTTGTATTTATATCGAATTTGAGCCATTCTTTTTTTTTCCGGAAGAGTAAAATTCGTTGCCATCTCATCTTAAAGAATTACAAATGTCTCTTCTGCGCAGCTAAAGTTTAAAGCATTTCTGAAATAAGATGGAGTAGAAAAAATTAGCCAATAAGATCAGGTCATATAAAATTTAAAATGGAGACATTCTGCTTGGTCTGAATTTTTCAATGAAACGGAAAAACGAACAACAGAGAAAGTAACGACTTCTATGGACATTCCAAAATCACATTACACTTCTTCTTCTTCTTCTTCTTCTTCTTCTTCTTCTTCTTCTTCTTCTTCTTCTTCTTCTTCTTCTTTTACATGCCGTGTTTCTTCAGGACGTGGGTGTCTCTAGCTCATGTTAAATAATAGTTTCAAACTATTATTTGTTAGTGGCAGTGTATTTTGGCTCAGACCTGCTGAGGCTGACCTTTAAGGACAGATGGTAGATAAAATAGGGATATCGACTTTGATCGGCTGAGTAGAACGTGGGAATGAGTTATAGATAAAGGTTTTTCGGGAGTCACTGATTGGGCGTCAAGCTAACTAAACGTTCAAGAGTTCGTTGTTACACGCCAAAGCAAATGAGAAGACAACGTTATGAGTGAATCAAGACCGTCGCCCTAGGACCAACCCCAGAAGAAGGAGCTATACAACATTGTATTAATTAGCGCCTGACCAAGAGACCCCAGAACGAGGGGGCTATACAACAGTCATAATAATAATTCCTGTTCTGTGTTAAGTAGGTTATGCGCTGCTTTCCTCATGCCTTCAATATATCCTTCGGGTGTCAAATTCTCCAAGACCTCTTTCCTCATTATCTGTCTCTTTCTGATTCTAATTATAAATTTCCTTCTTGTTTCTATTTTCCCTAAAACTTTGTCGGTTATTCCCGGCACCCTTCTGCAGAACAACATTTCTTTTACTTCAAGTCTCTTCTTCATTTGTGAGATTTTTCAGCATTTGCTGCCATATAGGAGGATCGAAATACATTGTTAACAGATTATATATATTAACAGATTATATATATTAACAGTTTATATATATAAACTGTTAACAAGAAATCTATTTCCTGTTAACAGATAATATATTTCAACCTTGAAAATGGCTAAATATATAGCCGAAAGCGCTCGGCAAGAAAGAACAATTGGACAGTGTTTTATATAATTTATCCTCCGAAAGGAAAAAAAATATAAGATCACATGAGAAATTGTATAAAAAAATAAAGCAAAGCACCTTATCTGTCGTTTTCAGTGAAGCATGCATGAAAGAACGATTGCTGCCTAAATACACACACAGACACACACACACACACACACATATATATATATATATATATATATATATATATATATATATATATATATTATATTATATTATATTATATTATATTATATTATATTATATATATTATATTAGCTCCTGAATTAAATTTAATTCCAGTTGAGCACTCTAGGGCTGAGGTATGGGTTTGTAAACAGTGACTATTATAGCTATATAGCGAGACTCTTCGCAAGCCGAATTGAGTCACTGTCGGTCACTGGGCGTGTTTCCAAAAATAAATACGCTAAAAATCCACCTTCATCCCGACCGTGCGCCGACACTAGTGGTAGAATATCCGCCTGATACCAATTCAGTCAGGTTTCGATCCTAGCTAGAGGCAACCGGATGTCTAGCCGCACTGATGAGCTGTGATACAGCGAAACAGTCTGTCTGTGGATGACATTTTATATATATATATATGATAGAAATTATTAGGAGGATTTGATAATTATATTTAAGTAATTCATCGATGAGTCCCAAATATAGGACGAAACGGCCGTCCAGTGCTTTCTGCATTCTGTTGAGATTTCTTTCAGACTCGATGAATTACTTAAATATAATTATCAAATCCTCCTAATAATTTCTATCATGTATATCATTGCTTGAACCAGCTTCTAATGCTCTAGAGTGAGCGGCTTGGTGAAAGTAGTCCAGTGCTTTCTGCATTCTGTTGAGGTTTCTTTCAGACTCGATGAATATATATATATATATATATATATATATATATATACACCACTTTAAATGTTATTGTTAGTAGATACTCGTATTTGAGTAGGTGCTCCGTTTATAATTTACACAGTAGATCTATTTATATTCACCTACCGGCTAGAAATTTCGAGAAATCCTATTAAAGATAAACTTATACTCTTCAGCATCTCTATCCTAGTTTAGCCCGGCGCGCCTATACCGTTTTGACCACGAAGAGACACACAGACGGTGATGGGAAGTGAAATTGAATGCTTTCAAGTGAAAGTTTATTCATATCCACTAATAATAATGTTTAAAGTGATACAAATATGTGAGGTTAATAAATCTATTCTAATAAATTCACTTCGTTTACGTTTATCCAAATGCAGATATGAAAAACGCTTTAAGTAATACAAATCTCTCTCTCTCTCTCTCTCTCTCTCTCTATATATATATATATATATATATATATATATATATATAGGAATAAAGTATCGCTGCCGACACTTGAGTTTGAACATAGATCACCAGGTGATCCAATTATTGAATCAAGTACACCACGTAACCATAGAGGAACCGCATATATGGGAGGTAGCGTTATTGAGCGTTATTTCTAGTCTATCCTCTATTACTATTTTGATCTGCACTTCTTTATTCCAGTCTTTATTACTATACAGAACGCTATTCTCTACTCTATCTACTGTACTATTTCGCTATTCGGATCACTATACGGAGTACTTTTTGATCGTGTATTATCGAACAAGTACTATAAATGCGAGACTCATCCGAAAGCGTCTGACACCACCAATGTTCAACGGCGTACTGTAGTTGCATCTTCGATTACAAAGAAAGTGACAATGAGTATTCATTGGCATTACAAAAGTGGCAACGAGTGTTCGTTTACATCAAAAATATATGTATATAATATAAATATATATATATATATATATATATATATATATATATATATAGAGAGAGAGAGAGAGAGCGAGAGAGAGAGAGAGAGTGGGGAGAGAGGAGGGGTAGAGAATGATATAATGTCTATAAAGATATTTGGACATTGTCTCAGACTCCAATTTTGTCGTCCTGGCAATCAATCGTCTCGTCTGCGGTTGGTCGAGGAAGTTTTAAGAGAACTTAGCGACAATAGGATTTTTTTAAAAAAAGTTGCGTCATTGCTCTTGTGATAGCATCTTTATTTTGACCGATTTACTTAATTTTCGACCAATGTTGGCGGACACATACAAACTCGTTTCTGTAAAAAAAATCTCTTCAATTCAAAATCACCAGGAGAAATTGTTTTCTAATTTAATGACATATATCAACTGAAAGCAGTGAGGGCATATACTCAGAATTCATAATAAAAATTTACGTAGTGTAATTCATTAATACTAAGCGCTTCAAATACGTAAGTGTATATGTCAGTTATAACAAATTTATATGGAAGACAAGGAAACTGAAAATAGAATAGGATGCGTTTGAGGTAGTTTTGCCCAAAACCGCAAATTGCTGCAAAACGAAAAGATTGACCTAAAAGCTTCAAGTTCTTAAATAGCCTCATCAGATCGAGACTTTCATATAGATACCATGTATAGCGCTAAACTCGTTTAGAAATATCTACACTCTCAGATCAATGGTTAAAAATGACTTTGAACGTCTAAAGCTTGTAGGTCTTAGCGAGGACTATCATTCTTCGACCTTCTCTACAGAATCACAAAGAACGGTACTAAATAATAGAAGCATCGTCACTTTGGGACTTTCAATTGAAGCACCAACTAAAATGGATATCACATCAAATACAAAATCAGAATGATGACGCAATCAATATGTTTACGTTCCACATTAAGTAATTCAAGTATTCGTGTTCGACTCCCACATATTATGTTTGGAGAACTCACCAGCTGCAAAGGTGGCCCAAAACGACGCTTCAAGGATCAGTTGAAAATAGCCCTGACACAGGCCAACATCGACCCTGAGACCTGGCAAACCGTTGCTACAAATCTGCCTTCATGGCGTAGGACCATCTGGAGTAGAACCGAGACTTTGGAGTCCAACCCTCAATATGAAGCGTATCTAACCCTAACCACCACCCACAATCCGCTGTGACTCCTACTCACAATTCTTCAATTGCAGGCTGGACCCTCCAGAGATATCTCCGTCATTGCCACCAGAGGGGAGAAAGGATGACGATCCCGGTGCTCGGATGCAAGCGGGTGCCAACGACGAATTCAAACAAAAACTTAAGAAGGAAACCTCCATTACTAATAGAAAGAGCAATAACAGTTAGTGGACTTGTGACACGTAAAATAGCACAGATTGCTCGATCAATGAATGACGACTTTTTCCTCATAAGAAAATGGTATTGCTGGCAATTCTACTGTCAAAATTTATTGATGGTATCTACTATAAATGTATTGCTGAGCATTTCGCTTTAAAATTGTATTATAGGTAATTTTGCCATAAATATGTATTGTTAAAATTTTTCATATAAATATGTATTTGCTGCAATGGAATGTCCGACACTCCCTATCACCTATGTGGACTGACTATATCAGTAGATATATATAGTGAGCACAGGATATACCTGGGGGTTTTGCTTCGGGAATTAGTTGGAGATTAGCTAAGCTAGTCGAACTCTCTGCCTTCGGGCAGAGAGAAACCCAGACGAGGCTATGCCGAAGGGCCGAGCCTCGTCTGCGGTGGTAGACAGATACCCGAACCCGTTTTTTACGGGGTCTACGGGGAATTTTTGCCCGCGCCTACGGGCTCGGATACCCCACGTTAAATTCGGCCTTGTGCCACATCTGACCACGTAGGGCGTTTGGCAAATATCTTTGCTTCGGGAATTATTAGCCTGCCATCCGATTCCGTCTTTCAGTAGTCTATTCTCTTTTACAATAAACCTCTCTTTCTTTCATCTACGCGCGTGTTGCTGTTCCTTCACTCGAGTACCACCTTGTCTGTTTTTAACCTCTTTAAGGATACAGCAGTATTGTTGGTATTAGGTTGGTGCAAAAATAATGACGTGATAATGTCGTTTTTTGACGTATTTTTAACGTCAAAAAACGACATTATTACGTCATTATTTTTGCACCAACCTAATAATTTGACTATAAAATTGCATTTTTATACTTTCATGGTTTTTTTTGTTTTTATTTGGAGTTCACTGTTTACCCATAGCTGGGATTCTAACAGGTGCTGCCACCCAGGGTCAGGGTAGACTTGGGGACAAGATCAATTAAGAGGTGGTTACACGCCGGATATAGTTTATCGTCATACCCAGGTCTATCAATGCATGGTAATATATATATTATCTCTGTTGGAGATTTTAATGGAAAATATATGCGATTGACTATAAAGGGAATGTTTGAACGAAGTATTGAGTGAACAGCGAAAACACTCAATGAAAAATGAGACAAAACGTAAATAAATAATGACTGTGTGATTGAGTCACTCCTTTAAAGATTGTTTAATAGAATGAATGAATGAATGAAAGCAGATAATGAACGGTGCCCTGCTTGAATACGCCAACATAAGATTCGAATTGAAATCGAAGACAGAATGAATGAAAGAAGGAGCTCGCGAATGAAATAAGGAATGAATGTGCTAGTGAATGAGCTTGCCAGCAATTGAGACAACGTGCGTGTGTTGGTGCATATGAGAAAACGAGTTGCAGAACGGCCAACGAAAATATTTACTGCTTTGATCTCTCTACAGAACAGCAGACGGGCCAAAATCCCAACTTGATCGCCAAAGCGAAACGTTAGTTTTGCCATCAAGTAAAGGGCCAGGCAAGAAGTGATCGCTCCGGAATCGCTCGACGCACTGAGCGTAGAGTTACGGCCCAACGAATCGATGTTGGCAGGTGCTGACCACTCAAGCAGACTTGACGGCTTTCTCGCGTTCGCCAAAAATGCCGAAGACGCTGATAGGGGCTGCTGCGAGATAAACACTCAGACTGCCATGACACAACCGCTATTACTGACACTCCCACAAGTATTAATATTAGTACTACTATAAAATATTAATTCTAGTAATTAATCCTCATAGCAGGGATAATAACTGTTACTATGAGTGATATTACTTGTCAATGTTGCTAATACGTGTAACAGCTATTTATTGTTATGGCCGCCTTGGCAGTAAGGTGGTTATTTCAGTACTAATGAAAATTTCACTGTATGTTTCATTAATGATAAAGAATTATCACTGAAGGTCATTTAGTGCATAGCAAAGATTTTTATTTTCTTTCTTCTTCTATGTGCAGTGTCACTTCATGACGTGTGTAATCATGGCTCTCCATAATTTTCTGTCCTTTTAGGCTCTTAGTCAATTTCGTCTTTTTGTTATCTCTCCTAATTCCCGATCTGCCAACCATTTACATAAGCTCGTTAGGTATGTTATGCGTTGTTTTCCTCTGTCTCTCTTTCTTACAATATGTCCTGTGAGCATCAAATTTTCCTAGCCCTCTTTCTTTCATTATGTGCCCTAGAAATTTCAATTATCTCTTTCTGATGCTAAGTATAAGTGTCAGTTCGACTTCCATTTTCTCTAAAACTTCGTCATTGCTCACATTTTCAGTCTATGGTATTCACATATCCTTCTGTAGAAACACTTTTTTTGTTGCTTCAAGTCTCTTCTTCATCGGTGAGGAGATTGTCCAGCATTCAATGCAATCATTTTTTTTCGTATACATTTCGCTCCAGTTTCTATTTTCTTTTCGTACTTTCTTACTCCTAGAAATAGACATTAAGCTTCTGATTGTATTATCACGTCCTCTAAAATCTCTTTCTTTCTTGTTATTATGTATTCCTTCCTTTTGTCACAAAAACTACAGAGCTTCTCTGATATACGTTTTCCATCCGTCTTTCTTCGCATTGAAAACGGAATAGTTCATTAATTATATGAGGCTTATTGAGAGATAGTGCATCTCCAAATATAAAAGTGAAATCTGGGGTCAACACCGAGCGGCAACAGTCTGTTCTCTTTCCGCTCGGGGTTGATCTCAGTGTTCACTTATATATATATATATATATATATATATATATATATATATATATATATATTTCAGTGAACTCAATTAGCTATTTTTGGCGTTATTGTCATAAAATTTACTTTAAAAAAAAATTGTTACCTAATAATAATACTTATAGTTGATGAGAAAAATTGTTACCTAATAATATACATACGTATAGTTGATGTGAAAATAACTCTACATACTGTAAGGGATTCTAATACATTTACTTGTTCTTAAAAGAAATATAGTATATTAAAAATTAATAGTGAAAATATTTTTCAAATTTTAGTTAAATAAAACGTATTCTAACCTGAACAACCCCCCCCACCAAAAAAAAATCTTTAAATATACAAATAGAAAAAATGCCGTAATAATTTTTGCCGTTAACAATAAAATTTTAAAAAATCCAGACGATATGCATTTAACGGATGTTAGATTTCATTGAAGAATACATCCCTACTCTCTACCAAAACGTAGCTAATAACGGATACATCAAAATACAGACATAAAAAACACGTAAACACCCCTGTCTAGTGGAAGTGAATTTATCTGTAACCTTGGAAACGTGAATTATGATTTTAGCTGTGTCTTTAAAACCCAGTAATTTTAAAAGTTACTCCAAAATTCGCTTGAGGATGAAATGGAACTATTGTCTTTAATTTAATCTCAAAATTAAATTCGGACCTTCCATTTTTGAAACATAGTTAGAACTGTGTAGCGGAAAAACCATATTTTAAATCAATTAATTTATGCTCTGTAAATTTACATTGAGCACTATTTTGTAAAAATAAAAATATCTATAAGAACACCGGATTATATATCTTACTGTTATTTCTTTATATATATATACTCAAAGATTAAATATCAAAAGTTTATAAATCTAAAATGTTTCACTTTTATTAAAGCTTCATCACTGACAGCTATGGAGAAAATATATATATATATATATATATATATATATATATATATATATATAGGTAATAATCCGTTGGTATATAATCCATGTGAATCCTATTAATGTAATACAAAATATTGAATATTAAAACTGATTCACACATACAGCTCAATGTTTTAATTAAATTGAGCAACATATTTCATACAACTGGAATTAAGATTACATTAGGTTAATGATCATTTTCACCTTATAAATTGAAATAAAAAGCGAATATAATTGAACAAACATTTCCCCTTGGATTGTTGGCATTTTATCGTTGAAAAAAGTCTTGGGATTCTGATAAATATTTTTACAATTAGATTAAAAAAAAATGTCTGATGTTTTGACCAGGCTTCGTATTTCCGACATTTAACTATTATATCTTTATAAATATTCTTCTATGTTAACGTTCCAGAAAGGGGGGGTTCTTTTGTTGTTTTTACGAACAAACCAGTTGCTCTTTCGGTATTTTTTTCTCATATGAAGCTCAATCAATCTCAGACACTCTGATTGATTTTGAGTAAACGGGAAAGCTCAATCAGCAGTTAATAAAAAAAAATGGGAAATGCATTTTTTTCTTTTACAAAATACCTCGAAAAATGTAAAGAATAATAAAATTAATAAATCAATAAACGTGAACCTGGCCAATTAATTTTTGTTCGATAACTTTTGTTCTTTTTTTATTTATTTTCGTTTTTTTTTTAATCATCTATTTTGTCATGTTTATTTTAATTTTTCGTTTCATTTAATTAATTGTGAAACGTACTGAAATTAATATTAGTAGTAGTAGTAGTAGTAGTAGTAGCAGTAGCAGTAGCAGTAGTAGTAGTAGTAGTAGTAGTAGAAGGAAGAAAAGAAGAACAAGAACGACAACAAGGTCATCAACATCTGAAGGATAAGAAGGAGGACAAAATGAAATAAAAAGAGTAGGAAAGGAATAGAATGAAGAAGAAAATGGGGGAGGGCGGTAGAAAGAATACAAACTAAGGAAGAAGGGGACAGAAAAAGGAAAAGGGGCAGAATGAAGAAGAAAAAAGGAAGGGGAAGGAACAAGATGAAGGATGAGGGGACAGAATGAAGAAAGCAAAGTAGAAGAGGATAGAATTTTGAATGATAAAGACGAAGGAGGAGGACAAAATGAAAAAGACGGAGGAAACCGAGAACAGAATTTAAAAAAGGAGGAAATCAGATTGAAGAATACAAAGGAGCATGAAGGGAGCAGAATGAAGGAGTCGGAGGAGGAATGAATAAAAAGAAGGCGGTGGAGGAGTAGTTGGAAGTGAGGGGGAAGCCATTGAAGAATACAGTGGAGGGTGAGAGGAACAGAATGAAAAAGACGGAGACAGAATGAAGAAGAAAAGAAGAAGAAAACGAAGAAGAGGAGGAAGAATGAAGAGGAAGAGTGGTAAAGAACAGAATGGAGAAGACAAAGGAGGAGGGGGAACAGAATGAAAGAAGAGCACAACAAAAAGAAAACGAAAAAAAAAAACAACGACGAGAGTTTGAACTTTGCTTTTATTCAGAACCAAACGACTTCCATAAATATGTTACAATATGTCAATGGAAAATTTTCTTTGCCTTAGGCTCAACAAGAACGCGCTGATTTTCTCAGAATTCGAGTAGTAACTTCCTTTTTATTTTTATTCATTAATTAATTTTCCTTTGTCATTAAAAGTTACAAGACCACTGAAACCTTTCAGACTATTAAAGAACATTTCTTGCACTTGCAGTTTTGATTCGGGGGTTAAAAAATAGTTTGGCAAACGATAGTGGGTAAAAGTTTAACGTATGAACTTTCTCAATGGCAGTCAGTTTACAATTTGCAAAAATACTCGTATGAAAATGCATCAGTAAATCAATATGTCTGTTGTTTAATGATAAAAAAAAATAATATTTATTTTACGTATTATATTTTTATCTTCTAACATAATTTTATTCCTTGTCAATGCAACGCTTCTTAAATAATCACGTGGAGCTAGTATTAGATTATGTTGTACAAAATATAAATAAGTCTGGAAGAAGAGGAGGAGGTGGAAAGGGGGATGATGAGAGTGGAAGATATAGAGGGGAATAAAACGTTTTACAGAGTTCGGCATACTGGTCTTCTCCACAAATTAAAAGGCTGTGGTATTTCCGGGCGAATTTTTGAACTGATTCAATCTTCCTTATCTAATCGCGAAATGAAAGTTATCTATAATGGCCACTCTTCTAGATCATTTTATACTAATGCAGTTCTCAACTTATCTATACTTATTTACTCCTGTCTCAATAATAATTTTGATCACTTCGATAGGGTGAAATTGGTAGGTGATAAAAAAAATGACCTATAGTTTCTTGTTAACTGGGACAAGGAGTAGGTTGTTAATTTTAAAGCCTACAAAATGAAACCTCTCTATTGATCACTTGAAAGACCCTTTCCTGCCTCCCATCAGCGTGGTTGACGCTAACCTCCATGAAAGTGACCAGTATGCGCCTTCTCGGTCTAATATTCTCAGCTGATATATATATATATATATATATATATATATATATATATATATATATATATATATGTATGTATGTTGAATCCGTTGCTAGGTCTGCTGCTAAGAAAGATGGGTCATTGTGTTGTGCTCGACAATTTTACTCTCCAGAATCTATCTTGCATATTTATAAGCCTATCATTTGTCCATGCTTTCAATATTACTGCCACATATGGTCCGGTGCACCTGCTGTATGTTTAACAATTCTTGAGAAAATCCAAGGAAGAATCACAAATATTATTGGTCCTAACCTCATTTTCCCACCTCCTTAATATAGCTTTCTTGTGCCTTTTCTTTAAATACTTTCATTGTAATTGTTCCTTGTGCCTTTTCTATAAATACTTTCATGGTAATTGTTCATTGTGCCTTTTCTATAAATACTTTCATGGTAATTGTTCCTTGTGCCTTTTCTATAAATACTTTCATGGTAATTCTTCCTTGCGCCTTTTATATAAATACTTTCATGGTAATTGTTCCTTGCGCGTTTTCTATAAATACTTTCATGGAAATTTTTCCTTGGCCCTTTTCTATAAATACTTTCATGGTAATTGTTCATTGTGCCTTTTCTATAAATACTTTCATGGTAATTCTTCCTTGCGCCTTTTATATAAATACTTTCATGATAATTGCTCCTTGTGCCTTTTCTATAAATACTTTCATGGTAATTGTTCCTTGTGCCTTTTCTATAAATACATTCATGGTAATTGTTCCTTGCGCGTTTTCTCTAAATACTTTCATGGAAATTTTTCCTTCTGCCTTTTCTATAAATACTTTCATGGTAATTGTTCATTGTGCCTTTTCTATAAATACTTTCATGGTAATTGTTCCTTGTGCCTTTTCTATAAATACTTTCATGGTAATTGTTCCTTGTGCCTTTTCTATAAATACTTTCATGGTAATTGTTCCTTGTGACTTTTCTATAAATACTTTCATGGTAATTGCCGGCGAGAACTCATCAATTCCCATTTGAATTGCCTAGATGTAGCCGTAAGTTCAAAGCTAACAGTTTCTTTTCTCGCACTTCTCTCTTGTGAGACTCTCTTCTGGTTTCATGCTTTCTAGCCAACATTGATCTTAAAATTAAATGCAATGTCAACTGTTACCTACTGTCTTGATTAGTTTTCTTTCTTTCTCTCTCCCTGATGTTTCTCTTTTTTTCTTTTTCTTCCGCACTCACTAACCACTTGCGTCTTAGTGGCTTCAATGCCTTGAATGGGTTGATATGATTAAAAAACTGTAGCTTTCCTGAGACAGCTTCGAAGAAGTCTAGGTAGAGATGAACATTCAATGATTTTCATTCATTCTTTTACCAAGCACAATAGTAGTATTCGAAAATACAGCAGCGAATGTCCAGGGAACTCATTATAAATCATTAAGTTGTAGTTCCTGAATTTTTAGAAACTTTAACTACCAGTTCTTTCTAATAATACCGGTATCAATAACAATCGATAACAATCATATATATATATATATATATATATATATATATATATATATACTGGGTGTAGCAGCAAAATTGTCGAAATTGAGTAACAGTATAACTATACATGTCACAAAAAGTTTAATATCGAAAAAAATATTAATATTGATCTTTTTTTCAGGCATTCAGATAACACGTTTAGCTATCTTGACACCATTTTTCGTAAGAATTACTGAAAAACCCATTTTCATTTTTGCGTAATTTAGACGACAATTTATCCATCGTACTATACATATATATATATATATATATATATATATATATATACAGTGTAACCCGGATATAAGAGAAATCCGGATATAAGAGAGATTTTCTCTGGTCCCAAATTAGAGCCTTTGTTAATGTATATAAATTAGACCAAACCCAGATATAAGATAAACCCGGATATAAGAGACTTCTTCTCCGGTCCCGATAACTCTCTTATATCCGGGTTACACTATATATATATATATATATATATATATATATATAATATTATTTATTCAAAAATTATAACATAAACATGTTACAAAATCGCTACAAAAATAGCCATTTTCTTTCAATACATATATATATATATATATATTAGGTTGATGCAAAAATAATGACGTAATAATGTCGTTTTTTGACGTATTTTTTAACGTCAAAAAAACGACATTATTATGTCATTATTTTTGCACCAACTTTATATATATATATATATATATATATATATATATATATATATATATATATATATATATATATGGTTGGATAGATGTGAGCTTGTGACCCTGGGAAGTGTTATCTTTATTTGTTTGATTAGACGTTCCGCTTATTCATTAAAGCGTATATTTATTTATTTTCGTTTACCCGTCTGAATATTCAAGAAATTTAATTAGAGAAAAATATGGGGTCTTCGGCAGGATCCGAATCTGCGTTCCCCTAGTGGAAACTGTAATTAGATCTGAAGTGTTTTGGATGATCAAGAAAAGCTGAATAGTGCCTTTAAACGCAGATCTTTCTCTGACTCGCGAAATATACATATCTGCTCAGTTTCGCATCCTAACATAAACAAAGCCATTTTTAAAAAAGGGTGATTTTTTTTTATTAATCCCGCTTATTTTTAATACTTAAACTTTATTTTAGTGGATATTCGTATTTGTTTAGACGCTTCGTTTATTTATTAAACAGGAGATGCTGTCAAAACCTCTCGGCCGGATCATGTGTGTACGGATGACTTTAATCATTTCACACCAAGTAAGACAATAAAGTCACAAAGACACAAGGAGTTGCTGAGTGTGTAATAATATGCAAAAAAAGAAAAGATATATATAAAAATAAATATATATATACATAGTAAACTGTAAAAAAAGAAAAGATATATATAAAATATTGTAATATATAGAGAGCAAATTGTAAAAAAAAAGAAAAGATATATATAAATATATATGTAGTAAATTGCCTGTTGAGAACATTTACCAACTTCAAAGATGCTGAACAGTTTCTCAACAAGCATTCTCTTGTGATAATGTCCTTTTTCAAATCTCCCAATTATATATACACACATATATGTATATATATATATATATATATATATATATATAATAACATCCGATATAAGGGCAACTGTACTTTCATGCTGTTCGATATTATCGACTATTATCCCTCTATATCGAAGAATCTTTTCACTTTGGCCTTGGATTTCGCCCGGGAATACTCTAATATTTCTGAGAGTGAAGTGGATATTATCATGAAATGCCGAAATTCTGTTCTGATCTACAAGGACGAACAGTGGACCAAAAAGTCTTGCAACGACAATTTTGACATTTCAATGGGTTCTTTGTACTCTGCGGAAGCTTCTGACCTAGTCGGATTATTTCTTTTGCACAATTTAAGTGCCTTCGATTGTCTAGATTCTGATAGTATAGGATTGTATAGAGATGATGGCTTATTAGTTGTTAAAAACTCCACTAAAATTAAATTAGACCGTATTAGGAAAATGATCCATAGGGTATTTAAGGATTTAGGTCTTAGGACAATAGTTACAACTAATTTTAAACAAGTGGATTTTTTAAACGTCACCCTAAACCTTGCTAGCAACACTTTCCAACCATATGTGAAGGTTAATTCCAACCCAATATACGTGCATCCAAATTGCAACCATCCCCCTTCAGACACATGTATCAAACACATACCCTCTTCCATTGAATTTAGAATTAGCACTAACTCTTCTAACAAAGATGTTTTTAATAAACATCGTGATTTTTACAATTCTGCACTCAAAAATAGTGGATACAAAGATATCACTATTCAATATGAAAACCCTGTTAATTGCAACCATAATAAGAAAAGAAGATCTAGAAAGATCATCTGGTTTACTCCCCCTTTCAATATAATGGTTAAAATTAAATTAGGACGTATTTTTCTAAATCTCATCAAGAAACATTTCCCCAACCCTGAAATTAACCCACTTAGTAAAATATTTAATCCTAATACCCTTAAATTAAGCTATAGAAAGTAATTAAAAAACATAACAACGTAGTCTTTAACAGGTATAGGGACTCAAAAAGCTTGATTACTCAACAGGTTACAAACAGCAATACTAAATATAATAACACGAATAACAACTTATGTAATTGTAGGAATCCTAATAATTGTCCACTACAAAATAACTGTAGGATTACTTCTGTAGTCTATCTTAGTACAATCTCAACAATGGAAAATCCAATTATAAAAAAATTTTACATTGATAGCACCATGAAAACATTCAAAGAACGCTGGCGGGGGCATATGCTATCTTTTAATAACTAACTATAGGTACATGACTTCATTATCCAAGTATTTTTGGAGTCTAAAAGAAAAGAACAAAACACCTACGGTTAAATGGAGATTGATTAAGAAAGCCCGGACATGTAACTCCCTATATGCCCCATGTTACCTATGTCTTAACGAAAAATTTGACATTATTAGATTTAAAAACAAAGCTGATCTGTTAAATCAAAGATATGAACTAACAGTTAATTGTAAACACCGTTATAAATTTAACTTATTATAGGGGTCGTATACTTTAAATGATAATATGTCGCTGTAAGTTTAATAGATTATTACTTTTATTACCTGATGGTCATCCTGACGATATGAATGTGTATTGTATACCTACATAGTGTTATTCGTGTCTGTGTATGTGTGTATGTATGTATGTTTGTACTGCGGAATGTGTATGTTTGTATATAACTGTATTTATGTTAGTAGGTTTTATATATATATATATATATATATATAAAGTAAGAAGGTAAAAAGAAGGAGACGAAGAGAAGAGGTTAAATATATATATATATATATATATATATATATATATATATATATATATATATCCTGTAATATTGTGTATCTATATTTATATTTACGTATATTTCTGTATGTATGAATATGTTTACATATGTATGTTAGGGTACATGCATATTAGTGTGTGTATGTATATGGATGTACGTTTATATATGTATTTGATTGAATGTCTGTGTATTTATGTGTATGTACGTATATATATGTACTTGTTATTATAGATATGTATATATATATATATGTGGGGATGTATATGTGTGTTGACACCTATTATATATGAGATTGTTTGTGTGTATGTGTAGGTATGTAAACTTTGGGTTGTCATTACTGCCACATAAGTTAGTCTAAGGTGTGTATATATGTATATGTTTGTGTATTTGTGTGTGCGTATATATGTATATATATGTGAGTATGTGTGCATATATGTGTGTATATATGTATGTATGTGTATATGTGCCTGTTATCATAAATATGTATATGTATGTATATGTTTATATATTTATATGTATGCATTTAAAGATGTGTTGGTTTGTGTTTACTGCCGCGTATATATATATGTGTGTGTGTGTCTGTATGTGTGTGGGTGTATATGTATGTGTTAACACCTATCATATGTGAGATTGTGTGTATGTGTAGGTATGTCAACTTTGGTTTGTTCAATCTATTCGATTGTTATATTCACGAGCCTCCCCATGAGGTAGCATGTGGTACAAGGGCGAGTTTAATGTGGGGCAATCCTAGTCCCCAGGCTCGGCCAAAAATTCAAAATAGACCACATATTAAACGGGATAGGGTAGCTTTTACCCGAGACGGGACTCTGCCCTTCGACATAGACTCGTCTGGGGCAGAGGCAGAGAGTTTGACCAGCACAACTGGAACAGATCTATTCGGCTGTTAATATTTAACAGCCCACAACGACTGTCTAACTCCCCGGACGAAACCATGCCCTACGACAAAGCCTCGTCCGTGTTCCTCTCTACTCGAGGCAGAGTTCGACAGTTACGAACAGTCTGGTCGACTGTTATATTTAACAGTGCCCCCCACTAGGGATGTATGTAGGACAAGGCCTAGTTTACAGTGGGTTCTCTGAGCCCGTATGGTCGACCAAAAATATTCCCTTAGACACCGCATAAAAGGGTTCGGGGACTGTCTACCACCCTGGACAAAACTTTGCGATGCGGCAAAGCCTCGTCCGGGTTCCTCTCTGCCGATGCAGAGAGATCGACAGTTACGAATAGTCAGGACGAATGTTATATTTAACAGCCCCCGCCACGAGGGATGTATATGGCAAAAGACGGAGTTTACCGTTGGTCCTCCGAGCCTGTAGGCTCCGCCAAACATATTCCCGTAGAAACCATATAAACGGTTTCAGCGTCTGTCTAACTCCCCGGACGAAACTTTGTCCTTCGGCAAAGCCTCGTCCGGGTTCCACTCTGCTCGAGGCAGAGAGTTCGACAATCTGGACGACTGTTATATTTAACAGCCCCCCCCCACCGACCACGAGGGATGTATGTGGCACAAGGCCGAGTTTACAGTGGGTTCTCCGAAGCCGTAGGCTCTGCCAAAAAATATTCCCTTAGACCCCGTATGAACGGGTTCAGGGACTGTCTACATCTCCGGACGAAACTTTGCTCTTCTGCAACGCCTCGTCCGAGTTTCTCTCAGCTCAAGGCAGAGAGTTCGAGTTCGACTGTTAATATTATCAGTCTACCGCCCCATGTATGTGGGACAAGGTCTCCTCCGGGTTTCTCTCAGCTCAAGGCAGAGAGTTCGACAGATGAACAGTCCTGTGGACTGTTTCCCCAAGGCCTTCTCTGCTACTAATCTTATAGTAGGTAGAATAGTCCAACATAGTCTTTTAGAGGCAGGACACCACGACAGTTAGCAAAGTGACTCACAAATTATATTGCTCATATAGAGTAGCGACAAATGTTCGTACTACATTCAGTCTGTGCGTTCAAATTTGCCAACTTTTCTAACCGTACCTATATAAGAACAATAGAGAGCTAAATAGCTAGCTAGCTAACTAGATAGATAGATAGATAGATAGATAGATAGATAGATAGATAGATTCCACTCGCAGCTTCCAGTTCTGGAGAAACAAACTAAACATGCAATGTATAAGATTATCATCTCGCATACTTTTGCCAGGAAACCTAAATTGAGTTGCCATTGGCGTAATTCTCGCATCGCCTCGTTTGTATGCAACGTGAAGATAAATCTATAAGATGATTAATATTTAAATAAGTGCTAATAAATATGTCAACACAGACATTAAATCAGAAAGGATGTAAAATACAAAATGTACAATTAGATAACCTGAAAAGATACCAGAAAGGCCATAAACTACAGCTATGAAACATATATGCAGGTCAACACTTTCACCAGAGAGTTCCGTGCAATTGGCACAGCTTTCATCATTTTCCTTTAACCGGAAAATAAATTCCTACTTTTACTCAATTAAATACCGTTTTGGGGAAGTGGTTTGGGCCGCAAGTTTCAGTAACCATGTTTGCTGCGGAAAATAAACAATATACAGGGTAGAGAAAGATGGGCCACGTATACTTCCTGTATAATGGACGGCTATTGAGCCAATGAAAGAGTTCCGATTTCTGACATTTTTCTCATCGTCATTCTGTATCGTCAGATCGCTTAATAATATAGAATAAATATTATTATTATTCTATCATAATTGTGCTTGTCCCTCACATCGTTAGTTTGCTCGACAGTTATATCCTGCCAATAACTTATAAATCATGGAATATTCCGTTTTACAGAAAAGGAAGAAGTCAATACTCGGTTTCAGTGAGAAAATGAATGAAACACAAAAGAGAAGATAGAAATGTTGAATGTCTCCTGCCAATAGCTCATAAATAATGGACTATTCTGTTTTGATCGCGTAGAAAGAAGGAAAAAGTCAATACTCGGTTTCAGTGAGAAAATGAAGGAAAGACAAAAGGAAAGATAGAAATGTTGAATGTCTCCTGCCAATAGCTTAGAAATAATGAACTATTCCGTTTTGATCGCGTAGAAAGAAGGAAAAAGTCAATACTCGGTTCCAGTGAGAAAATGAAAGAAAAACAAAAGGGAAGATAGAAATGTATGTCTCCTGCCAATAGCTTATAAAACATGAACTATTCCGTTTTGATCACGTAGAAAGAAGGAAAAAGTCTATACTCGGTTTCAGTGAGAAAATGTATGAAAGACAAAAAGGGAGATAGAAATGTTGAATGTCTCCTGCCAATAGCTCATAAATAATGGACTATTCCGTATTGCTCGCGTAGAAAGAAGGAAAAAGTCAATACTCGGTTTCAGTGAGAAAATGAATGAAAGACAAAAGGGGAGATTGAAATGTTGAATGTCTCCTGCCAATAGCTTAGAAATAATGGACTATTCCGTTTTGATCGCGTAGAAAGAAGGAAAAAGTCAATACTCTGTTTCAGTGAGAAAATGAATGAAAGACAAAAGGGGAGATAGAAATGTTGAATGTCTCCTGCCAATAGCTCATAAATAATGGACTATTCCGTTTTGATCGCGTAGAAAGAAGGAAAAAGTCAATACTCGGTTTCAGTGAGAAAATGAATGAATGAAAGAAAGAAAGAAAGAAAGAAAGTAAGTAAGAAAGAAAGAAAAAGAAAAAAATTCAACGTCCGTTTCAGTGAAACGGAAAAAATTGTCAATTTCAAATCTTTTCATTTGTACCCCCTTACTTCTTAAAATAACGACCAGCATTCATATCTATGATTGTTATTGCAATAAGTTGTTAAATTTGTTCAACTTAAATATTTAACGATGCGATAGAAGAATTTCTGCGGATATTTTATAGTCGTATAACTCGCCATGTGCTTACTCAATCATTAACTTAAGAGTTATCCATCGAAATATTAAAATAGGAAACCGTGAAATTTTTTCGTGTTAAATCTATTTAATATTCAATTCTATTTATTAGTAGTAGCAGTAGTAGCATTTCCTTCAATTTCTATTTTCTATTTCTCATTTCCTTTCAGGCCTCAACCAGAAACCTAAGGATTGAAATGATATCATAAAATTTTCCACTGAACATAAGGGTACACACATTGTACACATACAAAACCCTTCACAAGATGTGAGATGCACTTGTGAGCACATTTTTTATTTTTCTTTAATGTGTTTCAATGGGTCTATGGGAATCTTTTCAAATCAATCTGAGTGATCGAACAACTGGAATCATTGACGTCCTCATATGCCACAATTTGAGATTTCCACTGCAAGATCCTTGTATTGGGATAGTTTTTTTTTAAGATCCTCAAAGATGCATTGCATTCTGCAGGAACTGACATGTTAATAAGGAAGCACGTTCTGTTTTTGTGATCTTTGAACACTCACATTAGGCAATCGCTTTGACTGTTCTGTATTGTAAAGTCCCATCAAATTGTTACTGATAACCGGATCTAGGTGGTTTCCATACTAATTTCCTTCTGTTTCATTCCCTTAAAAATTGCAGATTTTCCAGTGGTTATTAGCCCACCCATCATGCCGAGTTTTATATCCAGTGTATGCTAATACTGTGCCACGAGATATTATGCTCATTATATTTCGATTTCTGCTATGGTCACACAGTAGTAAGATCGAAGGTAGGTAGTGGTGTGTTGTTATGGCTACATTTCATAATTTGGTTTTCTAACTACCCATAATAACATTAGCATTACATGGAAAAAGTTCTTCTTAGTGTCTGGGATATAATTATCGAGACAGTTTTTTTTTCTCTTAAGCCGGGATTTCCAGGGATTTTTTCAATATGTTGTTATGTTCCGTTTTTATCATTCCAAGCGCACCTACTACGACTGTTACTATTCTTGCTTTCAATTTCCACCATTTTTTCAATTTCGATTTTCAGGTTTTTATACTTCGATAGTTTTTTAAATTCCTTGATTGCTATGTTACAGTCCGCTGGGCAAGCCATATCAATTAATATGCGAGTTTTTTTTTCTTTTCCGATTTTGGCAATTATGCCCGGCCTATTTGATTCTATCTTCCTGTCTTGTAAAGATCGTGCAATCCCATAGAATTATGATGTCTTCTATTTCTGTAACCGGTGCTGGGTGATGTTCATACCAGTGTTTCTTAACATCTTTTCCAAAGTGTTTACACATTGTCCAATGTAAATATTTCCCCACCCCATATCGTGACGATTTTTATATTCATTTGGCGCAACTATAGAATATTCTGAGATTAGATTGTCTGTAGTTTCCTAATATTTCTCACATAACCTGTATTTTAAATCCATACTTTTTTATGCATGATATTTGCATGAAAGTTTCTCGTGAAAGAATCTTGTCTTGCGCTGCAGGAATAAAGGCTTCCTTTTCAGATTTTAATCAAGATGTTCGTAACCATCGATGAGTGTTATTATTATTATTATTATTATTATTATTATTAGGTTGTCCCAAAAGTTCGTAAGCACTTGCGAAAAATTGAATTTTTATGCAACACAATCCAGCACAATCGAGACAAGTGATGGGTTCAGAAAGGGCAAGAGACACCGTCGGTTCCAAAACAAGATCGATTCAGCAACAAAATCATGTTGTGCGCTTGGTGGAACTTTCAAGGAATCGTGCATTTTGAGTTGGTTCTGAATGGTCGTGTCATCAGTGCCGAACTTTACTGTCAGCAACTGGAGCGGGTCTACGAAAAGTTGAAGCAAAAGTACCTGGCTCTGATCAACCGAAAGCACGCTTTGAGGCAGCAGGACAAGCCACACACCGCCAGGAAGACCAAAGACAAGTTTGAAGAGCTGGACAGCATTGAGGTTCTGCCATATCCAGCCTACAGTCCTGACTGTGCTCCATCAGATTACAGCCTTTTCCGCTCAATGCAACACTTTCTGAAGGGCCGCCAATTCGACTCGTTTGATGAAGTCGAGGAAGCATGTCAAGAATTCTTTGATTCGAAGACGGCTGAATGGTACTTTCACCAGATCCGAAAGCTTGCAGATCGATGGCAAAAAGACTTGGAAAATGATGGTCTTTATCTTGAGGAATGATTTTTGTTGTTTTTGTTATTACTTGGCAAGTAAAATTTCAATTTTTTGCAAGTGTTTACGAACTTTTGGGACAACCTAATATTATTATTATTATTATTATGTCTGATTTAAAATTTGTTCATCGGCTTACTATACCTGCATATATATATATATATATATATATATTATTTAATATATTTATGGAGATTTTGATCTCAGTGTTCACGAAATAAATTATAATCGAAATGGATAATTAAAATCTCCGTCTTCTTATTATCATTATAATGCTCTGTAGTTTACATTGAGCTCTCTCTGAATGTATATCCTCCTTGGAATTATCCGTTACAGTCATAAAATGGTAATGGTATATATATATATTTCTCCACTGGTAGCATGACTGTGAGTTTCATGCACAATGCAATCTTCAGGCGCAGAATTGGTACATGATTATTTATTAGTACAAAGATAGTTTTGTTTTTCAATTAATCTTTCTTGTTTCCGACCAAGTAATCCTTTGGTTGAACCCAGTTAGCATAAACATTGTTTTAATGTTAGTGATGATCGAATACTTTCAATCTTGCTTCTGGTCCTTATAAAGATCCGAGACTAATGTATTATTCTTCTCATATTCGATTATTTTTTCGACGCGAACTTTATATCTTGTGTTGACACCGCAAGCAAGTGAATGTCGTTCGAGATTCCTCATTGATTGAATGCGACGTTTTAATGTTGAATAAGATTATGCTTGGTTAGTTTTTGTTTCGTTTTTTTAAATTTAATGGCCAAGACTTCTAATATTTGACGTCATTTTCACAGTTAATTTATGCAGTATAAGTGAGCTATTTACTAGTATTTATGTTGATGGAGGCCTTATGGTCAAGTAATATAAGCTTACTTATATGGCCGCGGATTGCACTATAATTCATCCGGAGGCAGGTTAATCTCCGGGAGAAAGTAGTACTTGTATATCCTACGTATGAATTTAAGTTTGAATAACATAAGTAATACATTTCCTCGGTCAGTATAAGAAATATTAGATGATATTGGTGAGGTGCAATAGCGTCTTTGAGGGCTGTTAGTTTTTTTTTCTCTTATGTACCGGCGTATATTTATCGTATGTACCGGCGTATAATGCTATTAATGTTACTTCATAACGTTTTTAATTAGAATGCATTTGGTTACAATATAATAGATCTTTTATTTAACTGTTTTTTATTATTGTTCACTTAATACAAGGCCCAAGATTCACTCAAGGTAGAAGATTATTGAATGCCGTAGTTTTAAATTCAAAGCAGCCATTCCTCCAGACTCGTTGCCATCGAAGGTGAGAAATTTCAATCTGACCGTTTATTTAATCCATAGATGGGGAGAGAAGAGAAATAGTGCAAAAGTGAAAGCATCAGACTAAGCCAATATCTGAACTTAGCCTGCCGATTCTACTTTTTGCGCCTATAAACCTTACACTACCTACACTTTATAATTTTTCATTTTTCTTATTATTATTTTTCCTCTTCATTGAGCCATGTCTCTTAGAGTGGTCCCCAACTTCTTTTTTTTTTCTCTCTAGGCTGCATTTTCGGAAAGAAAATTTGCTCGCGTGTTGCCAAATTCTGTGATGAAAAATACCTTCAAGAATTAAGACAAAGAAACAAAAAGAGGGTTAAATAAAGATAACCCCAGATTCAAACTCAGAACATTATGATTGATAATTCTCCCTTCCAATTTGCGGACCCTAGTTACTATGTTCTTAATACTTGATAAAAAATTATCACAATGATAAAATCGATCAATAATTATTTATAACTATTTATTGTTTGACTCATGCATGCAATTACAAGTAATGCATAATAATATTTTGAAAATATTTTGAAATAATATTTATTTTTGGCATATGAATTTTCTGAAACTCTTTCTAAATCTTTGACTGTCTTTCACTCATTCCGTCTCAACTGCTATCCTCTTTCGCTGCATCAATGAGGCACGCCGCATCTTTTGTGGACTACTGCTTCGGGACATGGGCGGTCATGATTCTCCACAACTTCCTATCCTTTGTAGATCTTAGTAAGTTTTTGTCTTTTGTGTTATCTCTCCTGAACC
Organism: Acanthosepion lycidas; assembly: GCA_963932145.1. Lineage (NCBI taxonomy): Eukaryota > Metazoa > Mollusca > Cephalopoda > Sepiida > Sepiidae > Acanthosepion > Acanthosepion lycidas. The sequence goes on along the minus strand of OZ010572.1, from coordinate 79,924,988 downwards.
CCTCCTGTTAGCTCTAATTCATTCTATCATTTTACCACCCGCGAAGAAGAAAAACATGGATATACACATTTAATTTCTTTATATATATATATATATATATATATATATATATATATATATATATATATATATATAATTATTTATTTAAAAATTATAACATAAATATGTTATAAAATCACTACAAAAATAGCCATTTTGTTTCAACAACTCCTGTGTCTTATCAAGTGATGATGTTGAATGCTTATATATATATATATATATATATATATATATATATATATATATATATATATATGTATGTATGTATGTATATAATTTAAATTAAGGTTTCTGAAACACATTATAATTACTATAGATAAAATTGCTGTGAGTACAAAAGGAGCCTGTTTCTAAATGAACGACGCAGATGCAGTTGCTCAGAAACGGCCGCGCAAGATTATCTGGACTACTGATTCCAGAAGATTTACTCTCCCCAAATATTCCCGCTATACCATTTTCTTCGCTAACTTGCTATAGTCTTAAGTAATCTGAATTCAACCGAGGCAGGATACAACGAGAATGTCTTCAAATACTGATCGAGGACGTTAAGACAGAATAACGAACAGACAGTTCACACCATGCTACCATGTCTCCTCCTAAACTCTATCACTCCCTGCGGCGATGTCCATGCTGGCTGACCCATCTTGTTCAATATGGATGATTTGCTGACCGTTGTCAATTGATTGCCTCCAGAAATATTCTCGGTCTGCATCTCTGTCACCAGTGACCAGAGTCATATAAATGTAGAGATTTATACTCTTGGGGTGGAGGGGGTGATTTTACGCGCACACTAGTGGTTTTTCCTCTACGTCGACACTCAATTCTTTTCGCCGGAATCTGTTATACACATTTATGAGTCTATCATTCGCCTCTGCACTGAATATCGTTACTACTTCTGGTATCGTGCTTCTGCTATGTATATAGAGATTCCTGACAAAATCCAAAGAATCTGCAATGTTATCGACCTTGAACTGGCATCTCAGTTTCACTTTCCCGCCGCTTTTTTCATATATATATATTGTCATGGTAATTTCTCAAATAAGTTTTCCTATTAGGTACCTCGACTTCATGAATTTAAGTGTAGTACTAGATTGGCAGTTAGATCCCATCACTTTACTGTTGAAATTGCTAAGTGTAGCCGTAAGTTCTATGCTAATAGTTTCTTCTCTTGCTCTTCTCGCTTGTAGAGTTCTCTTCCGGTTTCTTGCCTCCCTTTAAACTACAATCTTTAAAGATTTAAATGCAATGTCATCTGTCTCTTTGTGTCATGTTCTTTTTTATTGTCCTTTTTCCTCGGTAAAGATTTTCACACTCAGTAACCCCACTGCGTCTTCGTGGTTTGTTTGGAGTTAAATGATTTTTTTTTTAAATTGTCACTCTAAAGTGGACGGTACCATCGCCGAGAGGTAGTGGGAAGTTATAAGGAGACGTTGGAGGAATACAGGATGGCTTGAGGATAAGTTTAAAGAGGACTTGTAGTTCAAAATCTCTTTAAGAAATCTATATCACGAAATATATATGTAACGTGTATTCCTTATAAAGAATAAAATTAGTACAGTGTAACCCGGATATAAGAGACCCTGATATAAGAGATAAGAGATATTTTCTCTGGTCCCAAATTAGAGCCTGTGTTAATGTATATAAATTAGACCAAAACCGGATATAAGAGAAATCCGGATATAAGAGACTTCTTCTCCGGTCCCGACAACTCTCTTATATCCGGGTTACACTGTATATGTTCGAACTTTTAGCTCCAACTTCGGACCACAAAATAAAGTATAACTAGTTTCTTGTGAAAAATTTTATACAGAAAAAAATATTTCTATTTTATTTTATGGGCCAAAGTTGGAGTTAAATGTTCAAAAACTTATTTCTACCTTTGCGACCTAGTCTGGACAGGACATGCCAACCCAGTCATATAATAGACGCTGTGGAGACTGATTATCACTGCATTTTCAAATTTACAAGAGCCGAGGCTATTGGTAAATAACTGTGTTCGTCGGTTTAATTGCACCAATATTGTCGTCAATGATTCTTAGTTGAATGGAGATATGGAATTTTGGTGAACCGTACCATAACATCAAAGTTTTCAGCTCCAAAAAAATATTGGCAAATATGGACTATCGTTCACGCAAAAAAAAAAAGAAGTGTTAAAAAGCGTTTTTCCCGTGACACCACTATTATTTTTAACTACCATCACTCCTTGCCAATGTTTATTGTTTTAAAATCGCGATGATTAGAATTGTAATAAAATCTAAATATATGAAAGTGAATTTATACATTTTCTTTATTCTTGAGACTGAAAACAAAAATAATAAACACTATTTATTTAGATTATTTATTTACAATATTTATTTATAAGATTATTTATTTACAATATTTATTTATAAGATTATTAAATGATAAGTAATAAGGTTTTCCTTATAGTTTGTTCACATATTTTAATAATTTATTAAGTGTTTATACATTTATGAATAAAAAAATTTCATATTTCTTTATGAATTGGTAAATGATAAATATTGCATTCCATTAGTTTTAATTGTATTAGTTCTTAGAATTTGTAAATATGAAATTGTTCTTGTAAATAAACAATATAATAAATAGGGTTTAATATTTTTGTTGATTATTCTCAAGAAGAAAAATGTATAAATCCACTTTTCATCATATGTTTACCTAAGATAAAAAAAACTGTTGTGTTCTTCATTTTTCTAAGACAAAATTGTTGTGTTCATTTGAATTTTTTACGCTAAGGTTATATACTGTACAATTATAATTTTTATCGTGGAGGCATGCGTGAAAACGTCAAGGGAGGTAACTAAGTTATTGTAAAGTTAATATTTTTTTAAAAGAGAAAAAACAAGAGCCTGATGACGACATTGTGCTAATGTCGAAAGTACTCAGAATAAAATGAGTATTGCATCAAACATGGTACTTTTTCTTTCTTCCTTTAATAAGGATACTAAGGAGGCTTGTCTGTAAAAGAGGTTCCGATTAAAAGTAGTAGACAAAATTTATCTAAATTATTTAATGAGACATGTCTTAATGAAAACATGCTATATATATATATATATATATATATATATATATATATATATATATATATATATACATATATATATATACATATATATATATACATATATATATATATATATATACATATATATATATATACATATATATATATATATATATATATATATATATATATATATATATATATATATATACATATATATATGTATGTATATTGAGGCATCTATGTATAACAGCCAACACAGGCATATATAATTTATATATATATGTTTAACATATATATATATGTGTGTGTGTGTGCGTGTGCGTGTGTGTGTCTGTGTGCTTGTACATACATATATGCTATCTTTCTATGAATACGCAAAATTTTCATACGGGTGATTTAGTTAAAAGGTTAAAGAGCCGTTTTTACCCAAACTCTTACGGTGAGATGACATTTGTTTCTCCGCTTAAGGTTAGAGCGTTTTGGACTAACTGCGCTCGAAAGGTCATATAGGGCCATGTAATATTTCCGTGAAAGAATCTCATCAAAATCTTTTCGACTTTCTCTCACTCGGTTCTACACTAAACGGTAAACGGTTGAATCTGTGTTTTCCTCATGCTACGCCCTGTCCACCTCTTGTTTCTTTCACTTGTTCGCTTATCGTGAACGCATAACTTCGGCGTTGTTTTACGAAGTGTCCGTTTCGAGTTCCTTTGGCAGCTGGCATAGGACGTTCGAGTTGGTATTTGTCCAGAGGATGTGTACGAAAAACACTGACAACATTGCCGAAGAACAAACTTTAAAAATGCAGTCAGTTTTCTAATCTCTCTCTCTCTCTCCTTCTCTCTCTCTCCTTCTCTCTCCTTCTCTCTCTCTCTCCTTCTCTCTCTCTGTCTCTCTCTCTCTCCTCAAATTTCTCATTCTCACAAATTCTAGATTCTTTCTCTCTGTTGTTTAATTACCTGGGTATATCTCACCTTCTTTCGTCCTTTCATTCTCTCTCTTTGTCTGTCTGTCTCTCTCTTCTCTGTCTCAGTATTTTTTCCATTTGGGTCTTAATTTCTCATTCTCACTCACTAAATCCCTCTTTTTCTCCCTCTGGATTTCTTTCTCACAGAGGTATCTGTGTTTGGTTTGTCTCTCTTTCATTCATTCTTGAGAGAGACAGAGAGACAGAGATTTTTTTCTCCTCCCACGCACGCACACACACACACACACACATATATATATATATATATATATATATATATATATATATATATATATATATATATATTTATTATTATTATTATTATTATTATTATTAAGATTTTTTAGTGGATACCCATATTTGAGTAGATACTCCGAATATTCACTTGAATATTCGAAAAATCTTATTGAAACAAATATGCGATCTCGAGCAAATATGGGCGCCCTCTAAAAAAATATAGCATATAAGAAATGAAATCTGTCGGATTAATAAATAAAAATCCATCACTTCTTTAGAAATTGCCTATATATATACATATATATAATTAAGTTGTAAGGAACTTGGTAAACCGAATTGGTAAATCCAAAGAGGATGAAATCCTGAGAGCTCAATGTTAGGACAGAGCTAATATGTAATGAAAAACAAACCACTTTAATGTACCATTACGATAATTTATTTCACCTAAATCCTTTTTTAAGGATTCAGGATCATCAGGTAAATCTTCCAACAACGAATTGAGAAAAAAAATGGGATTAGAAATTGGTGGGTAGTGTAATTTTTGTAATTTAATAGAGGGGGTTGAGAGTGGTAGTTAACCAGACAATATAAAGTATAGGGAGGGGTTAATTTTATATCTCTCTTAAGTATGTTTTATAATGGAGTAGGAGGAGTGACAGAAAACTTGACCTCTTTAGATGGTTAATAAAACGGAAATGAATTGTAGAAAATGTATACAAGTGAGTCTTACGGTAAAGAGAGAGATAGGGGGGAGGGGAAAGAGAGATGGAGTTGTTATAATTTTGTTTTAACAAAATTATGTAAAAGATAGTTTACAATGTTTGATAGAAAATTCGCTGTCTGAAAAAAATTTTGTTATTAACTTAAATGTTTAATTTTTTAAGTAAATAGTTTCAGGACTAAATATAACTATTATTGTAATAAACATATTTATCTAGGACATAAAGAAATATTTAAAATCTTAATAGTTTATTCACCCGACTAATTGTATTTCCACAATATAAAAAAAAAAAAAAAAAAAAAAAAAGAAAATATATATATATAACATCTATTTTACTATTTAAAATTAATTTATGAATGTAATTTATTTATTATATTGGTAAACTAAATTAAAGATTAGGTTTCATTATTTAATAGAATTTGAGGGTAATATTAATTTTCATTTATTCATATATGCCTCACAAATGTATTCATGTGAATCCCTACATACATACGATCATTAACAAGTAAAAAAAAAAAAAAAAAAAAAAACCTTTGAGATAATTTACACAAAAATTCATTTATCCTCGTACATAAACTATATATACATTTTACAATCTTTATCTATATTTCAAAATATATATAGATTTCACAGTTAAAATTTAATTTTATCAGTGTGATTTCGGAAGTGTTTCATTTTAAAGGAATTTAGCTAATATTATTACTATTATTAATAGTCAAAGAATGGTATATTTAAATTTAAATTATCAACTTAGAAATGAAACTCCCTTCAGAAGAAAACAAAATTTAAACTATAGAATATTACAAAAGAAGACCCAATATTTCCTTTAAAATCAATTCATGTACGTACGCACACATATACATACACACACATACACATATACATATATATATATATATATATATACCCATATACATACACACACACATATATACATCCACACATATATATACACATATACATACATATACAATTCATATATCCATATACAAATCTATATATCAAAAAATTAATCTAACCATTTAATCATCCGTATATATATATATAGAGAGAGAGAGACATACTCATATACACATACACACCCTTAAATAGATATACATTCATATATAAGCACAAAACCCAACATACAAAACAAAATATAAAAAGAATACATATATACATATATATATATATATACATACATATACATATACATATGTACATTTACCAAATATAAATTCTAAGGTAATTACGTCTATATACATATATAGATTATAAGTAGTTTAAAACTATAAAAACACACATGTTTAAGTACATGTACACACACATATACTCGTACATACATATATAATAATATATAATATACATATATATATATATATATATATATATACATACAAAACAAACATAAAAACATTTATACATATACATCCACACCCATGCAGCATACACGTTAAAAAAAAAATATTCAGTATTCAAGCATGCTTCATATTAGTATATCTATACTCACAGACGTGTATATCTATTTATACATATATATCCATACTACCATACATATGTGTCCACAATATAAATACATAGTTACCCTTATCTATAATGTTCATATATATATATATATCTAAATAAGTTCACATAAAAATAAAAATAAAAATTGTAAGTTCCAACACATATATCAAAGAGCACAGTGTCAGTATTTTCATATATTCATTTAAAACAATTTATATTTTCTATTTATATATCTACACATACTTTTTTAAAATGAGGTGATTTTTATGCCTACATTTACAAATCAACTCATTATGTCTGTTCAATAGTATGTCCGGATCCTTATGTTTTATAATTAGTATTTTTTCCATAATGCACAAATTGCATCGGTCTCTGAAATTAATCGGAGTTTTGGCTTTTGAGACGATTTTCCATTCTATTTGTGGGGTTAATTTGTTTTCCAATAACTCCCAATAGTGCTTTGAAAGTGCAGTTTGGTGTTTTTTTGATTCATTATAAAAGGATTGGCGATGGTTACTTAAGAGAGATATAAAATTAACCCCTCCCTATACTTTATATTGTCTGGTTAACTACCACTTTCAACCCCCTCTATTAAATTACAAAAATTACACTACCCACCAATTTCTAATCCCATTTTTTTTCTCAATTCGTTGTTGGAAGATTTACCTGATGATCCTGAATCCTTAAAAAAGGATTTAGGTGAAATAAATTATCGAAATGGTACATTAAAGTGGTTTGTTTTTCATTACATTTATATATATATATATATATATATATATATATATATATATATATATATATATATATATATATATATATTATAAACTGTTATATTGGAAAACGCAAGTTACCGCGACAAAAAATGCATTTGTTTCTCAGACGGTTAACGTCGAAACAAATGTGCATTTTTGTCGCGGTAACTTGCATGTTCCAATATAACAGTTTATAATAAATATTTATTGCTCTACTCTTGTACTGAGCCCTTTTTTAAATTAATGCTATGAACGTTTGAATTTATATTCTTTTCGTTATTTTACATTTCTTATGCACAAGTATTGCCCCTCCTTCGAGACATGAATTAACAACTGTGTTTAACACTCCCGTATAGTAATTGCCATTGACCATGAGGTCCAGCGATAAGAATGCGCCCGGCATGAGATGGCCTACGTTGATCGCAACTCTCAGGGCCATAATAGGTGGCGTGAAGTTGTACTATTCACCTGGCCACATTCAAAAAGCTAGCTATCTCCGATTTGCGGTGTTTGGCGATTAGCGCCACAAACACGTCGTGTGTCTTTCCATTCCTTGTGCCAGATTGGGATCTACCATGTTAATGCTGTCAATTCTTCTGAAAGAAAAATGAAAAAGATAAAATTTGGTGTATACCATTTAGCATTCAGTCAAGTTTTACATGTGAAATGAAGATTTTTTTTATAATATATATATGTGGATGTGCGCGTGGTGCAAATGGATCACAGCCAGATCGAAATGGGAAACAGAGAGCCAAGTTTCGTTACATGCACTTATGCGCATATATCTTGCGTCTTAGTGGCTTTATTGTCTTGCTTGCGGTGAAATGATAAAAAAAATGAGTTCAAACATGAAACAGACCTAACTGCCATAGTAATGCGCTTAAATTCTTGAAGTCGAGGTAGCAAAGAGAAAACTTTTCAGAATAGTGACCATGAAAAGATTTATTACAGAAAAGACACAATGAAGCTACGTTACGGTGATGGGGGGAGCAATTTAAGCCGAGATGCTAGGTCAGGACGGTTAACATTGCATAATTTTATTTATTTATTAACGGTGTCTATGTTTATGGAAAATAGAGTATGAATAAAAATGTTGTCATCAATACTGGAAAGCTTTGCATCAATCCACGATTATGAAATATCAAATTTATTTGAACGGTTTGGTAATTTTTTTACTCATTTCGCCCCCAGCAAGGCAATAACGCCACTAAGACGCAAGGGGTTACAGTGTGTTAGAGAATATGAGAAAATACTATTAAGGAGAGAGATCAAAAAAAGAACATGGATTAATAAGACAGGAGATAATAATTAATATTGCATTTAAATTTTCGAAGATCGACGTTTAACCCGGAAAGCAAGAATGCGATTAAGAGCTCCACAAGCTGGAGAAAAAATGTTAACATAGAACTTATAGTTACATCTAGCCATTTCAACAAAAATAATGAAACTTAGCTGCCAATCTATTCAGTCATTTAAGTGTAATATGTGATATACGCTTAGGCGATCATGTATCGTCCAATATATGACTGACGAGGAAGATTTTTTTCCTGCAGTAGGTTGCTATTTCTTTCTGCGGTAGACTGGCTGCCAACCAAGGCTGAAGAACCCAGTCTGTCTTGCTATTCAATGCATAGCTGGGGGTGAAGAGATGGATCCAAGCCATTCCAAAGTGTATTTGTGCGCAAGTGAATCTAACAAACTTGAATGGAATTCGAACTCGGCTCTCCGAGTTTGCACTCCGAGTCGATATCCATTACTTCGCTTTAATTCATAAAGTCGAAGTATCAAAGCAGAAAGCTCATCAGAACAACTACCATGAAGGTATTTATAGAAAAGACACGGAGAAGTTGACTGGTTGATTAAATGCTTGATACCTTTTCTACGGTTTATCAACCCTTTGCCGGTTATTTAAATAGAAAATATTTTAGATTGTAAGAATTTATGTTGGTGAGATAATAATGATACAGTGATGCACGTTTTACTAAGTAAAACATAGATAAATGAGAAAAAATGGTGGATTCATACCTTTTTCGAGAGTATCTGCGTGTTAACGAATATAACGAACCCGACTGTAATTGGAACTCGACAATTCCGTGACATTATCCATTACGCCACCAGGACAGTCTTGAAATACACGTCGAACAAAAACCTACATCAAATTGTCAGAGAAAAGTCTCAGATAATGGGTGTCAGCATTTTATCAGTATCAAACTATCTCAAGGGAAATGGATAAAATGAAGAACATCGATAAATGAGTTCCAGATGAACTCAGTGAAAGTCAAAGTGTTCGACGTTTTGAAGTGTGTTCGATGTAGCATCAATGAAATTCGAGTGAGCCATTTCTTGATCGAATAGTGCTTTGTGATGAGAAATGAATATTTTATGACACTGCAGAAGCACACCGACTTGGATACGAGACTTTGCCACATCCACCATATTCCTCTGATCTCTCATTCACTAAACTGCATCCAAAGATTTCTTGGTGCCCAAACCATTAGCCTTTTATCGTAAAGACATAAACAGCCTTGTAACTCGATAGCCGAAATGTTTAGGGCATATCAGCTCATTATGTGTCATTTAATACCGAAATTTCATTTTCTTGGGAGTAGTAGTAACTAGTCTCACAAAAATGTATTGCCGGTGATGTTTTTACTATGAAAATGTATTCCTGGTATTTTTACTATAAAAATGTTATACTTTCATAGATTGGAGTTTAACTATTAGGTTGGTGCAAAAATAATGTCGTTTTCTCACATATTAACATATGTGATAAAACGACATTATTTTTGCACCAACCTAATATTTCCCATAGTTGGGACCCTAACAGATGCTACCATCCCGGGTCTTAGGAACAGCAGCAATTAAGAATTGGTTACACACTCCTCAAAACCTCCGGATCAAAGGCCTTGCTGCCGGATGTAGTATATCGTTATATCCAGGGTGGAAAAGCAGAAATGAATAGATGTTCAGAGTTCCTATTAGTTGGTTGGTGCAAAAATAATGTCGTTTTTTGACTTATTTTTTAACATCAAAAACGACATTATTTTTGCACCAACCTAATATATTGACTGCTTTATAAGTTGATTCTAAAATCGTTCGTTATTTTCCGATTAACCTAATATTTTTTCAAACATTTTTAGCAAAGTGAGCAACACTCAGAAATGCAAGAAACTGGAAGAGATCCACAGGCGAGAATTGCGAGAAAAGAAATTATTAGAAGAGAACTTACGGTTACAACTTTATATTTCAACAGTTTAAATTTATGCACTAATGGTACCAAGAAGGAAAACTCATAAGACCAATTGCTATGAAAATATTTATAGAAAAGTCACAGAAAAGCCACGTCACTGGATTCGGAAAATGTCAGTAATCAACATGCATCATTTTCATAATGAGGAATTTGATACTTGACTTTGCAGCAGAATCATTGTTTGGAGCTATTCCTCAATTGAAGATGTAGGTATTATTTGTTATTTCTTAATGAGGTACAGTAAGTCAATATGGAGAGCTTAAAGATTTTTTATGGAAAGACAACATTCTGCATGGAATATATATAAAAATGAAATAAAAATGACCAAACCACATGATCAAACAGTTTCATCTTTTATACCTTGTCCAGACAGGTATGAAATTATTAATAATGTAAGGTTTAAGAGAAATAAGTATCTTTACATTCATTAAATATTATCGAAATTTAGGAATTCTTCAACTAACTTAGAAAATTGAGGTACTGAGGAAAGCAATTAACATTTCATAACATTATATATATATATATATATATATATATATATATATATATATATATATATATATATATATATACACACACACACATATATATATATATATATATATATATATATATATATATTATTTACTTTTTCCAGCATCCTTACGTTTTTTCCGTTTTGTAGAAGTAAGCGAGTATATACATTTTACATGATTTTCATTATCCCACGCGCTTTTGAAACATTCAAACATGAGGAAACTAACAACACCAAAAACAAAGCCACTTGAAAATGGTTAAAGTCGCCACTTGGGTTAATGAAAAATTATGGAAAATTTCTGTGCTTCCTTGCGCCTACAAAATGCGGAATAAGCTGAATAAAAAATAAATTAAATCTTCCTTGTCTGTCATATTTAATGAAAAATCTTTGAACAAAAGAAAGGTTGCTATCCAAATAAATAAATATATATATATATATATATATATATATATATATATATATATATATATATATATATATATATATATATATTTATATATATATATATATATTTACACGTCAAGTCTTATTAAGTGAGCTCACTTCAGGGATAAAACCAAGGGGTTGCTCTCTTCGAAGATACAAGGACCAAGTCAAAACTACGCTGAAAGCCACTGGACTTGAGCATAAAGCGTTTGAAACACAATCAGAAGACCGTACCAACTGGCGATGTCCCATCACCATGGGAACCAAAACCTTCGAAGGCACCAGAAGAGAAAAGGAGAAAGGCTCAACAAAATCGACCTAGTCCTCAACCAATATTACTATGCAATCAATGCTATCGGCTCTTCCATGCAAGAATTGGTCTACTTAGACATCAACGCCATCATCATAAAAGAAGCGATCAAAAAAGAAGAAATTAAATTCTTGGCTTCGAGATAAAGCTGACGACGTGATATATATATATATATATATATATATATATATATATATATATATATATATATATATATATATATATATACTAATAATAATAATAATATATGTAGTTCCTCTGCGTTTGAGTAACAAAATGTATATTTCACTGAGCAAGAAAAAAAACACTTTTTAAGTTGTCTATGTTTTTACAATTGATTTAGGACAATTTCTTACCGCTGAGCCCGAAAATGAAATCCGTCTCTATCAATCAGGTATTGTTTTTGTGCTAAGTTATGTTTTTAAAAATCCGATCTTCGAACTAAATCGATTACTTTTTGTGACATTATCAATTGAATTTTGTTAATATTTCTCATATGAGATAAGTTTCTAAGAAAAAAAAATGTTTTCCAACACAATTAGTTAATTAAATGTTACAAACATCGATTACAATAAATTGAATAGTATGCATTATTAAATGTAAGTACATGTTAATTACATGTTACGTCATCATAGTTTAAAATTCAAGGCTTGAAATTCCGTTTATTTAAACACTTAGAGTGTCTCTCTTCAAAGTCTAGCAGTAATCCACAATCATCCCAGCGTCCCTGATACCTGGTCTCCATCTCTTTCATATCCTGATGAAACCTCTCCCCTGTTCGTCGCTCATTGATCCCAGATTCTCAGGAAATTGATCCATACGTGAGAATAAATAATGCATTTATTATAATGCATTTATTTATTGAGAATAAATAATGCTCGTATATCATCCGAGGTTTCTGAAAGCAGTCTGCATATTGATGACAAGTTATGCGTAGTTCTCGGTCTTGTTGTTGCCAAGAAATTTCTTCACAACCAGAACAAATGCCTTCCATGCTTCCATTTTCACTTCAAACATTGAGTTTTCAAACTCTGAATCTCTGATATGCTGAGGTATTTGAGGGCCATCAAAGATGCTAGCTTTCAATTTCTCCATCATCAATTCTGGAAAAGTCTGGCACAAGTAAGTGAAGCAGCTAACAACTTTGTCCAGAGCTTTGGTGAAATTCTTGATCACGCCGAACATGATCTGCAGTGGTATCCACCAGAAGCTTATTGATGACGTTCATTTCTCTGTAAGGTATCAATTTCTCCACAACATGCCACTCCTTTTTTGAGTAATACTGAGCAATGTCCCTACTATCCCGCAAGCACAGAAAGCATGGGCACTTGATGAACCCGGACTGTTATCCCAACAAAATGTACACCATCTTCAGGTCAACGCAAATAAACCACTCATGCTGGTCATAAAAAATTTTCTCCAGCTCATATTTCCCTGCTTCATATTTCTCCTTCAGTTTAGTTGAGGGAATAAGAGGTACAGGAGCAAACTGGTTGCCATTGTGCATCAGAATACTTTTCAGTGATTGCTTTCTGCTATCAATGAAAAATCTCCAATCTTTGGGTTCATACTATGTTACTCCAATATTGCGCAGAAGCTGTGGAATATCTGTACAGTACACCCAGTCCTTCTCTTCAGAGAAAAAAATGGAGATACTCTTAATGGGAGGTTTTTTTCCTTCAATCTGGATGCCAACAGTTCGGTAGATGACTTTGAGAAGCTGAGATCGCGAACTAGATCATTTATTTCCATTTGGAAAAAGGGATGTGGATCATCATCGTCAAAAAACACTTCTTCATTTTCTTGAACACTGGAGAAATTTTCCCTACTAATGTCAGGAAGTTATCCAAAGACGGGAATTGGAATTTCATCACAATGAGCTACAGGACGACATGTTGATTGAAGATCAGGATACTTGACGCTCCTTCAGTTCTTTCTGTTGATCCCACTTACACCAATAGCACAGAAGTAGCAGACAGTGCTATGTTTTTTGGCTCCCTCTAAACCATGAGAATTCCAAATTTCAGACAACTCTTATTGCCCTTGGTCAACCGACGCAGATATTCGGTACATGCCTTAAATACCATGTGTGTCGTCCAAGGTTTATCCTGGTCACCAAGTTGCTAAGACGTTTCTTGATACTGTGTGTGGAAGCGAATGAGGTTTCGAATATCAGCAGTGAGAGTAACATTAGATAGACTCGGTTGTTCGGATCAAATATCGTGATTTTTATACTGAAAAATTGGCTGCTGAATTATATAATTTTACTTATTCTGAATTGGCCCTAAAAAGTCACGTGTTATTCTTACTACTACGTCCACGCGATATTTGACGGTATACATAACTTATAATGACTAATAAAACAAACTTTCTGATTAGTATTCTATGACTTTTTATTCTATAGGTTAATTGGTGTGTTTTGATATGAAAGCACTTTATTGCATGTTATCGGTTTAGAAATATTTTGAAGGTGTGTTTTAATATTTATGTAGATATTTTTGGCTTAAAAAAATTCCGATCGGTTAAAATCAATAAGTTTATAATCGTTTTATGGTGCGAAATACGTTGCATATTTAGATATTTTAATGGACATAACAATGTAAATAAAAACGTAAAAATAACATATGGCCATAGCTCAAAAAGTTGACCTGATTGAGCAAACCTAATGTGATTTTTGGATTCAGTACATCAAAATTGTCCTAAATCAGCTAAAAAAAATTTAGACAATAAATTTGGTGTTGACCTGTGTATTAGTCTAAATTTTAGCTCAGTTTTTATACACTGAACGTCAAACATGGATAAACGCGCACGCAATAAGACTTAGTGTGAAAAGGGCGTTTTTTTTTTCCATTGAAATCGCTTTTAAACTCCATTCACTATTCTGCAATGTTTATTGTTTTAAAAATTGATGAGTAAAATTTTAATAAAACCTAAATATATGAAAATGAATTTATTCCTTCCTTCCGAAAGCTAAACAGAGTATTGAGAAATAGAAAAAAATTGGCGAGAAACAAGGAAAAGAGTACTAAATTGTTACGTGATATCTGTCCGCCTGTATGGCAGCGAGTGCTGGACAATCTCATCAAAGATGAAAAAGACACTTGAAGCATCAGAAACGTGGTTCTACAGAAGGATGCTGAGGATAACATGGACCGAACATGTGAGCAACAAAGTTTTAGATAAAATAGGGAAAAAAGGAAACTTATACTTAACATCAGGAAGAGACACTTGAAGTTTCTGGAGCACATAATGAGGAAAGAAAACTTGGAAAATCTGATACTCACAGGATCGATTGAAGGCATGTGAGATAAAGGAAAACAACTCATAACATAGCGAGCTTAAGTAAATGGATGTCGGAACAGGGTTTAGGAAAAATAACAAAAACACAAAGTTTAGTAAGAGCTACAAATGACAGGAAATTATGGAGAGCTATGATTGCCTACGTCTTGAGGGAACACAACACATAAAGAAGAAGGGGTGATAAATATTGCACTAGTTCTAATTGTATACGTTTTTTAAAATGTAAATATAAAATTATTCTTGTAAATCAACAATCAAATAAATAAATAGTGTCGAATATTTTTGTTGAAAATTCTCAAGAACAAAAAAAATGTATAAATTCACTTTTATCATCTGTTTAGGTTTTATTCCACTTCTACTCACCGCTTTTTAATCAATAAATATTGCCAAAATGTCGAGTTGGTTAAAAAGCGGTATCATGGGGAAAACCGTCCTCTTAACACGGCGTCTTATTGCGAGCACGTTTGTCTATGTTTAGCTATCAAGCATTGTTTTATTACCACTGTACTCACTGTACACTACTACATACATATATATATATATATATATATATATGTGTGTGTGTGTGTGTGTGTGTGTACGTGAGTGCGTGTGTGTGTGTGTGTGAGTGCGTGTGTGTGTGTGACAGCAACCTTTGTTTTTAACATCTTTTAAATATGACAGACAAAGAAAATTTAATTTTTTATTTAGTTTCTTGCAAGTTTTTTTTTCCAGCGCGTGGGACAATATACAATATGAACAATTTTGGCAGTGCTTTAATCCCAACAAACAAACAAAAAAAATGGAAAAATACTGGAAAAACTTGATAAAAAAATTAATTAAATTTTCCTTTTCTGTCATATTTAACGAAAGATATATGTATATCGACTGAGTTCTATAACCTTGAATGGCAACCCGTCTAGGAGAAGGAAAAACTCTGAATTCAAAACTGTCCTGAAGAGGGTTAG
This sequence comes from Acanthosepion lycidas, assembly GCA_963932145.1. NCBI lineage: Eukaryota > Metazoa > Mollusca > Cephalopoda > Sepiida > Sepiidae > Acanthosepion > Acanthosepion lycidas. The sequence goes on along the minus strand of OZ010572.1, from coordinate 79,909,015 downwards.
GTTCTGTCAGACTAGCTTTCCCAAGAAACACCACTTCAACATATGGTACCCCTACAATCCTACGGGATAAAAAAAAAATATGTATATTGTCTCACTGGGGTAACTTGCAAGTAGGTCACAATTGTACCGATTTTCACTGTGCCCACTTTTTTGCTAGGGCGTGCTGGTAAATGGTTTTGGCTTCATCAAAGATAATTTCGTTTCTAAGTTTCTGGATAACCAATCTTATACTAATTTTTAATGTACTTCTGTATAGCGGGCGGAGACCGAATTTTTATTAATGTACGGGATTTTACCCACGCTTTTTTGTAGTGCCGGTATGTTCCACTGTTTATATCGAAGGACGCATAGAGAAAATTTACTTCCTTGCTACAGATTTTAAGTTTTAAGACGAGGCCCTTAAAGAATGTATACAGATCTTTTTCTTTTTTTTAGCCTTCCTGGGTCTTTTACTACGCACGACCATGAAATATTGCAGGCAAGATAGCCGTGATGGTGATAATAGTTATGATAGAGATGATTCCAACAGTAATGACAGAAAGAGAACCAGAGGCAGGTAAATAACTTTAAAGATTAGCTCTAGCTGCCCTGGCAACAGAACCAAAAGGATCAGCAATGGTACATCTCTCAATTGCGTCCTCTGTCTTCGGATAGACCGCAACACAGTTGTGTCTCTGTCAACGGACAGAGCACTATGGGGAAAAAAATTAAGAGGTGCTATGTACAGGGAAGCAGATACCCAGAGCAGTGCAAAGAGGGGTACTGTCTTGGGTAACAAAGAGGCGGATCAGTAGTAATATTAGTGCAAAGAGCGCAGACGACAATTGCGGGAGCTGGGTAATTTTTGGCCCGGGTGTACATGCTCGAGTACCCCACATGACACCAATCTTGTGTCACATCTTGTCACCGTGGAGAGACGAGTAAATACCATGGCTAAAAAGGATCAACGCGCATGCACCACCATAACAATCTCCTCTTAGAGGTATATGTCTAGAAAAGAACGTGGTCTACCGAGCTACTAGTCGTTATGGGAGTGACACAGAAAGAAAACTGTGCAGAAACTCCTAGTTAAGGTAGCAAAGGAAAGGGAGAAGAAAAAACTATTGTCAATTGTAAGAAGAAATTTAACTATCAGCGAAGCGTTAAAATAGACGACAGAATCCAAACTCTTATTAGCGAAAACCAAAACAAAAGATTAAAAGACACTAAAACTTCGATAGAAACAAAGAAACGACTTCTGAACACCCATATATCAATCTTTTTATATCGTTTAAGGTTGTTTTGTTTAGCAGCATATCAAATTGTATAGGTTATTTAATTCCAAAATCTAAATATTTTGTATGCAATTTTATTTTATTTTTTGAGATGATAATACTTTAGCAGTACAGGGCTTACTAATTAACCCATAGCTGGGGGCGGAGAAGAAGTGGATTCATACCTTTCGCAAGGGTATTTGCGCGTGAGTGAATATAACGAACCCAGGTAGAATTGGTATTCACCCATTAACAATTCTCCATTACACCACCCGCAAATCCAAGCTTACAGCACCTGGTGTTCCCAAGCGGTCACCCATCTAGGTACTGACCAGGCTCAGCGTTGCTTAACTTCGGTGAATGTACAGGAAGCGGTGTGGCCGTAAGGCTTTTTTATATAGAATTTGGGCCACAGAGCAATTGTTCTACAGTAGGATGCTGAGAAGAAACACGGCCCATGAAGCTAGAAGTGTGTGGGGGGTTATTGTGATAAAAAGAATATGTAAGTGTTAGAGAGGGATTCATGTGAGCAAAGTGATTCATCTCTCACTCTCTCTCACATGCACAAACAAACACACATACTCTCTCTCACTCTCTCTCACATGCACAAACATGCACAAATACTCTCTCTCTCTCTCTCTTCAGAAATAATGCGCGTGCATATGTGAATGCGTGTGTCTGCTCGCGCATGCGCATTTTAAATAAACTTTTTTAGACCACACAGGTAGTGCTCCAAATGCAGTCGCGTTTGCTACGCAATGTCCTTCGAGAAACGTCGTCATATACTATACTGAACTTTGTTTTGAGACAGGATCACGAGTACGGAGCAATTGGTGAGAATCGAACTCACTAATCGGTAGTAATAATCGAGGCGACTGCCTTTCGAGAACAGTTTGCTGCCTCTAACACAAAACAAGCATCTTTCGTATATACACATGCGCGCCAAGCTGAAAATGTGAAGGAAAAAGTGAGGACTTGTAAAGAATGAGAGGAGGTGCGTTTACATGTCTGTGTATGTGTGTGTATATGTGTGGGAAGAATATCAAAGGGACAATGATGCGTATGTTATATCTGTGAGCGTGAGTGTTAGCTTTTAGATGTGGTGTCTGCGTGTGTGTGTGTGTTTTATAATTTTAATTCTGCTTTTCTGGTCTAATTCCCTCTTTTCAAATCAGAAACCAGGATATTTTTTAAAAGAAAATTCTTCATACATTTCTCATTCACTTCGTCTTTTTTTTCTCCTCGTTTTTCTATCTTTTTGACTTCCAATTAGCCTCTTTTCTTTCTCACCGACTATTCGGAATAAAGTACATCTAGTATTTTCTTCTCTTCGCTTCCTTTCATCTTGCATCTTTCATCAACTCGCTCAGGATTTTACAAGTCTTAAAACAAAATCTATCAAAAAAATATTTACTTCACACAAAATTTAGTACTCTTTCAGCTAATTTAAAAATAAACAGAGTAAAAGATCACAAAAACAAGCTATATCAAGAACGTGCTAGCAGCAGATATCAAGTAAAGTTCTTTTCATCATAGCGTAACAGAAAGACAAATTCGGCATATGTTTTTTAACACTTTACTTAAATTTTGCATATATTACTAAAAAAACATTTGAGAAGATGCGGCTTAAAGAACTACTTGAAATACATGAAAAGCTTGATTTATATAAAAAAAAAAGATAATCGAATAATCGATACTCCCTACACAGAACAAACAGCCAGCATGCAGATAGAGAACAAGTTCAGGGAATAAACAAAAATAGAATAAAACAACGACACATTTTCTCACTGGGTGAATTTGCTCTTAAAGCTAGAAACTAGAAGTCTCACCAGTGTTTATTATCGGCGGACATAATCTCAACAGCATGAGATACAACGGCTGATGGCAAACTGAAAGTACGATGAGGCGGTAAAGGAAAGCTATAAGGAAGGACCAACTGTTTACTTACGACAACAGGTAAGCTTGCCAGCAATTATAAAACAGAATGTCTGGTTGTTATCAAAAAGTACATTGCAAGATGTGAGTGACGTATTGAGGACGTCACAATCAAGCCAGTACAGGAAATTACCTCTCTAGTTAGAGTATTGACAGACGATGGGAAAAGTAACACAGGAATCTAGATATACATAGTAATAACGAAAGTTGTTTTTCAGAAACTAAGCAAAGATAAGAGAATATTCTGAATAAAGAATTTGAAAAATGGCTACAGCTTTCTGAAATTCAAAGCGGATATCAAGACATTAAGGGTGGTATTCAGTGTTTCATATTCTGACTTCCGAGGCATTTAATAAATAGTTAAGTAGGCACAAGGCCAGACAGGAAGTGAATGGGGATAGGAAGATTGTTTTACGTCAAACATTTTTAAGTTGGGAGAGTCTCTCTGCTTTGAAAATAAGCATTCGAGTCCATTAGTTGCATTCGAACACTGATACCTGAAATCGGAGAGAAATTACGTCCGAGTTTCGTTAGTTAGTTCTGGGTATGACGATAAACTACATCCGGCAACAAGACCTCTGATCAGGAGAATGGAAGTTTTGAGGGGCGTGAATCAATCTCTTAGTTGATGTTGTTCTTAGGTTCTGCCTGACCCGGAGTGTTAGCTCCTGTTAGGGTCCTAGCTAAGGGCAAATAATGAACCTCCCCACCCCCCAAAAATATGAAAGTATAAAATACATTTTAATAGTAAAAATACAAACTATACATTTTTAAGAAAGATTGCCAACAATACATTTTATAGCAAAATGACGCACAATACTTTTTAACTGTGCTTGTGTTTCAAATATTTAGATTTCGACATTAAATAACCTACAGATGTTGATATGCTGCTAAACAAAATCAAACAATCAGCATGAAAGAATTCTTTCACGACATTAATCCATATAATATTCTACAATTTCTTAAAGAAATCAAATTGTATTCCAAAATGTAACTTCAACAAAACTACAATATGAAACACATATATCACCGCCTCTTTGGGCACCTAGGTGTGGCGTAATGGTTAGCAGGCTTGTCTCTTTAAAACAGTTACGACTGGGTAGTGAGTTCGTTCCTCACTGGGTGCCTCCATACATTCGGCCTTGTGCCATGTGTAAGCCACGCTTGGAAAATTAATATATCACCGGCTCTAGTAATCAAATATATGCACGAAAGTTGAGCATCATCTACCACGTATACTATTGTGAAGGCAGAATAACACATATCATATTTTTATTACTTCAAAGTTCCCAAGAAGATTAAATCCCGATATTGAATTACACATAAGGAGTTGATATAATGTTAAAAAAATTAATGAATCCAACAGTTTAGTAAGTAGTTGGATTAAAAGCGACTTCCTAATATTTTCTTAAAATACAATACCGAACTAATATATATATATATATATATATATATATATATATATATATATATATATATATATATATATATATATATATATATATATATATATATATATGGGTATGGTTTGTGTATGGGTTTGTAAACAGTGACTATTATAGCTATATAGCGAGACTCTTCGCAAGCCGAATTGAGTCACTGTCGGTCACTGGGCGTGTTTCCTAAAATAAATATGCCAAAAATCCACCTTCATCCTAACCGTGCGCCGACAGCTTAGTGGTAGAATATCCGCCTGATACCAATTCAGTCGGGTTTCGATCCTAGCTAGAGGCAACCGGGTGTCTAGCCGCACTGATGAGCTGTGATACAGCGAAAAAGTCTGTCTGTGGATGACAATATATATATATATATATATATATATATACACTATGCTTATGGATTTGTGATAAGTTCAATTAGCAAAATGGATATAAGAGCCTCTCATTAAAGTAATATTTCGAGAACGTTTTTGTTAGACAATTGCTACGAGTGTTACTGGTAATATATATCATCCAGTATTCCCTGCTGCGTGGTCGGGTCATCGGCAACTAAAACGGTACTCGCATCAGTCCTTTCTGGTGAGGAGGGTGGCTATACGCCCGACAGAATTTAAAAAAAAAAAGACAGGGCAGACGAACCTACTTTTAACATTAACGGTGATCCAGCACAATGTATGCAGCCAGGAGGAAGATGACACGGCATATCTGGAAGGAGGGCTTTCTAGATTGGAGTCAACTGCCAGCGCTCAGAGAAGTTTTGGTATCAAAAAGATGTTAGAAATTTTTGACTTCTGCCGAACAGAAGACGCTTTTCTGTCAGTTGCATTAATTTAACCGATTCTACCCCAATGTATTTTAAAGTTGTTTTAATTTGACTTATTGACGTTGATCATGTCTCGCCTCAAATTCTTATTCTTTGTGTTGCATATCTCCCACGTGGGGGTCAACAGCGCTAATTCACTCATATTGTTGGATCTTCTATCTCTTCTCTCGGTCGGTGATCGCTAGTCGGTTTTGGTTCGGAGATAAAAAAAATAAAAAAAGACCAGTAAAGGGAATTTTAACTTAGCTAGTTTATTAATGTCAACGTGTACATCTCTGACTAGCCAATGGAGTCTGTCTGTCTGTCTGTCTGTCTGTCTGTCTCTCTCTCTCTCTCTCTTTCCACCCCCCGCTCGGAAGCTGTGTCCAGACACGAAAGAAAAACGTGTACATTGTTTGACGGTTTAGACTCGACTCCTCGAAATCCCTTTCTACATCTCTATCATTTCTATGCTCGTTCAACCAATCAAAACCGACTTCCTTTATTTTGTCTTGTATCTGACCTTAAAGGTCAACCCCAAGACGTTCGAGCAGAGATACACTTCTCTAAAAAATAATAGACTGCTAAACTATTATTTAACACTTGTAGCTCTTAGCAATGTTTTATTATTTTTATTATCACTCTCATCAGCTGGTTATGTAGTTTATTTAATGTTTCCTTTTGCCCATCTTGAATTCAGTAAGTCTGTAAGTGTCAAATTTTCATGAACTCTTTCCCTATTATGTGTCCTAGAAATTTCAACAGTCTCTTTCTGCTCTTAAATCAAAAGTGTTCTTTTTGTTCCCATTTTCCTTACAATTTCCTTGTTACTTACTTGCATAGCCCATGGTATTCTCAGCATCCTTTTGGAGAACCACATCTCTATTGCCTCAACTCTCCTCTTCATCTGAGAAAAAATTAGACATTATTGGACATTATTTGAATAAACGTTTTTGTACTTGCTCATACTGGTGTGCGTGCGTGTGTGGGGGTGGACACACACATATGCGTATGTGCGTGAGATTTGAAACGATTTTAAAGTGTGGTTACGATGGAAGTACCAGCCAATAAAATTCTTCATTTGTTAATTGTCTACCCTTTCACTTGTATCAAACATACATTGCACCAGTGAATAATAAAATCAAAAGGCTTTATGGGTTTTATTCTTCATGCGATTCTATTACGTGTTAAAGATATTTGTATTGGGAACGTACATAAGTTCGTGGCGTTTTTAAGTGAATTTCAACATTTCAAAAACAAGTTATTTATAAAAAAGATTTATTCAACCACTTATACGCTATATCGTTTCACTACCCCTATGCCATCTTTTTGGCATTCTCGTGTTCCCTATTCTCCCAGAACTTGGCATCTTTCTGGATGAAGAACTGGTCGAAGTGGTTTTAACTGGCCTTCAGATAATGGAAGGTTTTTCCATTAAGAGCAATTTGAAGGGATTGAAATAAGTGGTAATTCGAAGATAGAGTGCCAAGAAGTACATCGTGTGTAATAGCACATCCCAGCCAAATTGTGCCAATTTCTGTTTTATCTGCATGATGTAAGGTCTGGCGTTGTTCTGATGGACGACGAGAATCTTCCCATTGACCAATTCAGGATGTTTTTCGTCCATTGCTGCCTTTTATTGGTCAAATTGCAGACAGAGGTCGTAATACAAACAAACCATTTTTCATCGCCTGTGATCGTTCTTTTCAAGTGATTGATTGATTGACTCGTTTTCTTCGGCTTATCAACTATTTACAGATTATTTAAAGCCAGAAAATACTTTTAGATTCTAACAATTTTTTATTGGGATAATAATAGTTCACTGATACAAGTCTTACTAATTAACCCATAGCTGAGGCCAGAAGTGATGGAGTCATAACTTTGCCAAAGATATTTCCGTGTGCGTGAATATAACGAACCCAACTAGAATTTGAACTCGGCTCTCCGATTAACATTTCTGAGCCATTATCCATTATACTAGCCGCACATCATCTAAACTTACAGTACGTTGTATTCACAAGCGGAGACTCATCTTGATACTGACTAGGCTCGACGTTGCTTAAATTAATTGATCTTGCGAGAACTGCTGTTTTCAACGTAATGTGGCCGTAAGTTTTTTTCAAAGATGCGTCGTTTTTGTTGCATTTGAGCAGTTCATTCATTTCTTTCTCATATTAAATCGTAAGGCATTCGAAACATCGTAGCGTTTCATGTATCCAAGTGTTTTCAAGTGTCTTTCAACGCTTATATGAGGTATGTGGAGTATCTCTGCGATGTCCCATATCGTGTAATCTGGATTTTTTCTCGTTGAATTGTGAGTCACTGAAACTTGAGAGGGATTCACGTATCTAAGTATATTAAAATGTTCTACAGCTCTTATATGTGATATGTGAAGTATCTCTGCTATGTCCTGTGTTACGTGAATATTTATTTATTTATTGTGTATATATATTTATGTTCTGCTACCGGCCTGAATAATCGAGAAAATTCACAAAAAAAAACGTCGGAAATCTTTCTTCAGTAAGATTTCTCGAACATTCAGGCCGGTAGAAATAATACTGTTTAATAAATAAACGGAGCGTCTACACAAATACGAGTATCCGCTAAAAATAGCATTTAAAGTAATTTGTTGGATTAATAAAATTCCATTACTTTTTTTATATATATAGATATATATGTGTATGTGTGTGTGCATGCGTGTGTTATTTCTCTCTATTTATAGATTCATTAAGATTTTAGCAGATTTTTCTTTCGTGTATAAATTTATGCTACTAATTCTTCAACTTCTGCCACTTTAGATGCTGCATTTTATTATACATTTTTTCAATATATTTTTATCTTGTCATCTAATTTTCTTCTATTGTCGTCATCATCATCCCCTTGACTTTTGTAATTGTAGAGGTGGATCCAAATGTAGAAGCCATATTGAATCTTTTCTACAACGGTCTATCAACGGCTGCCATCATCAATTCTGGCATAGTCATACTTGTCTGTTGTTTGACATTCTCCAAGTTTTTGCGTTGGCGTCCTCTCCTACGTCCACCTTGCATGATGGTTTTGCACAGGCTGCCTTACCTTGTAAAGTGTCTAAACCACGCCATTTTTCTCCGTTTGACAGTGGCAAAAAGAGGTTTCTGGTGACCCACAAATATTTAGCGAATTCAATGTAGCGTTTTATTGGAGTTTCAAAAACAATATTAAGATATTTGTACATAGATTTCTTCAAGCGCATGGGCAATTTTGTTCTACAAACTTTCGATATCATTTTGTGATTCCATCCTTTTAACTGTTGAATTGGTCTAAACGGATTTTATAGGTTTCCAAAGAATTGACGGTCTTCTCATGAAGAGAATGTCATATGGACCGAAATAATTGGTAATTCGAAGGTCATTTAGATATGGCGGATATAGCAAGGTCAATTTTTCTGCTAAATCGTAATGCATTCAAACAGCTTAGTGATTCACGTATCCAAGTGTTTTCAAATGCCTTAAAACGCTCATATCAGATATGTGGAGTATCTGTGCGATGTTCCGTGTCGTTGGACTAGGATAATTTTTAATCAGCTTTTCAATTTGGTCATCATGAACGACTGTGGGTCTGTCGGAACAAAAAATATCCCCATCTTGACCTAGGGAACAACTTACGAATATTATTCTCAACTATAGCGCTATCTCTAAAAATGGCACACATTTTTTTTTTCTTTTTTTCTTTTTTTCTTTTTTTTCTTCTTTTTTTCTTCTTTTTTCTTTTCTTCTTTTTTTTCTTCTTTTTTATTTTCTTCTTTTTTTCTTTTCTTTTTTTTTCTTTTGCTGTTTGTACAGCGTTTTATTTTATTTTTTTCCGGATAGAAAAGCGCTTCTAAGGAAGAAAACGATTCTCATTTTTCTCCATTTTCACTTTTAACGTAAAAACATTTAAACAAATCGTAAGGAAAGACTCGTTGAAATCTCAGCTTTAAGAATATGTATCTATGTAATGGATGTTGGGGCACATATGAAATCAAACACGACCTACTGAATGACGCTACGAATTTTGTTTTGCCCAAAAGGATGATTGGGTAGATGATGCTTTGAAACTGTGATTCTTAACCCCAGTCCCGCAGCACACGAGTGCGCGCGATCCTCTTAAGAGTGACACGAAATATTGTATCGGCACATATATATATATATATATATATATATATATACGTGTGTGTGTGTGGAAGTGGCAATGAAAAATACAATTAAAAAATCGACAACTATTTTTCGTCACTGAGCACAGAAAAGTATGAGTGGATTCCAAATACTGTCATAAATGTTTTTTTTTCTAATATTGGACTTCAATTATGTGAAGAAGGATTGGCCACCATTTCTTGTGATCGAGGGCTCAAAATAAAACAACCGACGGTATCCATGGATACATTTTGATTTTCAGCACAAAAAGAATACCCCACGTTGGCTAAAAAGAAGCGAGAAAGACTACGCTAACTCAAGAAAAAATGAGGGTCTGCTTATCACACATTCGACCCAACATTGAAGAAATCGCCCAAAAACACCAGACACAGGTTTCACACTGAATAAGCTGCACAAATAGTTGAATAGAAACATTAAAATTGATTAACTGCATATTTGGGTGTGTATTTTTTTAAATCTAAGTTTTATTTCATAACATTTCAATGTATATCCTTTAAAATTTTCTTTCGTATGCAGTGATATTTGAATTCCCATAGTCGTGTTGTTGAATTTGAACGTGTGTTTTTAAAAAGCATGAGAAACACTGCGTCAATATCAAAATGCGGCTAACATTCAGGAAGCTTGAAACGATAAGTTCTAATCTTAAATATTAATAGATGATGTAATGTAAGTAGCTCTTGGTTTGCAAATACAGTATTGTACTGGTAAAATCCAAGTTTCCATTAAAATTACTTGAAAATAATATTAACAAATGCTAAGAGGAAAGCGATCGTCAAATCAATGCTAATTCTTTTTATAAAAATTAGGCATATTCAAGTTTTCCTTTTAAGGAGAAAAATTTATGTTATATATTTGCATTAACATCATCATCAGGTGTGTCGTAGGGTTGATACGCAGCTGACCAGCTCTCTTTCACATACCTGGGCAGAAAACCGGAGAGGTGTTCATTCATTCGTGTCTTGGGTAAATAAACCTGGCGGAACCCATTCCAACTCCAAATCAAACAGGCATCCGATGCCCTCCAACTTGAAGGCCGCCTTGATTATAGCACGTGACCGTTCAGTCCATCGGGAAAACCCGCTGCCTTTGCTGCTGACTTCAGTCTAAGAAGATCTCTCGCCAGCGATGCCGTGTTATCATTGCACTGGCTGCATTAAATATCTAAGAAGCCTAGTCTAGCCAAATGGGCTAAATGGTCATTGTCCTTACAGGAAGTTTCATCTACCCTTTGACGGCTAGTTAGATACCTAGCCCGAACAACCTGATGCGGAAACCGGTTGAGTCACAGATAACTCCAGTATACGGCAGGTAGTCCTAGTTTATATTACCAGTACCACTCGTAGAGTAACTTGGCATGATTAATTAATAATAAAACGCCTAAATTGAGACAGACGCGTTATATTAACAGATTTTAACAAGAAACCATAACTAAATCTAATGAAAAAAACATACCTTTTATCGATTGCAAAAACAAAATAATGTCAAATTTAATAAAGTTATTTACTAAAATTTTTAAATTGTTAGTAGATAATAGTTGAGAAAGAATGGACTTAATTACTCTCATTCTCCCTCTCTCTCTCTCTCCCTCTCTCTCTCTCACTCTTTCCCTCTTTCTCTCTTACTGTCCGCTCGTTCTTTCTCTTACTCACCCTCTCTCCCCTCATACTTCTCTCCCCCTCTCTCTCACAGTCTCTAACATCCCCACTCTCTTTCCCTCCCTCCCTCCCTCTTTCTCACTCTAATTTTTTTTTAATTATTAGTGGATAATAGTTGAGATAGGGTGGAATTATTCTCATTGACCCTTTCTTTCTCTCTCTGTCCCTCTTTTTTGTCTTACCCTACCTCTCTCTCACTCTCCCTTTCTCCCTCTCCCTCTCACTGTCAATATCTTTCATCCCTCTTTCTCCTCTTTTTCTCTCACCTTCTCCCTCTTTATCTCACTCTCTCTCTCTTTCCCTCTTTATCTCACTCTCTCTCTCATACACACACACATTCTCTCTCTCTCTCTCTCTCTCTCTTCAATATTTCTATCAACAGTGGCGTCGTCCTGGTTACACGAGAGTGCAAAGCCTGCAGGGTTCTTCGTCTGATATGTGTCTTTTAATTAGATATTTACCGTAATTGCACTAAACGAGAACGTATTAAATGATTCCCATTTTTCCTCTCTTATTAACAATGAATTTTAAACAAACGCATTAGTTTAAAAACTTTCTTCATTAGAGGCATTTCAATCTGTTTAACATTAGAAACTATTTTTACCTTAAAGACCCACCTTTTCGCAAGAAGAAACAACATAAAAATGATAAAATTACAAAAATTTAAAAAAATCAATATATTTTAGCTGAGTTTCAAATGAAAAAATATACTCGAACTGAAATTTAAACTTCTTTAATGAATATTCCATTGCTAATTAATATACAATTGTTGTGAACTTTAATTTATTTTTTGAATGACTTGAATTACCCAGCTCAGATGAAAATACGTCACCTCCATCAAATCGGAACACAAATATCGCAGCTTCCGTAAAGACGAAAACCAAAACAGATTAATTCAATAACATTTCCGTACACTCATAGTTACACATTAAATATCTGCTTTGTAAATCTGATTAATTAATAGAAGAGTACTGAATATGTATTTAATTCTCAAGTGATACCAATTTTGACAAAATGCAAATTCTACATTTCAAATTTCAAGTAAGGTTAACGTATGAAACGAAGCTATGCGTATTCATTTGTTGCATTTAGAAGCAAGCTGCAACACATAAAGTCTACGATAAAAACTTTACTATATAATACGCTATGTTGTCTCTAATGTCTGTAATTGTCAATGTAGCCATTGCAAAGAAGATAAATATAGTTACGTCCCTTGTATTGGTGATTCCAGGTGACTTTGTCTTTGCTTTGAACTAGACTGGGTTGAGTTGGAGGATTTTCTGACATATCAACACTTGTTGAGCTATCTCATGTCGAAATCTTTTTTAGAAATTTCGTTAAGTCTGAAGTCTATAGGTAAACACTGGCCAAATTTATGTTTGAGCCTAGAAATAACAATTAGTCCGTCAATTAGGTCTATAGACAAATATTGTTTTAGGTTCTACTTGAGCCTATGGGCAAAATCTGGTCGTGTTTTTAGGTAAACATTGGTCGCGTAAATACTTGACTATAGATTGATTGTTTTTATGTCGGAGTAAATAGGTAATGACTGATTTTGTTTATATTTTAAGGCAAATATTGGTCGCATTTATGATTGAATATATAGAAAATGTTGATAGCATTTAGACTTGAATCTACGGGTAAACAATGATCGTTCTTATACATTAGTCTCTATAGTTAGACATAGGCCATAGTTATACTTGAGTCTCCTTATTTAGACATTGGCTGTGTTTATACTTGAATATCTATGGTTAAACGTCGGTTGTGTTTATATTTGAGTCTCTATGTTCAGATATTAGTTGTGTTTATACCTGAGACTTTATAGTTAGACATTGGCCGTATTTATACTTGAGTCTCTATAGTTAGACATTGGTTGAGCTTATACGTGAATACCTATGGTTATACATTGGTTGTGTTTATACTTGTATCTGTACACGTAGACATTAGCCTTATTTATACTTGAGTCTCTATAGTTAGACATTGGTTGAGCTTATACGTGAATACCTATGGTTATACATTGGTTGTGTTTATACTTGTATCTGTACACGTAGACATTAGCCTTATTTATACTTGAGTCTCTATAGTTAGACGTCGGTTGTGTTATTACTAGAGATTGTATAATTAGAGATTCGTCCTGTTTATACTTGAGTCTCTGTAGTTAGACACTGGTTCTGTTTATACTTGAGTCTATAGCAGAACATTTCTTAGGCATATATTTGAGTCTATAGTCGCTCTGCTGCGGTGGATACGGTCGATGTATCTTAGGCCCTTTCGACAGGCAATGTTTGTTTTGGCAATGGCTAACTGTTCAAAGCTGGAAGATGATAAAAAAACGACTCGCTGAAAGAACGAAGTTTAATAATAATTGGTGAAAATGTCTTCATTCACATTTGAAATCTTTGTTATAATAGTTATAGTAATATGTTGTGCTTTCTTTGTGTTATAGGTAAAGTGTTATAAATAAAATCTCTTAAACTGGTGTGAAAATCTCCAGTATTTCTGCTTAACAAACTCTGTTATTTGTATAAATTCTATAGTACCATTATTCAGTCATTTGTTTGCCTTTATATAAACCTACATCGCCTTTAAGCTACATTTTGTTGCTGTATTGCAACATTTTCCGCCTGCCACGTGAGGATACACTTTTTTAAGAATTTCAGTTCTTAGGCCGTGGGGTCAATTTGCTGGTGGATGGGTGTTTTTTTTTTTTTGGTGAGGAGTGTTTGTTTGTTTTTTGTTTTACATTAAAAATGATTATTGTCTTTAGCCCACTTGGGCTAAAGAGATTACATTTTCCCATCTGGTTTAGAATTTTGACTTCATTGTTAGGCACAGCCATTGACGGCTTCCGATCAGTTTCGCCTACCCAGTTTGACTCAAATGTCTTTGGGTAAAATCGTGGAATGGTTTTCAGGCACTTCCCATCGATGCGGCACACTGAAATCATCTCCTTAGGATGATATTATCAAGAAGTCAACTCCTTAACTAATCGAGCATAGTGAGATTCGAATCAGCGTCTCATCGTCGGAATATTACCGTTTTAACCCTTTGGCATGCATTATTATAAATTGTGTATTCCAGCATAAAAGAACGATTCGTAGTAATTCGTAAGACTATCTTTCGAATTGTTTCTGCCAGTGACGAGAAAATATGGAGCGAAGTGACAGGCTGAAAAATGACAGAACTGAAGAAAAACTTCTCTCCTGTTGTAACCAAAGAAAAGCCTTTCATAATTTAGCTGGGAAGCTTAGCTTATATTCACTAGATTTTGAATATTCAGATCGGTATAATCAAAATAGTATGTAAAGAAAGACCAGAGTATATCGAAATTCATACAAATTACGAAACTACGAAAATAATCCATATTGCTTAGATGTGGCATCCGTTGAAAGACCATGGATCTGCGACCAATGCATTATGCTTCAGCTGCTGATGGCGGAGCAGCATCGTGTCCTCTCCAGGGCGCAGAGTTTTATGAGAGATCGGCGGTTGCCCATGCGGCACTTCTCCCCTCACCACGCCACCGATGTTGTCCAAGGGAAAAGTAGAGGCTAATACAGGTTGGCACTGGCGTCATCGCTGGAGTTGTCAGTACGAAGATGAACATAACATCGGACTGTTTTAGAGGCACCGGCTCCTTATTTGTCCTCAGGGTTTACTTCCGAAGCCTTTCCCAGGATCGGATATGGTAGCAAGGAAACGGAGGTTTAAACTCAAAGTTTTCCTTCTCTTAGATGAACTACTCTCCCGTTGCTAGCGTGTTCCATCTACCCGAAGTATATATATACACGCACAAACACACAGAAACACACAGACCGAAGTATATATATACACGCACAAAACACACACACACAGAGTAACACACACACACAGATATATATATATATATATATATATATATATATATATATATATATATATATATATATATATATTACACTGGATGTCGAAGTAAACAGTTCGTCATCAAATGTACCACTCTAAAAATTAATATTTTATTTTAAATGATAATAATAAAAAAAACAATAAATAAAGAACAAAAGTATAAAATTATCGTCAAATATATGAGAAATATATATATCTTCAAAATATTTGTAAGACAGACAATAGAAGAAATTGACTATTCTGAACCAATAATAAAAGTAACAAACAAAACGAAATAACGTTACGACTCGTAACGCTTTTCCTACAAATTTGAAAATACGTCCATAAAAAACAATGTTATCTTACAATCAATAAATAAGAAAAGGATAAAGGAATAAAATTATAAACAAATGTTGTTAAAAAAAGTTAGAATGATAAATAAGGAAAGAAATCGACGATACTGAAGCAATAGTCAGAGATAAAAAAAATAAAAAAAACTCAAAATGCTTTTCCTACAATTTCGAAAATGACGTCCTTTTTCATAAAAAGTGAACTGTTACGCTTAAACATAAATAGAGTAGAATTATTCATGTCAGTGTATAAGTAATTTAACAAATACAATGTTCTTGATATAATTCTTAAAGAAGCATTCTTAATAAATTAAACTTACGAAATAACACTTATTTTAAAAATAAAATATTTGATTTATACCACGACTTATCTTAACAAATATGGATATTACTAATTAAAGATTATAAACGCATAATATAACAAAAATTCTCATCTAATAAACAAATTTAAATATAACAAGAATTAAAATTTTCAAGTTTTCCATATCAAAATACGACATCGCTTTTTTTGAGAGATGAAAAAACACGTCCGTTCACTCCAACATCAGCGTCTTAGAAGTTAATATTGCTTAACACGTTGATAATGCCGGTAAACTGTCTCTATATATCATTTTTGTTTTTTTAAGTATATTGTAAAGCAATTAAAAAAAGCATTTTAATCATCATTATTAAATACCATATTGATATGTATCTTTCATACAACTACATAATGCCATTCTTTCAAAACATGCTATATTTCACGGCAAATAAATATTATTTTTGCCCGTAACCATCTTAGATGTAGCTGAATTTTTATTTTCACTAAGAGAGTTCTGTAATGACCAAAATAGGCCTTCTTTTATGTGCTATATTCTTAAGGATGTTAGCCGCCATGACTATCCACAATTTATGTTATGCTTAAAATCAGAAAGAGACAATTGAAATGTTTTGGATACATTATAAGGAAATAAGGTTTGGCAAACTTAATACTCCCAAGACTTATTGAAAAAAAGGACAGAGGGAAGCAAGGAGTAATCTACCCATTGAGTTTGGATGGCATAGCGGCGACAAAGGTCGATGGTAAAGACCTAAACCTTACTTAGAAAATAAAAGAAAAGAAATTGTGGGTAGCCATAATCGATCACTTCCTGAATTGCCATGGTGCAAAGAAGAAGAAGAAGAAGAAGAAGAAGACCTATTCTAGTCTTTACATAATTCTCATAATGAAAATAAAAAAATCACTTCCCTCAAAGGCGACTAAAGGCGTGAATAATGGTTCTTTATCGAGAAATATAACATGTCCTGGGATGATGGAGTTGTTTAAGAGATACAAATCAATATTTTGTACAATAATGTTGAAAATCGTTTAAAAAAATAATTATTATTCTTTGTTTTCTATGTGCCGTGTCCCTTCAGAACATGATTGATCATGGCCCTGCACAACATCCTGGCCTTTGTTGTGCCTAGTAAATTTAATATTTTCCCTGTCTCTCTTAATCTCTGTTCTTCCAATCATAATAAACTTAACTGTTCATGTTAATAAAATTGCTGTCTATTGGTTATTCTTAAAAGACAAGCGGTATTATGATATTAATACAATTTTCCGACATTAACAACGTTTTAAGCAATATGGTTTATTTAGGTTGTTTCTTGATGTGTCTGTATTCTTCAGTGTTTCTTTGTTTGCTTTTGAGATTCTACCTAATGCTTCAATAGTCTTGGAGTCGACTAACTTTCCAATATTTTAATTCCGTTTACTCTGTTTCCGTTTACCCTTAATTCCATTTCACTCCTCCATAATGATAGCGTTCGCATTTAAAATAAATAAGTTTCAAAATCGCCTCTAGGCTCGATTTTAATATTGAAATATTTCCCTAACCCTCCTCTCGTCATTCATTACGTGTTTACCATCTACACATTCGTCATTCTATTTTTCTTGTTCCTTCTTCGTCTATTCTGACGACATACCATTTTTTCATTCGTCTTTATTTAACACGTTCACTTACCAGAGGTCAATTACGAAATCTGACTTCAAACGTCAACTTTATAATGGCCAAGTTAGGCAATAATTTTTTACCAGTTGATTTATAGCTTCAAATGAAATCTTAACATTGTTATCACGTTAAAAGTATCACTTTGAATAAACTCATTATTGGTGCCAGCAGATTAAAATGTATCCGAAAATGCCAGCACGTAGTCGGCATCTTAATAAAACTACCAACGAGGTTAACTCGTGGTTGGTAGTCACTGTGTTAATAAACACTCCCCCCACACACACACTCTCTCTCTCTCTCTCTCTCTCTCTCTCTCTCTCTCTCTCTCTCTCTCTCTCTCGCTCGCTCGCTCGCTCCCCGTCAATTCCTTCTGCAAAGAGTTCATCCCATACAAGTTTTGAATCCGTATAAGAACGAATAGAAAAAAACTATTTTTTCTTGTAAATTCTTGACTTGATTGATTGATAAGTTTTACGGCTTATCAACTTTTTACATGTTATTTAAAACCAGAAAATGTTTTTTAATTGCAATAATTTTAGGGATATAATAATGATTAACTGATACATGTCCTACTAATTAGCCCATAGTTTAAGGGAGAAGAGGTAGATTTATACTCTCCCCATGGGTATTTGCCCATAGCTGAATATAAATAACCCGAATGGAACTGGAACTCGGCTCTTCGATTTCCAATTCTGAGCCGTTATCCATTACACCCCAACCACATCCAAGCTTACAGCATCTGGTATTCCCAAGCGGCCACCCATATAGGTACTACCAAGGCTTAATGATGCTTAACTTTGATGATCTTGTGAGAACCGATGTTTCGATGTGATATGGCCGTAAGTCCAATAAACCATATTTAGTGTTGTTCTGTTTCGAGTTTCTATATTGAGCCTGTTCATTGCATCTTTCCTTTCCTTTTTTTAAACTCTAGTTCCCTACTGATATTTTCTTCTTCTATGTCTCTTCAGGTTGTGGACGATTATGGCTCTCCCCAATATCCTGTCCTTTGTAGCTGCTGGTAAGGTTTGTCTTTCTGCAATCTCTCCTAATCGCTGTTCTGCCAACCATTTACACAAGCCCGTTATGTAGGTTATTCGTTGCTTTCCTCTGTCTCTTGCGTTCAATATGTCAAGACTTTTTAACTTATTATGTGCCTGTGAAATTTCAAGTTTTTTTCGACTCTAAGTGTCTTTTTATTTCCATTTTCTCTAAAAAACAAAATAAAAACGTCGTTGCTCACATGCTGAGTCCTCAGCATCTTTTTGTAGAACCACACTTCTGTTGTCTCCAGTCTCATCTGTGATGAGATTGTCCAGCATTTACTACCATATAAGAGGACCGACGTAATATATTAGTTCAGTACTCTTTTCTTTGTTTCTAAATTTTCTTGTTTCTAAATTTTCTTGTTTCATAATACTTTGCTTAGCTTTTGAAAGGCATAGTTCGCTATTCCAATGCGGCTGGAATGCAGCTTTCGGTGTCGCATTTTTCGTCCCCTGTTAAAATTTGGTGTGGTTCACATCTTCGGCTGCTCTTTTTGCTGACTACCATGCATTCTATCTTCTTGTAAATTGTAAATTTCTATGTCATCCTCTGTAAATCTGTTGATCGCTGGAGTAAGAAAGACCTTATAGCCGTCTTCAGTTCCTCAACCGGTCTAGACAAAATAGCGACGAATTTCATTTTTTGCCAAATCTCAAAACTAAGTCAACAAGTCTAGATTTGAAGTAAACAATGTCATATCAATTCGATGTCCAATCTATAGTCTACTAAATTTTCCATTCAGAAATTCTCTTATTTATTGCCAAAAATGAAATTTAAAAATTCCCAAAATGTGGCAAAGTGCCAGGCTAATTTATTTTATTAGAAAGACCTGTAGTGGACTTAACTCGGCCTTTGCGCATAAAAAGCTCCATGTACATAACGTTATTCCTTTTACTTTAATGTTGTATTTATATCGAATTTGAGCCATTCTTTTTTTTTCCGGAAGAGTAAAATTCGTTGCCGTCTCATCTTAAAGAATTACAAATGTCTCTTCTGCGCAACTAAAGTTTAAAGCATTTCTGGAATAAGATGGAGTAGAAAAATTAGCCAATAAGATCAGGTGATATAAAATTTAAAATGGAGACATTCTGCTTGGTCTGAATTTTTCATTGAAACGGAAAAACGAACAACAGAGAAAGTAACGACTTCTATAGACATTCCAAAATCACAGCACATTCTTCTTCTTCTACTTCTATGTGCATTATTCTTTCGGAAGGTGGGCGGTTGTGGTTCTCCACAATTTCCAATTATTTTTAGCTCTTAATATTTTTTTCTTTTTGCTATCTCTCCTAATCCCTATTCTGTGAAATATTGACATAAATTCGTTACATAGGTTATACACTGCATTATTCTTTCTTTCTTGCCTTCAATATTCACTCGAGAAATTTGTGAATTGTCCTTTTTAACTATTTTCCCTAAAACTTCGTCGTTGCTCACACGGCATTCTCATCATCCTTCTGCTACCTCAAATTTTTTCTTCATTTATAATGAGATTGTCCAGCATTCACAATCATTACGTAACTACTTTCTTTGTTTCTAATAAAAAAATTTCCTGTTTCTTAATACTTTCCTTACCTTTTGAAGGCATCTTTCGCGATCCCAATGTACTTTCAGATTTTGGTGTAGTATTTTGAGTCTTCTGTTAAAGCACTTCCCATATATTTAAATTTTTGCACTTGCTTGACTTTGGCGATTCTAAATCGTAGTTCGCATTTTGGGTGGTTCGTTTCGCTTTCAACTATGCATTCTTTCTTCTTAAAATTGATGTTTAGTCCTTTCTTCTTGCTTTCTTTCTGTTGTGACCAAGTAAATGGTTAAAGAAATAACAAAATAAGTGCTGCAGATATGTCATATATTAACGAGTACGTACAACAGAAGAGTATTACACGACTAGTGAGTGTGTGTTGGTTGACCCAGGGTTCAATCTATTTGACTGTTATCCCAAGGCCTTCTCTCCTACTAATCTTATAGTAGGCGGAAGAGTCCAACATAGACTCTTTATAGGGAGGACACCACAACACTTTCATTGCTTGTTTGAGAGAGTTTTTGTACTTTACTTTCTGTGTCTGCTATCAACACTGTTAAAATTGTGAACGCAAATAATGAATCTTGGTAGAACATCGAATTCTCTCAGAATCGCCTCGCTGTAAAGAGTGAAGAAGTCCGGTGAGAAGACTCATCTTTGTTGTATGACCTTTTCTATTTTTGGGAAACTCATTTTCTGAACTTATTTTCTTAACTCATTTTCTATTAATATGCTGGCGGTTTGCGTCCATTATAACTTCTGGATTATTCCAATATATTACCCAAATAAATCAAGCTTACCTATCAGTTCAAACAGTGCTTGGTGGTGCATTTCATCAAACACTTTGGCATAATCTATAAAACATAGGTATACATCTTTTTCTTTTTGTACTACTCTTTCTGTTATCATACTGAGCATAAATATTACATTTCTTGTTCCAGTGTATTTAACGAAACCACACTATTCTCGTCCTATTTCCTGGCTAATTCTGCTCCGCGAGATATTCATCAGAATTCGAATCATAAGTTTTGTTATATGGCTCATTTTCCAGTGGAGTTTGCCACATAGCTATGAAAATGGATCTATTTAGGTCTTCTGGTATATCACCACGGTTCTGTATTTTATTTATTGTCTGCAATTTTGTCAAAGCCGAAAGGCTGCCAGCATGGGCCATTACAATTCCATCTGCTCCTACCAATTTCTTCCTGTTCAATTTGGCCAATGCTGATTTCACTTCAGACTAATATTTCTGCAGATTTTCCTCTTTCGTCGTGGAAGATCTCTCCGATAAATTTGTTCCCTCTTTAAAGTATTTTTCTTTCTCTATGATAAACGTTCCCTCTTTTGATTTTATGTTTCCTGTCGATGAGCAAGTGCTCTAAAATCTCCAAATTCTTTTATTCATGTCTGACATATCTGTGATTCTCATAGTTTATATTTCTGCATATTGGTTCATTCCACTTTTGAGGATTGATTATTATATTTCCCTCACTGAGTGTTCGAACCAGTAGTTCTTCTAACATCTTCGAACTTTTAATGGATTATACTGAAGTTAAAATGACAGCCAATATTCTCAATACATCAATTTTCTCCTTAGTATTTTAGTTAATGCCTTATAGCTACATCTTAATATATTATTATAGCTATATCCTTTCAGCTATATACATATAATTATATTAGTGTAGCTATATCTTTATGGCTATATTATCATAGTTACATCCATATATTTCTATAATTATAGCTATATCCTTATAGCTAAAATATTAAAAATGGGCATTTGAAAAAAATAAGTTGAAATAAAAATGTGTTCTTTGAAAAACAAGGCCTACAAGTAATTAAAAATAAATTTTAAATTATTTATAAAATTAAAGCAAGAAATACATTGCCTATTAAGTATGCCTCCAGCTTCAAAAGGGCTCAGATGTACACAGCCCGACTAGCCATATTAATTTTATTTCATTCTTTTTCTTTCTTTGTTTTCTTTTTTCTTTCTTCTTTATTATGAACAATGTCAACGAAATGTATTTCGGTCAATACTTTGAGGCATGGAGTTAAAGTGGAAGTCAAGAATTAAAACGACGCCCTGCGAAAGATTTTTGTTGCTTTGAAATAGATATGCTTGAATGGTGACTCGCATGGGCTGAGCTCGACAAGCCCGATCCCCGGAGTAGCTACTGCTACAACTATATAGCCATATCATTAAGCTATATCATTATAGCTATATCTTTAAACCTATATTATTATAGTTATATCCTTATAGCTATATTGTTATGGCTATATCCTTATAACTATATACATATAACTATATTATAGTAGCTATGTCCTCATCGCTTCTGGTACACAAAACTTGTCTCTTAAAGTTTGTGATTGAGAAATGCAAATTCTGTGATGAAAATCAAGAAGCAGTTGAGCATCTTGTATCAGGTTGCACAGTATTAGCATCCATCGAATATAAATCCGACATGACAATACCTGCATTGGAAAATCTGAAGCTTTTACGGAAAGGAAACAACAAGAAATTGGAACGAACACCACACATACGACCTGTAACAGTTTTATGGAACTTTGCAATACACACATAACAATCAAAGCTAATCGACCAAACAAAAATGTCGTGACCAAAAGCCACAAGAACAGAACGTGCCTTCTTATTGACTTGGGCGTTCCTACTAACTGTAATGTATCTTTGAAGATCCTCAAAAACTATGAACATGTAAAGATCTTTAAGTAAACATCTCAAAAATGAGGCACATGAAGGCATCAATAATTTCAATTGTGATTGGAACCCTCGGCTTGATTGGGAAAAGGTTCTAATAGACTCATTAAAGGGATTCTCACAAGTACAACTCACTCAATGTAAAATGTGTATGCGCTTAGGTTAAAAAAAGTTCAGTGAAAATGTCACGATGCCATTTCTGACCTTAGGTCTCTGGTTGGGACCCGGAAGAAAATAAGTATACAACAAAAATCAAAGTAAATAATAATAATAATAATAATAATAATAATAATAATAATAATAATAATAATGCAAATCGCAAAAAAGAAAGCAAATGCAGGATGCGTGGACAAGCTGATGACACAGTTAACATTGTACTCGGTGAATGTCCCAAATTGGCACAGGAAAAGTATAAGTGAAGACATCACAGAATACATTTGGAAGTCTGTCGTAAATTTAGATTTAATGGAGAAAAGAAATAGTAGGAATATAAACCAAAAGCAACGGAAAAAAATGACAGTCACCAGATATTATCTGTTTGCTCTATCCAGACAAATGATGTCACTGAAGCACAGAGACCCGACCTTATTGTAATAGCTAAGGAAAGTAGCAAGTGTCGAATTATTGATTTTGCTGTCCCATACGATACAAGGGTGGACACCAAAAAAACTGAAAAGTTTGAATCTGACTAAGGAGTTGAAACATGACTGTTGGGCTCGTTCCTGCTGATTGGAACCCAACCTAGAAATTTGAAAGAGCGCTTAAATAAAATTGAAACGGAGACTTCCAGAAAATAGACAACCTTTTTTGTACGAGGTTTTCCGAAAGGTTCTGTAGTTGCAAGGAGATTTGATGCCAAAATGCCCCCAGAACAGAATTTCCATTGACTACATCAATCTGAGACGCCAACATAATACAAGATAATATTAATATCAATGACTAAATCCAGTCTGTTTACAACACTTAGGGTAATTTTTCTGTCTACCTCATATTTTGCTTTTCTCTTCCCTTGCGTCATCATTCTCTTTATATTTATTATTATTTTTTTTTAAATTGTAGAGGCGGGTATTTGTCCTAAATATGACAACTGAAAACATTCTCAAATAACTCGTATCTCGGTCGTTCGGTCATATTTTCTTCTTTTTCTTTCATTCTTTTTTCAATCAGCCAGATTTTTCAAGAAAATATCTGGGAACACATAAAGTGTGACCCGGATGTAGAGAAAGATTTGCAAAATTTACCCCGTCTTTTCTTTTTTTTTTTTTTTTTTTTTCAAACGAAAGCAAACCCGCGAAAAACATCGTCCATTTTGCAATCAGAAGAATATCCAAGACGAAAAACCTACAACCAATTAGTGGCGTATCGTTAAGTGCAAAATATAGAAGCGTCTTGGTAATTAGAAAACTTTAGGTAACAAGCAAAACCTGAACTGTGCTGTATTTATGAAAATTCTTTTCGTTGTTTTTTGTTCGTTTTTCTTTTCGTTTTTCGTTTCCTTGCGATTTTTTTTTCTTACGACATTTTTTTTTTATATTCCCTGCTTTAGTTACTTTCTGATCAAAAGAAACTTAAGGCGAACAGTTCTTGTGTATTTTTTATTTGTAATTTCATTTAATGTTATTGCCTCGTCTTGTTGCTGTTTATCGTTAGTCATTATACATATATATATATATGTGTGTGTGTGTGTGTGTGTGTGTGTGTGTGTGTATGTGTGTGTGTGTTTATGCATATTTGGGTGTGTGATTTCTTACTTTTAAATTGAAAATTACATTATTTTTAGTCTCTTTTCAGGAATACCTGGCTTTTTTTTTACTCTCTCTCTCTCTCTAATTTTTCCCTTCAACAGAAGTTTTCATTTCTTCCTCCTCGCTTTCCTGGATATGCGGGTGGTGTAATGGATAACAGATTGGAATGAGAAATCGGAGAGCCGAGGTCGAATTCCAGTCTGATTTATTAGATTCACTTATACGAAAATACCCCTGGGAAAGGTATGAATCCATCTCCAAACTATAAGTTAAATATTAGGACTTGTATATTATAAAAATTTCGCAAAGAATCTAAAATATGTTTCGACTTTAAATAACCTGCAAAGGTTCGATAAGTCGTAATAAACAAATTATTCAATCTCATTATCACCATCCACCCA
Source organism: Acanthosepion lycidas (assembly GCA_963932145.1). Taxonomy (NCBI): domain Eukaryota; kingdom Metazoa; phylum Mollusca; class Cephalopoda; order Sepiida; family Sepiidae; genus Acanthosepion; species Acanthosepion lycidas. The sequence continues at coordinate 79,884,138 of OZ010572.1, read as the reverse complement.
AGCAGAACTGACGTCTTCGTATTATTATTACACGAATTTTCAGACAAATAGAAGCTGGCAGATATCAGTGAGAATCAAGTCTTCCTAAAGTTCAGACACTCTTCAGTATGTTTGCCAAATTTCTATTATTATTATTATTTTCATAATTATAAGAACTCGGAGAACCAAGTTAGAATCCCAGTCAAGTTCGTCATATTCATGCACAAATACTCTTGAGATAGGTATGAATCCATCTCTTCTCCTCCCAGATATAGCAAGACAGATTGGATTCTTTAGCCTTGGTTGGCAACCAGTCAGTCTACCGCAGAAAGAAATAGCAACCTACTGCAAGAAAAATTTTCTGCCTCATCAGTCATGTATCGAAAGATACATGATCGGCCAAGCGTGTAACATGTGTGGCACTTATTATTATTATTATTATTATTATTATTATTATTATTATCTCCTTTGATTTATACTCATTTCCTGCCGGGGTCCCAACCAGAGGCCTAATGTCGGAAATGGCATCATGACACTTTCACAGAACATATTTGTAAACAAATAAATATAAAACAGCCTATGAGTACACACATTTTATACTGATAAAGCCCTTCGTAAGGAGTGAGCTGTACTTTTGAGAACATGTTTTGTATTTCTTTAAGACATGAGCTACCAGGGATCTCTTCAATGTCTATCATTCCAATCAAACCGAGGACAAATACAACTAGAATTATTGATGTTTTCATGTGACACAATTTTGGGATTTCCATTTGAAGATCCTTGTGTTTCGTTGTTTTCTTTTTGTTTGTTTGTTTTTTAAGATCTTCAAAGATACATGATTGTCTGCAGAAACTGCCATGTCAATAAGAAAATTCCTTCTATTTTGTGGTCTTTGATCACTATGGTTGGGCGATTAGATTTGATTGTTCCGTATGTGTGTATTTTGAAGTTCCATAAAATTGTTAGAGGTCCAATTATTATTTTGTGGGGCCAGGTTGCAAGTACGACAGTTATTGTAGATATTACATATTTCTTCTTTTGCTTTGCTTTGTTTTTTCAGTAGAGTAGAGGGCGAAGACATTGGTCTGTTAGTATCACTTGGCAGACTGTATTTCCTGGGTTCCCAGCCTTCAAATCCAGTCTTGTTACTTGGATGTGTACCGATCTCAAAAGTCTTATTTTTTATTTCTCATCTCTATTTAGTTAGTTGAATCCAAATTGTTTTCCCCATTCAGTTTTAGCCACTTTTAAGCAATTAACGGATTCAGTCAGTTATGTGCTATGCATGATACACGTGTAGGCGATCATGTATCTTTCGATCATGAATGACGAAGCAGATTTTTTTTCCGCAGTGGGTTGCCATTTATTTCTGCGGTAGACCAGTTCCCAACAAAGGCTATAGAACCCGGACTGTCCTGCTATTTACCCATGAGGGAAGAAGAGGAGTCAACCTTTCCCAAAGGTATTAGCACGTAAGTGAATGTAATGGATTCGATTGGAATTCGAACTCGGCTCTCCGATTCCTCAATCTGATCCGCTATCCATTACTCCACCGTTATTATTGTTTTAATCCGTCATTAGTTATTATGACTGTAAACATTATATTCATTAAGGGCACGCATTTGAGTAGGCATACTTTTTTAAACAGTGAAATATCTACCGGTAGAGAGAAGAAAAGTATTATTAAAGCAAATTAAGTTACATGGACGACAAAAGGTCCCAACAAGAGATATCAGTCAATTATATGCCATTCGTGATACACGTTTAGGCGATCATGTATCTTTCGATACATGACGGACGATGCAGATTTTTTTTTCCTGCAGTAGGTTGCTATTTCTTGCTACGGTAGACCATTACCATACAAGGCTACAGAACCAGGTCTGTCCTGCAAGTTACCCATTGCTGAGGAGAGAAGAAGAGGATTTATACCTTTTCCAAGGGTGTTAGTGAATGTGATGGATTCAACTGGAATTCGAACTCGGCTCTCCGATTCGTCAATTTCAGCCGCTATCCATTACTCCGTCGTGCCTTCAAGGGATATACATTTCTTAAATAGGGTAGGTTGCTTTGCTATATTTTCGTAGCTTTATGGTAAAGCACGCCTAACTTGAAGGCAGTTTCTTAGATAGGAAATAGAATACATTTTTTTCTGTCAAGAAACACATTGTTTTAAATTGGACTTTCAGTCTCTAGGCCGGTAGATATTAATTTCACTGTGTAAAAGAAAAAAAGGAATCTCAAATCAGACATGAGTACCCACTAAAGATAACGTTTAGAGTAATATGAAAAAATTCTGTTTGCATCGTTTATTCTGGTCTTGTTTTTTTTTATGCATTACAAGTTTTTGCTAAGTTAATGTTTTTACTAAAAATGATGTAAACATCCCCATTAACAAAGATTGGACTGCAATGGATATGCTATCAAGAGTTTGAAGTTTTACTTTAACGAAGAAAACGAATCGAGACTTCTTTAAAACCACAGCTGTATGACTCTATCGCAGCAACGCATAGACGTTGATGAAATTAACAGAAAATCAGTATCCTCTATCAAGTGTTCCAAGAAATGAGATACAAGATAATGTTTCAAGAACAGAAACTATGATTTGGGAATAAAAGCAGTGATGGCACCTACCCTGAATCCATCATAAAAATACAAGATGTGGAATTAGAAAAGTATTTTTAATCATTTCATCCCAAGCAAGGCAATAAAGCCAATAGGACGCAATTGGTCACGGAGTGTTACAGAATATGAGAAAAACTACTATTAAGGAGAGTAGACAGAAAAATAACAAGACAGAAGATAACGTTTGGCATTGCATTTAAATTTTTGAATATCAAAGTTTATTGGGAGGCAAAAACCCGGAAGAGAATTTCAAAAGCGAGATGGGCGATTGAAGAAACTGTTAGCATAGAACTTACGGTTACATCTAGCCATTTCAACTGTAAAATGATGAGATCTTGCCGCCAATCTATTAGTACGCTTTAATTTATTATGTCAAGGTCTCATAGAGGAAAGATCATCAGAACCATACCATAGAACTAAGACACAGAAAAGACAGTTACATTACGGCGATGAGAAAGGGACTGAAGCCGAGATGCCAGGTCAGGATCAATAACATTGCAGATTCTTCTTTGAATTTTATCAAGAATCTCTAAATATATAACGGGAGCACATATGTGGCAGCAATATCAAAAGCAACACTTTGATACTATATATTTCACATAGCTCGGCGTATGGATCAGCTACAACAAATTAAGTATAGGAGAAAAAAAACTGAACATAGAATAGGCTATGTCAAAGCTAATAGCAAATTGATACGAAACCAAAACATCAACCTGAAAATTTGATTCATGTTCTTAAATAGCCTGTAATGGATTCGACTGGAATTCGAACTCGGTTCTCCGATTCCTCAGTCCGAGCCGTTATCCATTAATCCTCCGTGAACAGTCCAAACAATGTAAATAGGGTAAATAGTTGCAATACCTCAACTCAGAAATATAGGCAGATATTTAATGACGCGTCGTCTCTTGTCACCATGACGTCATTTGTTTCTTTTCTGTGTTTTGATACATTCCTCCTGTTCTGGAGATCTCATTTCGTTTTAAAAGCAAGAAGAAAGGACTAAGTATCAATTGCAAGAAGACAAAATTCGTGGCTGTTAGCAAGAGTATCAGCCGAAAATGGGAGCTATGAAATTGGAGATGACAAAATTAAACACGTACAGCAATTTAACCCAAAAGTGATTCAACAGACGACGGAAAACGTGAAATCTGATGACACATTCGTCTTCTCCTTCTTCTTCTTCTTCTTCTTCGTCTTCTTCGTCTTCTTCTTCTTCTTCTATGCGCCGTGACCTTTCAGGATGTGGATGACCATGTCTCCCCACAAGTTCCTGCCCTTTGTATCCCTTAGTAAGGTTTGTTTTTTGCTATCTCCCCCTTTTTCTGCCAACCATTTGCAAAGGCTCGTTAGGTAGGCAGGTTATTCGCTATTTTCTTCTGCCTCTCTTTCGATCACAGTATATTCTGTGAGTGTTAAATTCTCCAAGCCCTCTTTCCTCATTATGTGTCCTAGCCATTTCAGTTGCTTCTTTCTAATGAACTATTGATGTTTCAATAAGGTGTTTGTAATAAAAATAGTAAAGGTATAAAAATTAAAATTATTGAGTTCTAATTTTATCATTACATTATAATTAACATTTCACGAATAAAATAAAATATCCTCCATTCACTCATATTAACTCATTGTATAAATTATGATGAATAAAACTTAAATCGCCAAATAAGTGTTGCTTTGTTATTCGTCACAGTGACTCAATAAAATTACCGTGGAGAAGGCAATAGGAAGCCACTACACTGTTAATCCCAAAATGATGACACATTGGAATAGCGAATTATGCCTTCCAAAATCTAACCGAAATATTATGAAAGATGGACACTCTGTAAGAAAGAAAGAAAAGAGTGTTGAACTTCTATATAAATACTCTCATCAAACCTCTGATATGACAGCGAATGCTGGACAATCTTCGGACATATGAAGAGGAGTTTTAAGACAACAGAGATGTGATTCTACGGAAAAATTCTGAGAATGCCAATGACGGAGAATGATAAAGTCTTGAGGAAAAGGAGAGCTCTCACGATTTTGAGTAGCTGTTATTGTTTCTTATTCATTTTCTTGTTATAATTATTAGTCTTCTTTTTCTTCTTCTTTTCCTTCTTTTTTTCTTTTTCTTCTTCATTTTCTTCTTTTAATCTTTTTTTCTTCTTCTTTCACGTTTTTCCATTTTGTTTTATCTCTATATCTCTTTCATCTTTATATATTACTCATCATTCCTTTTATTTTATTTTCATTCTCTCCCTCACTTCAACTTTTTCTTCTTCTTTCTTTATTTTATTAATTACAGTTGATTTTCTTTATTTTCCTTTTCCTTCTCTGATTAATTCTGTACTTCATTTCTCTTTCTCTCTCCTTCTCCCTTATTCTCTCTCCATCTCTCAAACTTTGATTTCTTCTCTCACTCTTTCTAACGCTCGCATCTATTCTTTTTTTTCTTTCTTTTTTTTTTTTTTTTGCTTTGCCACTCTTTATTCACTCCTAACTTCCTTATCTTTCTCTCTTCTCACTCTATATCTTCTCTTTCTTTCTTTCGTTTTACTCCTTCTACGCCCATTCCATTTATTTTCTTTATCTTTTTTCCTTCCTTTCTAGAAAAGAGAAGAAATCTTTTCTTCTCTTTTCTAGATCTTTTAGAAAAAGCTTTTTTTTTTTTTTTCTTGCAAAGATCTTCACGAAAAGAGACGTTGGACAAAAGAGTTGCCAGTCAGAATTGGGCTAGCGCTGTGGGGCAGCCACGTTAATTGAAGCAGCAATGTGGGTCGCTATGCTATTTCAGCCTGGCAACGTAAAATCGTGACATTTACCGAAAGAGAGCAGCAAAAAAAGTCGTACCAGCCATGACCTTCATACTGGTCGTTCGGAAGGAGCCGACTTGCATCATGGGAAGGGACTCGTGCAGTGCGCAGATCGATAATTTTGTTGAATCTAGCAACACTCAATGATTGAGACAGAGAACAATGATCAATTGAATCGACGCTCGTTTCGTATGTGTATGTTTGCGCGTGTGTGCACGTCTTTCTTCGTGAAAGATTTCCTTTTTCTTATCTTCTTTATCATCATCTATTCCATTTCTTTATTTCTTTTTTTTTTCTTCATCTACTCCTGATTAACTTCTCTTTTTGCTCGTTTTTTTTTTCCTCTACTTTCTCTACTTTCTCTTTCTTTTCTTTACTTCATTTTCATTTCATTTCCTCCTTTTTATTGTCTGTTCATACTTCATACTCTATTTTCTTTCGTCATTTTGTTTTCTTCCTCTATTTCTCTGTTCTCTCTGTATTCTCGTTTTTGTAAAACTTCTGCGCCGCCTGCTTTAGCACCTTCTCCTCCATCTTCTCTTTTTCCTACTACTCCTTCATATCTTTTTCCTACTACTCCTTCATACGTCTACCACTTTTTTTTTCTTTCTCCCTTTCCCCAGCAGCTCACCCTTTCCTCTCTTTTTTCTACTTTTTTCTTCCCTCTTTTTTTATATCTTCATCAGTCGCATTCTTCTCATACTGTCTAAATAACAATCATACCAACTAATAGTAACAATACCCGTATTACCGCAGCTTTATTATTTTCCTTGAACAGAATTGTTTTATTTCTTTCCTGTAATAAATACTGTTTCTTCTTCGCTACCAATGGATATTATCAGTATTATTATTATTAACATCGCCATCATTAAGTGTCATTCTTCTTTTGCTATTAGTATAACTGCTATACCGAGCCTGATAATAATTGTACTCAATGTCTTCTACTTAAAACACATCTTTGTTCAGTTCAGTTTATTCAGTATTATTTTTAGTATGATTAATCGTACGCTTGTTTCGTTCTGACCAAGCTACCATTCATTAATAGTAATATTATTAGTATTGATATTACTTCTATTATTATTACTATTTCCTTTGATTTCTATTGTATACACATTTCCTTCCGGGTCCTAACCACAGACATAAGGTCTGAAATGGCTTCATGAAATTTTCCACTGATCATTTTTGTAAGAAAAAGAAATTAAGATCACACACATTTTATATCGATGAACTTCCTCGTAATGTGTGAGCTGAGCAGTACTTGTGAGTAGCGTGGACTACTAGGAATCCTTTCAATGACTTTGTCGGAACCTTTTCCAATCAATCCGAAAGAACTGGAATTGTTGATTTCCTCATGTACCATATTTTTAAGATTTCCATTTCAAGATCTTTGTATTTTGATAGTTTTTAAATATCTTCAAAGATACATTGCAATCTGCAGGGTTTGCCATGTCAATAAGAAGGCACATTTTGTCTTTGCAGTCTCTAATCACGAAGTCTGGGCGATTAGTCTTGATTGTTCTGTTTCTGTGTATTTTAAAGTCCCATAAGATTGTTACAGGTCCTATCTCTCAAACCGGGTCTGTGTGCTTGGTAATTTCTAGTTACCAAGCATTGATCCTGTACAGCAAGAATAAAACCTACGGCTTCAGTTTTTAACCCTGCACTACGTAACCACTGATGGGTACAGGGTTTGTCTACATCAGCTTGTTTAGTACTGGTAGTTTGGTTTGTTTTACGGCATATCAATCTCAATGTGTTATCTAATACCTGTAAAATTTTCATTCTTGGTAATATTTTTTTCAAAAAATCTATTTCTGGCAATATTTTTTCCTTCAAAAAATCTTTCTGGCAATATTTTTTCCTTCAAAAAATCTTTCTGGCAATATTTTTTCTTCAAAAAACTATTTCGGGTAATTTTCTCCTTCACTGGTAATATTTCTTTTTCAAAAATGTATTGCTGGTAATATTTTTTTACAAAGTATTTCTGGTAGACCTATTTTTGCAATAGCATAGTGTTTTGACCCCAGTTTGGTGGTTAATTATCCATAGCTGGGACCTTAACAGGTGCTACCACCCCGGGTCAGGCCGTCAGCCCCATCGATGAGAAGGTATTATTATTTTTTTCGAGGACGGGGAACATCAAGAGTGCGGCCTGTTTGGATGTTGAAATTCCATGTAATCTTGACTTGGTCGTTTTCGATCACCTTCTCTGGTTTGTGGCGGTAACATTTCTCATCAATTTCAAATTCGTATATCCTACATGCAGACGGCAGGTTACTTTATCATGGCAACACTTGTGTTATTATTATTATTATTATTATTATTATTATTATTATTTGTGTCTTATGTTTCCTGCTTTGTATCCTGTAGAGCTGGGTCCAAACTGTTGTCCTTAGGCCCTTTAGGAGAATTGTCATTTAATTGATAGCACCCAGCACCTTTCTTAGTATATGGGACGTTCCTAGTAGGGCGATTTTCAAGGCAACTTGTAATTTGATGTTACCTGGGACACTGTTAGTAAAATTGTCCATTCCTTTTCTCACGAGGCCCAGAGCTCCGATTACTACTGGTACAACCTCAGTCTTCATTCCCCACATCCTGTTAATCTCAATCGCCAGGTGGGCAATTTCTCGATAAATTATATGGAGGTGTTTCTTTCAGATAGCTATGTCAATATTTTTATTATTATTATTATTATTATTATTATTATTATTATTATTTCCTTTTTCTCTTCTTATTTTTTATCATCCTTTCTCTATCATAATCATCATCATCATCAGCAACATCATTATTATTCCTGCCACTATCCCTCCCGTTACTATAATTTTTTTTAATACTATATTAAACTTTTCTATCATATATGTCTAATTTTGCCCTCTTACTTATTTTTAATATTATGGTTCTTTTTGCTATTATTCTTCTTGCTTTTATGCATCATGTCCTTTTTAGAACGTGGGAGATCAACGCTCTCCACAACTTTCTGTCTTTTTTTGCTCTGTTTAACTTTTAATATTTTTATTATCCCTTTTTCACCGCTCAGCTATCCATACACACAAAATCGTTTAGTAGATTGCTCGCTATTAGTCCTGCTTCTCACAACTTCAGTATGTACTGTGAGTATTAAATTCTCCAATCCCTCTTTTCTCATTATGCGTCTCACAGATTTCAACTGGGTATAAGTATATGTTTCCTTGTAGGTCCTGTTTTACTTAATACTTCCACATTGCTAACATGTTCTGTCCATGGTATTCGTTTCAGTCATCAGTGTGTATCGAATATTGCTGCCGTATTTGGTCGAGTGTTTCCGAAATCTGTCTAAAGATACTTGACAAAATCCAAAGAAGAATCTGCAACATCATCGGTTCTGGCCTGGCATCTCGGTTTCAGATAATCGAGTTCCTAATAATTATTTACTTGCTTGTCTTACCATTACACAATGATGACGCCTCCCCCTCCTTATTATTTATCAAACCTAACTTAGTTTTGGTACAAAGCCAGCATTATGTGACACCTAGTGATGATCGAACTCCCTAGTAATGAGCTTATTGCTTGTTAACCATTACATCACGATGAGATACCCTTTATTATTTATTAAACCTGGCTTAGTTTTGGCACAAAGCCAGCATTATGTGACACCTGGTGAGGATCGAACTCCCTAGTAATGAGCTTATTGCTTGTTAACCATTACATCACGATGTGGTACCCTTTATTATTTATTAAACCTGGCTTAGTTTTGGCACAAAGCCAGCATTATGTGACACCTAGTGATGATCGAACTCCCTAGTAATGAGCTTATTGCTTGTTAACCATTACATCACGATGAGATACCCTTTATTATTTATTAAACCTGGCTTAGTTTTGGCACAAAGCCAGCATTATGTGACACCTGGTGAGGATCGAACTCCCTCGTAATGAGCTTATTGCTTGTTAACCATTACATCACGATGTGGTACCCTTTATTATTTATTAAACCTGGCTTAGTTTTGGTACAAAGCCAGCATTATGGGACACCTAGTGATGATTGAACTGCCTAGTAATGAGCTTATTGCTTGTTAACCATTACATCACGATGTGGTACCCTTTATTATTTATTAAACCTGGCTTAGTTTGGGTACAAAGCCAGCATTATGGGACACCTAGTGAGGATCGAAATACCTAGTAATAATCTATGAGAAACAGTTTCTAACCATTGCACGATAATGATGTTAGGTGTTATTTTTCGGTGAAAAATTATGACACTATTTTCATTCTGTAGTTATCACATACGATTAATTTTATTATTAATGATATATCTCTTTGTTTCGCGAAGAACTTTACAGCCTCCATTTTTGTTTTTTCTTCCTTTACTTTTTTCCTTTTCTTTTTCCTTCCTCATTTCATTCCACGATTTCGTTTCATTCTTTTACTCTTTTTTTTTTCTTTCTCTAGCAAATGTTATTTTGCATTAATTGTTTTCTTTTCTTTTTTTTTTCTTTCCACATTTTATTGTTGCTTTATTTTTTTTATTCATTTCTTTACTCATTTTTGTTTCTTTCGATATTCATTTTTTTTTTCTTTATTTTCTTTCATAACTTAACCTCACTTCTTCGTCTTTTAGTCAAGGGGTTAGGGCCGGGGAGATCACTCTTTTATTTTTCCTGCTATTATGTCAAAGGTCACGTTGTACTGTTAGGTAGATAGGCAGGTATCCACGTGGGGGCCAATTTAGATAGCGTTCAAAAAAAATGTTATTGACTGCGGATCGACAGCGCACGCACACATAAATCCACACACACACACACACACACACAGGTACACACACCCACCCACACACACACACCCACACACGCACACACGAAGAGAAATTTACGGTTCTTCTCTACGGAAATGTGCAGACATAAAATCACAGTCCTAAGCCTCTATTCACTCATACTATAAACACGCACAGACATGCCTCTTTGCGTTATTGGAATAAAATGTAGAAACTCTTTCACACATACGCACACACACATGCACACACACATACACACGCTCACACACACACACATATATATAGCGTGCGATGGGTAAATTATCGCCATTGTATTTTTTTAAATTTCGCGCATGCGTGTTGTTTTTTATTTTTTCGAATGCACAGTATAGTAGGGTCAGTTGGGCACCGTCTGTGAGAAAAATAGCACCACAACTATGGGATACAGGTTCGAATCCTGTCGGAGAACGCATATTTTTGACAAGATTTCTCGAGTACCAAACCGAAATTAGAACTCGACTCTCCAATTTACAATGCCGCTCCATTATCCATTACGCATCCCTCATATCTAGCTGACAGCACCTGGTATTCCCAAGCGGTCAGCCATCTATATACTAGCCAGGCTCGACGTTGCTTAACTTCGGTGATCGTGCGGTAACCTCTGTTTCAACGTGATGTGGCCGTAAGATATGAAATAATGTATTTACTCAACTTTTCTCAGTCGTTATCTGGCACGGACCCATGGGGATCGAACATCGATAAGTGGCGCTGTTGGAACGAAGGGCATCCTAAGGGCAGACTAATGGTCTGCAAGTTGGTCTTGTAGATCGTTAGTAGTAGGTTCGGTCTTCACTGGGTGCTCTTTACTTGTGCCTTGTACCAAAACTTAGCGATGCTTCGTGAATAACTACACCAAGCTTTGACGTACACTATTTATTCCAACGATATGGAGATTATTTTTCTTTCTTAGGCAAAATAAAAGAAATACATATCCAACCTGAAAAATATTTAAAAAATGCAGTCCTTCAAGATTTTATTCCTTCTGTCAATAACAAAAAAAAACATAAGAAAGATGAGAGAAAGAAAGGAAGAAGAATCAACAAAATCCCGACACTTTCACTCATAAGGCGATCAACGCTCTTCGATAATGCGCGCGGAAATAAACACCCATCGTTATTTCTAGCCTGAATGGAGCCTCGACGTTAGTTGACCGGGGAAGTCATTAATCTACGTTGATACGACAAAATCCAGGCATATCTAAACCAATATACATAATTCAACGCTTTTATTTACTGAGTACTGTTCACGCCTACTCCATACCTTCACACATACACAATATATATATATATATATATATATATATATATATATATATATATATATATATATATATATATATATATATATATATGGTGATTGATAAATGCATGAGAATTAATTGTGTATGCGTAAGAAAACATTAAATATACATATATAGTATAAAACTGATTTCAAACCGCAGTCAGTAAATTTCAGTGTGGACTGGGCGAAAAGAAGCATTCGTCTTCACAGTAACAAAGGATGTGTGTCAGAGATCAAAATTTTAATGGCCTCCAATGATCTTCATATTTGGATGATTTAAGCCTCTCTTTTGTTTTTTGTTATCACCACTACAAATGTCTCCCTACAATCTTTCTTCTGCTTTCTTTTCTTTCCCCCCTTCTATCTTTCTTTCTTTCTTTACATATATATATATATATATTAGGTTGGTGCAAAAATAATGACGTAAAAATGTCGTTTTGACGTATTTTTGACGTCAAAAAACGACATTATTACGTCTTTATTTTTGCACCAACCTAATATATATATATATATATAGAAAGTGGGCAACGAATGTTACAGTGGGCAACGAATGCATTTGATGTATTATTTTATAAAATGTCCTCTTTGTGTTCATATAATCTTTTATTTAGATACCTTGAGATCTCTCCTGTGTATTTTCGTGACAATTATTATAGTAAATCTCTCCTTCAGGTTTTAGCTTATTGTTTTGTTTAGTATTGACAAAGTCTTTTATTATTTTGGACGTAGTAGTAGAAAATTTTATAGTGAGTTTAGATAGATTCTTTTCGATTGTAGATTTGATAGAATTAGTCGGCAAGATAATATATTTTTTGATTCGTTGGGTTTCCCAGGAAGGGAGCATTGTTTTTTGTTTTTAAATATTTTATGAGCCTTTTGTTTCGCATGGAATATAAAATAATTACGGTACTGGAGATGTTTGAAAGTGGTTTCAATATGTTTCCTCTTCGTCTTCATAGCTCTTTCCATTCGTGACTGACTATGCGGAAGATTTTCCCGCTGTAAGTTGCCGTTTCTTTCTGCAGTAAACTGGTTGCCAACCAAGGCTATTCAACACATAACTGGAGGGAGAAGACATAGATTCATACGTTTCCTAATGATATTTGCGCGTATGTGAATATGACGAACTCGGCTGGAATTCGATCTCGATTCTACAATTTCCCATTCTGTTATCCATTACGCCACACCATAGAACTAAAGCCTCGTAACCCATTAGTGGCCATAGGGGCACTAGATGTACTACAGATAGCCTGACGGAGCTCAACCTTCTCCAGACCTTTTCCTCCTTCTAGATTGGTTGCAAACCAAGGCTATAGGGCCCAGTTTGTCCTGCTGTTTGCTCATAGTTGGCATTCGATCGTCGGGATCGCCATCTTCTCTCCTTATTTCCCTTTCTCCTCTCTGTAAATACCCAGCCTACTCTTGACGTGTAATCAAAGAGTGTTTGACAAGGCCATTCGCGTGAATTTGATTTTGATGGACAACTCGGTGCGACGGAAAACACACATTTGGCGCTGCTCTCGTCCGCCGGTTTCATCTCAACGACCAAACCGGAGAAAAAAGACAGCACCAATCGGGCTGGCGTAACCAAGGTAGATTTTTGATAGACCAAGCACCCGACAGTCCGATGCAGCCAGCTTTGTCAGATATTTACCCATAGCTGGCGGGCGCTAGAAGTGTTGGATTCATACCTTTCTCAAGGGTCTTAGCACGTAAATGAATATAATGAACTCGACTGGAATTCGAACTCGGCTCTCCAATTCCTCAATGCGAGCCGCTATCCATTACCCATTATATTTTCAATTTTCACTTTTTTCAATTCTTATAATTTCCCTTGCTCCCTCTCTCTCTCTCTCTCTCTCTCTCTCTCTCTCTCTCTCTCTCACTCATTCTCACTCTCTTTCTTTCTCTCTCTGTCTTTCTATCTTTGGAAAGGTCTTATACTCTCTATTTCCCCTTTTTATTCTCAGTATCAAATTCTTGTAATTTCTTCTTCTATTTCCCGCCACTCTCTCTCTCTCTCTCTCTCTCTCTCTCTCTCTCTTTCTCTCTGTCTTTTATCTCATCTATCTAATCTTTTCCATACCCCCTCTCGCTTTCTTTCTTTTCTCTGTCTTTCGCTCTCTCTCTCTCTCTCTCTCTCTCTCTCTCTGATTCTCGCGCTCATAAATCTATTTAGTCTGTCCCACTATTTTTCCTCTCTCTCTCTCTCTCTCTCTCATAAACATTCACTCTTTTCATTTTACTCTCGCTACTATTCTTCTTTTTCCCTCCACTTTCTCTCTCGCCCTCTCTCTCATTTCCTTTATCTCTTCTTTTGTCTATTTCTCTTACTCTTCCCCATCTCCCCCCTCTCTCTCTCTCTCCCTCTCTCTCTCTCTCTCTGAAACGTGCTCTTTTTAACTTTCACTCAATTCTTATAATTTCCCTTTCTAATTTCCTTCGCTTTCACTCACACCCTCTCATTCATTTATTTTCCCTTTTCTCTCTTCCTCTCTCCTTCTCTCTATTTCTTTCTCTCTCTCACACACACACATACACACACACACTTTGCAACCTGCACTTTTTTATTTTTACTCTCGCTACTCAATTCTTATAATTTCCCCTTCTGTTTCTATCCACATTTGCTTTCTTTCTCCTTTTCTCTCAAATCATTCCAACTTTGATTTCTTTATTTTTATTTTTCCTCTCTTTTCTTCTCTATTTCCCCGCCGTAATATTTCACAACCATGACGTCTTCTGTCGTCTACAAATAACAGATCTCCACTACATAACGGACAAGCCAGGTTTTTAGCCTGGTGCTGACACATTGTCAGCAATTCATCAGCTCAGCGCTAAATATAGTCCCGATCTAACATCTGAAGGTCGCGACTCTAAGGTCCGTACATTCATCTCTGGTCTTGATTCCATAAGAATCAGGTTGAAACAATCTGAAACATTTCCTGAATCATCATTATCACCATTTTTAGTGCCATCTCTATCATGATGTTAAGAAAGAAATCTCCTTATATTAACAAGAATATGTACAATAAAGATGTGCGATTAACGAGGGATAAAGTAATATCGGCCTGCCGAATTCAAATTCCCACCTAGTTCGTTAAGTTTGGTGGACTCTCCCGTCGTATTCGACGTATGAAGGTCAAGCAACTCAGTTCCTAGGAACTGACAGCCCAGACACCAGCACATATGATTTGACTATAATGGTGAAGGCTTTGTGCAGAACCAACAACACTTTTTGAAGGGCCGAATACAGAGATCTGGTGCACTGCGTGCCACAAGGTCCCCAAACGACCCTCCGCAGGTTTTGAATTCAGAGCTGTCCTTCTTCTAGACCAGTTGCCATCCAAGGCTATAGAACCCAGTCTGTCCTGTTATTTACCCATAGTTGGAGGGAGAAGAAGAGGATTAATATCTCTCCCAAGGGTATTTGCACGTAAGTGAATGTAATGGATTCGACTGGAATTCGAACTCTGCTCTCCGATCCGCTATCCACTACTCCACCGTATATCCCTTCGTTCGTTTACTTTCACACAAATACCCTTGAGAAAGTCATAAATCCATCGCCTTAACAATGAGTTAATCAGAATAGACTAGGCTATTTAGCCTTGGCTGGCAACCAGTCTAAGAAAACGATAACCTTAAATTAAAAATCAGTTAGGCGTCATGCTAGCAACTTCATCCCGTGAAAATCTACTTGCTAAAGTAGCCACAGAAGCAATACTAACGTGGGGAGTTTGTGGCCTAATGCTCCATATTGATGGAGCATTAGGCCACAATTTGAAGACTAGGATTCATTTCTCCTGTACTATGAAATTGGGGCCTGACTTGTTTTTGAGGGAGTGTGTTTCTTTCAGGTGCCAGTGGGCGGTGTTCGAGCCCGGCTAAAAAGTCATTTTTTCAGACTTTCTAGAGGGATGGTACCTCTGCACTTACAAGACTGGTATAATTCAATTTCTCTAACGTTTACCATTGTTTTCATCGTAATAAGTTCTGCATATTAAATATGTAAATCACCCTGTCTTAGTATAACTTCTAGCTAGCCTAGAATTGAGATCGATACTCTTTAGGCGCTCCAGGCATGTAGTCTTGTACCAGACTAAGCTAAGCATCAATAATAATACTAATATAAATTAATATTACTAACTCCCACCTTGTAGCTGAAAGAGTTGCGTCTTCTTTTCTCTGTACCATGTCCGTTTAGAACGTGGGCTATCATGGCTTTCCACAAGTTCCTGCCCTTTCTAGCTTTTAATACTTGAAGCAATAGAAACATGCTTCTAAAGAAGGATTCTGAGAATATCATAGACTAAACATGTGAGCAATAAGGAAATTTTAGAGAAAATGAAAAAAAAGACTTATACTTAATATCAGAAACAGACAGTTGAAATTTCTAGGGCACATAATGAGAAAAGAAGGCTTACACACTTTAACACTCACAAAGCATATTGAAGGCAAGCGAGACAAAGGAAAACAGCGCATAACCTGCCTAACCAGCTTCAGTAAATGATTAGCCGAACAACTACAAAAAACAGGAAATTGTGGAGAGTCATGATCGCCAGCGTCATGAAAGGACACCGCACATAAAAGAAGAAATATATATTGATATGTTTCTTGAATATGCATTTATATACATAAGTAATTACATTACCTATACAAATGTATAGTACCGTGCAAAAGTCTGCTTTAAACTATTGCAAATATCTAATAATTACCAGTTTATAAAACTCCAATAAGGTCAGTATTTCACCTGTACAAAATGCGATGCGAAATCACCGGCAGTTATTGGAAATATTCAATCTTTTAAAGTGGCCGAAAACTTTCATACGGAACTTACATACAACATTTAAGAGGAATGGGAAAAGGTGATTCGTTCAACCCAATTCTCAAAATCTGGTCAAACGATCATCATCATCATCATCTCCCCTTCTCTCTCTCTCTCTCTCTCTCTCTCTCAAATATATATATATATATATATATATATATATATATATATATATATATATATTATGAAATAGTCATTTAAAGAATAAATCAATAAAGTTAATGTAATTAATGGCGAACTCACTTTGCTAACAGATTAAGAGGCACTGACACTTGCTGAACGACACGATCTTTGTTTTTATTAATTGTACAATGGATTAGATGTTCGGTCTATACTGCTTGCAAATACTTTCGGTAAAAACATTTACTATCCTCAGACATAAAGGCATTTCAGGTAATTTCGGGTAAAATTCCAAGATAAAAATGAATTTGATACTTGTGAAAAGATTTTTTAAAAAAAAAAGAAAAGTGTTATTATTAACAGAATATTATTAATAGAAATTGTGAATTACTACATTACTACAATATTCAAAAATTAACCTCGCATTACTGCACGTTCAAAAAATTCATAACTGTTAAGTACAGCACACTTTTTAATAAAACGTTCATTTTCGTCTTAGAATTTTACCCGAAATTACCTGAAATTGAGAAAAAAATAACATATATGCCTGAGGATGGTAAATGTTTTTACTAAAAGTACTTGCATGCAATATGGACCGAACAACTAATCCATCGTACAATTAATAAAAACAAGGATCGTGTCGTCCAGCTACTGGTCAGTGAGTTAATGCCTTCTTAATCTGTTAGCGAAGTGAGTTTGCCATTTACATCTGTACTGTTTCGCTGTATCACAGCTCCTCAGTGTGACTAGACATTTGAATGCTTCAAGCCAAGACCGAAACCCGACCGACTTGGTGTCAGTCAGAGTTTCTATCACTAAGCCATCATCACTCGGCAGAGAGAAACACCTAATTCTAGCGTATTGTTTTTACGAATGTAAACGAACGCCAATCAGTCAGAGGGCTTCAATTCATTTTACTGAAGAGCATTGCATTAGTGCAGGTGGCTGTTGTTTATAGAATCAGCCTATCTCTCAACAGAGCTCAATTGAAATATATTTTCAAGAACTTAATTATGTCATTCGCAAACTGTTTCGCTGTATAACAGCTCATCTGTGCGACTAGACATCCGAATGCTTCAAGCCAGGATCGAGTGTAACATCATAATTGTCTAATTGTTAGATGAAAATCTGAACCCTTGTATCTTAGAAATGATTAAAGATATCTTAATGGAATTCTCCGAGGTTTTTATAACACTATTGGATTCTACTTTGAGCTATAAGAATGCATAATTGCTCTCTAAGCTTAATAAAAGTATTGTGATGTAATCGATCATAAACGAAAATTACATGTTCATCATTAATTAATTATACCTAAGAATCGGAAGCTCCTGTTTCAAATATATATATATATATATATATATATATATATATATATATATTCCAGGATCATTTTCCAACTTATTCAAGATTATCTTCGCCCTCTCTAAACTTTTAACTTTCTGTCATGGAGTAATAAGATGCCGCAAAGGTTTCACGTACGATTTCATTTTCACTTCTTTTTGGCCTGTCATAACTGAAACCTCTCTCTCACGTACCAAACGTCTTAATAATTGAGTTAGATCTTTTCTAATTGATCTCTTTAGCTGTAAGTTTAAATGATGATACCTTTTGCTGTTGTGACCTCCCGGTTCAGTTCTCCTCTCTACTGTTCCTTCTTTTAAACTTCTTCACTGTTCTCTTGATGGTTCTTGAATGGACTTTGAAGATGGAACCCAGAGTATGAATGTTGGTAGCTTTAATTTTTCTTTTTTACCATTGCTCAGTTAGGAAAACAGTAGTTCTGAAAAAAAACAATTTTAACCTGCTCTCTTTTTAGCTGAATAACTCAAAGGCTTTTTCAGTGATTCGTACGACAAATGGTGTCAAGATGGCTAAACGTCTTAGCTGAAATTTAGGATGCTTGTCTCCGTTGGTAGCAGCATAAGTAAAAGAAAAAACATGTAGTTCCAACGAATGTTTTATTTTTTAAAAGAAATATTTCGGTTAGCAGTTGCCAGTCATGGTCACTCTTTAATTTGAGGAAATATATATAAATGTATTGCTGGTAAATTTTTTATTATGAAATGTGTGGCTGGTATCTCTATCTATAAAAGGCAGGGTGTATGTGTGTGTGTGTAACGAATGCATGGCCGTAATTTTCGACAGATTTCCACCAAAATTTACATGCACATGCTCCAAGTTAGCACAAAGGCTAAGACCGACTTTGTATTTCCCAACTCCCATTGATAGTGAAAATAATCGATTTTTTTCATGCTTCTACGTCAGTTTTCATGTAGATTGCGGCCATTTTCTACTGGCCAGAGTGAGAGCATATAGCTGGCTGCCACGAATAGGCAGGAAGATTCTATTAGCCAGCGTGAGAGCCAACATCTGACTGATACGAATGTTAACTAGCATGCTAGCATGCAAAATAAATCGATAGCTGCATTTGTCACAAGTGGGAAAATTTTAAATCTGCATGGCACTCCAATTGGCTTATTCGCTTGCTTAAACTCAACGTTGATTCTGATTCCGCAGAACTGGGATGGGTGTGAAAAAGTATTTGTTGTTAACATTCTTTTTTCATTCGGTTTTTCCACTTATGAGTCCTTTTTTAAAGCTGATCGTTTTGTGTTCATTTTGTTTAGTTCTTTTTTCGTAACAGATTTAATGTTTAGTATAGAGCTTAGTAAAAATTCGCAGTGTGAGATAGGCAAGAAGTAAAGCATGTAGCAACATCAGCACGGCAAGGGCACTCCTTTAAAGGCAAGGAAGGGCAAAAATATTTTAAGTCAAGTGATAGCGATAGCTGTATGAGTCATACGATTTTTTAATCAAGCACGGGCAACACCGGGCCATGCTGCTAGTTTTTACTATAAAAATTTATTTTTATACTTTCATAGTGTTTTGACCCCAGTTATGGGGGTTAACTCTTCGCCCATAGTTTAGACCATAAATTTTACTCAAATTAATGAGTGTCCAAGACTAGCCACTGCTAGCCGAAATATTACCATAAAAAAATAAGCCATTCGTCTTATGAGAAAACCTGGAAAAAAGAAACCCAATCAGTTCAGTGTTTTTTAGATATTAAACCTTTTGTGGTATGGATAATTATGTTGTTGCACGATTTGATCAATTTTGCTGTTACACCCGGTATATATGTAGACATTAAGCACATTAAATAGCTAATCATGCTCTTCATGTCCATTCGCTTTAATAAATCATGTCTACACGAAGGACTGCTGCCTAAATATGCTAAAGGCATACGTAAGCCTGGTGAAAGTATGACTGTAGGGCGTTATATTTATCTTCCAACGCTGCAACTGAAGGAAAAAAAACAGACATTTACAGTACAAGAAAGCTAGAAAATAATGCTGCTGCAATAACATGATTTCTTGAACCCAAAACTAAAATAGACTTGAGACTAGAAATTCTTCCTAACGCAGCATATCCACCAGACTTGGCACAATCAGATGATTATTTATTTTGATAAATGCAGCAAAGACAAAATTTAAAGATGACTTCGATGATCAAAATTTCATTAACAAATTTTTTACACTAGAATTCACCCAAAACAAGGCTAAAGAGCCACTCAAGGTAGAAGATTATAATCATAATTGTACTACTTAATTTGGTGTGTGGGATGAATGGAAGAGAATATGTTAGAAAGTAAAAATTATGAGAATAAGGAATGTAGATAATGACTTCCCTGATTTGAAGATCTTAAGATTGTAGTGTTCAGTGGAGTACCCACGCGAGAGAGACTTACACAAATGGGCGGTTCTTGGGGAAAAAAGCTGTGTTAAACTTTATTATTACATTGAGGAAGACGGGAGGATGAGGATGACCTAATTCCGTAGAGGTGGTATTATGTTCTCCAGACATAAAAGCCTGAACTGGTGAAACGAAAAAATGAGAGCTATCTGAACATTTGTGATGGAAAAATCAACGTAGCATCTGTGGGAAAAGAATGCAGAGTGGCGAATAACCCAACCAGAAGGTTTGAACATTATAAAGACTGAAAAGTGAAGATCGGGTACCTCCAGATCAAATATGTTAGCAATGCTCCATTTTTGGCCTAATGGGACTGTTGTAAAGATAAAGTATAGCCAAAATTTAATTTTCTTGGGAGCATTAATAATTTCTTTTACAAAAATGTATTGCTACTTATACTGCAGATAATTTTTTTTATATATCTAAATGTACTGCTGGTAAATTTTTTATTATGAAATGTGTAGCTGGTATTTTTACTATAAAAATGTATTTTTACACTTTCATAGTGTTTTAACCCCAGTTATGGGAGTTAAGTATTCGCCCACAGTTTAGACCATAACAGGGTACTACCACGCTAGATCAGGGTGGACCGGGAAGCAACAGCAATTAAGAGGCGGTTCCACACTCCACAAAATTTCCCAATCGGAGTGCTTATAGTCAGATGTAATTTATCGTGATATCCGCGACGCAAAAGGAGTTGAATCTGTTAGGTATTTCCTATTTTGACAAAATGAGCCGGCCATTTTTCCATTGATTGAGAGAACGAGCAAAAGGCTCTAGAATCACTTAAGGTATAAGGTTACACTTAAATGCTAATGATGAATGAGGTATGAAATATGAATGAGAGAGAAAGGGGTAAGACGTGAAGGTCATGGAGATAAGGATAGAATAACGATTGTCCTATAATTGTGAAGGTTAAGGTTATAGCATCAAAAACCTGATCCTCAAAGTCACAGTTCTTGGGAAAAAGAAGTGGAACTTTCTTCTTACATTCGGAACTCGGTGTTTCGATTCAGTGGAAGGTGCTTGGCTTGTCCAAGTTGTAAAGGTCTGAACTGGTGGAACTAAAAAATGGAGGTCATCTGAACATTTGCCATGGAAATAGCAATAGGCTTGCAGTGATTCACCTGCGGAAAGAGCTGCAGAATAAAGAATAAGTCTCCATCCACAATTGCGTTGGTGTTGCTGTTGCTTATTTGTTGCTTCTTATGTGTTGTTGGTGTTGTTGATGCTGTTGTTTATGGTGCGACTGCTTTTCCTGCACCTTATTTGGAGGCTGCACCTCATTTTGTTGCTGCTTGTCTGGTGTTTGTTGCCTCTTTGGTTGGGGTATGTCCTGCGGAGACGGAACATTAGGGGATTTCTGATCCCTTCCTACCTCCTTCCCTCAGTTGATTTTGTGGTTGACCCCTCCTCTGCTGGCGTCGCGACCACTGCTGCTGTCGCTGTTGCTGCTCTCGCTGCTGGACGAGGCGTAGGTTTTGTGTTTTTACCAGGGCACTCCTTGGCCACGTGCTCCGAAGCGCCACACGACCAGCAATATTGTCTTCTGCCTTCCACGACCACCAACATCTTCTTGTCACGGCAAACCAGAATATTCGGTATGTTTCCAAAATCCGTGACTTGAACTTCCTGTCGCCAGTCGCTATTCCAGTTTTGTTTTGCTTATGAGGGCCTTTACTTCATGGACTTCACCATATTTGTCGAAAAAGGTCCCCAATCTATCCTCTGGGGTATCTACAGGAACTCCGTGTATGGTCACCTTCGTCCAGCGGGTGCCCATGTACTCCGTCTGCAGACGTAAGTTTTTCGTTGTTAAAATGCTTCCAGCCAATTCCTTGACTTGTTTCTCCGTTGTTAATAGTATATCCCATAGAGCATTAGTTCTCCTAGCGAGTATTTTTGGGCTGATTTGAAGGGGGTTTAACGCTTCTTCCATGCTATCCCTGCTGACCCCAATTAACTTACGAGTTCTAACATCGGAAGTCACCAAGGAAATTATCCGACAGCTTACAGCATCCAGTGCCTCTGGGATTGTTAAGAATTCATTTCCTTTGAATGATTCTTTAAATTTCTTGCTTTGGCTGATGTAAAAGGTAGCGTCTTTTTTAAGCGGCCTACTTTCAGACCAGGCCATTTTTACTGGTGACACCGGTTTTGAAGGCGGTGCATTGATTTCTTCATTGTTGGTGTCCGCCATAATGGTCTTTCCGAATCACCACGTGCGAATAAATAACTGTTTTTTGTTTTTTTTTCTTTTTAAAGTTATTTTTTCCACAAACGCAAAAATAAAATAGTCAAGAACAAACACAAAAATAAACAGGGACGTGGAAAATCAAAAGGCAATAAACAATTAAAGCAAATAAGTAAAAGAAAAAGATGAAAACGGGGGAGGGTAAAAAACTATAAAAAAGGAAAATAGACAAAGGAAAGAAAAAATCACAAAATTAAAACAATAAGACTGAAAAATTCAAAAATAAAATTAAAAACGCAAAAAGTAAAACAAACAACGAAATAAAGTGAAATGTAAAAAAATAATATGCACAAAACTGAACTAGGAAAAACTAAAAAAAACTCAAAGAGGTTGTAAAAATTGAAAAAGCTTATCGGTTTACGCGCAATGAATGCTCAAGTGGGACTAAGTGAGAAAAAACAACTCTTCGTGTTTCTTCTTGGTATATTTATTATGCAAAATATATAATTGTGGCACATGGCCAAAAAAGGAGGGAGGGGTTGAGGCTGGTCGATACTAACTATCCTATACCTAGCTAATCCGATTCACGACCCATTCACTCATTACAATTTCCACATTCACTATAAAAACTCATCCGTCACCACTCAATCCTCCATACACCACAATACCGCATCCTCTCAAGGGAGGGCCTACAAAACGCGCCCCATGCCATAAAAATTTAATGATAATAAATTATTATACATAAAAATCTAATAATGAAGAATGACTGGAGAGGGAGATGAACCCAATAATAAACTAAAAATCAACACAAAGTAAATTAAACATAACTGATGTTAGTAGGGCCCGTCCAACACTCAAAAAGGAGAGGCTGCTGTATTCTGCCCATTGGAAAAAATCAAGAGGCTCTCTCGCTAAGGGGTGGGAAAGGATAAGAAATATATGGACATGGGAAAATAAAAAGCTGACCCAGTTGAGATAAAAAGGGGCCACAACAAACTTAGAAGATTGGGGATCTCAACTTGGATCATAACCAAAGATGTGGCCGGGAACACTTACTTTAACTAAGTACACAAAGCGTGTCTAGCCTAACCAGGCCCGGGGGGGGGGGCTCCACAGGAAGCCGCCCCGATGTAACATAGGTAAACCTAAAAGAGAAAATCAAGGCTAGCCCCATTCACACAGACCAAGCTCGCCTCAGTCACCCACCTTTCGCTAAAGACTGTCGAATGCAAGCGTTTTCTATCAGTTCTGATCTTCATCTTGAACTGATGCTCAAAGAATCGGATCAGATCCTGATGAGAAAGACGGTTGCTTCGCAAGACTCCTCTTTTTACGTTTTTTATGCTTTGAGGGGTGGGGAGGGTAAGATGTTGACGAGTGAGGGGGTGTTGAAATGGGACTGAGGGAAGAGTTTAAGGGAGTGGGGGACGGAGCACAGGAAGGGGAAGAAAGGAGGCTCCTTGCCTTCGTTACTTTAACAGTGTCTTTCGGGGAAGCAGAGACGGATGGGGACCTGGTTTTGTCCACGACCCCATCCGCTCTACTATGCCTGGAGTGCCTTTGAGATGCTGCCTCCACCTCCTCTCCTCCTCTCTACTTCTTTTTAGGGATGATGCCCGACGTGGAGGCATTTCGTCCTCCTCCATCCTTCCTTTGCTGCTTCTCCTGCTGCTTTTATTGCTGTTGTTGTTGTTGCTGCTGCTGTTTTTTCTCTCCCCTTTGTGTTTGCTTCTGTTTTGGTGCCTCCGTCCGTTTCACCTGCTTGTCTGTCTTTTGTTCTTGTGGCACCTTCTTTGCCCGCTGCTGTAGTGATTGTTGCTTCTTCTGTACAGTGTCCTCCTTTGGGGAGGGGCACATTCTTCGTTCTTTTACCCCTCCCACCACTTTCCAGACACCATCGGTGTTTCTCTGGGATACTTCTTCTACTGGGGGGGGGGTTGTGATTACTGCTTTGTTGTTGTTGCTGGTGTGGGCTACATTATAGTCGGAGGACGTTTAGCGAGGAACTCCTTAGCCATGTGCTCCGATACGCCGCAGGACCAACAGTATGGTCTTCTGCCCTCTACAACTACTGACATCCTCCTTTTTCTGCATAGTAAGATATTGGGGATTTCTCCAAAGCTTGATCGGGTTAACGTGACTTGAAACTCAACGTCACCCGTTGCAATCCCCGATTTTCCTACTATTGCCGAGATCAAAACAGGGGGCAAAAATAACCTGGGGAAGTTGGGCATCTTGACATGTATCATAACAGAAGACAATGGCCGGGAACGGGCAGGGAACAACACTTATTCACATTAAGTAGGAACACTAACCAGCGGCAGGTCCACATGAAACTGCCCCGTTGCATCAAGGGGACTTAAAATAGAAAATCAAGGTTAGCCCCCTCCTCATGAACCAAGCTCGCCTTAGTCACCCACCTTTCGCTGAAATCTGTCGGGATTAAACGCTTTCGATCAGATCTGATTTTCACCCTAAGCTGATACTAAAGAAAAGAACAAGATCATGATACGAATAACGTTCATCCCGCAAGATTCCCTCCTTTTGCGACGTCCACATCCCTATTCTTGCCACGGCTAGCAACGTGAAAAACACCGTCCGTTTCACTCCAGAAAACGGGGGCGACACATTGTCACATACGCACGCGAGATCAATGGACACGAGCTGATCAGGAGAGATACGAGCCGTCAACTTGCCGACATAATCCCAGAAAGGGCGGACCTGAGGACAATGGTAGAAGGCATGCGAAGCCGTTTCCTGTAAGCCAAGGTCACACCGATGAAAATCTGGCAAATCTGCCTCGCCCCATCTGAAGACCACGTCATTGGGAGGTAGCACATTCCGAATCAATCGCCAGCTGAGCGAAAATTCAGGGTTGCTGAGATAATTCGCCGCCGGCGCCCAAGACCAAAAAGAGCACAACGAAATGGGAGGAGTGACAGTAAGCCTAGGGAAGGCGTCCCTAACACTCCGTGCTAAAATCGAGCCCTCCGTCAAAACGCGGCGTAGGAATGCCAACCTAGAGGCATGGCGATGACTCGCCAGGTATGGCAATCCCAGCCCCCCCATGACACGGACGCTGATAACAGGCTTCTTTACGGTCCCAATGCTTGCGACCACCCCACAAAAAAGTTGGTCAACAAACGCTCGATCGCCTACATACGGGCCCTGCAAAGAGGAAGTACAGCCAAGTGGTAAAGGATAAAGGGAAAGACGTACGTGGCACAAGCCTCAGTCCTACCCTTTAAGGACAACCCCTTTCGAAACCAAGTCTGAACCGACGCTCCGACCTTTGCCTGTACTTCTGACGAATTCTTCTTCAGCCGGAGTCCGGGCCCGAACCACACTCCAAGAATGCGGACGGGTCCGCCAGTCCAGCCGAAGGGCCCCGGAAGTGCGACCCCCTTCTAGGCACCTAACCGCAACCCGGAAGACTTTTTGCGGTTAATCTTGGTCCCCGTCACCTTCTTGTACCGTTTCAGTGCCTTCTGTACCACCATAATGTCGCTGCGGTACGACACGAAGATGGACACGTCATCAGCATACGCAGAAACGATCTCTACCAGGGAAAACGGCAATTCCGCGGAGGGCCGGACTACGCGTCCTGTCCCTTAGCCGGCGAAGGAGGGGCTCCAACGCCAAAACGTAAAGTAAGGGCGACAATGGGCACCCCTGTTGGGCCGACCGAGTCAGCGCAAAAGCGCTCGACCGCCTTCCGTTCACCTGTACCACAGCACTTGGGGAGCGATACAGGAGGCTAATCCATCTGCAGAAGTCGGATTCGAATCCGGCGGCCTGCGGGACAGAAGCCAGGTACTGATGGTTCACTCTGTCAAATGCCTTGGACTAAATTGATCAGCGCGGCTCACTTGTCGTCTTCTACCCCCTCTATGATCGTGCGGATAAGATGCAGGTTGCTTTGAATTGTTCGGCCCCTCACAGCACAAGTCTGTTCGGGTTCCAACAAGCTCGCGACAACTGACTGAAAATGCTCCTGTAGGATCTTGGCCAAATCTTTAACTCTGTGTTTAGCAGAGTTATGGCCCTGTAATCATCTAAATCCCTCCCAACACCCTTGACCTTTTTCAACGGCGTGATTCACACCCCTGGAAATCCGATTGGAGATAGACCCCTGCCGAAACCAGTTGTTGAACACCACTGTACATTTCGTAGGGTAGACAATCAAGTCCCGGAGACTTGCCACTGCCGACCCTCTTCAATGCCAAGTGAACTTCGCCCTCCGTAATCTCACCCTCGCAGCTAGCCGCTTCAGTCGAGGAAAGTCAGCTAAATAGCTGCGAAACTCATCGCTACTGAGACCAAGCTCCTTGGTAAAACGGCCCTCGAAATGCCGCCGAAACGCCTCGCACATGTCCTTGGTCGACCGAAGAGAACGCCCCTCCGGGGTAATGACTTCACCAATGTAACGATCGGAACCGCGACGGATCTCTTCCTTACGCAATTCTGCCCCCATATTCACAGCCTCATTAGACATCTTGTTTAACCTATGTCTAACTACCTGACCTTGATAGCATTTCAGTGCCTGCCTAGCTACAGCTATCTCTAGGGAATCCCCCATTCACTGCCTGAGACAGACTATCCACTAGAACCTTCACCTTTTAAACCTTATCTAGAGCGAGTTGTTGGTTATATTTGGCGGTGAAACCTAATCCTATCCTTAAGCCTCTCCCACCACTTATTCCCAATAACCACCCCCACTAATTCCCGCTGCACTAAACTAGTTAGCTGTTGCTGGAAGTTCCGCCTGTCCAGTAAGGACAGATTGAACTTCCAGTGTCTAGCCATTCTAGGTCTAGCACCTAACACCATCCGGGCACAGACGAGTATATGATCCGAATAATCTAAACGGTGGAACGTGGGACAATCTAGTAAATCTATCTCGACCCTTCTCACTAACATTCTGTCCAGGTAGCTAGCTACCTTGACAGACAGCCAACTACGGGTCCACGTCCACATCTCCAGGCCCGGATGTTCGACCCGGTATATCGACCAGCCCAAACTCGTCGATCAGATCAACCAAGATGCCTTCCCATTAGCTCCCCGCCCCCTGTCTATCTTGGGGTCCAGGACGGCATTCCAGTCCCCCATTAAGACTAAGCGCGAAGAATCCACCAAGAACGGCCCCAACTGACGGGAAAAGTCGACACGCTCCTCCTGATCGTTGGGCGCATAAACCGCAACGACCCGAAATGAACCACTGCTCATGGCAATATCGGCCACGATCAACCGCCACCCACCGCACCCACATGAACAAGGTCAACCCTCGCTCCCAGGGAACGTTTAACTAACAAGGAAACACCTCTGGCCTGTCGGTCCCCGTATGCTGAATAGACATTAAAGTCAGTAGACAGCACACGAGCATCGACTTCGCAAACAAAGTGTGTCTCCTGGTGCGCGGCTACATCTACGCCAAAGGACCCAATATCACGAAGCAGGTGGGCAGCCTTACCCAGATCTCTCAGGTCCCTGACATTCAAGCTGGCTAGCCTGACAGACATTTTTTTAAGCCTGAGTCCCTTAAACGCAGACTGGATGGAAATCTGCGGGTGTCATGACCCCGACGGATTGTCCAAGGCTCCCAGTACCCAACTCTGTCGTCATCTGGGACAATCCCACTGACGTCCATAGGGTAGGTTAATTTAACTGCCCTATATACAGAGGGGTGGAGTAATACAGGGACCCACCCTGCAAAAACATTGGAAAGTTTTTTTAACTCAGGTGTACTCATCTCAAAAACCCCAATCTCCGGGAATATGTCCCTACATT
The DNA here is from genome assembly GCA_963932145.1 of Acanthosepion lycidas. Lineage (NCBI taxonomy): Eukaryota > Metazoa > Mollusca > Cephalopoda > Sepiida > Sepiidae > Acanthosepion > Acanthosepion lycidas. Next base: position 79,856,002 of record OZ010572.1, on the reverse strand, counting down.
CATGGAGATGGTACCAAACTTTCAAGTGCCCCCCTGTGTTTCGGATGAAAGTTATGGTACCAGGGGCCCGAGGGATTCCGGGGATCCTCTACTGATTTGTCATACACGGAAGTCAGTTTAAAAAGCGGACATAGTCGGGCTTTTCTGTGTGCAGACAAGTCCTTTTCTAGCTCTCTCCTATCCACCTTACAAATCAACTCAGGAGAAATATTTTTCTTTTTTTTTCTTTTCTTTCTCCGGGTCGGGCGGGAAAGGGGTAGATGTGTGCGGAGGGGTAGATTTAGACTTGGGGAGGAGGTGGAAGGAAAAGGGGACGAAGGACGGGAAGGGGTGGGGGATGGAGCACGGGAAGGGAAGGAAGGGAGGCTCCTTGTTTTTGTGACTGTAACTGCTTGTTTCGGAGATGCAGGGACGGATAGGGACCTGGTTTGGTCCATGTACACATCCGCCCTACTTCGCACGAGATGTTGGCTCAGCACGACTTCATCTTCCCTGTTCCTCTTTAATGAAGAGACATGAGGTGAAGCCATTTCCTCCATCTCCATTTCTGCGTCGGTTTGCTGCTGATGATTGTCCTTTCCTTGTTGTTGCTGTTGTTGCTGTTTTGGGTGCTGCTTTGCTGGTTGTTTTTCTTTTTGAGCCCCCTTCTTCTTTTGAAGTTGCTTCCCAGAATTTGTCTGCTCCTGCAACTCCTTCGGAAGCTTCCGGGGCAGTCGTTGTTTCTTTGGGGACCGTAAATCCTGTTTTAGAGGCGAAGGTGCATTTGCATTTTTACGTCCCTTCACCTTCCACTCGCCATCAGAGGCCTTCTCCTTCGCTACCACTTCAGGTACTAACGTTTGTGTTTGTTTTGCTGCTGGAGTTGTTGCCAATTGTTGTGGATTTATTTCGCAGTGGAGCTTGTATTTGTACTAAATAGGTTCGACGTACAAAACGTTAGGAACTTGATATAATAGGTATTACGCAGAGTAATCTTATTGTGGTCGCTAACTACTTTCGTATTCGACTAACTGTCTACTACTGTCGTCCGACATCGACTGACCCTCGTTTCTCTTAATACTCCTACTTATATTAGGTAGGAGAGTCTATTAACTATAGAATAGGTGTGTTTCACCATAACACTCCCTTCCTAAAACTTTACTCCGTAGGAGTAAAACAGTTTTCTTTATTTATTTTTTACAGGAAATATGAAGAAAAAGCAAAAAAACTTCATTTTTTTAGCAACATCGTAGCGTATCTCCTACGTTTTGGATCCACTTTTAAATGATCAGTTGCCTTTCTTTTTCTCCTGGATCGGCGTACCTCAGGTAAAATCGTTGCAGGCGTTGTTAGATCAAACGTATCGAAAATCACATCCATCGGCGTTTCTTCCGCGGGACCGCTGTCAACCACGTCTGAAGAGCGTCGTCTGATCTGGTTAATGTGCCGTCTGCACGTGAATTTTTCGCCTTTCACCAAGTACATCATATTGCCAATACGCTTTTCTATTTTTTGGTACCTCCATAGTGTTACCAGAAACAACCTTCCACTTTGAGCTTCTTATGGATGGGGTCACAGTTTCTGTAGGTTCTTCTTGTGGTTCTATTTGTTCAGTCTCTAGCTTCCCTTTTGTTGATCTTGTGCTTCTTAACGTTTTCTGTGGTGACTTCAGTTGACTTAAATCATTTAATAATACTGCATGTCCTTGGCTGCGGGTAACTCGCTCCCCAGTTTTTCTCGGTGTCGGCTTCATTTTTACTTTCTGCGGCTTTTTTTTTCACGTATACCGTCGGTGTTGCCCATTCACTATTCCGGTTTTCTCTAATCTGTTCAGTTCTCTATCTATCTGTCCAATTGAGGCAAACGGCACATTCCTTTTCTTTTTGAATACCGCCTGAGCGTTTTCTTTTAGCTGGAATTTTGCCTCCATCTTGGTACACGTTCCCAACCCTGGAGAAAAAACAGTAGGAAATGTTTCCTTAAGTTTTTTTACTAATTTTTGGGCTTCGGTATTTAAACTTTCTACCTTGTAACAGAAGGAATTTATCGGTAGATCCCATAATTGGAATTCTATTATCCAATTCGTACCAAGTAAGTTCGTGGTATTTTCTATGACAAATAGTTTAGCTTTTCGCGTTTTTTTTTATTTAACGTGATGTTTGTAACAAATTCCCCAATAAATTGTATTTTTTCCCGTCACTGACCTCGCGATTTTCTTTGTCTTCATTAAAGTTGGTTTCCTCAACTTCTTCCACGTATGCAAATTTATGATAGATAGATCTGAGCCAGTGTCAAGTTGCATTTTTATATTTTTATTACTTATTTCGACGGTAACAACTTTTCTGGTTATTCCATCTTTTTACCTCGTTGGACTTTAATTTTCTTAATTTATTGTCTTTATTTTTTGACCAGCAATGCGTGCTTTTATGACCCACTCTTTTACAGTTGAAACATTTTTTATTCCTAAATCGCAATATCTGTACCAGTGTAGTTCACCGCAAGCAAAACATGGCTTCGGGAGTTTTTGTTTATTTTTCTCTGGTATTTCACATTTTGCTTGATAATCTGCAATTTTAGAATTCTTTTTGTTAGACTGACTTTCTTCTTTATAGCGTATTTTCCTTACATGCGAAACGCCAGACTGTTCTATCTTTTTTTAATCTTTCTTTACGCTAACATATCTTGTGCAGGCTTCTGCCAATTTCTGTACCGTAATACTTGGATCGCTTTCCAATTTTGCCAGTACTAATTTTCTCAACTCTGCTTCTCTTTCCGATACCAGCCCCCGAACAAACACCAAGCACTTAAAATTGTCTGCGCTTAACTCTGCCAGCTTGAATTCTTCACAATGCTTATTCACATTGGTACGTACGTTATATAGTCTTGTTGGTCATCTTTCATCAGATTCAAACATTTCCACCTCTTGTGAAACAGAGATGTCTTTTTACTAAATAATTTACTTAATATATTTACCGCCTCGGTAAATTTCAACTCGCTAGTTTTTTTCGGTAAAATGTAGTTTACCAATCTGTTATGCTCAGAAGTTCCTAATTTGCTTAAAAGAAGCCTAACCTACTTTCCTTCAGACCACGAGTGGTAGTCCTCGTTATACACGTCCGTATATTTTTTATAATACTCCTCAAAAGTTATCTTTTCATCTGGACTGTACGTGAATATTTCAATTGAATTCCATATTGTATTCTCTGGAAAAGAATCATTTTGCCGATTTTTCTCTTTCCTCTTCTCAGTTATTTCCAGAATTTTGTTTTGAAACTCCCTATGCATCTGTTCCATTTTTTGTTGGAATTGCATTTGTCTATTAAAAGTTTCCTCCTGTAGCTGCATCTGGAATGTTTTTTGTTGCTCTAATATTGTCATCTGTTGTTCTGACTGGAACTTAAAGAATTCCCGGAATATATTTTTGCATTCCTCCATCTTCGCAAAACGTTTACACAATGCCTAACTACTGTAGAGGGGGGGGTCCTACGAATTTGCAATTCGTGACCTATTTGAGCAAACTGTATTAATGGGGGAGAAAAAATATTTCTTTTCTCAGTTGAGAATACGACAGATTTTTTCGTCACTAAGTTGCATTGCATTGACCGTGTTAGAACTTTTTTGTCTCTCTGAGAATCTTTTGGAACCGCTAACTGCTGTTTTTCTGTCAAGTTTTCATTTATTTTTACCGTTTTCTCTTACGTTCTTTTTGACTGTTTTGTAAATTTTTGATTTTTTCGTTTTCAATTCCACACCCTCCCCATTTTTTATTTTTACTTTATTTTGCAATTATTCTTTTATCATTTAATTTTTTTATTTTCTCTTACAGTTTATTTTCTTTTTTTAAATTTATTTTTTCCCGTACCCACTTCCCAGAGTTTATCTGTTTATTTTTCTTTCTACGTTTTCTATTCAATTTTATTTTTCTTTGTTTATTATTACGTGTTACTTTGTTTCTGTGTTTTTCTTTCTAAATATCCGTAAAGTTCTGTCTTTTATTTGTTTATTTCTTCTGCAATATATTTGTTTCTAAATTTGTGTTTATTTTGCATATTCTATCCATTTTTCTTCTTTCCTTGTTTATCGTTTTGTTTTATGGTTGACTGTTTTTTATCGGCAGCCATATTGTAAATTGTTACATTTATCGTTTCATATTTTATTTGTATAGCGTTTTCTTACTTTTCCTTGTATAACGCTTCGTTTTATTGTTTAATTTGTTGCTTTCTCGTCTGCCGTCTTTTTAATTTTTGTACATTCTTCTGCTCTGTGATTGTTTTAAATTTATTGTTTCGCGTTTAGGCGAACCTTCTCCATTTGTTCTCGTCTGTCGAACGTCCTTTTGTTTTACTTATTTTTTGTTGTTTTTTTTATTTATTTTTTTTTTTTTTGTCTGTTTAAATTTGTTTCGTCTTTAGGCGAACCTTGTTTCTTTGTTTATCTATTTAATCTTTTGTACGCCCTTCTGTTTTGTGTTTGTTGTCTTTTAAATTTGTAGTCTCGCTTACGGGCGAACCTTGTTTATATTGTTTTAATTCTTGTACATCTTTTTGTTTTTGCTTTTGGTTCGTTTGACTATTTAAATTTGGTGTTCCGCACTTAAGCGAACCTTGTTTATTTAATTTAATTATTTCAAATTTTTTCCTCGCCGATAGGCGAAACTTAACCATTTCTCCTATTTATCACATCTCTCCTTCCCTTGAAAATGGAAAAGAAAAGAGTCCCCTCCATTTAATTATTAAAAAAACCTTAGGAGGTCGGTCAGAAAACATTTATTCTCCATTAAAAAGACACCCCCCTCCTGATAAAGACAATCCCAAAAAATACCCGGCATTAGTTCTCGTTAGTGAGGAGACAAGACCAATAATGGCCAAGACCAAACCAAAAAACGTTTAAAAAAAATGTACGGTGGCCAATAATGGCCAAAAATCTGTATCTAAAAATATGGAGGGCAATAATGGCCAAAACTCATCAGCAAAAAATACGGAGGCCAATATCGGCCAAAAAGATGATAACAAGACCAAAAATAACGTGGAGGCCGGGGATTCGCCCTTTTCTTGGAAGTCCCCTCCAAAATGCATTATCGATATAGCGGAGTTCTTGGAGCATTCCAACAGTTACGCACTGCTTGTCGTGGAATGTGGGCTCTTGCAGGACCCCATAGAACTAAAGAAGATCGAGAAAAGAATAGTGTCAGTCTTCGTCGTCGACAAGCGTTCACGCAAAATTTGTTGTTCAAAGAAAGACACAGTGGTAAAAACACTGGAGTCCCAGGTGTTCAAGCCACTAAGAATTGCTAAGGGCTCGAGCTTTTTCATGTGGGACTTATTGCTACCCACACCAGAAGATTGTCTCAAAGCCACAAGCCAAGAATTGATCACAAAATATATTCTACGAACAGGTCGGCGAAGGACAAGTAGCGATATACAAGGTCCCTCCTCATGTTATCGGGGAACATGTGGTGGCTTGCCGCAGTATGGCGAAATACTAAGTGCTTCCTGCGATATCTTGACCAGGGGATGGAGTTTTGACATAATGTTAGACCGAAAATCCTTCCTCTCCATCCCCAGCTGTCTGGAAGTAGGGGGCCTGAAGCTACCGGTCATTGCGACCGGCCGCAAACCGGTGTATTGGAAGTGTGGAGAGACTAGTCACCTCTCCTCTTCCTACCCACAGAAGAAGGTCGCTGGAAGTCAGGCCCTAGTCGACTAGAATCCCCCTCTGACCGCGTCTTTAGATAGCGCCACGCCTGTAATGGGCATGCCAGCTTCCAGGACCGGAGTGGTGAAACCCCTGGTTAGGTCATCATCTAAGCCCCCGTTCCCCGAAGAGCTTTTGCCCGCTGCAAGTGCAGTCGTGGTGAAGCGAGAGGGGGAATGGCAGGTTACTGGCAAGGGCAGAGGGAAGCGCCGGACAGCAGGTACTCAGTCCCCTGAAGCCCCTGGGACAAAAGGCACTGACAGTCTCACTCCCTCTGTCAACAGTAAGGTCGATGCCCCGGCCTCTAAACCTACCCTCAGAGAGTTACAGAAGAAATACGACCCAGCCTTTGAAAAAACAAAAGATCAACAATGGAAAGAGAAACTGGATAAAGAAAAGACCTCTCCAACTAAAAAGGCCACGCCCTCTACCTCCTCTGCACAACATTCTCAACAAACACCTCCCTCAACCCGTCTCTGTAGGGACCTCAGTCATAAAAAGACCTCCCCTGTTAAAAAGGTCACTCCCTTCACATCTTCTGCCCAACTTTCGCCAGAAAAATCTTCTGCCCATCCCTCAAACCCTTCTCAGTAGAGACCTCAGCCCTTGCAAACAGTCCTATACACCTCACTACACTCCTAGTCTTTCCCCCATTAAAACTTCCTAAATGCCCCCTCCTCTCAACAAAAGACAAAGAAGTCTGTCACAAGATTCAAAAGACAAAAGAAAAAAGATGTTAAACATATATACAACTCAGAGGAAGACGTATGCAGCATTTCCCCCAGCACAAGCGGAAAAGGTCCGGGATTATGAAAATAGGATTAAGGACTTGAAATATCTCCTCTCTGTCAAGCAATATACTGACAGAGACATCGAAGATCCTAAGAATTTCCCAAAGGCCGATAGAGTATTAACATTAATTAGAACTGGGAGGTGGGGCTCCCCAAGCATGGCCCATGCTTGATGAGGCAATAGCCTCTTTTAAGATGTCCACACCGATAGCTCTCCTTCAAAACGATAAATTTAAAAAAAATTAAGCAATTTTGTGCTGGGAGGATCCCTGTTTTTGCTTACCCCTCCCTCTATAGAGCACTAAACTTGACCTTTCCATTGGATATAGGCGGTCTCTCCCAAGACAGCACCATCAAGACTGAGATGGGCCACGGGTCGATGGAGGAGGCTGTCGGTATCCTAACCCAGTCCATGTTTAATTCAGGTAAGCAATCCTAATAGGTTTGTGAATGTCTCTCTGGTTAGCTACTTTGAATGTCCGAGGTATGAGGTCGGAGTCTCGCAGGGCGAGGCTATATCGTGCAACGTTTCGGGGTGGATGTATGGTGTGTACAAGATACTCGTTTTTCTTCTAGCGATCATGAGAGCATTCTGTCTAGGGGTTTTTCCATCTATTCAGCGTATTTTGATGGACGCTCGAGGGGTGTCTCGTGGCTGGTGAACAAGTCTTTGAAGGCTGCGTGTGCTCTGGTCTTTGCAGATCCGTCGGGCAGACTTTGCGTGCTGGATGTTACCATAAAGGATAAGACTCTACATCTCATTGGGGTTTATGCGCCAAATTTCCAGGCTGTGCGGCTTGCCTTTTTTCGGCGGATCGAGCCGTTCATGACGACATCTCGTCCGGTAGATTTAGCAGGGGATTAGAATGCCGTCCTTGGCCCTGATTTAGATCGTATAGGGCAAAAACTGGGTACTAACAACCGAAACGTGAAACCATTTCGGGACTTTATCGACAGGTTTGATCTTGTCGATAAGTACCGGAATGAGCATCCTCGGGAGGTAGCTTGGACTTGGACAAATAGTGGCTCCTGGGGCGTTTGCTAGCAACCTCGACCGAGTCTTAGTTAGGAAGGTCGATGTAGGGCTCTTAGGGTGTCCAAGTTTCCATTATATAGTTTATTCGGATCATAGGCTGGTCCGTGTAAACTTAGATAAGCCTAAGGTTAGGTTGGCTGGATACTGGAAAGTAAACTGTTCATTATTTGGTGAGCGGGATTTCCAGGACCAGCTGCTACTAATGATACAGAGGGAATTGACGGGAGCGGTTGTAGGGAACGCATGGTAGGATAAATTAAAATCCAAAATTAGAACGTTTGCTGCTGACTCAATCTAGTTAGATTAAGCGGCGCAAATAGCTTTAGAACAAAAGGTTGATCGGGCAGTTAAATCCCGTGATAGTGGGGAAATAGCCTTAGCTAAGGCAGAGTTGTCCTCCTTGCTTATCAAGAAGGATCAAGCTCTGGTAGTTAGGGCTAGGTTAAATAGAACGTCCCCTGAGTCAACAAATATGGCCGCTGAATTGCGTGCATAGGAGAATCGGAGCGCGTCTCAGCGACATATCGCGTGTGTCACATTGCCGGATTAGCGGACCGTGACTACAAACGAGGGGATACGTGAGGCTTTTCGTGAGTACTTTCAAGAACAGTTCACCAGGGAGCCCGGTCTGAGCTCAGTTCGACGCCTATTTAGCTGACTTTCCCTGCCTTGAGGCAGCTGAAGCGAGTATCCCATTACGGAGTCGGAAGCGCTGAAACAGGTTGGCCTGGACAAATCTCCGGGATTAGATGGTCTTCCGTACGAATTGTACTTGAGGCAGTCGCCCGTTTTTGTTCCCTTGCTGGCACTGATTTTCGGCAACTGGATGAACGTTTCACCAGGGGCGTAATCAAGTTGTTACGTAAGGACAAAAACGGTGGGAATGGGTTAAATAACTTTCGCCCTTTAACTATGCTAAACACAGAGTTAAAGTTTTTGTCTAAGCTCTTAGCGAACTGTTTGCAGGCTGTCTTCTCTAGTCTGATTGGCTCCGAACAGACTTGTGCTGTGAAGGGCAGGACTATCCAGGATAACCTTCATATGCTACGCTTGATCATCGAGCAAGTCTACAGTGAAACCGCGCTGACCAATTTAGATCAGTCCAAGGCCTTCGATAGGGTTGAGCATCGCTTTCTCGAGGCTGGTTCGGTCCTGATCTCCAGTTGAAAATGAATTGGTCGGAGGTGCAAGGGAAGGCCGAGATCGCAATTAATTCGTGGTCTCGGAGGAATCTTTTCTTAAAAAGGAGGACGGAAGTATGTGTTTCACACATCTACCCGTTTCTCCTTTACAGACTCTCGGTGCTTCCATTTCCGTCTGACACTTTACTGGCGTTAGTGAGGCTCTTGTTCTCCTTCTTCTGAGGAGGCAAGGCCGCCAGAGTCTTTCGGGAGATCTGTTGCCTTCATCCATCTGAAGGTGGTCTAGGTATGCTTAGCATTGAGATTCGTCAATATATGCTTCGCATCGGGTTCCTGGATCGAATGTGTCGCGAATCGGATGAGGAGGGTGCCTTCTGGAAGGAAAATGCCCGTAAGAACTTCCCATCCCTGAGAAGTGTGCACTCGTGCGAGGAGGAGGCCCACCATTTACCCCGAGTCTAATGCTCCTTCTACCGTGAATGTCGTCGTGTTCTGAAACGCCTCTTATGGGCGTCGGATGGCCTCTCCAACGTCCAGGCGTTGTCTCGTAGGGCATTATATCAGGTGTTAGTTAGGTGGGCCGTTCGTGATGAACTGATTGAGGAGTTCGGTCTTACGAAGCGGGAGGCTCGCTCAATATGGCCTTGGGCACCCGGGTTGAAATGTCTCAATAACAATGAGGCATCACTCACCTGGCTGGTGATGCGTGAGGCCCTCTGTGTCACCAAGAGACTGCACAACGGGCTTGGAGAAATAACCAAACTGCCGGCGCTGTAGTGGGGAAGTCCAGACCATTGGTCACGCCTTCTTTCATTGCTGGGTGATAGCGTCGTTGTGCAAGTATGTTGAAGGTCTCATGGTTCGCATGCTGCCTGGAAAGTTCTTTGTCCTTGAGGCCGCTTCTGTTTGTAGCAATGTGACTCCGCCGCTGAACGTTGTGTTCTTATGCTTGCTAGGTGTTATGAGAGTCGTGATTTGGACGACACGTCAGAAGGGATTCTATGAAGGCGAGAAGTTCACTTCTTCCCAGCTGATCTTGTACTTTAAGCATCAGCTTAAAGTCAAGATTAGGTCGGAAAGGCGGCGACTCACTACATCAGAATTCGGCAAAAGGTGGGTGAATCTTGCGCTCTTGTGTCATGTGAAAGGGGCTGACCTGGCGTGGCACTTTGATGCCGGTTAGGCATCAGGATATTGCTTTACCATGGTTTAATACGGGCAACCTATCCCAAAATTAGGTTAGCTTAAGTTTAGTTTTGATTCTTTAGTTTCCTTTTTCAATAAACTTAGCTAGGGTATGTATGCTCATTTGCCCCTTTTATTTCTGTCTTTATTTTTCTTTAAGTTTAATTCCCCATCCCCTCCCTCGTTAGGTGGTCAATGATATCAGTTCTCTGGTAGATGCGGGGCGACTTTCTTTCGTGTGTGATTTTTCATATTTGTTGTTGTGTCTGATTGAGTGCGTGTCTGCGTGTGTACTTGGGATGAACGAACGTTTCATATTATTATAGTCCCTCATTAATTTCATCCGGTTAACTGATGTCTCTGCCACATTTAGTGATTGTGGGGGTTTTTATTACTAACATGATTTTGTTTAGTTTCTTGTAAATAGTTGTTATTTCATATTGTAAATACTCATTAGGGCTAGTTTTTGAAATTTTTAATATTGTTGTTTTTATTCCCCTCCCCCCGCAGACGATAAATTGTACATATGGGACTAGTTAGTATTTTCATGGAGACATTGAGGTATTATGGTGGATTTAGTGAGAAAGGTACGTAAGAATGTGTTGTTTTGGTGTAAGGAATATTGTTAGTATGATTGGGTTAGCGTTTGTGGCTAGCTAAGTTTAAAGTTAAGACAGAAGACCGACCTCTTCCGCCTTCCACTTTTCGGCCTTGTGCCATATTTTCTGCATATTACAGAAATAAATATTGTTTTAACTTGGTGGCTACACCAGTCTACTTGTGTGTCAGACCACTTCGAAGCTAACCAGTATTCTACAGTGGGACACGGTGAACTGTTTGTAAGATAAGCTTTCTTTAGCAGGCGTCCAATCAAATACAAAAATCTCATCACTTTTTGCCAAACGACATTGGTACCACATTTTTATCGCTTCGTTTTACTGTGTGGTCTACCGTTGACCATCCAAGCTAACGGCGTGCACAAACAGATCTGATGAAATGGAATTAGAAATACCAAATAACTAATTCAGTACCAAAAAAAAGACATCTCCTATCCCCCAAAAAATGGTGAAAAAAAGAGAAAAAAAATAGGTAAAAAAATAACTATAATCTCTGCCTAAAGCTACCTTAGCACCTAAAAAAATAACCAAATGAAATCAAACTCACCAAAAAGGACAGAACATCTAATAATTATATAGAACACGTTTACCTACAACATACTTCTCTCTCACAGTGGTACTCACTTTGCTTACGGCATCCCATCGATAATCGATAACTACGACCAGCAAGCAGAGTTGTATCCATACGCAGAAAAGTCCGTTCAACCGCAAATCTGATATATTCTGCTGACTGATAGTATCGGATGAGGTCACTGGCGAATTATGCTCATAGCTAAGACATGTGATTATACACACTCAACTATATATATATATACTCACATATATATATATATATATATATATATATATATATATATATATATATATATATATATATATATATATATATATATATATCTGTATAGAGATGTGTATATATATTTATATATATATATATATATCTATATTGTATTTGTATATATTTATGCTTACTTGTGTATATATATTTATATATATATATACATATTTCTGTGTGTATATATCTTTCTCTCTCTCTCTCTTTATATATATATATATATATATATATATATATATATATATATATATATATATATTGTAACAAGTTGCTGGATTACAGGAGGACGCCACTGCTCCCGGCTATCGCGCCAACCAACTCGGAGTCTTTTATTGGGCTGACCCGATTCTCTGTCATATATATATATATATATATATATATATATATATATATATATATATATATATATATATATATATATATATATATATATCTTCTGCCATGCTGGATGCCTCACCGGTGTGGCGGTGTGTTAGATTAAATTAAACTTATTTTTAGATATACTTGAATACATCAATGCACACGCACAGATATAGACACACGTGTTATTATTTTTATTTTTGCAAGTACATGCATTTAGGTTTTATGTATACATTGAGTTTGTGTATGTGTGCGTATATGTGTGTGTGTCTGTGTTTGCACTTACATATTAAAAATAAGAATATTGTGTGTGTGCGTGCGTCTATGTGTATAAGTACGTGGCGGTTTTAAAAGTCTTGATATACGTTGTTGCTGTACAGATAAGCGGAATCGGTGATCCGGGTTCGAATTCTGGCAGTTCACATTTTGCTAGTATACTTCGTAAATGTATCTGGGTTTGGGAATGCAAAGATTCACAACTGCATTCATCTTTTCTAGGATCTTAAGCAAATGTGACAAGAATCTTTGGAGTTTCCTAGGCGTTTTCTTTTTTTATTTCCGACAAGAGCATACATTTTTCAGTGATAATCTGACATTTCTAAGGCCATGTCTTTTCAACACGTAGGCGATCTTAGCTCTCCACAGCTTCCTTTTAAGTTTATGGTCATATCACGTTGAAACACCGGTTCCCATACGATTACCGAAGTTAAGCAATTTATGTAACTGTTTTTTTTTTGGGGGGGGGGGATTGTTTTTTTTTTTTTGTTAATTTTTTTTTTTTTTTTGTTTAAATGCTGGAATCAATTTCATGTCACTCAGTTTAAACCTCTCTTTAATTCCTTTTTTTATACACACTTCAATATACGATCCCCGATGAAGAAAGATATATAAAACTACACAAAACACAATCCTTGAAAACCAATTATGGCTATTGGTAACGACTAATCCCTTTCCTTGACGTATTATATTGATGTCAATAGCTATAATTTTACTATCTCCCCTTACAAAAAAAAAACACTGGCAGAGACACGTGTTTACTCAACTACAAAAGCGAATGTCCTCGCAGATGCAAAATAGCTGTTAAAATAAAAAAAAAAAAAAGAGCATTAAACCAAAATAATCTCTTCTTCGGACATATTCTATTAGGTTGGTGCAAAAATAATGTCGGTTTTATACGTATATTTTAACGTCAAAAACCGACATTATTTTTGCACCAACCTAATATCAGGAACTTGACAACATTAAACAAATCCTAATCAACAATAATTTCCCTAGCCACGTCGTCAACGAACAAAAACTCGGCCTAAGCTAAATTTAGAAAAAAGATGCCAGAGCCCTCACCCGCACCACAACGCAAACAAAAATAAACACGCCATTTATTTATTCTATCGTAACCAAATGCAATACATAATTCACCGGTACATATCACTGAATGATCCTAATAAACACCTAAGATTTATTTTCTACTACAATAAGTTTAAAAACATCTAACTTAATTATTACCAACACCAGCGGGCCTTATAAATACGCTATATGTAAAAATTCTGTCTATAAATTCTCATGCCACCTGGGAGATTGTATTTCCAACACTAATAATAAAAAAAAACAGCATTGAATACTTACAATTGGCACACATGCACCACACACACACACGTAGATTGGCCTACCACTTGTGGAAACTTAAACAATCTACGCACACATTGACCAGCAAACGTCAAAAAACGACATTATTACGTCATTATTTTTGCACCAACCTAATACTTTACAGCACCCAATGCAAAGAGAAAGACTCAGAACACTAAAAACTATTATTATACAAAATAAACAGCTTACATTACATAAAATATCATTCACCACGAATGAAGGGATCTTAAAGTGCATAGGATATAATTAATATGTGCATATATTTTATTATAATAATGCAAAAATAATAAATTAAATTGAATAAAAATAAAATAAATATTTAAATTAAATTAATATGTTATAGCATATCAACGGACGATAATGGGTATGCCCCCAATCACATAAATACAGTAGTAAATACTCTATGTTAATCTGCAGTTGGTGATTCGTCTAGAGTTGGAGATACGTCTCTAGCTGGCCAAACTCTCTGCCTCCGGGCAGAGAGGATTTCCAGACAAGGCTATGTCGAAGGGCAGAATCTCGTCTCGGTAAACAGCTAGCTGACCCCGTTTTATACGAAGTCTGCGGGGAATTTTGGCCGAGCCTACAGTCTTAGATACCCCACATTAAATTCAGCCTTGTGCCATATCTGACTGCGTGGAGCAGTTGGTAGATATCTTGCAGTTGGAGATTCAATGTGGAATTCACTTGACTCAGTTCTAGCAGTTGACTACTTCTACGCACCGCTGGCAAATCTTATATGTGTTGTTCATGTCCTAAGTGTTATCGATCATATTTGATTATTCGTGTGATTATTCTATTTAGTAACCTTCCCTAGGTTACAACATAAATAAAAAAAATCGCAAACTCTTTGTACGGCCTCGATTTCAATAATCATTACACATGACGTCACGCTAGACAATTTCAAACGTCCAGCTTCCCAAAGAATACCAAGATGCAGACAAAGGAAATGTAACTACCTCACAGACACCAGATCAGTTCTTGATAATGACTGCAAAAGTCGAAAGTACTTGAACAAAAATAACAAAATATGAACTTCGGACAGTTTATCCACAATTTCGAGTACAATACTCCACAATTTACCCGAAAATTGGAAAAATACAATAAAAAATGAAACAGACAGACCTTATCGGTTCTTTGTAATCAAACTTATATATATATATATATATATATATATATATATATATATATATATATATTTATATATATACTGTAACCGATGGCAAGCGGTGTTGGGTTTAATAAGTCCCTAGGTGAGAATGAACCGTTTAATAACTTCTATGGTTGCCTCTTATTTTAATCTGTACCCTCAGATTTCTTTAGCATTAACCCTATCATTGTTCATTCCTTTAATTTATCACCTCTCCAAGCAAACACTCATATATAAATATTAAGTACAAAACTACGGCGCCCCTTGCTTAGATTATTGTCGACAATACAACTCTACTCTACCAATCCAATTGCAAAAAAAAAAAGGATTAAAATCCTTGAAAGTTCTTCACATCAAACGACGGCAAACCATCATCAATAACACACAGATTACGATGGGTAGATTGTCGCCATTTTATATTTGGAATATTTATATCTGGAAGACCCTATGTCTGCCAAAAGGACTCTGCACCATGCCACACAAGCAGGAAAAACCAGTCATGGCTGTCAGATAATTTCTGCGGCAACATCACCCCTTACATCTAGCAACCTAACTCCCCAGACTGAAACCCCTTTGATTATTATTGTGGGTCACAGTTGAGAGATAGACCAACAAAATTCCTTTTAACACCAAACATGAACTGAAGGCAAGGATTATGACAGCTTTCAACAACTTAAACAAAGACATCGTTCTGAAGAGATATAGGAAATTCCGTAGTCGTCCGGAGGCCGTGGTTGAAGCCAATGGGGATTTTATTGAATAAATTTACTCTTTAGTTTTTCAAGATATTTTTGTGTAATTTTGGTAAATATATCTTAAAATGAGATGTCAGTGTTGTTTCATTTTTGCGTAATTTAGGCGACAATTTACCCATTGCACCCTATATTTCATGAATTAATGTTGTGACTTGATAACCGTGAAGAAACTTCAAGCGCTGCTTAGTCGAAGCATTGTTCATTTGTTGCCGATCAAGCGTCGTCTTCTCTTTTGCATGAGTTTGCGACAAGTAGAATTAGTTGGATTTGTTTTGTATTCATCTGGTGTGTAGAAATATATAGCTGCGCATTAATCTGATCTTGCTGAACATATGGGACGTCCTGTATTTTGGAAATACTGGGCATTCGACTAATATTCATTTATGGTATAGATTCATGTGAATGATTGATTTACAGCATTCATCAGTTGGGAGAACAAAAGAAAGAATGGTGACTGGAGAAACTATTTAAAAAAAAGAAAAGCTGATATTAAGAATGATATTTTGAATTAATAAGAAACAAAGAAGGAAAGCATGCTAATATAATTTATTTAGAAAAAGACAGTATATCAAAGATAAAATTTTGTTAAGAAAGAAAGAATGCTGACATGGAAATTATTTGAAAAAACATGCTATTATCGCAAATAAAATGTTCTATGAATAAGAAAGAAAGAAAGAAAGAAAGAAAGAAAGAAAGAAAGAAAGAAAGAAAGAATGCTGAGAGGAAAAAGGGTTTAGAAAATTACTCAAATCAAAAATAAAATTTTCAATGAAAAAGAAAGAGACAAACAAAAAAAGAGTCTTAACGGGAGAAATTATTTAGAAAAAGACGGGTTACTGTCAAAGATTAACTTTTAAGAAAGAAAGAAAGAAAGAAAGAAAGAAAGAAAGAAAGAAAGAAAGAATGCTGAGAGGAAAAAGGGTTTAGAAAATTACTCAAATCAAAAATAAAATTTTCAATGAAAAAGAAAGAGACAAACAAAAAAAGAGTCTTAACGGGAGAAATTATTTAGAAAAAGACGGGTTACTGTCAAAGATTAACTTTTAAGAAAGAAAGAAAGAAAGAAAGAAAGAAAGAAAGAATGTTGAGAGGAAAAAGGGTTTAGAAAAATACTCAAATCAAAAATAAAATTTTCAATGAAAAAGAAAGAGACAAACAAAAAAAGAGTCTTAACGGGAGAAATTATTTAGAAAAAGACGGGTTACTGTCAAAGATCAACTTTTAAGAAAGAAAGAAAGAAAGAAAGAAAGAAAGAAAGAATTTTGATAGGAAAAAGGGTTTAGAAAATACTCAAATCAAAAATGAAATTTACACTGAAAAATAAAGAGACAAAGAAAGAAAGAGTCTTAACGGGAGAAATTATGTAGAAAAAGACAGGTTTCTTTCAAAGATTAACTTTCAAGAAAGAAAGAAAGAAAGAAAGAAAGAAAGAAAGGTTATATTTTAAAGTGTTCAAAACGAAATATTGAGAAATAAGAAAAATTTGTTGAATAAAAAAAGAGAAGTAGCTAACAAAAATGAATCCTTGAAGGAAATACAATGAATGAAAAAATTTATGAATCACGAAAGGAAAAATCAGGCAAAAAGCCCTAAATTTAAATTAATAAAAAAAAAAGAAGAAAGACAACTAAATGAATTGTCCAGAGATGTCGCTGTGGTAAGCCACGTGTGGCAAGAAATCGAAATAGAAATTTTAAAAGATTTGAAAGAGAAACTGGAGGAAACTAAATAATAAATTCTAGGTGATTTGTACAAGACAATGTCGGTAAGGATACAGCGAAATCCTTCTTTTTTTTTCTGCACGCAAATGCATCACCTCGTGTCGACTCCTACCCGCTTTCAAATTTGTCCTCCCAACCAGAAGAGAAGCGTTCGTCTTCACTAACGTCGTTGTCATTGTCGCTATATTAGTAGGTCAGATCACTGTACACCCTGGAAGCCGTACGAACTCGCTTTGATTATCAAACAGTAATGACTTTGTAAATAGTTTATTTGTTATAATTCCACGATGCCTTACAACAATATAGGCGAACGTTAATGGAACGCAGATTGCTTAATCTGGGTTCGGTTTTATGATACTCTGCCGTCACCTTCGCCGCCATTGTCAGGAGAGAGAGCTAATACATCAGAGCGGTTGCCGAGGAATAGAAATAGAAGGAAGATGGCGGAATAGAAGTGGCGTCTTTCAAGATGGCACACAAAGATGTCCGCGATGTCGAATGGGTGGCAGATTTCAATGGAGAATTCAGTTGAAATCGACCGATGAATTGTGGTGATGGTAATGGCACGACAGGAGTTTTGATTTTATTTTGTGTTGGTAGTAGTAGTAGTAGTCGTAGTAATAATGTTGAATACCTGGGTGATACGGTTGGGATCGTAGCAACAACGCAGTTGCTAATAAGAAGGTAATGAGAGCAACATTGATTATAGCGGTAATAATAGTTGCAATTCTACGGCTTCAGATCGAAGGATTGCTTCAGCATTGGCGAAAGAGTAACTATTTCACTTACAGCTGCTGTTTAGTAATAGTGGCACTAGTTAATAAGGTAACATAAGGGAGGTTAAGCAACAATAAATAAGCTCATTACGAAATCGGTAACCAATCAGCCTAATATACACATAACGATCTTAGCTGCCAACGCTTTGCAGCAATTCATTTTTATGAGTGGTTCGTGGAAGTAAAACTGGTAAAAAATTTGAGTAAAAAAAAAATGAAACTACGCAATGATAATTTACTTTCTTATATCCAACACTAAAAAAAAAAAAAAAAAAAAAAAAGGTGAAAGGTAAATCTAAGTGCTAGATCTTAGCCAAAGATCACTAGAAAGTAATACTGGTTTGGGGCAAATTAATTATATCCCCTAATCGAAACTATTGGAACTGAAAGGTAATTTTGACATATTTGGGGAAGATATTAGCATAATCTAGAACTTATACTGGCAGCAAACCGGATAGAGTTTAAGTTCAATAAATATAAAAAAATAGAAAAATATGTAAGACAATGATGTGCCTTCTCAGCAGACGTATACAACCTATAAACTGAGAAAATTCTAAGAGAATTAGAAGTCCTGCCATAATCTTAACAACATAAACTATGCAGATGTCCCAGTGTTGATAGCAGACACAGAAAGGAAACAACAAGAACTACTACAGATGGTAGTGAAAGAAAGCGAGAAGAAAGGACTAACCATCAACTGTAAGAAAAGAAGATATATGGTTGTCAGCAAGAGGAACAGCCCAAGCAGCGAGCTGGGAATTAATGATGTCAAAATCAGGCAATTATATAAGCTTAGATATCTGAGAGGTGTTTTAACAGATGATGGAAAATGTGACACCGAAATCTAAAGGCGTGTTTGAATAGAGAATGATGCCTTTCAAAAGCTAAACGAAACGGGAGGTTTTTGTTAGAAACAAAGAAGAGTGCTGAGCTGCTGTGTACCAATCTTCCTATATGACTATAGCAATTTCCTCATTTATGAAGAGGGGATTTGGGACAACAGAGCTGGGATTCATGAGGAAAGAGAGCTTGGAGAATCTGACACTCACAAGAGATACTGAAAGCAAGAGGGAACAGAAGGAAAATGCGAGTAACCTACCAAACATGCTTGTGTAAATTGATGAACAGGAAGTGACTAGGAAGGATTGTAAAAAAAAAACAAACATGGACAAGAGCTACAAAGTATAGAAAAATGTGGAGAGCTATAAACGTCCACATGCTGAATGGACATGCTATATAAAAGATTGTTATTATTATTATTATTATTATTATTATTGTTGTTGTTGTTGTTGTTGTTGCTGTTGAATGAAAGTACAGCACGCCAACAAAGTGACGGTCTACTTACAAATATACGAAGCCCAATGTACCCACCATGACAAACTGTCTGATAAGGGAATACCAGGCACATGCATCATAGCCAAATATGTGCAACATGGTGACAGGCTTTAATAAAATCAGCGAATAAGCTTGCAGGTGGGACTCGGTTAAAAAACAAACTTCAGGTCGAGTGACCCGTTTCGTTTAGTCATCTCCGATTAACGGTGCTACCAAATATCCATATGCGACTCCCAAATCGCCTTGGCTGCAACGCCCTTCAAACTTTAAGAAAGCGACCATCTTGACACCCGGTCATGATGCGTTCACACTACTCCCGTTTATGAATAGGTGCGTGCTGCACACCAGCCGTAAATCTAGGTGATTTGCCAAACAGGTTAAGGTCAGACAACAAACCTCTCATACAGAGCGGGATAATTACCGTACCCAATCTTAATTCAACAAGACAAAACAAGTGACGTCCTGGGTATGACGATAAACTACGTCCAACAACAAGGCTTCAGATAATGTTTTCGGAAAAATAATGTTGCCAGCTATACGTTTTTGAAACAATAATGTTGCCAGCTATACGTTTTTTTCGGAAAAATAATGTTGCCAGCTATAGGTTTTTTGGAAAAATAATGTTGCCAGCTATACATTTTTGAAACAATGTTGCCAGTTATACGTTTTTTGGAAAAAATAATGTTGCCAGCTATACGCGTTTGGAAAAATAATGTTGCCAGGTATGCGTTTTTGAAAAGATAATGTTGCCATCTATATGTTTGATAGTACTGTATATTTAATATATGTATAGGTATATGTGTGTGTGTGTATATATATATACATATATGTGTGTGTGTGTGTATATATATATGTGTGTGTATATATATATATATATATATATATATATATATATATATATATATATATATGCCATAATTTGACATTAAATGACCCACAGTGGTTGATATGCCATAAAACCCAACCAACCAACCAAAACAAGTGTCACTTCCAATCAATTAAGATCAGAAGCCATTAGAGTCACACCGGGTGTAATATCAGTATGTATTATTATTATTAATGTCGACATCAGTAGCAGATACCATTGGAAGCCAAGAAACACCATGTGTTCTTTTGCACTCCAATATCTTTCTATCGGTTCTCTTTTCCATTTATTGGATTTAATCAACCTGTAAGGAATCTCGTCATACACCTCCCCAATAATCAAGGGCCTTACCACTATTCACAAAGTATCTCAACTAAGGTTCTCTTATTTCTTTTTGAAGACATAGCTTCTGCCACATCAGTTATCGCTGAATATGTTTTGTAGATTATGTTCAAATCTTTCGCTTGAAGATGGTCGCTCTGATCTTCATAAAGTACAAGAATTTTGTAGCACGCATAATTCCGAATGGACGATACCCTGTTTGCGAGGCCTTGGAATACGCCGACTGTATTGTCCGCAATCGGGTAAGACCCTAACAAAAGGATTCACCTACAAAATAGATATTTTCAGACTCAAGACGACTAATGTTTAACTACAGACTCAAATATAAAGAAGATCTATGTTTGATTATAGGATCAAGTCTGAAGAAGACCAATTTTGAGCTATAGACACAAGTATAAAAACGACCAGTCTTTAATATAGACACAAGTATGAAGAAGACTAATGCATAGGCTCACGTATAAAAACAACTAACAGGCTCAAGTATGAAGAAAACTAATGTTCGACTATACGCTCAAGTATTAAAACGACCAATGTTTACCTATAGGCTCAGGTATGAAAAAGTCCAACGTTTGGCTATAAGTAAAAATATAAAAACGACCAACGTTTAATATAGACTGAAGCATGAAGAAGACTAATGTATAGGCTCAAGTATAAAAACGACTAATGTCTAACTATAGGCTCAAGTATGAAAAAGGACAATGTTTGACTATAGGTTCAAACAAATGGAAAACGAATGTCAAACATGTTTTGTTCTCAGAGAGAATTTTATAATGCTACGTTGTACACAAAGTTATATATACACATATACACGTGTCCGACGCAGAGAAATTATAGCATATATGCAACAACAAATGGTGTGCAAACAAAGAGGAACCTTACTTGTAATATTTACCGAAGGGAAAACTGGAGTTAAGGTGGTTTCTCTATGAACATAGTGAGGTCATGTGGTTTTTGTTGTAAGTCCTACTGCTGTGGGCTAGGGACGTCCTTCTTCTATAGGCTCTACATTACAACTGCCCTTAGTCACAACTGCTCTGACATCATTTACCGGTCATCACGTGACCCTCGCGACTATCGGGTTCAAGCCTTGAGTATTTATTTGGTTCTGGAGAAGGTAAATACTGGCCGTGTATATTTGAATATGTAAACATTCACTTGGTTTGCAGATAGATAAATTTTTGTCGTTTATAATACATATACCTAGTGTAATAGCAAAATTGTCCAAATCGTGTCACAGCATTGTCTTTCCTAAAAAAAAACACTAAACTAATAGAGTTTCTTTTTTTTCCAGATAAGACGTTTAACTATCTTGACACTATTTGTCGTAAGAATCACTGAAAAACCCGTTATGCCTTTCATCTAGAAATGTTATGCAACCAGATATCTTCCCAACTGAGCAATGGTGAGAGGAAAAACATCATTCAGTCCTTCACTAATGGTACCAACATTCATACTCTGGCTTTCATCTTCAAAGTACATTCAAGAACCATCAAAAAAATGGTGAATAAGTTTTTTCAAAAAGAGGAAACAGTAGAGAGAAAAACTGGATCAGGAGGTTACAACAAGAAGAGGGATAATCATTTCATCTTAGAACTAAATGCATTCTTGTTGTTCAAAATAGAGTCTAATAGTGTTGTAAAAAAAGGGTTCCTTGCAAATTTTAATCTGGCCTTCCTATTCTTAATACTTATAAGTGTTTTGCATCTTGTGGAAATGGCCTTTATATTTCTGCCCTCGAAGTCTCCTTCGAACGGTGGATTATGAAACCTTCACGCTTGCACTGTGAAAGCTGTTGGTGATGTCACTAACTGTTATTTGGTTCTTTTACTCACAGCTCTCACAATGTCATCAACTGCTGTTGTTTTCCTTAGCCGACCTGTTCTGTGTCTGTTGCTCGCTACACCAGCAGTTTCTTTCTTTTTCAGGACATTCCAAATTGTTGTGTTGTCTATGCCCAATGTTTGTGCAATGACTCTGATCGAATTTCTTTTTTTTTTCTTAGCTTTAAAATAGCTTGCTTTTCTCCAATAGATAGCACTCTCGTCTTCATGTTTGTTTATTTTTTAACAAGGTGAAACCGAAGGCTAAAACCAATGGTAGTCATGCAGATCTATTTAATATTTAAACAATAAATCTAAAAGGCAACACCTTAGCAACAAGAAACACCCGTCAATCACGTGTTCCAATAGTGTTGCTCACTTAAAAAATGGGTGGGTTCAAACAAAAGGTGGTATGTACTAAGTTGTTTAACACAACTAAATGTAAATACCAGGAAATAGAAGCTGAAATTCTGAATTCTTGTCTTATATACATCTTTTGATCTTAAACCCAGATGTCCTCAGTGAACAACAAAAACAAATGAATCAGTTTTTCCATTCTAATACTTTTAGAGGAGAATGTATATATATATATATATATATATATATATATATATATATATATAAAAGTGAACATAGAAGTCAGCACTTCGACAGTCTCCGACAGTCTGTTTCATGCTAGATGCAATCGTCGTGTGACGATTGCATCTAGCATGAAACAGACTGTCGCCTCTAAGTGTTGACTTCTGTGTTCACTTTTATATTTGCACACGCTCTATCTCTGATATTGAGCACTTTATCCCATAAATATACCACATCTTAAGACTATATTTCTTCATATTTATATATATATATATATATATATATATATATATATATATATATATGAAGAAATATAATTATATATATATATATATATATATATATATATATATATATATATATATATATATCACTAAACTTTATTTTAGTGGATACTCATATTTGTGTTGGCACTCCGCTTATTTATTAAATAGTATATTTATTTATTTTAGTCTGCCGACATGAGTGTTCGAAAAATCTTATTAAAGAAAAATTTGAGCTCTCTGACAGAAATGGAACCTGCGCCCCTCAGGGCAGATGGAGCAACTGTTTAAACCCGGTACACCTTACCGACTTGGGCACGGAGAAACGAAATTTGATCAACTAAAAACAAGGTGATAAAAATCTGTTGGACTAATAAAAAATGCATTGTAAATTTCTCTTTGTTTCAATAATGGTCGTTTATATTTGATTTTATAAGCATTTATCTGATATGTAGCTCTTTTTATACGTGTGTTACGAAAAATCTTGTTGGATTCGACTGGGGATCAAATACTATGAATCTCCTCGAAATTCTCGCCAGTCACGTGGATTGTATTTTCGAGCTTATTTTCTAAATATTTCGTAAAATAAATCTGTTGGATGCTTTCGTACACATCATCAGAGATGCTTCTAGCCAAGGTTCATTAGGGGTTTCGGGTCTTTCAACATCATACTCTCTCTCTGTCGCTCTCTCGCTCTCTCGCTCTGCGGTGACCCTGCCAATACTAATCGGGTATCGACTTATGTACCATCCGTCAGCTACAATATTCTCCGTTTTTTAATCACACACTGCAAGTCCTCTTGGCATTTTATAGTCTAATCACGGATAACTTCCGGTTCACCAGCAATCTACGCTCTTCCATAAAAAAAGGAAGTAAACGCAGTAACGGTTTCGATCTGGTAAGGAACATGGCGACACGATCGGCTTGAAGTAGTAAGTAACGATTTTGTTTCCCTTCACTGAGATATATATATACACACACACACACGAAAGCACATGCATGAATCACATTCTGCTTACTCTTATCCTTAACAAATAGAAAAGGAAAGAGGTAAAAGCGAAAACAGAAAAATGAAAAAAAGAAAAGAAAAATTAAATGGAATAAAAAGATGTGAAAAAGAAAGAAAGAAAGAAAGAAAGAAAGAAAGAAAGAAAGAAAGAAAAAGGAAATAAAAGCAGGGAATAGAAAGATATGAAAATTAAAGAAATAAAATAAAAGAAACGTAAAACAGAAAGAAAGAAAGAAAGAAAGAAAGAAAGAAAGAAAGAAAGAAAGAAAGAAAGAAAAAGGAAATAAAAGCAGGGAATAGAAAGATATGAAAATTAAAGAAATAAAATAAAAGAAACGTAAAACAGAAAGAAAGAAAGAAAGAAAGAAAGAAAGAAAGAAAGAAAGAAAGAAAGAAAGAAAAAGGAAATAAAAGCAGGGAATAGAAAGATATGAAAATTAAAGAAATAAAATAAAAGAAACGTAAAAAAGAAAGAAAGAAAGAAAGAAAGAAAGAAAGAAAGAAAGAAAGAAAGAAAGAAAGAAAAAGGAAATAAAAGCAGGGAATAGAAAGATATGAAAATTAAAGAAATAAAATAAAAGAAACGTAAAACAGAAAGAAAGAAAGAAAGAAAGAAAGAAAGAAAGAAAGAAAAAGGAAATAAAAGCAGGGAATAGAAAGATATGAAAATTAAAGAAATAAAATAAAAGAAACGTAAAACAGAAAGAAAGAAAGAAAGAAAGAAAGAAAGAAAGAAAGAAAGAAAAAGGAAATAAAAGCAGGGAATAGAAAGATATGAAAATTAAAGAAATAAAATAAAAGAAACGTAAAACAGAAAGAAAGAAAGAAAGAAAGAAAGAAAGAAAGAAAGAAAGAAAGAAAGAAAGAAAGAAAAAGGAAATAAAAGCAGGGAATAGAAAGATATGAAAATTAAAGAAATAAAATAAAAGAAACGTAAAACAGAAAGAAAGAAAGAAAGAAAGAAAGAAAGAAAGAAAGAAAGAAAGAAAGAAAGAAAAAGGAAATAAAAGCAGGGAATAGAAAGATATGAAAATTAAAGAAATAAAATAAAAGAAACGTAAAACAGAAAGAAAGAAAGAAAGAAAGAAAGAAAGAAAGAAAGAAAGAAAAAGGAAATAAAAGCAGGGAATAGAAAGATATGAAAATTAAAGAAATAAAATAAAAGAAACGTAAAACAGAAAGAAAGAAAGAAAGAAAGAAAGAAAAAGGAAATAAAAGCAGGGAATAGAAAGATATGAAAATTAAAGAAATAAAATAAAAGAAACGTAAAACAGAAAGAAAGAAAGAAAGAAAGAAAGAAAGAAAGAAAGAAAGAAAGAAAGAAAGAAAGAAAGAAAGAAAAAGGAAATAAAAGCAGGGAATAGAAAGATATGAAAATTAAAGAAATAAAATAAAAGAAACGTAAAACAGAAAGAAAGAAAGAAAGAAAGAAAGAAAGAAAGAAAGAAAGAAAGAAAAAAGAAAGAAAAAAGAAAGAAAGAAAGAAAAAGGAAATAAAAGCAGGGAATAGAAAGATATGAAAATTAAAGAAATAAAATAAAAGAAACATAAAACAGAAAGAAAGAAAGAAAGAAAGAAAGAAAGAAAGAAAGAAAGAAAGAAAGAAAGAAAAAAAGAAAGAAAGAAAGAAAGAAAGAAAGAAAGAAAAAGGAAATAAAAGCAGGGAATAGAAAGATATGAAAATTAAAGAAATAAAATAAAAGAAACGTAAAACAGAAAGAAAGAAAGAAAGAAAGAAAGAAAGAAAGAAAGAAAGAAAAAGGAAATAAAAGCAGGGAATAGAAAGATATGAAAATTAAAGAAATAAAATAAAAGAAACGTAAAACAGAAAGAAAGAAAGAAAGAAAGAAAGAAAGAAAGAAAGAAAGAAAAAGGAAATAAAAGCAGGGAATAGAAAGATATGAAAATTAAAGAAATAAAATAAAAGAAACGTAAAACAGAAAGAAAGAAAGAAAGAAAGAAAGAAAGAAAGAAAGAAAGAAAGAAAGAAAGAAAAAGGAAATAAAAGCAGGGAATAGAAAGATATGAAAATTAAAGAAATAAAATAAAAGAAACGTAAAACAGAAAGAAAGAAAGAAAGAAAGAAAGAAAGAAAGAAAGAAAGAAAAAGGAAATAAAAGCAGGGAATAGAAAGATATGAAAATCAAAGAAATAAAATAAAAGAAACGTAAAACAGAAAGAAAGAAAGAAAGAAAGAAAGAAAGAAAGAAAGAAAGAAAGAAAGAAAAAGGAAATAAAAGCAGGGAATAGAAAGATATGAAAATTAAAGAAATAAAATAAAAGAAACGTAAAACAGAAAGAAAGAAAGAAAGAAAGAAAGAAAGAAAGAAAAAGGAAATAAAAGCAGGGAATAGAAAGATATGAAAATCAAAGAAATAAAATAAAAGAAACGTAAAACAGAAAGAAAGAAAGAAAGAAAGAAAGAAAGAAAGAAAGAAAGAAAGAAAGAAAAAGGAAATAAAAGCAGGGAATAGAAAGATATGAAAATTAAAGAAATAAAATAAAAGAAACGTAAAACAGAAAGAAAGAAAGAAAGAAAGAAAGAAAGAAAGAAAGAAAGAAAGAAAGAAAGAAAGAAAGAAAAAGGAAATAAAAGCAGGGAATAGAAAGATATGAAAATTAAAGAAATAAAATAAAAGAAACGTAAAACAGAAAGAAAGAAAGAAAGAAAGAAAGAAAGAAAGAAAGAAAGAAAGAAAGAAAGAAAGAAAAAGGAAATAAAAGCAGGGAATAGAAAGATATGAAAATTAAAGAAATAAAATAAAAGAAACGTAAAACAGAAAGAAAGAAAGAAAGAAAGAAAGAAAGAAAGAAAGAAAGAAAGAAAGAAAGAAAGAAAGAAAAAGGAAATAAAAGCAGGGAATAGAAAGATATGAAAATTAAAGAAATAAAATAAAAGAAACGTAAAACAGAAAGAAAGAAAGAAAGAAAGAAAGAAAGAAAGAAAGAAAAAGGAAATAAAAGCAGGGAATAGAAAGATATGAAAATTAAAGAAATAAAATAAAAGAAACGTAAAACAGAAAGAAAGAAAGAAAGAAAGAAAGAAAGAAAGAAAGAAAGAAAGAAAGAAAGAAAGAAAGAAAAAGGAAATAAAAGCAGGGAATAGAAAGATATGAAAATTAAAGAAATAAAATAAAAGAAACGTAAAACAGAAAGAAAGAAAGAAAGAAAGAAAGAAAGAAAGAAAAAGGAAATAAAAGCAGGGAATAGAAAGATATGAAAATTAAAGAAATAAAATAAAAGAAACGTAAAACAGAAAGAAAGAAAGAAAGAAAGAAAGAAAGAAAGAAAGAAAGAAAGAAAGAAAGAAAAAGGAAATAAAAGCAGGGAATAGAAAGATATGAAAATTAAAGAAATAAAATAAAAGAAACGTAAAACAGAAAGAAAGAAAGAAAGAAAGAAAGAAAGAAAGAAAGAAAGAAAGAAAAAGGAAATAAAAGCAGGGAATAGAAAGATATGAAAATTAAAGAAATAAAATAAAAGAAACGTAAAACAGAAAGAAAGAAAGAAAGAAAGAAAGAAAGAAAGAAAGAAAGAAAGAAAGAAAAAGGAAATAAAAGCAGGGAATAGAAAGATATGAAAATTAAAGAAATAAAATAAAAGAAACGTAAAACAGAAAGAAAGAAAGAAAGAAAGAAAGAAAGAAAGAAAGAAAGAAAGAAAGAAAAAGGAAATAAAAGCAGGGAATGGAAAGATATGAAAATTAAAGAAATAAAATAAAAGAAACGTAAAACAGAAAGAAAGAAAGAAAGAAAGAAAGAAAGAAAGAAAGAAAGAAAAAGGAAATAAAAGCAGGGAATAGAAAGATATGAAAATTAAAGAAATAAAATAAAAGAAACGTAAAACAGAAAGAAAGAAAGAAAGAAAGAAAGAAAGAAAGAAAGAAAGAAAGAAAGAAAGAAAGAAAGAAAGAAAGAAAAAGGAAATAAAAGCAGGGAATAGAAAGATATGAAAATTAAAGAAATAAAATAAAAGAAACGTAAAACAGAAAGAAAGAAAGAAAGAAAGAAAGAAAGAAAGAAAAAGGAAATAAAAGCAGGGAATAGAAAGATATGAAAATTAAAGAAATAAAATAAAAGAAACGTAAAACAGAAAGAAAGAAAGAAAGAAAGAAAGAAAGAAAGAAAGAAAAAGGAAATAAAAGCAGGGAATAGAAAGATATGAAAATTAAAGAAATAAAATAAAAGAAACGTAAAACAGAAAGAAAGAAAGAAAGAAAGAAAGAAAGAAAAAGGAAATAAAAGCAGGGAATAGAAAGATATGAAAATTAAAGAAATAAAATAAAAGAAACGTAAAACAGAAAGAAAGAAAGAAAGAAAGAAAGAAAGAAAGAAAGAAAAAGGAAATAAAAGCAGGGAATAGAAAGATATGAAAATTAAAGAAATAAAATAAAAGAAACGTAAAACAGAAAGAAAGAAAGAAAGAAAGAAAGAAAGAAAGAAAGAAAGAAAGAAAGAAAGAAAGAAAAAGGAAATAAAAGCAGGGAATAGAAAGATATGAAAATTAAAGAAATAAAATAAAAGAAACGTAAAACAGAAAGAAAGAAAGAAAGAAAGAAAGAAAGAAAGAAAGAAAGAAAGAAAGAAAGAAAGAAAGAAAAAGGAAATAAAAGCAGGGAATAGAAAGATATGAAAATTAAAGAAATAAAATAAAAGAAACGTAAAACAGAAAGAAAGAAAGAAAGAAAGAAAGAAAGAAAGAAAGAAAGAAAGAAAGAAAAAGGAAATAAAAGCAGGGAATAGAAAGATATGAAAATTAAAGAAATAAAATAAAAGAAACGTAAAACAGAAAGAAAGAAAGAAAGAAAGAAAGAAAGAAAGAAAGAAAGAAAAAGGAAATAAAAGCAGGGAATAGAAAGATATGAAAATTAAAGAAATAAAATAAAAGAAACGTAAAACAGAAAGAAAGAAAGAAAGAAAGAAAGAAAGAAAGAAAGAAAGAAAGAAAGAAAGAAAGAAAGAAAAAGGAAATAAAAGCAGGGAATAGAAAGATATGAAAATTAAAGAAATAAAATAAAAGAAACGTAAAACAGAAAGAAAGAAAGAAAGAAAGAAAGAAAGAAAGAAAGAAAGAAAGAAAGAAAGAAAAAGGAAATAAAAGCAGGGAATAGAAAGATATGAAAATTAAAGAAATAAAATAAAAGAAACGTAAAACAGAAAGAAAGAAAGAAAGAAAGAAAGAAAGAAAGAAAGAAAGAAAGAAAAAGGAAATAAAAGCAGGGAATAGAAAGATATGAAAATTAAAGAAATAAAATAAAAGAAACGTAAAACAGAAAGAAAGAAAGAAAGAAAGAAAGAAAGAAAGAAAGAAAGAAAGAAAGAAAGAAAGAAAAAGGAAATAAAAGCAGGGAATAGAAAGATATGAAAATTAAAGAAATAAAATAAAAGAAACGTAAAACAGAAAGAAAGAAAGAAAGAAAGAAAGAAAGAAAGAAAGAAAGAAAGAAAGAAAGAAAGAAAAAGGAAATAAAAGCAGGGAATAGAAAGATATGAAAATTAAAGAAATAAAATAAAAGAAACGTAAAACAGAAAGAAAGAAAGAAAGAAAGAAAGAAAGAAAGAAAGAAAGAAAGAAAAAGGAAATAAAAGCAGGGAATAGAAAGATATGAAAATTAAAGAAATAAAATAAAAGAAACGTAAAACAGAAAGAAAGAAAGAAAGAAAGAAAGAAAGAAAGAAAGAAAGAAAGAAAGAAAAAGGAAATAAAAGCAGGGAATAGAAAGATATGAAAATTAAAGAAATAAAATAAAAGAAACGTAAAACAGAAAGAAAGAAAGAAAGAAAGAAAGAAAGAAAGAAAAAGGAAATAAAAGCAGGGAATAGAAAGATATGAAAATTAAAGAAATAAAATAAAAGAAACGTAAAACAGAAAGAAAGAAAGAAAGAAAGAAAGAAAGAAAGAAAGAAAGAAAGAAAGAAAAAGGAAATAAAAGCAGGGAATAGAAAGATATGAAAATTAAAGAAATAAAATAAAAGAAACGTAAAACAGAAAGAAAGAAAGAAAGAAAGAAAGAAAGAAAGAAAGAAAGAAAGAAAGAAAGAAAGAAAAAGGAAATAAAAGCAGGGAATAGAAAGATATGAAAATTAAAGAAATAAAATAAAAGAAACGTAAAACAGAAAGAAAGAAAGAAAGAAAGAAAGAAAGAAAGAAAGAAAGAAAGAAAGAAAGAAAAAGGAAATAAAAGCAGGGAATGGAAAGATATGAAAATTAAAGAAATAAAATAAAAGAAACGTAAAACAGAAAGAAAGAAAGAAAGAAAGAAAGAAAGAAAGAAAGAAAAAGGAAATAAAAGCAGGGAATAGAAAGATATGAAAATTAAAGAAATAAAATAAAAGAAACGTAAAACAGAAAGAAAGAAAGAAAGAAAGAAAGAAAGAAAGAAAGAAAGAAAGAAAGAAAGAAAAAGGAAATAAAAGCAGGGAATAGAAAGATATGAAAATTAAAGAAATAAAATAAAAGAAACGTAAAACAGAAAGAAAGAAAGAAAGAAAGAAAGAAAGAAAGAAAAAGGAAATAAAAGCAGGGAATAGAAAGATATGAAAATTAAAGAAATAAAATAAAAGAAACGTAAAACAGAAAGAAAGAAAGAAAGAAAGAAAGAAAGAAAGAAAGAAAAAGGAAATAAAAGCAGGGAATAGAAAGATATGAAAATTAAAGAAATAAAATAAAAGAAACGTAAAACAGAAAGAAAGAAAGAAAGAAAGAAAGAAAGAAAGAAAGAAAGAAAGAAAGAAAGAAAGAAAGAAAGAAAGAAAGAAAAAGGAAATAAAAGCAGGGAATAGAAAGATATGAAAATTAAAGAAATAAAATAAAAGAAACGTAAAACAGAAAGAAAGAAAGAAAGAAAGAAAGAAAGAAAGAAAGAAAGAAAGAAAGAAAAAGGAAATAAAAGCAGGGAATAGAAAGATATGAAAATTAAAGAAATAAAATAAAAGAAACGTAAAACAGAAAGAAAGAAAGAAAGAAAGAAAGAAAGAAAGAAAGAAAGAAAGAAAGAAAGAAAGAAAGAAAGAAAGAAAGAAAGAAAAAGGAAATAAAAGCAGGGAATAGAAAGATATGAAAATTAAAGAAATAAAATAAAAGAAACGTAAAACAGAAAGAAAGAAAGAAAGAAAGAAAGAAAGAAAGAAAGAAAGAAAGAAAAAGGAAATAAAAGCAGGTAATGGAAAGATATGAAAATTAAAGAAATAAAATAAAAGAAACGTAAAACAGAAAGAAAGAAAGAAAGAAAGAAAGAAAGAAAGAAAGAAAGAAAGAAAGAAAAAGGAAATAAAAGCAGGGAATGGAAAGATATGAAAATTAAAGAAATAAAATAAAAGAAACGTAAAACAGAAAGAAAGAAAGAAAGAAAGAAAGAAAGAAAGAAAGAAAGAAAGAAAAAGGAAATAAAAGCAGGGAATAGAAAGATATGAAAATTAAAGAAATAAAATAAAAGAAACGTAAAACAGAAAGAAAGAAAGAAAGAAAGAAAGAAAGAAAGAAAGAAAGAAAGAAAGAAAGAAAGAAAGAAAGAAAAAGGAAATAAAAGCAGGGAATAGAAAGATATGAAAATTAAAGAAATAAAATAAAAGAAACGTAAAACAGAAAGAAAGAAAGAAAGAAAGAAAGAAAGAAAGAAAGAAAGAAAAAGGAAATAAAAGCAGGGAATGGAAAGATATGAAAATTAAAGAAATAAAATAAAAGAAACGTAAAACAGAAAGAAAGAAAGAAAGAAAGAAAGAAAGAAAGAAAGAAAGAAAGAAAGAAAGAAAGAAAGAACAAACAAACAAACAAACAAACAAACAAATAAACAAATGGGAATGAATTCTCAAAAGAACTTTCACTTGATATCATAACCTGCTATTGAAAACGAATTGAAACAACAAAAATAGAATTTTAAAAAATGTTCGTAGATTAAAGTCGAAAAGTTTGCATCATTTGAAAAGGCCAGCGAAATTGGTGATGAGGCGAATAAAGGTAAATAAATGCGAATAAAGAGTTAAGTTGGAAGTGACAGGAAAATTGATTGGATGCGGGGAAAGAAAATCAGTTCGTAAATTCAGAATTAAAAAAATTTCAGATAAAAGAAAAAGCTGTCTATCCGTTTTGCTTCGAGTATTTGGGACATAAAACTGATTGGATTTTTGGAATCTTCCATCTTCAGAGTCCGAAGTATTCCAAACGCCTTGGCTTATTATCTAAGAACATTTTTACCAGTAATTTTAGTAGCTATTTTTCCAATTTTGGGTATTGCTTATTATAATAATAATAATAATAATAATAATAATAATAATAATAATAATAATACAGTGCAACCTCGGTTCTCGAACTTCTCACATGTCGAACAAATCGGTTTTCGAACAGAAAATTCGAGATGAAAATGCTTCGGATATCGAACAAAATTCCGGTTCTCGAACAACATTGCCGAACCGAGTTAACCTGAACGGTATAATTTCTGAATCGACCGCCATGTTGTATACATTCGTGTGTTTTGCCGTGCTTTTCTTTTCCAATTTTATTGTACTGTGACTTTTTTCTCTACATTGATTCCTATTGGAAAAATAGTTTCGGTTTACAAACATTTCGGGTTAAGAACAACCTTCAGAAACGAATTAAATTCGTGAACCGTGGTTCCACTGTATTATTATTATTATTATTGTTATTATTATTATCATCATCATTATCATCATCATCATCATCATCCCCGTTCTTCTTCTCCCTTTACGTCGTCTTCCTCTCCTCCTTCCTGTTCTTCTTTTTCGTCATCTTATACTCCTTCTCCTCCTTCCGCCGTTTTTTCTTCTCCCTATCCGTCTTCTTCGTCTCCTCTCTGCTTTTTCTTCTTCATCTCCACCATCTCCTCCTGTTCCTCCTTTTTTGTCGTCTTCTCCGTCTCCTCCTCCTCTACCTTCTCTCCTTTTTCGTCACATTCTTCATCTTCCTCTCCTTTTTATTTTCCTCCTCCTTTTTCTTCTTCTTCTTCTTCTCTCCTCCTCCCCTTTCTTCTCCTCCTCATTCCTTTTCGTTGTCATCTTCTTCTATTTCTTTACTTTTTCGTTCAACTCTCTCCTGTTCCTCTCCCTGTTTTATTCTCTCCTTTTGCTCGCTAATCTCCATTTTTACCTCTTTCTAAAGATAGACTCTCCTCCTTACTTTCCTGTCTTTACCATTCACAAATTATGTTTCTTTATTATTATTTTCTTCATTTCTATTAATCTTTGTCTGATTCCTTCTACTATTGCCCAATATACTTCTTCGTCGTCTTCTTCAATCCGTCTTCGTTCTTCCGTCGTTTTCTCTTTACTCTTGTCTTATCTCTAAATATTTCTGTTTAATTTTTCCTTTTTAATTTCCTTTTTATTTCCACCTGTTTCCTTTTCTTCTACTGATTTTGTCTCACATCTCGTTTGTCCGCTTAAGTGTTCCTCCATTGCAGTA
Organism: Acanthosepion lycidas; assembly: GCA_963932145.1. NCBI lineage: Eukaryota > Metazoa > Mollusca > Cephalopoda > Sepiida > Sepiidae > Acanthosepion > Acanthosepion lycidas. Next base: position 79,822,687 of record OZ010572.1, on the reverse strand, counting down.
AGATAGGACAGAGAGCTTTTTTTTCTCATATTATGTGTTTGCTTTAAAGTCATCTTTGAAAAAGTTAGATTATTTGGCGATTGATTTACAAGAGAGAATCAGTGATTTTTCAGTGTAGATTAGTTACTATAGCGTATTGTTTAGACTGTTGGTTTGCTAGTAAGTTCAATATTTCTTGGTTCCTCTCTGAATGAAACGTTGCGCCAAAGTTGAGTCCTACTGAGCCTAAGATCATGCAATGTATCTTCTTTTCTCGCAAAACAGAAAAACTTTAATAGATAGATAGATAGATAGATAGATAGATAGATAGAATGTGGGATAATTACAAGCAATAAAGTGACCAAAAGCTGGATGTAAAAATGGGTGCTTAAAAGTTAGATACGTCGAATATCAAAATTTCATCTTAAATGTTGAGCGCCCCTTTAGCGTTTTGATGTAAACTACATCTGATGTCGGTTGTCTTTTCCCTCTCGGGTGGGGAGGGGGAAGACAACTATTTCACTTTTTTTCACACAGTTTTTTCACTTTTATACGAAAACTGAACATACATTCGCTTTTTTTCCGCAAGTAAACCGCCATAGCAAGTAAGGGCTAACCTAGCTAAGGTGGTTTCACTGTATAAAGGATATACAGGTTCAGTTCCTGTCGAGTGATACATGTTCTTTAATAAGACATTCAGTGACCTATAGTAGTATTTACAAAAGAATTATTGTTCGTAAATAAACGGCAACGTCTACCCAAACACATGTATACACTAAAATAACGTTCAAAGTTCGATAGATAGATAGATAGATAATGAACAGACTGTCATAGATAGATAGATATATAGATAGATAGATAGATAGATAGATAGATAATGAACAGACTGTCATAGATAGATAGATAGATAGATAGATAGATAGATAGATAGATAGATAGATAGATAGATAGATAGATAGATAGATAATGAACAGACTGTCATAGATAGATAGATAGATAGATAGATAGATAGATAGATAGATAGATAGATATATAGATAGATAGATAGATAGATAGATAGATAGAAAATGAACAGAATGCCATAGATAGATAGATAGATAGATAGATAGATAGATAGATAGATAGATAGATAGATAGATAGAAAGAAATCCGCAAGCCAAAACATACATATTTGTATTTATATCCAAATCAACCCACATTTCTATAGCACACATTTGATTCTCTTTTGTAAATATCGGACGCGCTTTCCTTTACTCATTAACATAAGCATTGTAATAATTTATCTCTGCCGAGTAATTATTAAGCAGTTTTAAGTGGGAGTAGTAATTTAAATGCCATAGAAACGTAGTTCAAAGAAAAAAAAAACATCAATATTCTTACAATAAAGCTTGTGGTTGTGATTCTGGCCCAAAATAACTGACTTGAAAAAAATAATTATTAGCGTCATCAACTAATGAGTGTTGAGGACAATAATCATGCCAATCGTCTTAACACCGACAAAAATCGAAGCAGGTAAAATGTTTGGGGGGGGGGATGACAAAATATATCATTTGCGTTGATGACAACTGAGGTGAAATGGGAAGTTGTTTGTTTATTTTGGATGGATCTAAAAATGGATTCAAAAGGTAATTAAGTCAAGGAGAAAGAAAGAAAGAAAGAAAGAAAGAAAGAAAGAAAGAAAGAAAGAAAGAAAAAATAAACGAAAAAGAGAAGGACAAAGAAAGAAAGAAACAAAATGCAAGCAAAATTCATTGAAAAAAAAACAACTAAAAATAAAAACATGCAAAGAAAGAAAGAAAGAAAGAAAGAAAGAAAGAAAGAAAGAAAGAAAGAGCAACCAAAGAAGAAAGAAAGGTAAAAAAAAAAAATTAAACGAAAATGAGGGGGGGGGGGCAAAAAGGAAACAAACAAACAGGCAAAAATTAAGGAAATAAAAAGTAACCAAAAATGAAAATATATGCAAAGAAAGAAAGAAGACAGAAATAAATAAAGAAAAGGCAACCAAAGAAAGAAAGAAAGAAAGAAAGAAAGAAAGAAAGAAAGAAAGAAAGAAAGAAAAAGCAACCAAGAAGGAATGAAACAAACAAACAAACAAAGGACAGTAATAAACGAAAAAGAGGACAAAGAAACAAACAAAAAGCAAGCAAAATTCATGGATATAAAAAACAACTAAAAATAAAAACATGCAAAGAAAGAAAGAAAGAAAGAAAGAAAGAAAGAAAGAAAGAAATGAAAATCTGATAAAGAAGGAAAGCAGTAAAAGAAAGAAACCTTCCAATGACATTTGTTCAAAAATTGCCTTCGAATTCACTCATAGACTTTATGTCTGCATTTAGGAATATATTGTTGTAATTAAAACAATGTAAATTTCATTTTCATTCATCTTTACGTACACATTCTCATAAGTACGTGTGCGTCTGTGTAATCAACAACCTCAACATCCTTTGCTTTGCCACTGATGAGAGAGAGAGAGAGAGAGAGAGAGAGAGACTTTCGTTTCTTGTTCTCATTCATTTCTCTATTAATTGAAATTTGCAAAATGTGAAGAATGATAAATTACGCAGTAAAAAATAATCTCACCTATATAGTCTCTCTTTTCGATAGAGGAAAAGTTAAAGCTTTAAAAACCCTTTATAAATATCATCAACTTAGACTATAATACTACAACCTTATCACAACGCTTACCTTTGGAATGGCTCATTCTCATGACATTGAATCTCTCCTACAACCTGAAACCGGAAAAACGCCGATACAAAGAGGATTTAGTCTCCAATCTCCCGGGAAACGAGAATTGTAATTGTTGTAATTGAGACTTTGGAATCGCAGATACTAGTAGTAACTCCTTGAATAATATTCGCACTAGTAATACTTGTTCGAATAGTAGCCGCCGAATAGTAATCCGTAGGGTGACCAGTATAGAGAAATAGTATAGGGAATTGCGATCACTTAGAAAACACGCTAATTTCCCATGTATACCTTTCCTTTACAGTCACTGGTGATCTGTATTCAAACTCCAGTGTCGGCAACGTCACTTTATCCCTATACAATATGTTGTCTACGTAACGTTTGACGCTTTGCCATACTTTTTATTGTCGTTGTCCTGACATCTATTTGCACAAACTTCTTAAGTAGGTTACTCGCTGTTTCCCCTTATTTCTTGATATCCTGTGAGTGTTAAAAACTTTCTCCATTATTAGTTCCAGAAATTTCTGACAGCTAGTATAAGTTTCGTTGCTCCTATTTTGCAAAGACCTCCTCGTTGCGCACACGCTATGTCCATAATATTCTTAGCGTTCATGGAACCACATCTCTGTCGCTTCAAGTCTCTTCTTCTGTGAGGAAATTGTCCAGAATCCATTATCACATAAGATACTAGCTTAAAAGTAGCACTCCGTGCGTACTTTTAAGCAAGCTCCTGCAGAGAGCTAATTGAGCTTCCGATCCAAAACCAGCTTAGAAAACAGCAATAATAACTTTAAAGAAATAACTTTAAATTCCTTAATTCACTCCATAGAATTTCAAAACCTTACTTTAATTCTGATTCGGGCTATAAGTCCAATTCCTGCCAAAAGAACGATTTGAGCTGAAAGTCCGATTTGGGACGAAACTCCGATTTGGGCGAAAATTCAAATTCAGTCCGAAAATTGAGTTCTTCAAATCACAAACTCTGCGGAACTTCAAACCCTCAAATCATGAAACCTCTCACTTTAATTCTGATTACTTGGCATTTTCAAGAAATAAAATTAATTTCCTTTATTCACAAAGTTTTGGAGATATTTAGAAATTGAATTTAAAATTTGAAAAATTAAATTCACAAAGTTGTTGTGTTACTTTAAACTCAATATATATTTAAAACTTTTAAAATCCCTTTTTTCAGGTATTTTAAAATTTGAATCTTTAACTGTCCCCCTTGATCCGGACACAAATCCTAATGTTGGATGTTCAAGCACCAAATGAGAGTTAGATTTTCAATCCCGGGATCGTTCTAGTTTTAAAACGGTATGTCTATGTAGAGCAAGTGTGGCCTGATTTAGATGAGTTTCAGACACGGACGGACAGAATTTGCCGTTTATTTATTTAGAAGTTCAGCAATCATTTCGATTTTTCTAAGGATGTTTTCCTATGTCTTTATACTCTTCTTATTTTCTGAAAAGCATCTTTCGCTATAACTATTGCTTTCTGATTGTTAACAGCCATTTCTATATAGTTCCTATTTCTTTTAAAACGTCGTTATTACTCCTATGTTCTGTTGATGGCATACTCTGCATACGTTGGAAGAATCACATCATGGTCGCTCCAGGACTCTTTATCTGTAAAGAAATTCTCCAGCCTTCACTACAAATAGATTATATTGCATATCAGTTCAACAGTCTTTATTTCTAAGGACATTTTCTTCTCTCTTGCTATTTTGCTTAGTTTCTGAAAGTTACCTTTTATTATTCCTATTCACCGCCTTTATTTCTGTCCCATATTTTCCGTGGTCTGTTTTTTCACTGTCCAGGTGTTATACTGGAACATACCTATTCTATTGTTAATAGACTATCCCAGTTATAATAAGTAGTAGTAGTAGCAGTCGCCAGGGAGCTCAGAGTGAGATGGTCTGATTTCATTCTGAAGTTGGACCACCGGCTGACCGGTTGAACTCTCTGCCTTCGGGCAGGAGGAACCCGAAGGAGCCTACGCCGAAGGGCGGACTCTCTTTCGGGGAGGTAAACCGGCCCTGAACCCGTGTATACGGGTTCAATGGGCATATTTTTGGCCGAGCCCACGGGCTCCCAAATCCCACGTTAAACCGGCCTTGTGCCACATGATGCCCTCGTGGTGGGGTGACTAAATACCGCTCAGAGTGAGATGGTCTGATTTCATTCTGAAGTTGGACCACCGGCTGACCGGTTGAACTCTCTGCCTTCGGGCAGGAGGAACCCGAAGGAGGCTACGCCGAAAGGCGGACTCTCTTTCGGGGAAGTAAACCGGCCCTGAACCCGTGCTCGGAGATCCCACGTTAAACCGGCCTTGTGCCACATGATGCCCTCGTGGGGGTGACTAAATACCGCTCAGAGTGAGTTGGTGAGTCAGTCGATGTCGGACCTTAAAGTATCAGCCACCACAACTAGGTTGCTGCGTCATTAACTATTATTTCAAGTTCCTAACGTTTTGTACGTCGAACCTCTTTTAGGACCGACTTAGTGAAATACAAGCCTCCACTGTGAAAACTACTCTACAACACCAGGACAATTACATAACAAACACTTGGCTGAAATAACTATGTATCTTCCCACCAGTGCTAGTGGTCAGAGCTCGAGGGCAAGTAAGCTAATATATAATGCTGATTTGGCAAACTTGAACCGCAAAAAAAACAGCGTGCCAACAGAATGGTTTTTCTATTGACGCTGGTATTATTTTAACTACCTTTACCCCTCGGCAATGCTTATTGTTTTAAAAAGCGATGATTAGACTGGTAATAAAGCCTGAACATATGATGAAACTGAATTTATACATTTTTTTTTTCTTGAGAATTTACAAAAAAAAACAGTAGTTATTTATTAGATTTTTTTTTTACGAGAAAATTTTACACTTAGATTCTAAAAACAATTACAATTAAAACTAATGCAATATTTATCATTTATAAAGAAATAAATATGAAAACATTTTTTTATTCATAAACATTTACTAAATTATTATATGTGAACCAACCGTAAGTAAATTCTTATTATTTACCATCTTATAAAGTTCAAATCAATTGGCAATTAGCCGATGTTTTGCCAACCATTCCAATAAATGATATACTAAATAGTGTAAATAAACAATCTAATATATAAATAGTGTTTATTATTTTTATTTTGAATTCTCAAGAACAAAAAATATATATATATTCACTTTCATATGTTTATATTTTATTATAATTCTATTCATCGTTTTTTAACAGAATTAAACATTACTAAGGAGTGAATGGAGCAAAAATAATAGCGGTGTCAATGGAAAAACCGTCCTTGTGAAACTGCCTATTGGGGAGGGGGCACAAATGTCCAAGTTTGCCGCTGATTTGTTAGGCACATAGAACATCCCTATTTATTGGCAATTGACGTAACACAGTCTCTCTACTTCATTTGACCGCCTCTGACGTTGTAAATATTGACATTAGCGCATCCCCATAGAAACACACCCACTGTTATTCGCACGTAATTACTTTCGTTTATTCATTGTGCTAAGTCATTATAATATAATACTCGATATTAAATGCATATATAGCTCTGTATAAACACACACAACGCAACAAGATGAACGCATTTAATTAAAGATATACATCACATTAAGAAGAGACAAATATAGTCATATCAGCCCATGTATATTACACAGATAGACTGATTTCAGACGTGCGCACACACAGACAGACATACAGGTCTTCACTACACAGGCCACCCTAGTGTTTGAATGTCATCGCGTTGTACACACGTCAAGAAGCGTGTGATTAAAATAATCACAAAGCATTTTCCCGCCAATTTGTAGTGGAGGCAGCTGTCGGCGTCCACTTAGACCGAAGACTGAACAATGACGGAAAAGGAAGGCTTTTTTTGTACAAACAAGAGACAAAGCCTACTGACAATATGTCCCTGGCATCAACAAATAGACGAAGCGCAACAAGGACCTCTTATTGACATTAAAGTTGTTTCGGTGAAATGACAGCCAGAATCAGTTAGGTGGGATGTCAGCCATTTGCAAATAATGATTGTCTGCGGATAGACGACCAATATTTTGAAGGAATCACTTATGAACAAGTATAATACAAACATAGAAATCCAGAGACCGTGTATTCTCAATTATTTATTAACTATATATATATATATATATATATATATATATATATATATATATATATATATATACACTTTATTTTAGGATATTACAGCAAAAACATGTAAAAAGAAGCTACATATACTTGTGTATTGAGCCCTCTTTTTAAATTGAATGTTACGAACGTCGGAATTGGATTCTTTTCGTTCTCATTTTACATATATATATATATATATATATATATATATATATATATATATATATATATATATATATATATATATATATATATACACAAATACATACACACACAAATATAAAGTTTGTCACTTAGATGTCTTGTGTTGCCTTCAGCATCCCGACTCCACAGTTTCGTAGACGGACCCTCCAGCAATCACTCCATCTACTCGTCATATATATATATATATATATATATATATATACATACATATATATATATATATATATATATATATATATATATATATATATATATATATATAATAAAATATTTTTAAGCTATGCTATATTTATGAGTTAAAATGCTCAATATCTGGGATAGAGCGTGTGTAAATATAAAAATGGACATTGAGTTCAAGACCCAGCGGCGACAGGTTAATTGCGTTGTGTTTTTGGCTCGAACGATTGCGTTTAACCATGAAACAGAATATGCCCGCTGGGTGTTGAACTCAATGTTCACTTATATATATATATATATATATATATATATATATATATATATATATATATATATATATATATATATATCATCTTCTGGATTTTAAGTTTAGATCATATCGTTTTTTAATGTGCGTAGTGTCACCTCAAATATATACACACGTTTTCGGTATCTGTTTTTAATTTTAATTTAAGTCAGCGCATCGGTAACGAATTATGCATCGAAAAATAATTCATATTTATCTGTATCTCACTCACTTAAACCGTTATTTAACTCTGTTAAATTTTAATCCCCACCTTCACCTTTAGGCCTTCCTGTTCTTCTTTCTTCTGTTACTCCTATCTCTAGAGCTTTCACTCATTTCCCTCCCACACATGTTTCCCACTCCCACCCATACACTCCCACTAAAATTTTGTTTTTTATACCCGGAGTTATATTTTCCGATTTCTTTTTGAATTTGTAGGTCTGATGAGTTGGATCGTGATTACGATTCCAATGTAATAAATTATAACCATGGAATGTTTTAATACAAAAAAAACAAAGACGCCTAGCTGTTTTAATATAAAAAAGCTGACACACACACACACTGATTTGTCTTTAATTTTCACCTGAAGACGCCCACCCAACTACCTAACGAAGGCAAAACGCATAGTCAATAAAAAGAAGCTTGTCCTCAATATCCGCGATACAACATTTCTGATGATCGCTTAAGGTGTGAAACTGTCAGTGATGACGCAGTGTTGCTTTCCATGCTGTGTTAATCTATACCTACATGTGCCTGAATGTACGTATAAATAAACGTAATACCCGGGGGTGCAATCCTGACTAGGGATCCCGGGCAGTGCTTTGTAACCCTCACTATATTATTAACATTTGCTTTTTTTCTATTTAAATTTATTTATATGTTACAAATTAAACTGAGAACAACTGACTATTAACAGGTGAAAAAAATTTCACAGATTTTGACATCATTCTGGGGGTCTTTTATTTGCGTCCAAATCCGTGAAATTTGTTTTGCTCGTGCTAAGGCCCGAAAAACAATATAAAATTCACGATATTTTATCCATAATGTTGAGTGTGTTAAAATTCTTCAACTATTTTTACAAGATAAATCTCACCTTGCTGTTAAAAATTGCCGCAAAACATTATTGATTTATTTAAGATGGAATAATCTATTATGACATGTCTCTAATTTGTATTTAGATACATTTAATTTCTTTTCAATTTTTCCAGATGAATTGTTCACCTATATTGCATATGATCCATTATTGTACATAATTAATTTACAATAAAATGTTTCTTTTATATGAATACTACCTTATGAAAACTGAGATATAGTAGAGGGCGCTTCATAGATTCGAGGGCGATTACGGGGTCACGAAATCATTACACCAGCTCTGCATACATTCATACATATGATCTCACGTTGTTTTCGGTATGTGAAAAGTGAAGCAGCATGATCCGTCCTTCATGCCTTATATGTGTTTCAGCCTTCGATGACTTTTAAGGCCAGGTTAAGACCTACACAACAATCTGCATACAGGACAATGAATAGCACCCTTTTTGCATTGCAGGGGTTTCGGGAAGAGTTGGATGAGTCTAATGTTGATTACGAAGGTACGGCAGCTTGTTATAACTCACTCTAAACGTTCTGATAAGAAAAGAACACCCAAATATGTTGGTGAGGGCCTCAGACTCAACACGGAGTGCTTTCAGGAAGTAATGCTGCCCTGGGTCAAGAGGGTAGCTGCTGGAATACCCAATGTCTAGCAATAGGACTCTGCACCATGCCGCACAAGCAGGGGAACCCAGTCATTCTGTCAAATAATTTCTGCGACCTCATCACCCCTTACATCTTGCCACCTAACTCCTCGGGCTGTAACCCCCTTGATTATTATGTGAGGGGTACAGTTGAGCGAGAGACCAACAAAAATCCTTGTAACACCAAAGATGAACTGAAGACAATGATTATGGCAGCATTCACCAACTTAAACAAGGAGACTATCCAGAAGAGTTGCAAAAGATTTCGAAGTCGTCCGGAGACCGTGGTTGAAACCAATGGTAATTTTATTGAATATATTTACCCTTTAGTAATGTATATAATGTTTATATGCGTACGTTTTATATGTTGCAAAGGTTGCCATAGCCAGTGGGTGATAGTGAAAACAAGCTCCTACTGTCTATAAAATGCTTTGGATGCATGCATCTCAAATAGCCCCTGACAAGTCCAGCTCCAAGCCGGAGAATGGTTGAAGGCGGAAAGCTGGTGCCTTATAAGCAGCTGATGCGAGTAGATGGAGCACGACGACCCAGGAAAGCAGTCCACTTAGGGGAAGGAAAACCCCGATTTTAACGCTCCGCTACCTAGTGGTCCTATCCAAAACAAGGAAAAGGCTATGAAAGTAAATCCAGACAGAAAACCCGGAGTGAAGCCCCGTAGGCGGTTGGCTGTCAATACTAATAGTTTTCCGGCAATTTTCCAAATTTAATGCCGTGTATTCCTTTGGATATTGTCGGTACGGTCGACAGGAATAGGGGTGGGGGTCATGTAGTTTGGGCGGCCTTGGAGAGGTCACTCCAGTTTCACCACCAATAAACTGAATTTTGACCAAACAGGACACTACCTTTATCTCGTGAGATGTCATTGTTATTATTATTATTATTATTATTATTATTATTATTATTATTATTATTGGTGTTGTTACTGATGATTACGCTATCGTCATCATCATCATCATCATCATCATCTTCGCTGTTACCGATATTATAAATCATAGATTCGACTTCTTAAGCCGACCGAATGCACCGTTGAATAATGAAAAGACTTTATGGCCGATAATACCGCGGAAGAGCGACTGCGAATGGCGGAAAAAAAGCTGACCTCAAAACGCTACAGACACACACACATATGGTCGTGCGCGCACGTACGTTCGCGCGCACACACACACACGCACACACATACACAAATTACTTCTTCCTACCCTCTCGCTCCACTTTTAAAATAGATGCTTTCTACGAATATTTTCTGGTAAATATTCACAATCTGGCTTCGAAATATTTCCTTAAAATCCGGGAAAAATTACTAATGATGATTCCGTGGTCGGATAAAACTATGAGGTCGGGCTGAAAGTCAAAGGAGTCACATGTTCTATTGGAAAATCTAAGAAGGAGGAAAAGAACGGGATTGTCTTTAACATCTAAGACATTCGCTCGGATCTGATAGGTCCCATACTCTGCTGCCTTCAATCGGCCGCGTTGATGGCAAAGTATGGAAATCCATAGGGGATATAATCCGGCTTAGAACACACGAAGTTCATATATAAGCGAGATTGCTGCAAAGTTTTCGGTTCAATGCACTTCCAAAATATGACTATTTTTTTTTTGTTGATTTGCGAGATTCTGTATCTGTGAGGAGTATGTCTTCTTAGACTATCTACTAAATGTGAACGCAAATAGTAATAAATAAACTTAAATATTCATTTATCTTGTTCCTATTCTGAGTTTCGTAGAGTATATCCACTCTTCAGGAGACTTGATTGTAAAATTGAATATATTTCCAGAAATTATTTTTTAAGACATTAATTTCCCTAAAAGATGTTAATTTATGACGCAAACTTACTTGAAATTATCCAGTTATATGTATTAGATTTTCTGCCTTGTACCACATCTAAGCTACGCTTGGAAAATCGCTACATGTCTTAGATAATTCTTTTTATATAATCTGAAGTTAGATATTAATGCGACTTTTGAGTTGAAATGTGTGTAGCCAATTATTTCGGTTTGCGATAGAGATGTCTGTAATAGTTTTGCTGATTTGTGTCGTAATCAGTTCATCCAAAGCAAGGCAACAATGCCACTAAGACGCAAGGGTCTACTTGGCGAAAAAGAGAATGAAAAGATCTTAGAAGGAACCGGAAACCCGATCGTAAACAGGGAAAAAAGAGCGTAAACAAGACGATAGATGAACGTATCTACTCCTATCGAGGATAAAAAAAATCATTGGTGAATAAAATTCCAGAATTCATACGGAAACGTTAGATTTGAAATAAACTTCAGAAGGAAACGGGAATCCAATTCTAAACAGGAAGCAAGGGATAAACCTCTCCTCCTGTTCAAGAGATCGAGGAGGAGTGTGAAATTATTATGAATCTAGCGAAAGGATCTATCTATAGCTTATTAAATGTATTTGACTTCTCTAATATTTGTTAAAGACTTCAGTTATATTTGAATTGCCATAACGTTTAATCTATGGTTGGCTTGAGCTAAGTATAATTACCGTTTATATTATTGAAGTTGAGTAGATAATTGGCTCAAAGGTCGAAAGTCCGGTTTGACCTTCTATTAGGTTGGTGCAAAAATAATGACGTAATAATGTCGTTTTTTGGCGTATTTTTAACGTCAAAAAACGACATTACTACGTCATTATTTTTGCACCAACCTAATACTTAACCCATAGTTGGTGGTCTACGTGTGAAAAGATGAATTCATGCCTTCATAAAGAAAGGAAATATGTTGTATGATTCTGGACGTAAATTTGCCGTGAAAAATTCCGAAATTAGGGCACATTCAAAATATATTCACCGTCATGAATTGTATTGGTATTACGGTCACATTTAAAGGCCTGATTGGCTGTAGGTAAATATAACTACAGTTTATATTTTTTGGAGTTGGGTAGCTAAGTAAATAAATGACAAATTTAATTATAGAAATTTTAATTACATAGATTTCTAATTTTAAAAACGTTAGTTCCAGAAACAAACTGGTCGACCGGGTTTTTAGTTTGGTTTTGCATTTGGTGGGTATTTTGGGGGTATTTCGTTGTTGGGGTGCGAAACACAACTTTTATCTCACCGTGGTCGATTTGTCAAGGAGGTGATAATATCGACCTGGGGAGCGTGCGGCACTGTTGGGAAGTGCCTGAAAAAAACATACAACCGGTTGACCTATGCCTCGTTAGCGAGACTAGGTAGATGAAACTATTTGAAAGCGGCCGATCGTTGTGTTCGCACATGTCATCGTGATCAAGACTTTGAGCGTAGTGGGCTTGTTCAAACTAGAGGCCCCCACATATAATGCGCTTGATCCCGGCCATAAAATGTAACTTAGGTATATTCACCATAGTAAAAGACCTTGGGTGTTGAAGGAGTCTGCAGAAGAGCATATTTAAATATGTACTATCCTTGATATTGAGTACTTTTACCCATAAATATAGTACACCTTAAAATTATACATAGATAGATTTGTGTACCTGTGTATGCACGTTAACGTGCGCATACATGGTTGCTAATATCTAGTTATTTGATTTACCCACTCTATTCCTATCTATCTATCTATCTATCTATTCCAGCCTCTTCATATATATCTATCTATCTCAATCTGTTCATATCCATCTGTCTATCAATCTGTCTCAATGTGTTCATATCTATCTATTCCAGTCTCTTCATATCTATCTATCTATCTCAATCTGTTCATATCCACCTGTCTATCAATCTGTTTCAATGTGTTCATATCTCTCTCTCTCTCTCTCTCTCTCTCTATATATATATATATATATATATATATATATATATCAATATGTTCATATCTATCTATCTATCTATCTATATCTTTTCATATCTATCTATCTCTTTCCTCTAAATTTCTACCCATCTGCTTTTCTTCTTCCCCTGCTTTACATAATGTCTAAGCTACAAATTATTCCCTATTTATAATTCATGAATTATTTAGGCTAAAACTAAGCCGAGGAAATTCAGTGTCGTGCGAAAGCGGAAGAAGGTCATTTGTTTCGGAAAAGAACGGATGACAATGACGAAGGCGTGAACAAATGAATACACATCGGGAACGTAAAGACATTAGGGATAATGATGATGATGACGATGACGATGATAAAGACGACGACGACGACGAGGGGATTTTAGCAAGCGGGAGATTTTGTTGGCGGAATGATGAAAATAAGAAGATTGTCCTGAAAGCTGTGATAATAATGACAGACATGGAAAAGGGAGTTTATGGCAGTTGTACTTATGGCGTGTTTATGATGATAGAGGCGACGACGACGGTAAAAAGTTGCGATGATATGAAAAAAAAGGGAAAAGGAGAAAGAGAAAGAGTGTGCGTCTGTGTGTGTCTATGTGAGCACGTGCGCGCATGTGTTTCTTTATCAATGATGGTGTAACAACGCTTCTAGGTATTTGTCTGTAATTGCCATGTCTTTGGTGGCGACAGTAATTTTGGCCAGACAAGTACGAGTATTTTTATTGGCTTTTGCACAGAATTACGGGTAGTGCAACGGTTAGCGATACAGAAAGAGTAATCGGCGAATCGAATTCGAATTTCGACCGAATTCGCTACATTCACTTTCACACAAATACCCTTGCGAAAAGGTAAAAATATACCTCTCCTCCTCTCATCTATGGGTTAAGTAGTTGTGCTCTCTTGACCTAAGGTGGGAAAATTCTGAATTCAAAACCAGGCTGCAGAGGAATGGGTTCAATCAATCCTTCCCTAGACGCACCATTGCTGCTATGGCTGCAGTACATGTGGAGCACCTACGTCCCTAAAATATTATGGGAATCGTGACGTGATAAAAAAAAGTCGAAAATGTGCTCATACATAATAATTGCGCCAAAGGAGCTAAAGGAACTTATCATTCGTATTATTAAGGGAAAATACATTAATAAAAAATAACTCGTAGACGCCTTCAAAGAAGTTGGCTACTACGATTTGAACAATTTGATTACAGCTTTGACACAAAAACCTCAGAACCAGCTGAATTCCATAAATAAATTGGCCGAAAATATTTGGCCGTCATTTTTGGATGTCCATAAAACCATGTTCGATTTGGATGGACTGAAATGAGAACTGAAGTCATTTTATGCTGGGGATTTTGCAAAACAAAGCATCAATTATCTAAGAAGTCGCAGACATTATACGAGAAATTGAACTAAACCAAACCCTGACAGAAGTAACCAAATTACTACGCCTGATTCTGACCATACATCTGCTTCCTGTGAAAGATCGTTTTCTTCAGTAAAGCGACTAAATAACTATATGAGGTTTTTCAAAGATTGCGTTATTTGTTTTATTTTTTCGTTTTTATTTTTTAGAGCGAGGTTCACCCCTTATAAGACCCGATGCCCACTCAAGGTAGAGGGTTACGTTTTGAGGCCATTTTTGTGTATAAGAGTGGAAGACAACGGTTAATCCTAGCCTTGAACAGTGATTGTAGTGATTGTGGAAACATCCTGTTGGGAGTCGGTTCCACAAGGCATTGGTTCGCGGGAAGAACCTGTTCGAGTGGAACTTCTCACCGATGGGATACGGGGAGAATTTGGGTGGTTCGCTGCTATGTAAGTGGCATGGCGTGTTCTTGCCGTGGAGGATTGACTTGACGGGATCTGGTAATGTAGTTCGAGCACTTTCCGTGGAAGTAGCGGTAGAGCAGTGAAAGGCTTGCCATACCGCGCCTGTGGGAGTGAGGTTGGAGGGTGGAGAATAATTCGTCAGCCACGAGGGCTCGAAGACGCTTTTGAATTCTATCAAAGCTGGAGAGTGAGGTCTGGGCAGCTCCCGCCTAAATATGAGAACAGTATTCCATTTTGGGCCTGATCTGGCTCTTGTAAAGCAGAAGGAGTCGGAGAGCTGACCATTTTACCAGTATCCATAACAATGGATCGTTTGTACGAGTTCAACTTCAGGTTGTGTGTGATTTTGAGGCCCAACAGTCTTTCAATACACGGTGCTATCCCGAGAGAACCTCCGTTAATCCTGACTGGTGGTAGTTCGAGGTCAAATCGATAATGATGGCATGTAACTAGCTTGATCTTCGAGGCATTGAATGTAACCAGCCAGTTTTTATCCCATTGGATAGTTTGTGCATGATCGGAAGAGAGTACAGTCGCCAATCTCTAACCATCGAAAGTTTTAGTGGGGCGCCGGTATATAGTCGTATCATCGGCATAGATGTTTAAAACTGATCTGAGTATATGTTTAGACAGATCGTTTATGTAGATGAAAAAGAGGGTTGATCCGAGAAGTGACCCCTGGGGACGCCTGTGTTGACGTCTAAGGTTCCGGAGGACTGACCATTGATAACTACTTGTTAGGGAGGATTTTATGATTGAGAAAACTCTTCCAGTGATTCCATAACTGGAGAGCTTATGTAATAAACTTTTGTGCCACAGCTTTTGATATATCTATTGCTATGGTCCTTGAGGTGTGTTCGTTGTCAAGATCCTCGCTGATGCTGTGAGTGAAGGGAAGATGAAGGTAGAGAGTGCTGCTGATACATTTTATAGCAAAGTGATCGAAGAATTTGCCAAAAGGAAACGAAGAATTGAACTGATTTACAAATAAATTTTAAATATCTCATTACTTGTAGGTTTTAATATTTTCTCAGCTTTTTCTCGTAACCAATAACGATCATCATGGCAGAACCGTCGCCAAGATATTACTAAACGTCCGGTGGAAAATCCTGTTCTTTTATTGTTCTTTCTCCTCAATAACATTTTTCCATTTTCTATAACTCTCAGTATGCCCCACTTTGCGTCTTAGCGGCTTTATCGTCTTACTTGGAATAAAATGATTAATGCGTATTGTGTGTGTGTGTGTGTGTGTGTGTGTGTGTGTGTGTGAGTGAAAGATAGAGAGAGAGACAGAGAGCTGATTGAATGTGCTTAGGTAGATCCACTTCTGAAAGTCTGACTAAATGACCAAATATTACATTTTCAGTACTACTTAAGTAAACTTGTTCACTCATAAAAATATGTAAAAAAAAATCTTTTAAGCAATAATTTTTCTACAATAGTATTCCTTAGACCTTCCCCAAGCTACGACATTTGTCACAATTGAAAAAAAAAAAAATATTAAATTTTATCAATTTAGAAGTGGGGGTCTTGTTCATAGTATCGATACAGTATCAAATCTATCCCTGAATTTTTACAGAGGTATCTGGACTGAGCTGTTCTGCATACGAAAAAACTTCTCTTTTTTTTTTTTTTTTTTTTTTTTTTACAAAAAGATTGATTTTAAATAAATAAATCCAACTAAAAAAGTTTTTAAAATTCAGAAACGGAAATAATGCAGATATCAATCAATTTATATAAGCACAGTTTCAAAATTGGAATTTGTTCGATTTGATTTGATTTTGTTTAGCGGCATATCAACACCTCTATGGGTTATTTAATGCCGGCATCTAAATATTTGGATTTTGGTTGGTTGATTTTGTTTAGCAGCATACAAATCTCTATGGTTATTTGATGCCGAAATCTAAATATTTGGATTTTGGTTGGTTGATTTTGTTTAGCCCCATATCAACGCCTCTATGGGTTATTTAATGCCGTCATCTAAGTATTTTGAACATAGTTTTATGGCTTCAGCTACATATAAATTGTACCGTTGGTCATTTTGCTATAAAATTTATTGTTGGTAATTGCGATTTAAAATGTATTGTATTAAATATGTATCGTTGGTAATTTTTTTATGTAAAATGTATTGCTGGTATTTTCTCTATAAAAATGTATTTTTATACTTTTATAGTGATTGGGGGTTCACTATTTACCGATAGCTAGGACCCTAGAAGGTGCTACTAGCTCGGGTCAGGGTGGATCTGGGCACAACAGCAGTTAAGAGGTGGTTTCACGCTATTCAAAACCTCCACTTGGTATTTGTAAAGCCAATAATCCTATAAAAAGTCAGGGATTGATTTAACATTTTATCGGTATTATGAAGAAGACCCACCTCCTAAATCCAGAAAAAAAAAACGATATTTTAAAATTTTGATAAACACTGTCGATTAAGGAATATATATATTTCTATAAAATTTATTTCCCATTTTTTTCCCCATTTTTTTTTACGAGTGAACCAGTCTATTTAATTCGTGCCAAATTTTCTTTGGGAAGGGCTTCTTTTTTCTGTACCCTTCACAAACAGTCATTCACACTCGCGTACACACACGTTCTCAATAAATAAAAAAAGTTCACGATATTTCATTTATTGATAATAATTATTGTCCCCCTTATCTACTGATAAAATTTATGTTCACCTTGACATACGTTAAATTCTATAAATTTACACATCAATAAATGTTATTATTATTATACTTTACCATTGTTTTTTTTTATGTGACATTTATCGGATGCACACTTGATTTTCAGTCTTACAATTAAATCTTTCGTCTTTTGTATCACAGTGGTTTTAGCGCATTCATAAAATTTGCGCCACTATCAAGAAATAAATGAAATCTTCATTTTTTAAAGTTAACGTTTTCTAATTATCTCCCTTGGATTGTCATTACGATTTTAAACTTCATTATGCAATTCTCAAGAGTTATGTCCCTTACATTAAACAATAAATTTCACTTTCACTAGTATTCAACTTTCGTTTGTGATTTTCCTGAAGATGAGCGTAGATCTTTTGTTAATTAACAACAATTGGTCATAATTTATTACATACGGTTTATTTCTTTAAAATCTAAACACCGTTTACATATTTATTATTTAATTTTGCTATGATGATATGATGACAGAATATAATAATTTCAATATTTCTTATATATCTCAATGAATAAATGAATTTAAACCTGATACAGTACAAGTTATTTTCATAGTAATTTAAAGCCGAGATATGTTCTTCATTGAGAGCAAAATAGATACACCCAAGCAGAAAACAAAACTCGTTCTATCAACAGAATGCACGAGAATATTTAAGAAATTTTGAATCTACATTGTACTTCTATCTCGATTTTTTCTACTTTAAGTTCAAGTTTAAACAGAATATTAACGTATTAATCGTTGAATATTTGGGATTTCTCCATTACCAGTAGAATAACAATGAAAATTTGGGACATAAAAAAGTGCTATACACCGAAAATCTTTATACATATTGTTTTGTTTTTTTAAATATTTCTCCCCAAGCATGACAACAAAGCCACTAACTACTTACTGGGTGTGAATGAATAGGAGAAAAAGAAATAAATTGTTAAGGAGCGATAACAATAAATGAACAGAAATTAAAGAAGACAGAAGATTTTGGTTTATCCCGTTTGACTTTGCTAGTGGGGGGGGCGCTTCTTATGCCTATAAAAAGGCATGCATTTCTCTTTTACATTTTTTTAGCACAGGCCTTAAGATGAACTCAAATGTCGGTAAAGTACCCCCCCACTGGAGAAACGTCATTTTTTTTTTTTTTTCATTTTTGGTTTTCTCCCTTGACTTTGTATACTCTCACATACGTTTGTTACGCACACACACGCGCGTGCGTGCGCACACACACACAAACACATTCTTATTACAGCTAGTTTCATGTTTTTTCGTATCGTCACATGTAATTCCTTTTGTAAATATATGCATTGTCGTTTGTTTTGTATTTGTTGTTTTGTGTTACTCATTTTTTACTTGGACTCACATTGAGTTCACCAATATTGTTTGTAGAATAAATTTTCCAGGAGTCCGTATGTTCATGAGATCGCTAAAAAAAGCGCATAGTCTGATGAAAAAGACGTCAAACTCGACGAAACAAAATTTTATCGCCAAAATGTTTATGTTACTATTAAGAGTAAAGAACAAAGTAATTTTTAATTATTTTTAAAAAAAAATCTGCCTTTATTACAACATTCTAACTTTCCATTGAAAAACTTATTTCTCGTCATCACCGGAAGTTCCGTAAAAATAACATTGCGAATTTTTTGTCCATTTTTTTTCTTATGGCACACATTAATTTTAAAAAATCTTGCAAAAATAGAAATAATTGTCAGATTTTAATGAAACTTCCAGAAACTATTCAGGAATGATGGAAATTGTTATAAATATGTTATTTTTTTTAAAAGTCATTATAAAAATATATTTTATATATATTATATATATTACACCCCCATAAATAAATTAATAAAAAACTATAAAAGTTTATGGACGAAGCACGCAGGTCATTATAGTTAAAAACACAAGGCTTTGAGGAAAGTAAATCATGTTTTATTTTTTTTTAAATCTGACCTCGTAAACCTAAATTCAGCTCTGAATTGTAACATACAAAACCCAATAAAACAAAGATACTATTTAATTTTAAATGCTTTTAGTTGCTTTTGTTTGTTTTTATCAATATGCATAATATTGTCTGAAGGCAAAAAACTTTTTCGATGAAAAATGAATTTTTAAATGAATTAATTGTTATTTAATAAATTATTTTATTATTTTTACATAAAGTTACTAAAAGTTGTTGAATATTCTAAAATTAATTGTACCGTTGAATCCTGTATATAATGCTTTTTTTAGGGGCCTGTATCTGTCCAGATTATAAATAGCACAAGGGTTTTACAGTCGACGAAACACCATTGAGAGTAATCTTACTGTTCTTTACCCTATGTGAGGGAAAAAAAAGGTTAAATCAAATGTACGGGGGCCCGGAAGAAACATGATACAATAAAAACATCACGTGACTTGATTTGTACGGCAGTGTTATCGGCCTTTACTAACGAGGTAAATAAGTTGTTAACGTAAAGATAAATTGTCACTTATGACCTTCTGTACTATAAATTTCCGCACGTAATATGTCAGTGCGTGATGAAAAACAGGCACTTGTCATTTGTCACTCAACACCGCAGTTCAGACCGGCTATCTCCCATTTGAAAAAACATGTTTTCATCACAGAAAATAAGCAATCTTTGTTTTAAAATATATTAAGCTTTATAATTTCTAATTTTTTTTAAATTATTTAAAAAAACATCATAATTGATTTTTTAAATAAATTTTAAACGGCAACATTCACTTTTTGTAAAGTGTAAACAAAAGTTAAAAAAACGGGAGATTATCGATTTTCTGTCAATTTTTCCAATTCAAAAAAATTGAAGATTTTTAACGAAAATTTTGGACGTGCTAGAAATTATTAAAAAATCTAAAAAAATATTCAAAAAATACTTTGATCATTCCTCTTGATAATAACATTAACATTTAGACGATAAAAAATTATTTTAATCAAGTTTAAGGCCTTTTTTATGCATGGTATGCTATTTTTTTAGCGATCTCATGAACATACCTACGACGTAAATGTTTAGTATCCAACTGTTGCTTCCCGCAACATAATTGTGACTAAATATCTACCCAATCATACTATACGATTGACGTTGCACTTAATTCTTTGAAGATCAAACTTGACTGCAAAGCAAAAAAAAAAAAAAAAAAAAAAAAAAACGGAAGATAGTTCACCAAACGGGAAGTGCGAGAAAATAAACTGTTAGCATAGAACTTACGATTACATCTAGCCATTTCAACTGCAAAGTGATGAGAGCTTACCGCCAATCTAGTACTGCGCTTAAAATAAATTCATAAAGTCTAGGTACCATAGAGGACAGTTCATCAGAACAATTACCATGAAAGTAGTTATAGAAAAAGCGTAGGAAAAGGGACTGAAGCCCTGATGCCAGGTTAATAACATAGTAAATTTTTATTTGTATTTTATCAGGGATCTCTAAATGATGTGGTAGAAAAATAGGAAGCATGGACAAATGGTAGAATTGTAAATATGTAAGATAGATTCTGATGAGAGAAATACTGTATAAGTCGAACCTCATACATACGGTAGGCTACCAGTGGGCCAAAACTTAGGCTTACCGGTAAATGAAATTAGATTATACGATAACCTGTCCAAATTTTCATAAAGTCCTACCACTTACCTGTATGTTGAGACACTAATATAATATTAGTGATCGCGTAATATATTATATTTGTATATGCATTGTATAGCAAACAACCTACAATACACACCGGTAAGTACCGTATATTGCTTTGGTATAACTTAGCTGGATTTGTGTTATGAATTTTTTATTTTATATTCATTTTTGTGCTAATATGCCAAATATGTTCACCAAACACAATTTTTTGTGGGTCATATTTGCGGCAGCCTTCTGGATGTATGGTAAATGATGTACTGAAATTGTTAAGAGTGCTGAGGACCCATTTGTTTACAACTCGGTTTGCATTTTATAGTTATTTTCCAAGCGTAGCTAAGATGTGGCACAAGGCCGAAAGTGTGGGGCATCTAGTGAGGATACGAACTCACTTTTTCAGTTGTATTAGGTTGGTGCAAAAATAATGACGTAATAATGTCGTTTTTTACGTTAAAATATACGTCAAAAAACGACATTATTACGTCATTATTTTGCACCAACCTAATAACTGATCTAGCGAGACAAGCTTGCTACCCACGCCGAGGTGTCCATATCCGCCATATAAGTCGAACCCTAGTTTTCGTAAGAATTTTTAAGTTTGGAAACTCGACTTGTACGCCGCTTCGTTAATTGATGTGAGACAGAGTGAATGGATTAGTTGAAATAGAGCGACCGATCCCAGGGAAATGCCCCTCTCCGTCTGATGTGGGACGATTAGAACGGTCTTCGTGAATGAATCAAACCGTGTTTTGCAAACACGCGAGAACTGCTGATTTTTTTCTCATATTACTTTCTATTGTGTAAATTAAAATTTTATTTTCTAACACCACTATAACTTGTAGTAAGTCCCGATAAAAATAAAATATATATAAACAAAAATAAACTGAATGCTGAATGAATACAAATAATGCATGTGCGCTTTCCTTTAAAGCCTCTCTCTCTCTCTCTCTCTCTCTATATATATATATATATATATATATATATATATATATATATATATATATATATATATATATATAAACTTATCCTTCTATACTTTTTCTCTGCCTACGAGAAAGCAACCCTCAAATAAAAAGTGACAGAAGAAGAAAAGACTGAACCCGACTAAAAACACCGAAACTTTGCAGGAGCAGAGCTGACATTTTGTGACGGGCAAATAATGAAAGTTCCAAGCATAACTTCCTTTAAAAAAAAAAAAAAAGTTAAAAGAAAGGAACGCCGGAAAATAAAATAATATGTCCAATCAAAAGAATCAACACAAGAGACTTCTGAGTTAGCCGAAACTATGTTCGCGCCAAATTCTTGAGCCTATTCAAAAGTATAAAAACCTGACACCTCTAGACCATCGGGTATAGCAGAACAGAATAGACCAGCCGACCCCAGTAGAGGACGGACAAAAGAACGCAGCCACGCGTCACATGTGAAGAAGCAGTTAAGAGGTCATCGGCTACTGGCATTTCCACTGTTTCTGGTCTGAAAAGAACACTGTTATATTGACCTGATCTTACTTCCAACTACCGAAACAGACTGCTACCATTATCCGCTTGTTAACAAACATTTTGGAAGCCAAGAAGTCACGTATCACTTTAAAGGAAATAAAAAATATATTATTTATTTTTAACCCTCGAATCAGTTCATTTTATTTTCAAAGTTTTCAATAAAATAATTATCTTGCAACCTATTCACATGGGCAACGTTCAAGAAGTGAAACCATATACCACAAGCAGAAGCTAATATGCAGAGTTTACGCACAAAAGATATATTTTATACACTTCTCTCATCGTCATGGAAGTGTAAGTTTTCGGCGAAATTCTCCGGTGAAGTCCTACGGTGCAATGTTTTAGTGATTCAACTTTGTCTAGCGATTGAAGACTATAATTTGGCAAATATTTATTTTTAATTTTCATCTATCTTGATCGATCTTCTCCGATTATTAATTAACTATTAATTTTTTTTTTTTTTAATCTCAAAATACAAATAAAATATCGTTTTTTCCTAAACCCATCTCAGTATTTACCTGAAATGAAATTTGCTTTGAACCGGGATTTGAAACCGGTTCTCTAGTTCTGCTCTTCTGTTCTGTCAGGCTGTTCGCTTTCACAAGAAAATGATTTCTGTGTTCAAATATTGCGACAAAACAACAACCGCCGGGGAAAATTACAAATATTAGATATTCTTTCTTCAGACAGCAAATATAAGAAGTTTTGCTTTAAATTATTTTTAGTAGTTTTTTTTTTAGTAAATATGTGTACAAAACAATACGTCAATATCTGCGTTTTCTTTTTCTTTAATATTTACACGCACGCACACACACGCATACACACACATATGTTAGTGTGTGTGTGTGTGTGTGTGTTTTGATATGCATGGAGCAAGGGGCTACTGGTATCTGAAAAAGCTAAAGACAATATTGGGAATGCAAGAAACCGGTTCGTTATTTGCCCTTCCAATATTTGCACCAGTGACGAAGTGAACAATAAAGTGCTATTGGGTAGCCGATAGTCTGGAAACGTGTCGTCTGACGAATCAGACACGACCAAGACAAACTGGTACCTTCCGGACAATGATTCAAAGGATTTTTTAAGTTCTACTTTTGCTTGCCTGACTAAAAAAACCCGGGGATAAATACCACTTCATTCTGTCCAGTGAGACAAAAACAAGATTTTTGTTTTTCTCGTTAAAGAAGTTTATCCTGCAAAGGAACCAGCACAGCAACTATTTCCCTTCATCTGTAGACTAAAGTTATAAAGAGTGACAATTTAAAAGAGGGTAAGTATATTATATTTATTTGTCTCCTAAATTTTCTTAACAACTGAGCATACATGATGAAAAAAATGCCCAAACTTATGAAAAACAAAATTTTATCGTCAAAATATTTCCTAAATCAAAGGATTTTTTTTATTATTAAATTAAATTTTTATCCTTTTCAGAACCTTCAAAATTTTGATTAATTTTTTTTTTTTTTTTTTTTTTTGCGTCATAGTATAGGAAATTGGAGCATCTTTTTGCGGTGAAAAACACATTGATTCGAAAATTCCAGATAATTGTAATGAAACTTTCAGGACTTATTCACAAACGAATTAAATTATTTCAGAAACTTTTTCCTTTTTTTTTTAGAAAATCTTGGTAAAAAAAAAAAAACGGAATCTAGCTTGCATGTCTATATTCGTTCATGCTTAGAATATTGCTGCCATATATGGTCCGTTGCCCCAATCATTCTCCTGGAGCTCCTTGATAATAATATCCAAAGAAGAATCAGCAATATTATTGATCCTGATCTCGCGGCTCGGCTTCAGTCACTTGCCCACCGCCGTAAGGTTGACTCTCTTTGCCATTTTTATAAATACTTTCATGGTAAATGTCCGGATGACCTCTTCGCTACGGTACCTAGACTGTATGAAGCGCAATACTAGACTGGCGGCGAGATTTCATCAATTTACAGTTGACCTAGCTAGATATAGCCGTAACTTCTAATCTAATAGTTTCTTATCCCGCACTTCTAGCTTGTAGAACTCCCTCCCGCTTCCATGCTTTCCAACCAACTTTAATCCGCCAAGATTTAAATACAATGTCAATCACTATCTGTTACCCTCCCGATTGCTCTTTTCTTTCTCCTCATTACTAATGTTTCCCGTCCTAATTCCTCCACCCCCTGTAACCTCCTGTAACCCCCTGTAACCCCTGTAACCCCTTACGTGCTAGAGGTTGTACTGTCTTGCTTGGGGTGATACCGATTAATTTTTTTTTTTTTTTTTTTACATTTGTTGACTTATTTACTTTTTATGAAATTTCGCGGAATTCATTTTTATAGAAGTTAACGTTTATATTAAGTATAGCGATTTTCCAAGTGTAACTTAGATGTGGCACAAGGCCGAAAGTAGGGAGCACCCAGTGAGAATAGAACTCACTACTCATTCGTAATTGTTCTAGCGCGACAAGCTTGCTAACCATAACACCGACTCGAAGTACCCAGTGATTTTCCAAGCGTAGCTTAGATGTGGCACAAGGCCGAAAGTAGGGGGCACCTAGTGAGGATCGAACTCACTACTCATTCGTAATTGTTCTAACGAGACAAGCTTGCTATTACACCGCCTCGAGGTGCCCAAAGTTTATGGACAAGTCATTACACGACATTATCAAAAAGTAAGTTTGGCAACAATAATAAATTTAAAATTTATTGGCAAATTTCTGTCATTTCCACAGCAATCGTCTTTATAAATAAGGCTTTGGTATATAATGTTGGGCTAATACATAAGCAAAGGCCAAGTTTACTGTCTATAGTAGAATTTTTATTATTTACTCCATATGGTTACAGTTTCAATATGGTCTTACTACTACCTAATCCTTCTACAAGACTATAAAGCCAAAATACCTAAAATTCAATGAAGTTTTAGAATGATTAAAATATTTAAAATTTTTAAGAGTATTGGCAAGTTAAAAAAATATTTTTAAAAGGCGTTTAGGTTGTATTCATGTAGTTCTACAACAAATATTTCCCCCTTAAAGTAATCTTGCAAAGATCAAGTTATCGGTAAATGTGTTATCACCTCATAAAAAGACCCACATTCACATCTGTTTTTAAAAATCGCTTTTCTGCGATATTTAAACTAAAAGGAAGTAATATTTGTTTTGATTCAGATTTAATCAAACTTTAGATCAGTTAATATTCCTCAAATAAAGTTTCCGAAAAATATATTTTATTTTTTAAATAAGGAGAATTGTGTTGTGTTGATAGTTTTGTCAATATGTACGATTGTATCGATTTTAAAAACTAAAAGATGTCATTCAAATCAGTTTAAATTCGGTTTGAAATTCAGCAAAGTATGTTCTTATAGGAAGTATTAGATTTTATCAATTAGCTTGGAAATAAAATAAAAGCTTCAAGAATGATTTTTCATTTTTAAAATGCATTTTAAGCCTTAGGTATCGCTTCTTCGGACTGTATATGTACTTATTTAACAATTTTTGTTAAATAACTTCTGTCTATCCAAGTTTTTCAAATTTCCGAATGTGAGCAACAAGGAAGTTTTGGAGAGAATGGAAACAAAACTTATACTTAAACATCAAAAAGAGGTAGGTGAAATTTCTGGGGCACGTAATGAGGAAGGAGGGCTTGGAAAATCTGATACTCACAAGTTAGATTAAAGGAAAGAGGGACAGAGGAAATCAGTGCGTAACATACTTGATGGGCTTGAGCAAATTGATGGCAGAACAGGGTTTGGGGAAAATAACAGAGACAAAACTTATTAAGAGCTAGATGAGACAGGAAGATGTGGAGAGCCACAAAAAAAGAAAAAGCTTTCCCAGGTTAATTTCTGTTTTTCGTTTTTTTCCCCCCGAGTACTTTTGAATGCTGGTTCATTCATTATCAAGGATTTCGTTTGTTGTCTGTTTATGTAACTGTTTTCGGCTAATTTCGGTATTCCATCGTTTGCTGGGACCAATTTCAAGTCATTTATGGTAACATCATTTACGACGATCAAACGTTTATTTATTTTTTAAATACACACTTCAATATATGTTCTTCAATGGAGAAAAATACCTTATTTAATATTGACTGCTTCCATTGCATTGCAATAGCATTAGCTTCTAGAATTTTAAGCCTTTTAAGAAATTCCAAACAAAAAAACAAAAGCTTTGAAAACGAAAAAGTTTACTGATTATATATAAAACAAGCTATTTGGAAATTTAGAAAACTTATAATTGAATTGAACTTACCAATATTATTCAATAAAATTTGTTTAAAATAGTAATATATAGATAGATAGATAGATATAGATGTATATAATCCTTTGTCTACTTAATTCTTTTTCTTTTATTGTCATCCCACTTTAATAATATTTTTCCTTATATTTTCTCACATACAGTAACCCCTTTTTTGAAAATTCAAAAAAGATGTTTTACAGTTCTTCAGATTTTATTCTTACACTTTTCAGAACCTTCCAAATGAATATTCTTTATCTACTTAGGTTAGGGTTCTCAAATTCAAGGATACAAAAGGGTCATTATATGCTGAGTGAGAGATATAACGGGTCATAAGCAGTCACATCGCCAGAGTATTAACAGAATTATAAGCCTTAACAATTTCCAGACAAAAAAATAAAATCTTTGAAAACGAAAAAAATTAAGTTTATTTTAAATAGTTCTTGCTGCTTAGATACACTTTATATATATATATATATATGTGTGTGTGTGTGTGTGTGTGTGCGCGTGTGTGTGTATGTATATATGTATATACATGTATATATATATATATATGTATACATATATATTTATATATATATATGTATATATGTATATATATATATATATATATATATGTATATATATATGTATATATATTTATACATGTATATATATATGTATACATATATATGTATATATATATGTATATATGTATATATATATATATATATGCATACATATAGAACACCGGGTTATATATCTTACTGTTCTTTCTTTTTATTAATATATATATATATATATATATATATATATATATATATATATATATTTAAATATATATTTATATTTATATATAAAACATTAGGCAGCATATAATTTATATACAAAGAAATAATCACGCATAGAATCAATCAGCAATATTAATGCTATTATTGGCGATATCCAAATCAATCAGCTATCGCCAATAATAGCATTAATATTGCTGATTGATTCTATGCATGATTATTTCTTTGTATATTTATATATATATATATGTATATATATGTATATATATACATATATATATATATATATATATATATATATATATATATATATATATAGAAAAAGTTGCAAATTAAAAAAATAATAATGTTTTATTTTGTGAAAGTATTAATTTATTTATATATATATATTTGATATTTCAGATTGCCCTTAATCTTTCATCAGAAATAACTGTTTGTTACAGATAAATTAAAATTACTGTTTTATATATATATATATATATTTATATATATATTTATATATATATTTATATATATATATTTATATATATGTATTTATTTATATATCTTTATATATATATATTTATATGTATATATTTATATATATATATTTATATATATATATATTTATATATATATATATATTTATATATATATATTTATATATATATATATTTATATATATATATATTTATATATATATATTCATATATATATATTTATATATATATATTTATATATTTATTTATATATATATTTATATATATATATATATATATATATATATATATATATATATATATATATATATAAACATCGATGTTTGCGTCAGTACGATGAAAAAACGACGAAGTTTCCCCCACCACTTCCACAATAACACCAATACACGCAATCTACATAAAAGCAAAATTTTTTAAAAATTAATCAGTTTGTCTGACGATCGCTAAAGCGTGAAACCCAGGGTCACAAGCTCACATCTATCCAACCATATATGTTAGCTCTATCTCTGATATTGAGCGCTTTCTAATAAGTACCGCGCATATAATATATAAATAATTATACATATATATATATTTATTTATATTTATATACACACACTTTTCACATATATATATTATAAATATATATATATAATATAAATATATATATATATATTTATATTTATATATTTACACACGCTCTATCACTGATATTGAGCACTTTATCCCATAAATATAACACACCTTAAGAGTATATTTTGTCATATATATATATATATATATATATATATATATATATGTGCAGATGGAGTAAAAATCCACTGTTCCTAGCATTTACTTTTTAAAAGTGCCCAATACAAAGTAGAGCAATATATTATTATTATATTTTATTATAAGAGATTATAATAAAATCATTTTGAAATTGCTACAAAAAAGTTTACATGTTTTAATACTATGATTATACTTCTTCAGGCGATAGTAAGTTCATACTATCGCCTAAAGAAGTACAATCATAGTATTGATTTTTTTCAATATATATATATATATATATATATATATATATATATAATCTTTTGTCTTCTTAATACCTTTTCTTTTACCTTTTTTTTGTCCTTCCTTTTTAATAATATTTTTCCTCATATTCTCTCACATACAGTAACCTCTTTCTAACTATCAAAATATATGCATTCCAGTTCTTCAGATTTTCTTCTTATATATTTTCAGAACATTATAAATGCACATTACTTCTGTTTTATTTCTATATTGAGACTTTCTGTATTTAAATAGTAAAAGTCAGCATATGATCTCTTCTACAAAAACCTTCTAACTCGTCATGTTATAGTCTTGACTGAATTTCTTAGATGATGAATCTATCTTTATAAGTCTATCATTCACCCATACTTTGAATGTTGTCGTCACATCTGGTCTGGTGCTTCCCTACGTATTTAGAGATTCTTGATAAAATCCAAAGAAGAATCTGCAATGTTATTGGTCCTGACTTAGCATTTCGGTTTGTGCGCAACGTAGCTTCCCTGTGTCTTTTCTATAAATATTTTCATGGTAATTGTTCTGCTAAACTTCCCTCTTTAGTATCTCGGCTTTACGACTTTAAGCGCAGTACTAGATTGGCAATTAGGTCTCATCATTTTACAGTTAAAATTGATAGATATAACCATAAATTCTATACTAACAGTTTCTTCTCTCAGACTACACACTTGCGGAACATTCTTCCGGCTTCTTTTTTCCAAATCTTCAAAAATTTAAATGTCTTGTCTATCGTCATCTTCTGTCTCCTTAATTCCCACACTTTTCTTGTCCTCTATCTTTAATCATGTATTTTTTCACGGATTCTTACATGCTGAGTGAACCCTTGTGTCTTAGTGGCTTTATTGCCTTGCTTGGGGCGAAATGTTAAAAAATTACGTAAATTATCAGCCAAGTAAGTTTTTCAAACTTAACCGAAATATTTGTGTCACTTACAATAAAAATACTACTAAACATTCGTGTGATCCTTTAAATTAATATTAACGTTGTTATGTCAAGGCTGGGATTGAATATGAACAAATTTCTCTATTTATTTTAACAATGTTAATAAAAGATTTCTAGTTATTTTTTTTTTTTTGTTGTTGTTGTTGTTGTTTGTTGCTATTTCCACCGAAGAGTTTCACATTGTTTCAACTGAAATCTGAATTTTTCATCCTAGACTGGCTTAGGGTTATACATTCCTATCTACATGCATTCAAATAGACACACTCATAAACACGTATACTGCACCCACTGTTCACACCCTTCACTTTTTACTGGCGCTGAAATCTAAACAGAAGAGTAACATTGTCTTCTTTGGATCTCGGACCAATGCAGATGGGCGGAGCTGTATAATTTGTTGAGAATTAACGCTGACATTAATTCTCAAAATGAATCAGAATACTTCATTTTCTTTTTTGTTTTGTTTTTCTTGTGAGTTATCAAAAACAACAGTAGAAAACCAGAATTGGTTTAACAAGTTTATTACCTTTTGGTACAAGGAAACATAGTGTAGAATAGAAATTAGGGAAGAGAATGTTTAGCCGTGAATGACTAACTGTTTTCAGCAAAAGCTACTGCTGCTACTGCTCCTCCTGCTACTCCTTTTGATGTAGGAATATTTTTATGTCTTTGGTCTGACGACTGAGTCCAAACTTTTAGGGAAATATTCTCCCTCACAACAGTTATTTGTTTTTGGTTTTGGTTTTGGTTTTTGTTTTGTTTTTGGTTTCTTTTTGGTTTGGTTTTGGTTTGGGCTTTGTTTTGTTTTTTGTTTTTTTGGGGGGGTTGGTTTGGTTTTGGTTTGGTTTTTGGTTTTTTCAAAACATTAGCTTCTTAAGCATCTACATATTTACAGTGAAGTTCTCCCAGTATAAGCCCCGGGGGAGGGGACACTCGAGGTAAAGGGTTACATTAAGAAGCAGTTTATGCGGATAGGAGAAGTAAGATAACGGTCAACCCTAGACTTGAACAGATTTAGATTGTAATGATCGGTGAAACATCCTCTTGGGAGTTGATTCCACCGAGCAATGGTTCGCGTGCTTTTCTCATTATAATCTTATTGTAGAAAATAAGAATAAATAATAAGGAAAAGTCTTAAGGTTACTGTAAATAAGCACTTGTCAACTGTTATTTCCGATTTTTTAAGCTAGAAATCGCCTACTACTGCTTTGGAACAAGGCTAAACTTCCAACGCCATTTTGAATTTCAAACCCGAGGAAACACGTCACTCTTTTGACGAAATGAAATCCTTCTTGGTGATTTTGCTTCTTATTGCACCCCAGAACTCCACAAGGAGTAATAAAAGTTAAAGTACGTTAAATTATTTATGTATTTTTAATTTATTTGTTTTTTATTTCGTGTTTTTTTATTTTGCGTTTCATTTTTATTTTTTTTTGTTTTCAAATTTCAAAATATGCATACAAAACATAATGCATTACATCAAAATATTACTCATTCATTATTTTATTAGTGTACAAAAAATAAAATCTATACGCACAATTTTAAAACAGTAGGTGTTCATGGTTTTGCACCCTCAAAAAAAAAAATGCAGTGGCAGGGGAGACAACTCTAGAAAGAAATTAACATACTAAAGGTTAAAATAAAGACAACAATGTTTACATTAGGATAATTGATCTAAAAAATGTTATTTTATGAAAAAACAGATAAAGAAAAATAGAATCAGGAAACTTTAAAATTTAACATCTGATTTAGCCCCACAACTTTTAACATCTGATCTAACCACCACCACCACCACCCCCGATTTTTATTTTTTTTGTTGTGCCGTGCCTCTACTGACTCATGATAAATAGATGTTGGATGAAAATCTTCAACATTCTCAACCACCAGACCATCCCTGATAAACTGATACGAATAATTGTATTTTTGTATACCAATGCTTATATACGTGGGTATATACGTGAGCGTGTGTATGTAGGTCAGTGTACAGATAGATAGATAGATAGATAGATAGATAGATAGATAGATAGATAGATAGATTATTTGTGCGTGTGTGTGTGTGTGTGTGTGTACACTAACAAAGATTTCCTTTCGATGTTAGCCAATCATCAAGCCGATTTCCGTGTTTCGCTCAAGGCTATATCGTCCTTATTAAAGTTGCTTTACTTACCGACAAATTGGTTCCTGCTGTTCGCGAACGTTCCTTCTCAATGCCGGCTTCCAATTGATCTCCAGGGGTTGATCGAAATATATCCAAATGAACAGTGGTCGCCAGGGAGAGTATTCACGAAAACAAGAGGTCAGAGTTCATTGAATTGTTAAGTCGACTAGTGCATAGAACGTTTCTTTAGATTGGATTCTGCGGTGTATCCGATAAGCAGATGCGAGGCTTCCGCCTGGATTATCTATCCGTTTTTATTTGCAATATTTCTAACAATAATCAAAGTTCAATTTTTCTGTGTAGATTTCTCTCGCCATAAACATGGACACAGAAAAATGAAGCAAAAATAATAATAATACAGACTTTCAGAAATTTAAATGAAATTTACCCAAGCCAAACACAGAGACTGTATCTTCTGTTCTCAAAAAAAAAAAAAAAAGAAAAGAAAATAAAGAGAAATAAAGGAAATCAGATGTGAGCTTTCTATATTAGATGAGCTAACTAGAAACCCAAATATCTCCACAAGAGATATGCAAGAAGTTCAAGCGCTAATATAAAATTAAATCCCTAATTGAAATTACATCAATCAAGGAAATGCTGAAACAGAAACTTCAGTTAAAGGCACAGAGAACAAGACGACACGAAAAACGGCCAGTATCTGCACTGGAAGATCTGCAACTTCTACGTGAAGGAAAGTGAAAGAAACTGGTATGAACACCGCCTAGATCCGGTTACGGAGATAGGACCTGTTACAATTTTATGGGACTACACAATATACACAGACAGAACAATTAAAGCTAACCGCCCAGACATTATTATATTATTAGAGACCAAAAACAAAAAAGTGCCTTATAATTAATATAGCAGTCCGTGCGGACTGCAATGTATCTTTGAATATCTTCAAAAGCTATCAAAATACAAGGACCTTGAAATCGCAATCTCAAAAATGTGACACATGGGAACATCAACTATCCCTGTTGTAGTTGGAGCCCTCTGATTGGTTAGAAAAGATTCCAGTAGACTAACTGAAGGGATTCCTGGAAGCCCATACCTTAAAGAAATACAAAAATTTGTTTTCACGGGTACAGCCCACACCTTCGAAGGGCTTTATCTATGTAAAATATGTTTTTGTTTTTTGTTGGTTTTTTTTTTTTGGTGGGGGGGTGCTTCTTTGTTTTTTTTTGTCAGTGGAAAATGTCATGATGCCATTTCTAACCTTAGGTCTCTGGGTGGGACCCAGAAAGAAATGTGTACACACCAGAAGTCAAAGGAAATAAAATAATAATAATAATACATACTTTCAGAAATTTAAATGAAACTTACCCAAGCCAAACACAGAGACTGTATTTTCTTTACTCAAAAAAAAAAAGAAAAAAAAAGAAAGGAAAATATGAGATATTAAATGTCGTTACTTCTATCCCCAAAAGCAGTACCTCTTTTTTGGGAGGTGGCTGGGTTTATTGCCAGGTGCCTGGGGTGCTTGAGCAATTTTTTCCACCTCAAACTGACCTTGTGTCACATTCGGTAATGACGTAGGCGCACTGAAAAAATGGCATTAAACGTCGTTGCAGGATACGTGGTGAAATTGAAAGAAAGTAAAAAGCTAGACAATATCTGGACATTGCCGAAGAACTAAATAAATAAATAGTGAAACAGGAAGATAATTTGAGGAACCTGTATGTTTTCCTAGGAAAAAAAAGGGACGTCGAAATTGAGAATTAATTTTTTTTTTTTTTTGCCAATCAGAACCCTCGAAAAAGGATGCTACTTTTTCTGGTATTTACAGACAATATTCTTTAGGAGAAGTGAATAATCAAATCACAGCAAAATATTAGTGTTTTTCCTCTTAGATTATTGATTAAAAATTTAACAAAATATATATTTTAACCAACGATAAGTTAAACGCAATTTTTAAATTTTATGCCTTGTTTGGCGCTTACTGTTTTCTATAGATTTCGTTCAGTCATGCCATGCGTGATACACACTTAGGCGATCAGGTATCTTTCGATACATGACTAACGAGGTAGATTTTTTCTCGCGGTTGCCATTTCTTTTTGCGGTAGACCAGTTGCCATCCAAGTCTATAGAACTCGGTCTGTCCTGCTATTTACCCAGGAGCAGGGAGAAGAGGATTCATACCTTTCCCAAGGGTATTAGTACGTAAGCGAATGTAATGTATTTGACTGGAATTCGACCTCGGCTCTCCGATTCCTCACTCTGAGCCGCTATTCATTACTCTACCAATTAACCAGTCTTCATACATTTCGCCAAATTACCGATTATTCAATTTCGACATTGTTCAGCTCTCTATACAAATCTTATATTGTATTCCCTTTTTGTTGTTAGCATTATTATTTGAAATAACTATGGCCTCGTCAAATCGAGACTTTCATATGGATGTCATCCGTGGCGTCAAACATAGTTTCGCCTATCGTCTGATTCAGACTATTCCCTGGTATTTTGATCAGGAGTACAGGTTTATCCCTTGTTTCCTGTTTAGAATTGAGTTTCCGTTTCCTTCTTAAGTCTATTTCACCTTTATACTCCTAGCGCTTGTCCTTTCTTACGCAAATACATCTCCACACAGTAACCCTCTACCTTGAGTGGCCCTTGGGCCTTGTATTACGTGAACATTAGTAAAAAAAATAAAATGTTCAGAAATATCTAAACTATTAGCTATATATACAACCGCTTCCTGCGACCAATGGAGAAAAAAGGCGTTGAACGAGTAAAGCCTGAAGGTCTTAGCAAAGGTCATCCTTCTTTGAACATTGTGGACTGGCGATACAGAATCACAAAGGGCTGTACCAAATAACAGAAAATACATCCATCACTTGAGGACTACCAACAGCAGCAACAGCTAAAATGGATAGACATAATCAAGATGTTAACATTCCACACAACATCAAATAAAAGGTTAGGAAGGAAACCCCCATCAATACTGGAAAGAGCGATAACAGCTACTTGATTTGAAACTTTAAAACTTAGCATCTGATTTAGTCCCTCCCTTATATCTGCCTAAGAATATACTCAGGTTATTTGTAAGCAACTATGCCGGTGATATGACGATATACGGGTGCACCTCTAAAACTTTTGATGATCAGAGATTGGCCAATTGATCTCTCATCCGATTTTGCACTAACTTCCCAGTGGGGGAAAACTGGCTATTTACATTCAATGCCTCGAAGACCAATTTATATTCCATCATCGTCGATCGAACCCCGAACTGCCGCCAGTCACGATGAATGGATGTCCCACGGGTAGGTGTCGTGTCTTGAGAAACTATTGTGCCTTAAATTCACACCTAGTCTCAAGTAGGACTCATACATACGATCAATCGCTAAAGATGCCACAAAAATGGCTCTCTGTACCGCTCCAGTAAGTATTTGACTTCTCATGCCATCCTCTACGTTTATAACAGCCAAAAACAGGCCGAAAATGGGGTGCTGTTGTCATCTGCACTTTCCTCACTTTCCAGTCTCGATAGAGTTCAAAAAAGAGTCCTTGTGAGTGAGAAATTATTTTCCACCCTCCAGCCTCTCTTTCACAGGTGGGATATGACAAGCCTGTCACTGCTCTATCGCTACTTACATGGAAAGTGCTCAGACGAACTACATTCCTTGGTTCCGATAGGTCTAACCTTCACGGCTAGGATTCGCCATGCCACTTACATTACCCCACCACATCCCCTCCGTATTCCATCGGCGAGAAGTAAGTTCCACCCGAACAACTTCTTCCTGCTCTATGGAACCAATTCCGAAGAGAATGTTTTCCTGATCACAACAATCTTAACCTGTTCAAGTCTAGAGTTAACCGTTATCTTCCCTTCCTATCCGTATAAAATGCATTTAATGTAACCCTCTATCTTGAGTGGCACCCGGGCCTTATACAGGGTGTTCCTTACTATAAAAAAAAAGTGGAATGAAACGGCGCTTCTGATCTTTTCGGAAGTGGGGTCATAAAATTGCGCAATTACCTAAACCCTTTCCGGTTCTTTTATTACTAGCATCATGGGAAAATATATTATTTTTTTTATTCTTTATTATTATTTTATTTCTTGGTTTTATTTCATTTTCTCACACCCACTTCTGTTTATCAACAGTTTTATTCTACTACAAAAATATTACGGTTTTATCTGCAAAATTCATGACACCCGACTTGATCCTATCCGATTAACCTGCTATAATGGCATCTCTAAACACTGGCGAGTCAGATCAAACCAAAAATAGTGTATCGCTGTCATATCTGGGTTGGAGCTGCCCAATTCTCTCTTTCCAGCTTTGGCTAAGTTCAAAAGCTTTTACGCAGCGTTGTAGGTGATTATTTTCCATACTACAATCCCTTTCCCTCAAGACGAAGCGTCGCAAGCCTATCGCTATTTAAATCTATGGGAAATGTTTTGACGAACTACAATCCCTTGTTCTAACA
Source organism: Acanthosepion lycidas (assembly GCA_963932145.1). Taxonomy (NCBI): domain Eukaryota; kingdom Metazoa; phylum Mollusca; class Cephalopoda; order Sepiida; family Sepiidae; genus Acanthosepion; species Acanthosepion lycidas. The sequence goes on along the minus strand of OZ010572.1, from coordinate 79,786,080 downwards.
GTTCAGATCTTTGCAGCTATGACCCGCCATGCCATGTACACAGGGAAGGATCATCCACATTCTTTTGGTATTCCATTAGTAAAAAGGAAGTTCGTTTGGACAGCTTCTTGTCAAGGGCCGCTACTTTGTGGAAGGAACTCTCGATAGAATGTTTCCCTAACCATTACAATCTTAACCTCTTCAAGTCTAGAGTCAACCTTTATCTATCGTACATATCATAATAATCTACTATTCTTACGTCCATAAAACAATCCCATTTAATAACTAGGCGAGAAAATTTCAGGTAAACTACTTTTATTTCTTATTGTCTGATATTGTTTCTTATCGTCTGGTTCAAACTTCGGTGGCTTTTGGGCTTTTTATTGTGTGATTAATAGCGTAAAACAAAACTTCGAAAAGTTCCATGCTAAAAGACTGAAAAAAAATATGAAAAAAATAAAATAAATACATGAACAATATAAATTTTAAAAATATATATAAAAAATTTTTAAGGCTACATTCTGTCTCTTGACCACTAGTTATAACCACTAGATACTTTTTTTAATACTATGTCCTTTCAGGGTGTAGACGATCACGGCTCTCCACATCTCTGAATTATCATAACTTCTCTACAGTTTTGAATTCTAAGTTTAGGCCGCCATCCAAGACTAGAGAACTAAGTCTACTTTGCTATTTAACCCATAATTGGGAGGGAAGAGATGTACTCACGCCTTTCCCAAGGCCATTTGCGTGAAAATGAACGCAACACACTCGACCAGAATTTGAACTGGCTTCGGCGATCCTCTTTTCGTTGATGATAAATATTTAGATTCTCGTTTGAGTCGGTGTGCGCAAAAACTGGCATATGCCCGGTGTATGTTTAACAAAGCAACGGAATGTCAAGATTTCGCCACGGCGAGAACAGGAAAAAATATGAATACTGTTTTCATTATGTTGGTTATTTATCCACTGGCACGTTTTGATGGTAGGTAAGGGACATTGGGACATGTTCCCTGTTACATCTGTCCTCTCACGAAAGATTAACTGTACAGATCTCCTCGGCCAGTCTCCGTTTAACCCTACATTTCTTCTTACTCTAACCATGACTTTGACTGCAAATGCACTTATCTAGAATGCGGCCTGACTAAATAAGTCCATAACCGGAATTTCCTACCTTTCGGACAAGTGTAACTTGATCTCGAAAGTTTTTATTTAATTATTTATCCAACTATTTGTAGATTTTATTTCGTTTTCCCTACTTATGGATAATCGGCGGTTGTGTTAAAACTCTCACATTCTCATAAAACCACCGGTCGCCCCAGACCTGGATAAAATCATTTACAGTCCGTTTGACTACATAGGTATCTTAACTAATCAAGGGAGGCGGGAGTCATTGTTTCACGCGTGTAGAACCAGCTAACTGCCAAAACAGTACTCTTTCCGAATTAATTCTGTCATGAAGTGTCTATTTTTCTGTCTCATTGCAGTGAAAACACAGGAATAATGAAATTGGCAATAGAACAACAATTAAATTCAGCGAAAAGACTAACAAATCTTATCACAGTTTTAGCTCTTTGTTTTTATTCAGCAACCTTTTGCTCGGCCTACCCCAACGGAGGACCCGACATCGCTTGTGAGACAATGTTTCCAAGCGGTCATGGCGACGCACCCCAGCAGACTCCACCGCCTTATCAAATAGTTCCGGCAAAAACTGCTTATAGACCAGGCGAGACAATTTCAGGTAAACTACTTTTATTTTTTATTGTCTGATATTGCTTCTTATTGTCTAGTTCAAACTTTATTCAGCTGAATCCCAGAATTCAGCGAGACATTTCCGATGGACGAGCTGTGACATTTTCACAATATTTTATAATTCTTTATTGTATAAACGATTCCTTCAGATAGACGGACTGGGTCGATTTTTTTAAGCCAGAAAAAAATCTTTAAGTGAATGTGGTCGTGAGTAAGAATTTTCCCAATGGAATTAGTTCTCATCATTTTTACATAACCTGTATTAAAGTTATATGCTATACTAGCAGCATGGCCGGCATTGCCCGTGCTTGATTCAAAAATCGTATGACTCATACAGCAATCGCTATCACTTGACTTAAAATATTTTTGCCCTTCCTTGCCTTTAAAGGAGTGCTCTTTGCTGTGCTGATGTTGCTACATGCCTTACTTCTTAACTATCTCACACTGCGAATTTTTTCTAAGCTCTATACTAAACATTAAATCTGTTACGAAAAAAGAACTAAACAAAATGAACACAAAACGATCAGCTTTAAAAATGGACTCGTAACTGGAAAAACCGAATGAAAAAAGAATGTTAACAACAAATACTTTTTCACGCCCAACCCAATTCTGCGGAATCAGAATCAACGTTGAGTTTAAGCAAGCGAATGAGTCAAGTGGATTAAAGTACCATGCAGATTTAAATTTTTCCCACTTGTGACGAATGCAGCTATCGATTTTTTTTTGCATTCTAGCATGCAAGTTAACATTCATGTCAGTCAGCTGTTGGCTCTCACGCTGGCCAATAGAATCTTCCTGCCTATTCGTGGCAGCCATCTATAGGCTCTCACTCTGGCCAGTACAAAATGGCCGCAAACTACATAAAAATTGCTGTAAAAGCATGAAAAAATCGATTATTTCCACTATCAATGGGAGTTAGGAAATGCAAAGTCGGTCTTGGCTTTCCCGCTAACTTGGAGCATGTGCATGTAAATTTTGGTGCAAATCCGTCGAAAATTGCAGCCGTGCATTCGTTACACACACACACACACACACACACACACATCCTGACTTTTATATATAGATTTTTTGTCAGAATTAAGTAAAATTCCACCTTTTCCTTAAAAAACGTATTCACCAAGAAATTAAATTTCACTTTTATGATAACGACTGTTGAGTTTAAGGAAATCGATGAACAGCTTTTATGTGTCATTTGGAGATTTAAGAATCGTGAGGGAGAGACAGTTGAAATGTCTAGGACACATAGTTAGGAAAGAGGATTTGGAAAATTTGATACTCACAAGGCAGATTGAAGGCAAGAGTTGCCAGAGGAAAACAACGCCTACTCTATCTAACGATGTTGGATAAAATCGATGACGAAACAAATTTCGAAGAGATAACAAAAAGATAAAATATATTAAGAGCTACAAAGAACAGGAAATTGTGGAGAGACATGATCGCCAACGTCCTGAAGGGACACTATAAAAGGAAGAAGAAGATGGTTTAGATTTTCAGTAGTAATTAAGTGTATTTAATCAGTTTTTGTGGGCGTTCATTTCAGAGATAATTATTTTTTTCTTCTCGTTTTACAAAATGAAATTTAGAAAAAGAAAAATGAAAAAATATAAAATTAAACCCATGAATTTTAGAAGCTACTTGAAAGATATATATTTTGGAACCTATCAAAACATTAGAATTTTTAGCCAGTCAAGGTAGGGCGACATATTGTAAGATGCGTCAAAGTATGTAAAATGTAGTATAACTTCTATATAAGTCTAGGGTTAAACATTATCTTTCCTGCATAGCCCCATGAACTTCCATGAATTTCTTACCCTTTCTTACGGTCATACAACACCACACAATAGCCCTCTACCTTGAGTAGCTCTTGTGAACATTAGTATTGAAAAAATGCGTCCAGTTTCTTGCAATATGTCAAATGACGGTCAAATTGGTAACGACAGGCTTCGGCTATAGGAGTGATAAATTCCTGTCAAGAGGTACATTTTTCTGTAGTTGGACCTCGCGATCTAGGCTGGTTGATATTAATTTCACTGTTTAAGAAAATTAAAAAAAAATACAGGGATGTCAACTAAAATTCGTGTACCCACTAAAAGAAACCCTAACGTTAATAATAATGTATGTATACATCAGAGAGACGGAGTTCACAAAGCCATAAAAGTAGCTCAACTAACCCTACACGCAAGCTGCTAGTGGGCCGTTGGCAAGCAGTCCATGGCAATGCTAGCGGTCCTCTGGTGGCATCCAACGGCGGGTCACTGGTGGGACCAGTGGGCCTCTAGCGGTAACATTGCCGAGGCGAACACGCCGGCGGTCCGACAGAGAGCTACCAGCGGTAAACGCTAGTGGCTTGCTACCCAGTGTTTCTCGACCATTTTTACTTCAGAGCGCACTTGTAGAATAACTAAAACTCTGTGGCACACTTTTAATTTTAATAAGGAAAAATTAGTCACGAAATTTGAAAATAGGAAAATAATGAAGACGTCTCCTGAAATGAGCATTTATTTTTTAAAACATTACACGGTATATTTAAACATACTTGTGTGAAACATATGCTGGATGTGCCTTGGTAACTTTTTGAATAGAAGGCCTTATATGTTATCTCTTGAGGAAAGCAAAGAGGAAAGTTTTATCCCCTCCTTATTAAAGGTTAAGGAATTTAATACCAAATTTAAAATATCAAATGAGAAAGACTTGACTTAAACATGGAAGCCATGTGCTTGGTGCCTCTAGCTTTTTTATAAATAAAGATTTTTAAACATAAAAATAATTCATAAATTGCTCTTATGTTAACTTGGGGTACACTTGGCTACATTTCAGGGCGCATCAGTGCGCTCGGGCGGACTGGTTAAGAATACACTTCTCTAGACCTGAAATATCACCCAGAACAAAATTTCATAGTCTTCGAAGACTGATGAACATCTAATCCATATACAGATTTTAAATACACTGCTACTTTACTGTGGGATGCTAAAGAGTTCCTGTTAAAGTCTGATTGATGAAGTGGATATTATTCTTGTTTTGTTTAGAAAATGCATAAAATACTCTGCTAGCTAAGCTACTTTTTATTGCTGTTGATGGGATGAACGAGTCTCCATTTTATAAACAAATAAAAAATATTCATCTTTTCATTTTCTTTCAGTCATTCTAGAAGCGAAAAAAGGATTTTTCACGGGCATTTATGTCCAGGCTCACTCATCTTCATGTCCTTACAATAGCAGCCGATTACCAATTGGTGTTTTTACCTCCCTTGATAGAGAGTTTCAAACCAGACACTGTTACGGTATTGTTCATGTGAGTACGAGTACCCATCTCATTTAACATAATTATTCTATTTTATATCTGAGTTACGTGTGCGTGTGTCTATTTCGGTCTTAAGTTGGTACTAAACGTATCATCCGGTTATGAGTTTTTAATAACAATTTTATCCGTTCTTATATAAGTATATTTCATATAAAGCTTCTGATGTTGCACTTTTCAGTTAAACTGTCGTTTTATTGCCCCTAAGCAGTAAAGAAGAAATAGAAACACCCTCTTCCAAAACCTCTTCTTAAAACCGAATAATTTGTATTTTCATTGACTCTGCTATTTTCACCAAGAAGTCGTTAGGTGGAATTGCCAAACAACTATAAAAATGGGATATATATATATATATATATATATATATATATATATATATATATATATATATATATATATATCAAGAATGCATGTCAATTCACAGAAAGAAGAAAAGGAATACGTGAAAACGAAAGGATATATTTTGCCTTGATTCCAAGAACATTTTTAATCGTTTCACCTAAGCAAGGCGATAAAGACGCAAAGGGTTACTAAGAGTGAAAGAAACTGAAACATCGTTATTGAGGGGATAGGGCAATAAAAAGAACAGAACAGGATTCAAGGAGAAAAGATGACGACATGTTGCATTTGATTTTTTTGAAGATCGTAGTTATCAAGAAAACAAGAAGCCGATACGCCAGGTTAGGATCAATAACATCACTGATATTTCTTTGGATTTATCAATAAATATATAGCAGGAGCACCGGACCATATGTGGCAGTAATATTCAAAGCATGGACGAATGGTAGACTTATAGATATGTTAAAATAGATTATGGGGAGAAAGATTGTCTGGCACGACACAGTGAACCAACTTTCTTAGCTGCTGACCTAGCAATGGATTCAATTTCCACTACATGTCAGCCAGGAGTGTTAGCCAGAGAAGGCGCAACGAGTCACTCTCCTGGAAATTTGCAACAGCCATGTTGATGGAAGGCAGAAATGGGTCTCTGAGATGATTAATAGAGAATAGTTTGGTTTGGGAGGATTAAAATTAACAAGCCATTCTTTGCTCCAATTAACAATAGGCTGAAGGTCGTTTTTTTACATCAGCCGTCAATTTCACCTTATTGAACTAATCAAACTTATATCGAGACAGGAGTAAATGGTTTTGACATCAGCATAGATACCAAGTTTTTTTGTTTTTTTTTAACTATTTTTAAGGAATTCATGACTTCTACATCACTTTTCCTGGTCAGTGGTTATCATTGTTTTGTTTTTTTCTGGGGGGGGGGTCGCTTAAGATTTTGTTTTTTGCTTACATTTATTTTCGTTTGTTTCTGTTTAATAGCAGTTCACATATTTTATTTTATTTTCAGTCAACTCTAACACAAACCAACGCCAGGATAAAAATTAAAGAGAGGATATTTTGGACGGCACCGGTGAAAACTGCTGGCGACGTTGTAATCAAGTAGGTTATCAAAAAATGGCTAATTTATGAAAAGTTAATTAGCTAACTCCGTTCATCTTAGAAATAAGTACAGCATGTTCCAATATTATAAGAGATAAATCCCCTTTCAAGGCACCTATTGTAGAACAGATGTTATGAAATGTAATTTCCATCGTATTTTCACAAGGTGAACGATAATAATGGCACAGGTAATAATGGCACAAGTGAAAAATAGGAAAAAAATGGCACAAGTGAAAAATAGGAAAAAATGGCACAAGTGAAAAATAGGAAAAAAATGGCACAAGTGAAAAATAGGAAAAAAATGGCACAAGTGAAAAACAGATTCCTTAAACAACTTAAAATTAAACACGAATAGACGTTGAATTTAAAGCTATTTAAAGTTAAATTTCTAATAAGGAAACTGTTGTCTGTTTATTTACTTCTAGTTCAGTTGTCCGGGAACCGTCAAGTACACACCATTGATCTCGGTGGCTCTACCACAACCCCAACATGGAAGTCATATTAAGTAATAAAGGAAAAGTGAACATTTCTTTCCAAGGATGCATTTATACAAAACAGATTATAAGATCAACTACTATCAGATGGAGATTTTTCCACTTGTGCCATTTTTACCTGTGCCATTTTTACCTAAATTCATTTTCACAGTTCAGCGGTAATCGTTAATTCCGTATATCATATTCTTTATTTACTTGCCGCCCCACGCAGAGAGATTGCGATACAGGGTCAGCTTAATGCAGGGCCCCTAACTGCGTGCACCTGGGCCAGATTCAAAAAATAAAATATAGCCCAGCCCCCGCAACTGCTGTTTGCGCTGGTATCGGTATTACTACAGACTCCCCCCCACACACACACACACCGCATCTTTAGTGAAGTGGGGGCGGTACTGCTGCGAACAGCTGTTCCCCGGAATTAGGCACCTTTCAATTTTTTGGGTTGCGATTTGCTCAAAGATAAAGTCCCAACTAAGTTGCGCTCTGTCCGAAGACAGAAACACAACTGAGAGGTGATTACTGGAAACACGCAAGTCTGACTCACAAAATTCGCGTATCATATTCTGTCCCTCCCCTTACTGCTTAGGCGCTTATACAGTCTCTATGCCTTAGCTATGCTAATTAGGCAGTTATTTATATATCGCTACAACAGGTGTCTCCAAAGTGATTGATATCGACCCTTGTGAAGTCGATAGCATTATCGTTGTCGATGTAATATCGATCCCAGCGTAACAATGGTCGAAGGGAATTGGCAATTTTTGTCATTGAACATTCTTTTGAGAGAAAAATTGTTTAGCACAACACATTGAATCAGCTTTCTTAGGGCTCCCCACATAAAAAGACTTTGTCGCATCCTAATTTAATGGGGAGGTCAGGTAAATAATATCACTACGACGTGTGTTTGGCGTTGTCCCTTTAAAAACTTTGATCACCTGATACTAGCAACTAATAAAAAGCATAAGTGACAAGTGATAAAGCCTCTTCAAAAGCAAAGCCAAGTGTTGACAGCAGTAAAAGTCAAATTAATTTTATATACGAGTTATGACAATTTAATTCCAGAAATAATCAGTGTGTCGCTAGGATAATGAGCCAGGCAAATCTTTATACTTACGCATAAAGGGGTTCGTAAACCCAGGAAGGAATCTTGTCTAAGTGAAAGAAAACACTGATTCAAAACCTTCGCTATACCCACTCATGGAAAAGGCTTCGGGAGCCTATCACGAGGAAAATCCAAAGTCAGACTCCCTAAAGAAAACTCATGATTGTATTCAACGGCGCCCTACCAACTCCTGCAACAACCCTGGAACAATGTGTATCGGCACTTTTCACTGAACCATTTCAGAGATATAGAGATGGGGTGAGAGATCTATTACAGTCCAGATGTGTCATTTCGTTTTAGAGCAATAGAGAACGCATGTGTTCATTTTGTACCTTTGGCGAAAAATGCGTGAAAGGAATCTAGAGCAGCGGATTAACATCAGGTTTTTGTATGAAGATCAGTAAAAGTGGTATTAAAACGTTAACACTATTATAGAAATGGCTTATAGCAAAAAGAAATCGGGTGTTTTGGTGTGGCACAGGCAATTTAAATAAGGGCAAGAAAATGAATACTTTACACAAGAAGTAGACTGCCAGAAACAAAGATAGTATAAAATACAAGACCGAACGTAATGATTCAAAACATAACAATTGGATTTATTAGTGTTTGGTGTACATGCATAAAAGCTGAAGGTTTGATAAATTTATGTCTCTTAGATTTGGAAATATTTGTACCTGAGCTCATAAAGTGAATTAATTATTAAACTGTAGTTTAGAAGAATAAGTTCCTGTTGCATGTTAGGAAATGTGGATTGGTAAAGTTGGTAAGAGTTCAGAAGAGATTTTAGAGTTCGTACTTGCGTGAAATGGTAATGTTCTTTAACGTCTAACTGCATGGTCAAGACGGGAGTTCTTGAAGGTTACATTTTGGCATCAAGGAGAAAGATGACTGAGAAAACGAACAGAAAGAGCTTACGCGTGTTTTGTTTATATAAGACTGGGTATCAAATGATCGGCTCAACCTTAGCGGGAAATTTCATTCCTCTCGTGCAGAATATCTGTGTGGTCGGAATTGACCAATCAACGAGCTAGTTTTGAGGAGATGCATGTGGCACAAGGCCGAGTTTAACGTGGGTTTCTCGAGCCCGTAGGCTCGGCCAAAAATTGCCCGTAGAAACTGTAAAAACAGAATCGGGTTGGTTAACCTCCCCGAACGAGACGCTGCCCTTCGGCGGAGCCTCGTCCGGGTTCCTCTCCGCTCGGAGGCAGAGAGTTCGACTGTCAAGCCGAGAAGCTCGGCTTGATTCGACCCTCTCTCTTGAGAGGAGTAGTATACATACTGTTAGGAAGAGTTCATTCTGTAGTTATAGGTAAGGACCCATGACACTAATTAATACTATATCGCCTACTTGCATTTTATTATTAAAATTAATATCATGTACATCCCTGTAACTTTCTCTTAGACTCAAGAGATATTTCTCATTCCATAATTCTTTGAAATTAGTAAATAATTTCCTTCTTTCAGTGAGAGCATTTAATAACAGATACCTAGAAGTTGGTCCAATTTAAAAAGATCCACCAGAATCAGTTTTCACGGAAATTTCTCCGTTAACATTAGGATGTAAAAAGGCATTGAGTGTTAATTGTAATAGTTCAGTATCAGGCGTACTTCGATATATTAGAGGTCTAGAGTTTATAGCTACTTGTTCATCAGATTTGAAGACCCATCTGTGAGGGATCCAGTTATATTGTGTAAAGACTTGTGGGGGGGGTATTCAATTCTTTCTATAATCCTTCCGGTCTCTTGTTGGTGAAAAATATCTTTGTAAGCAGTAGCCAAATTTTTCCTTTCTAAAGAATGCATGGTTTTATCAAGCACTTTCAAGGTAACTTGATAATTAGATGGCACTGATTTGATCGTATGTCCGTGACAGAATAACTTCACCAAATATGAATTGTTTTTGAATTCTATAGTTTCTTCGGTTTTTATCTGTTTTGTTTTTTGCTGTAATCACTGATATATTTATCTTCATCGAAGGGATGAATGCGCAGGAATCCATAGCAAACATTTTCTCTGATCGACGTTAGATAATTCGAAGATATCTAGGAATATTTCAGGGTAGGTGGATTTTGGTTCCAATACGAATTTTACTTTCTGTTCGAGACACGAAGAATGTTCAGAAATTATACTATGGTAGTTGTCTAGAACGTTACAAGCCTCAAGTCCCGCTGGGCTAACTTGATGACGATATAGAAATTTAGACTGCCTCCGAAAGGGGTAATTCCATTTTCCATTCCAAGCCATTCATACATTTGGTATCTTTCATACGTTGGATAATGTCCACTCCCAGAATTCCTTTAATGTTTATTTGATTACTATAGATTTTTATGTGAAAAGAATAATTTGTAATTTAATTTAGTCAAATAAGTTATCACGTGTCGGAAGTCATCGAACTTGAATTGAATATTAAATTTGTCGTCCAACAAAACGGCAATAGGAAGTGATTCCCCTTTTCCCACATCTATTTCCAATATGACTTGATATAATTTCTTTTTGGAAACTCTTGTATAAGTTCTTACTTGGAAATCTACAGGACATTTTAACCTTTTTAATATTCCTTTAGAGAAATACGACCGCTGGCTACCTGTGTCCAGTAAGCAGTTTATAGAAAAATTCTTAGCGTTCCAATATAATATGGCTTCCACAACAGGTAGCATTAACTTTCTTTTCTTTATTCGTATTGGAGCCTTCATGAGTAAAAAGAGATATCTCCTTCTTACGATTATCACATAGTGGCGTTATATGTCCCTTAGATGAACATTGTTTATAGGAAAGGAATAATTTATTCTGGAGTCCAGGGCAATCTTCAAACTTATGCCTGCTTTTGAAGCATCTAATGCATCAATTCAAATATCTGCATCTAGCAGTTCTAATCTCATAGGTAGGATATTTTGTATACTTCCCCATGGGGTAACCACGTGATGCACATAATTTACATGGCGTCCCATTAGAACTAATAGCGAAATTCTGTAACGCCGCACCATTATTTTCCTTTTCATTGGATTTATTACTTCTAGTATCCTTTTCATATACACGGAAGGGCCTCTTATTCTTCGTCAGTGTGCGAATGGCTTCATTATAATTCTCAAATACATCCCCTACGGAAGGGTAACTGCTACCTACCCGTGAATGATTTTCCGCCTTAAATTATGGGGTAGTTTTTGAGGTGGCTTACGAGTTTTAATCCAGGGGAATTTTCCTTAAAAAAATCCATACCATAAGAGATTTCTTAACTCGGACAAATCAGCCCTCACTTCGGCAAGATATTGTTTAACAGTCACAGAATCGGAGTCGTGTTTAAGAGAACTGGTTATTATTTGTTTGAAAATCTCATGAATTTATAAAGTAAGATGCGATATTAGATGAAAAGCATATCCAGCTAGATAACTCTTTAAGAGGGCTAGCTTTGTTTTGTTAGAATTGATAGAATTAGTACAGTTGTTAAACTATGCTATAGAATTCTTAAATTCAAACATAAAAGTAGCACACTGTAATCTGGGAGTTGAGATCATTGAATGGTTATTGGATAAGGAACTAGCTTCATTGTCGTAGAAAATACGACGTTGCCTCGAAAACCAAATTAGTTCCTTTCTTCAGACATAAAACCACTTTTCTCTAAATCTAGGTTGACTTTAATAAAAAAAATTCTTGATTTTACCATCCAAAGCTCGAATTTCTCATTGAAGATTTTTGATGATGGCTTCTTCGTCTTTCTTTTTTTTCTTTTTATTTTAAATTCTTATCTTGCTCCAGCGATTCCAAACTTAAATTAATATCATTCTTTTAAATTGTTCTTAAAGTTCCTTAGCTCTTTTTAACTCATTGTAATTAGCTTTCTTGAAATAGATAATGTATTCAAATTATATATATATATATATATATATATATATATATATATATATATATATATATATTTTGGATTCTACTTGTCCGAATTTATTTCATTGAACGGTGAAGAAATAAACAGGACTACGTATAATTACCTTGCGGTGGTTCTGACAGCGCCAAAAACTGGAAAAACACAATTGTTTTTGCATGAAATCAATTTGAAAACACGATTAAGAGGCATCGCGAGAATGAAAGGGGGACAACTCATATCGAGTTATACTTATTATAAAACCCACGTTGTGTGTGTGTGTGTGTGTGTGTGTGTGTGTGTGTGTGTGTGTGTGTGTGTGTGTTCGTTTATATATAGGATCGGATTTCCTACATTTTTCAACCGATTTCAACAAAACTCCACTTTTTTTTTGGCAGGTAGTGTTTCTTATTGTCTTGCACACTTTTTTCTTTATTTTTACATTCAGAATGCTTTAAAAATTCCATTTACAAAACAATTGTTTATAATAAAATTCTATTCAATCGGTAGACTCATAACGATTGAAAACAGTGTTTTTGTTTGAGTTTGACCAATTCGTAAAAAAAAAAAAAAACTAATTAAGACATGTGTGTCTGTCAACCTTAAACAATAATCTTTGTCAATTTTCTTTTTCACTCTTTATGATGGTCGATAATTGATCTATCTCTTTTACTGTTACATCCCCGGGCAACGCCGGGCTCTACTGCTAGTATATATATATATATATATATATATATATATATATATATATATATATATATATATATATTGGGCGCCACTTGTCCATAATAACTTCACTGACTGTGAATTATTTATATATATACATATTTGTACCCCACGTGTCCGGATTAACTTCACCGAGCGGTGAAGGCAAAATTATTTTTATATATTTTTTCTCGTATATAAAAAGGACAGCAGACAAGGAGATATTTTCTTTCATAAAAAGGACAGCAGACTAGGAGATATTTTCTCTCATTTATAAAAAGGACAGCAGACTAAGAGATATTGTCTCTCTCGATGCCCTAATGCTCATATGTCTCGATTTTATAAAAAATTCTCTGTCATCATGCCAACAAAATTGCTTTATAGTTTCGGCAAATTGCTTATATATATATATATATATATATATATATATATATATATATATATATATATATTCTATCCTTTTGTAATATATATATATATATATATATATATATGATTCTATCCTCTTGGAAATTTTTACATATATATATATACCAAATGCTTATTTGTTTAGCGAAATTGCATATATGTTTTGCAAAATTGCTTACTTGCAAATACGTTTTTATCAAAATATGGGAAATTTAACGACTCCCTAAATTTAGTCATGGATAACGAACAAAGTCACAATTGAACAGTTTAAAAACATACTTTATATAAGAAATACATTATACAATGAGAATTTCTAAAAACGTATTCTTTTAACAGTTAAAAGTCATGCCATCGGGGACGATATCCAAATACATGTTTATAATGTATTTCTTCATTGAAACATTTTTTTGGTATTATTTGTTCTTACATCATTCAAGTTTGCTCGTGGCTAGCATCGCCTGCTTTTGGAGTAGGCTAAAACACGTCTGTTCTGTTTGTGCTCGTCTCGGCCTCGGCTTTGGCGCCTAAATTCCATTTAGCGCCTAATCTTGAGTCATACCCAATCTTCCTATCACCAGGTGTTATCTACCAAAGGGAGATAACATTTTTTTTTTTATACTGGAGTAATATAGTTAGGCAAGTATTTGTATCCGAACACGTCCGGGCATGTTCCAGGTTTCATTTTTTTTAAACGCAGATCAGATGAGTAATTTGTTACCACCCAGTAAAGGAAGTTGCATATTATATTGATAGCGTAAAATGAGTGTAAGGAATCTAGAGCAGAATATTATCATCAAGTTTTGTATGAAGATTCGAGTGAAGTGCTAATGAAATGTTAGCCATATCAAAAAGGAAGAGGTTATTTTGCCGGTCCCGGTAAAATAGACAAATGTTTTTATGCTTATTTACTGCTCTTGATAAAATATAACTCCAGGCTATTTTGCTGGTAAATATTTTTATTATTATGAAGACAGGTAATGATAAAATAACACACAGATTTAACAAAGAAGTTTATTTATTTTCACCATCAATTGTTAAGACAATTTAAAATCTCTTCTACCATCAATTGTTAAAACACAAATTAAAATCATTTACTGAACATCAATTATTAAAAGTAATATAAAAGTCTCTGAATATTTTAAGTATTTCAGGTATAACAGTCTCTGCAAATCCGAAACTTGACCTTGGGCATAGATCTCTTACCAATACATTTCAGGTTTACCTATTGAAGACAACAGTTACAGGCCACAGAATCCGTGCCTACATAGCTCACACAACTACTGCGCTGGCGATCTCAAGGTTCCTTAAACATGTTGCGCAGCTTTCCAACTATCTGGATCAAAATATCTGCGGATCTTCTGTATTGACTCATTTTCATCCAGACATGCGGTTAGTACTGCAGAAGGGTTTAGTTCCACAGTGTCCTCAGAGAGAAGTTCTCTACCCTTAGCACGAATAGCAACATTATCACTGGCAAAGTAGCCAAATATCTGTAGATCCCTGATGATTTCTTAATGAATGGAGTTGGCTTATCAAGTCTTGATTTTTTTTTTCTTGGTAAATCCTATAACAGTACTGTTTGACCCTTTTTTGGAGGCAAAGTGACATTGTCCAAGTTAGGATCAACAGGTTCTAGAACCGGCAAAACAGCTTTAATGTCTATTTTATCGGGACTGGCAAAATAGCTTATTCGTATTAAAAATGGCTTATGGGGAACATGCTATGACTAAATGGGGCGTTTTTAGTGGCACAAGCAATTCAAGGAAGAGCAAGATGTGCCCACTGACGCAAATGGATATTCAAAAACTCTCCTGAATTAGTACCTACAGAATTTCATTCGATCATTAGAACATTTTATAAACGACAAAACACTCAGGAAACAAAAAAAGACATTGAAAATATTAAGTCTTTCAAACATTATTGGGAGTAAAAAATCAAGATTTCTTTAAACGAATAATCGCAAATCTGCCTTACAATTGTGCTACGGTCGACAAAAATGAAGGTGATTGTATTAGGTTGGTTCAAAAATAATGACGGTTTTTGACGTATTTTTTAACGTCAAAAACCGTCATTATTTTTGCACCAACCTAATATAATCTCAAACGATCTTCTTTTTGTCAATTCCTTTTCTTCCGTTTCTTTTTTTTCTCTTTTTTCACGTTTTTCTTCTTTCTTTTTTTTTTTTTTTTTTTAGGGCAACTTTTGTGAAAGATGTAAATACTTTCTGGACTGACGTCTACTCATCTGTCCTCTTTGACCTCCGAGTTCCATCTTCTCACAAAGAATGTATCCATGATGACGTTTCAAAGCATAATTTTACTACCCTTATCAGTTCACCAGTGACCCATGAAATGCGGACAGCTCAACCGATTATCACCGAAACACACCACGTAGGCCTCTCGCTTGCACCTCATTACATTAACACTGCCGCTAAAAACAACGAATGCTCAAAACCGCACATCGTTATGATGTCGATTTTCCTGGGCATGTGGACTTCAAAAACGTTTGTTTATTCTTTACTGTAAAAGATATACCGCATTTATTCGCGTGTCCCAAAATAGGGATTGTACTATCTGTATTCTATTTGTATCAACGAATTATTTCTTTAGTAAAAAATGTTCATCCAATAAAGTAACAACGAAGGCAAGTGCAAATTATGAGGATATGTAGGATAGATAATTGTTGACTTTAGACTTGAAGAGTTTAAGTGATCCAGGAAGCATCCTCTCGGGAGTGTGTGCCATAAAGTTGCGGTTCTCAAATTGCCGCATAGAATGGCCTTTCTTAAAGGTCCCTTCGCACAAATGGACCACTTGTGTATACGGTACCTTTTTCTTTTCTTCTCTTTTTTTTTTTTTTGAAAGACTGGGAACGTTAATTTAATTCCTATGTGTGACTATCCCGCGCTTACGACCGGAAGTTACTTTTCCCTAACAATGACCCTCAGCTGGGCGCTCCAACCTTCCACTAATCCTACTGATGATATAACAAGTTAGAGAAACATCTAATACGCTTGGTCCTTGAATATGTTGACATAAAAATGATCAGCTCTCTGAGCAATATCATTTGCCAACGGCGACATGTAGGTATAAAGAAAAACATGGTGGAAATTAAAAGGAGAAAATATGTTTATAGAATAGTGGTGCATTCTTTAATATTTTTTGTATGTATGAAACTTTTTTTCTTTGGTTATCATCGGTGTGAATTTCTCTCGCCCGAATGAATAGAAGCGTCTAAATGCGAAAATGGGATTTGCTGCAAGTCACGCAGCAGCAAAACTTGCTCACGTGACCTAAAAAAAAACAAGCAGCAAACGTCACAATTATTTCCACCATTGAACTGTTAATGAATAAAAGCTTTGGTGAATTATAATTTATGAATTTTAAACGAAAGGAAGAAAATTATAATGATTATCATTGCAGCTAATATGAAAATGATATTTTCGTTATAATTGTTTATGTTCTGTTGCGACATTTGGTTTGCAGTGGTTTTGTTTAATGGGACTTTTATGTGCCGTGTCCCTTCAGAACTTGAGCTTTCAAGGCCCGCCATAATCTCCTGTCGCTTATAGTTCTTGTCCCTGTGCCAAGCCTCTCATTCCCGTTTACATCATGCCTCAAGCTCGACAGGTAGGTGGCCTGCTACATTCTGTTCCTTTTGCCTTCAGTGTCCTGTGAGTGTCAAGTTTTCCAAGCCTTACTTCATTTGTCCAAGAAATTTCTGCTCTTTCTGATTTCTTAATCCATTAAGATTTCTTCGTTGTTTACGCGCTCCGTTCGTGGAGTTCTCAATATCCTTCTGTAGAACCACATTTCTGTTGCTTCCCGTTTTCTTTTCATCTGTGACAGGATTGTTCAACATTCAATCATGTAAGAGGTTTGATATTAAATAACAGTTCTTAGTACTTTGCTTAGCTTAGAGGTGGCATCTTTCATTAATAAGATGCACGTTCGGATATCACATTTTTTTCATCCTCTGTTAAAACACTTCACCGATATTTAAATTTATGTGCTTGATTCATTTTGGTATTCTCTAATTCGTAGTTCACACCTTCGGGTTGTCCCTCTTGCTAACAACTATACATTGTCTTCTTACAAGCAAAGAAAATAGGATGTCATATTGGGGACATTGCAGTGTGTCTTGGGCAAGATCGAGTTCAACACTCTCCAGGCTGATTTAAATTCAGTTTTCCTACCCCTAGATTGGTTGCCAAGGCTTTAGGGTCCAGTACTGCTAATTACCAATAGCTGTGGGGAGACAAGATAGATTCATACTTTTCCCTATTGAGTGTAAGGAACTCAACTCTGAGTTCTCATTCCAAGCCAATATCCATTACACCACCGTGCATCCACAACAATTATATACTAATACTTATACTGTCAGTGTGTGTGTGTGTATATATATATATATATATATATATATATATATATATATATATATATATATATATATATATAATAAATGTGAATGCCAGTGTGTCACACTTTTTCAACTTTACTCCTCAAGACTGTAGCCAAACATATTATACCATTTTGGAATCAGGCCAACTCCAAGAGCAAAATAAAAACATTCCAGACTCTGGATCTGAACCCACAATCCTGAAATTTGGGATTCCTAAGTTTTCGATCATTTTCTTTTTTCTTTTTTTTGTACAATTTTTAATACTGGGAAATAAATTTGGGAATAATCAAAATTAATCCATGAAATAAAGTATAAATATGTGAAAAGTATGGACATGCATACATACATTAAATTGTCTTAAAATTTAAGTGGCAGAAGAAAAATTATCGTTGAACTTTTAAAAGGTAAACTTAAATACTAATGCAATACTTAAATGCTGTGATCAATTTTGAGTTCTGTATTTTATTGTTGCCTATTGTATCTACTACCTACCTATTGTGCTGAAGGCCTAATCAAGAGCTCTCTGCAATAGGGCAGCTTTTAAGCTAGTGAGTATATATAATTAATACAAATAAATATCATTTTTCACTTAACTGATTGATGTTATATTCAACTTCACCTCAACAAAATTCTCAGATATTTAAACATTTGTACTTGTTTGATATGGACATCTCAAATTTGTAGCTCACATCTAGGGCTTTTCCTCTTGCCATCAAACATGCATTTTGTATTTTTACAATTGGTGGTTAGTACTTTCTTCTCACTTTCCTTTACTACCTTGTCTTGGAGGTCCTGTAGCTTTCCTTTTGTGTTTGCCATCAACACAGTGTTAGCTGAGTATATTAGATTGTGCCCACTAATAATAAAGTAGTTGTCTCCAGCTCCTTTAGGATAGGTTTACTGTAGAAGTTGAATAAATCCGGTGAAAAGACACATCCATGACTTATGCCCCTGTTTTTGTGTGTATATTGAATTCATTTTCTACCCAAATGTAGGTTGTTTGTTTCCATTTTAATTTCTGGATTGTTCTGACATCCTTCCCAAATAGACCTATAACTGTTTCTAGGCTATTACAATAATGGTAACATTAGCCGTTTCCTGATAAGGAAACATTTCACATTCATTGATGGAGCAGCTAGTGCTATTTTTCAGTTGAACTTTATAAAATCTTTCTGTTGAAACGATTTTTCTGAATAATAGGTTTCTTAAGTGCATTATTATCCTTTCTCAAAAAAAAAAAAAAAAAAAAAAAAAAATTTGTCACTTTCTAATAAACATTAGATCCACACACTACTCACTCACCCAATTCTCAGTAGGTCTCACGACCTGTCAGTCTAGAAGCATCTCCACATATTGAGGTCTTTAATATAAGTAGATAGATCATATCTATTGCAATCTTGCTAGGTCAGTGCATAGCTTACAGCACCTGATATTTCCCAGCAGTTGCCCATCTGAGTATTAACCAGCCTCAATGATGCTTAACTTCAGGGAGAAGATGGAATACAGTGTTTCTGCATAAAATTTAAATATCTGGTTAGTGTTTTAACAAAGGACAGAAAATGTGCCGCTGAAATCCGATGGTACACTGCGATAGCCAAAAATGCCTTCCAAAAGCTAAACAGAGTATTAAGAAACAGAAAGACAACATTAGTAA
Organism: Acanthosepion lycidas; assembly: GCA_963932145.1. Classification (NCBI taxonomy): domain Eukaryota; kingdom Metazoa; phylum Mollusca; class Cephalopoda; order Sepiida; family Sepiidae; genus Acanthosepion; species Acanthosepion lycidas. Next base: position 79,766,989 of record OZ010572.1, on the reverse strand, counting down.
CAAAGAAAGAGTACTGAACTGTTACATGATATGTCCTATATAGAAAATATGTGAGCAATGAAAAAAGTTTTTGAGAAAACAAATGAAAAGGAAACTTATACTTAACATCAGGAAGAGACAGCTGAAATTTCTAGGGCACATGAGAAAAGATGGCTTGGAAAATCTGATACTCAAAGGACAAATTGAATGGAAGAGGGACAGAGGAAAAAATGCATAACAGACTTAGTGAGCTTGAGTAAATAGATGGCAAAACAAGGTTTAGGAAAAATAACAAAAAACACAAAATTTATTAAGAGCTACAAAGAACAGGAAATTGTAGAGAGCTATGATCGCCTACATCCTGATTGGACACGGCACATAAAAAAAGATGACTGTAAGCCATCTAATCCTTGTATTCTCCAAGAGTAATCAACATTTCCAGTAATTTATTTTTTTTTAAGAAGACATACAACTGAAAGTTTCTTGAATGTTTTATTTACAGAATTGATGAAAAGTTCATACAATCTTTTTAATATTTGCACCATCACTGCCCTTTCTTGAATATTTTGGTGTATAACAAAAAGATCACCCCTAATTATTTAAAAATGATAAAGGAAATATAATGGCTAAAACAATGAAAAAAACATTTTGTTATATACAATACCTACAAGAACTAATGGATATGTCCTAATCCTCATAAATATGTTGGACACTATTGTAAATAGGGGTAATATGCTGTCTTATTAGTCCACCACTAACAGTGGTTTATCTACTTCATGCCACTGGTGAGTATTATATTTTATTGATATTATAAAGATTACCATTCCATATCCAGCCTCTGTTTTGGCGATTCCTCATTTAGTAACCTTTTCTAGGTTGTAACACATTTAAATCTTCAGATTTGTGCAAACAACTATTAATATGCATAATTCCAAATATTATTCATGTACTTGGGGGAAAAAATTGGTTTCCCAATCAATATTCACATTTATTATGGTCATTATCTTATGAAACATATAATATGAATAAAAACGAAAGTATAACGTTTCGTTACCAATGCATTTCATCCCAAGGGAATTTATCAAGGTTAATGTAAGGATTTTATTTTGAAATTGTTGCAAAATCAAGGGACAAAATGCATTGGCAAAGAAAATTTTACTTTTATCTTTATTCATATTGTCTTTTTACAGAGATATTTTATTTATATCTGAATTTTTACAAATTACAATGTATTTTGTTAAACAGGAATTCATTTTGGTAGATTCTTTAATCCATGCCTATAAACCCCATACCTGGTGTCAGTTTAAACTGACCCCATGTTTTTGCCATATATTATAATTATTTAGATAAAATTTCATATTTTCTTGCTTTCAGAAGAAAAGTTGAAAATTTTCCAACATATTTCAGTGTAGGTCTTAATTTACAAAATTAAGGTTTACAATTATAGTTTAGATTTATGTGGGGGAAAAAACATGACATCAGTTTAAAATGATGCTATGGAGATACAAGTTAAATGTTAAATATTCTTCACCGAAATTCCTAAAAAGATAAGTAAAATTAATTTCTTAATTAAGAAATTAATTTTATTTACGTTTATCAAAAGGAATTAAACAAAGACATGATAAAGATGATTAATATTCTCATTTCAAATTTATACAGTATTTGAAAAAAAAAAAAAAAAAAAAAAAAAAAATGGTTGTTTTCTTTAAAAAGTTTTAAGCACAAAAACATTTCAATATCTTTTTTTAATGTTAAAATCATTTTTATTTAAAAAAATAAATTAATTAAATCAACAATCTCCAAAAATAAGATTTAAAAAGAAATGTGCAAAAATTGTGTAACTTATACTGTTTTTAAATTCAACCAAAAAAACATCAGTTCAATCCTCCTATCAATGACATAACATAAAAGTAGAAAATGTGATCATGACATTTTATAATGTCATATACAAGACAAAGTAATGAGGCATCTACATTATGAGAATTTGTCAGGTTATGAAATATTTTAATGATTTTGCAAAGAAATCATCCAGCAAGTTGTTTAAAACATTTTGATTTTCTATTTTCTTCTTCATAAATTATACTTAGAAAAAAAAAAATACAACATTTAAAAAGTGGAAAAAGAAATAAGAATAAAAGGAATAACATTTTTACAATTTATTAATTAAAAAAATACTGTACATAATGCTTATTCTCCACCCCAGACCCATCAGGAGAAAAGTTTCTGTCAAAAAGATAAACAGCTTATGTGGACATTTATTACAATGGTATCATTATATTATTTCAATTAAAAACTATTCTCTATATATTTACAAAAAAAAAAAAAAAAAAAAAAAAAAAATTGTTTCACTTATAACAATAGCCAATGCCCCCTTCAATTTTTGCTTTATGAAAAACAGAGTTAAAAGGTAAAAAGAAATAAAATAAATAAAATCCTTTCACCTCTTTCTCTGTTTCTTTTCATATCACTGAGATGACCATGAAGAAAAAAAAAAAAATCTCATGGTATAATGTGTGAATAAAACTTGGATATTTATTCAATAATGACATAAGTGGGAGAAGTGGTCACTCCACAATGATTGTCCTTACTGGAAATCAATACATAGCCATCATTACCCCAATAAGTGGACCAGGAATTTTTGATCAGCCAGTAAGGTTTTCCATGGAGTTCACCATAACCAACAGCAAGTACGGCATGGTCCAAGGAATCTGGATCACTTTCTATAAAAATAAAAAATTAAAATGATAAATCTTAATTACATAAAAATCAAATGACCAGCCAATAAAAAAAAAAAATAAAAATAAAAATTGTGGGGGGGGGGGGAATAGGGCATGCCAAAACTTATCAAAACACCCAAAGTAGAGCATACACCTTCAATATACAGCTTCCAAGATATTATTCCAGCATATAATATGCAAGGCTGTATTTGGATATGTTGTGTCATATCAGCTGGAAAATATTGTAAAAGATACACCTAAGCAAATACAGCATAAAAAGCTATGTAGTTAACTTAATTTTAAAATAGAAAAGAAGTCAGAAAGACTTGTCTTTGTGACTAATAGCAGTATTCTAGTGATTATGGGTAGGACTTATTATAATAACTATTTTATTGTTGGCTCAAATCACTGGGCATCAAGCAACAATAAGTCTCTTCATATCTCCAGTACTCTTTTTACAATCTGAAATGGCCTAATTTCTCCTCTCATGTCTATTTCAATCAAACTCCTTTCAAAGGTCCTTAATAATACAGTAAGTACAGGACACAGAAATCCAAAAGTACATTGGAATAATGGAAGAGGCTTTCCAGATAATATGCAAATTATATGAGATCCAAAAATTATGTTAAAAGCAAAGGAAAGAGTGCTGATTTGATATGAAATAGCCAATCTATATAGATGTAAATGGTGAACAATCTCCTCACAGATGAAGGAGTGACTTGAAATGACAGAGAGACGTGGTTCTACTAACAAATGCTGAGAATACCATATCAGCTGAACATGTGAGTAATGAGAATTTACTAAAGAAAATAGGAACAAGGAAACTGAGACTTACAGTCATAAACAGTTGAAATTTCTGTGACACATAGGGAAAAAAGAGGGCTTGAAGAATTTAACGCTCACAAGATATACTGACGCAAGAGAAACAAAGGAAAACAGTTAGCAACTGACGTAACAAGCCTGCGTGAATGGACAACAGAACAAGGGCAAAGGAGGGGTGATGAAGAGTTAAAAGTTAGTTAGAGCAACAGGGAGTTGTGGAGGGCCATGACCATTTACATTTTGACTGCCAAACTCTTGCCCTTCCCCTTTTATAGGCAAAAGCAAAAAAGCATGCTGGGATTTTTTTCCTAGCCAATAGTCCAGTTTGCAGTTTCATATGACTCAATCTGTCTTGTCTTGAAGTAAGAATGCTACGTTTGCTTGTCCAAACTTACAGATTCGCTAAACAAGCAATCAACCCCACATTGTGTTTCAGTGGGTTTTTTTTAAGATGACTTTACAGTGTTGCCCAAAGTTGGCAAGGCCGAGATATGCTCACAAGGGGATGAAATCAGGGAAAGATTCACTTGGACATGCCAAAGATAACAACAGCCAGTTCTTGTGGCGAGAATCTATTTTTATTTTTTTTAACAGCAGTTCCTGTGTATATAACATTGTGGCTCAATGTGGCAACTGGCAGACACTTTGTACCAGGCTGACAACACTTTCTGTGCAGACAAAGAACACCACCTCCTTCTCACATGTTTTCTGTCCTATATCTGTGGTCACATTACCTAAACAATGGAACATCTGATCTTCATACCATCTGCATACATGCAGATTAAAATAGACAACAATATTATATACTCAACTCTACTTGAATTAAGTAGGTGACCTAATGACATTAATGTCACTTATCTGATTTGACCTCAGTTGAGTAGGTGACCTCATTACTGAAAACACAAAGTCTCATCCCAGCCAGCCACACAGAGTTACACTAAATAACAAACTACATAACTTGAGAGGAGTTCCAACAACTAAAATAGGTAGCACATGTAATTAGAAAGGAAAATAATGATATAACTGACACACTACCTTAACATGTTTGAAAGGAAATTCTCATCAGTAATATTATGTGTGATAATATTGGACATGAGAAGTCTAATTTTATCAAAAACTATCTTAAGAGAAAGATTTTTTTAACTAGAAGGGAAATGCTTGTTCAGTAATATTGACTAGAAGTCGTAAAGAACAAGAATAAATAATAGACAGATTCCATTTCTTAAATATATTGGTCAGATTCTTGACCCGCATATGAATGTCATGGACGACATCCAACTCTTTCAGAAATGTCTAAACTATCATCCACAGTACCGACCAAAAGTTTAGGACAACACTGATTTTTATTTTTCCTCTAAACTTAAAAAATGAATCAAGTTTCATGTCTTTAAAAGAAATAAATTTATTTTTTTCAACGTTTGCATGCAATTATGCAATCGCTGAAATCAAAAGGATCTTTTTCTGTCAACATTTACACCAGTTTTTGCATGTCATTGCAGGCAATAATGCACCCCATTTTTTGATATCTAGTAATCTGACATTCGGAATGCCCTTATATAGAAGAGATTTCCAATTGTTTGTTTTTTTTTTTCAATACTAATCTGTTTAGTTCTTTTTTCAATACTAATCTGTTTAGTTTGGCATTTCAACAGTTTTTGAAAATTAATTCAATCACATGATAATCTAGATGGAATTGAACCTCTGCCAAGCAATGGAGTTGAAATATTTGTAAATTTCTGCTCTACAGTTCAGAAAAGGTATCAGGTTGTAACAAAATTCCCAAAGCTTATGCAAATAAATTTATAACGCTTGTAGAAAAATTTGTTTGAATTTTATGTAAGGGTTTGCATATACAGGGTGCAATGGGTAAATCATTACCATTTAATATTTTTAATTTTTGCACATGTATGTTGTTTGTTTTTGATTTTGTTAACTGAATAGTATAGTAGGGTCAGTTGGACACTGTCTGTGAGAAAAAGAGCACCATGACACAATTCACTCCGCCAGAAATTTGGAAAAATGCTGTACTCCTTGGCATTCACATCAGAAGTTTCAGTACAAACATTTCAGAGTCTTTGGGTGTCAATCTGAAGACAGTGCAGAGGATTTGGAAAGAGTTGGATGGTCAACAGCATGGTGTTTGGAGTGATCACTAGTTATGACAACGTTATGCTTCCATTCATCTTACCACAGGGCCTCAGACTCAACATGAAGGCCTACATCAAGTGACTTGGCAGGGTAGTGCTGCCCTGGGTCAAGAGGGTGGCTGCTGGATAACACTATGTCTGTAAACAGGACTCTTCACCATGCCACACAAGCAGGAGAACCTAGTCATAGCTGTCAGACAATTTCTGCAACTACATCACCCCTTACATCTGGCTACCTAACTACCCAGACTGCAACCCCCTTAATTATTATGTGGGGGGCACAGTTGATAGAGAGAGAGAGAGAGAGAGATTAACAAAACTCCTTGTAATACCAGAGATGAACTGAAGACAATGATTATGGCAGCATTCACCAACTTAAACAAGGAAACTATCCAGAAGAGTTGCAAAAGATTTCAAAGTCATCTGGAGGCTGTTGTTGAAGTGAATGGTGATTTTATTGAATGAATTAACTCTTCAGTATTTCAAGATATTTTTGTATAAATTTGGTAAATATATCTGTTCAAATGAGATGCCAGTGTTATTTTCATTTTTGCATAATTTAGACGACAATTTATTCATCGCATCTGTATACACAATAGGTGAATTTATTTATCCCAATATGCAAAATTAGCCTTTTTTTTTTTTTTTTATGAACTTCGAGGAACAATTCATGGTAGTCCCAAACTTTTGATCAGTAGTGTATATACAACCATTTTCCTAGGTCAGTGATTAAAGATGGCCTTGAAGAAGGCTATACTTTATCAGATGATATAGATCAGTGCTAAAGAATCACAAATAAAGAACTATACCAAATAATCAAAACCATATTACTTGAACACTTCCAACAGCATCAACAACAAAAACAGATAGCACATGTAACAAGATGAGAAAATAATGATAAAATCAAAATGTTAACTTGCCATACTACTAAAATTGGAAGATTAGGAAGCAAACTCCCATCAATACTAGAAAAAGGGATAACTGTTAGGGGACTTGAGAAGTCTAATTTTCTGAAAAAACTATTTTAAGAAAAAGATTATATAAATTCCAACTGACAGTAAGGCTAACTCTGTAATCAACAAGTGCCAAATGTTTCCTTACAAGGAAACAGCTAATGTTACCATCATCCTTACATTATTTATTGTTACATTTCCTATCTGCAGAAATAGCAAATCATAAAAACCTGGAGAAATATAAAATATTTTCTGCAAACATGGACCTTCATGCCCCCACCAAAAAAAAGTGGGGGGCATCAAAAGGGCAGTTTTTCCACTGACACCATTATTATTTTAACTACCTTCCATCCTCAGCAATGTTTGTTTTAAAAAGTGATGATTACAATTGTAATAAAACCTAAACATATGATGAAAATGAACTTACATTTTTTTGTTCTTGAGAAACTACAAAATTATTAATTGCTATTTATTAGATTGTTTATTTACAAAAATAATTTTATATTTACAATATTCTAAAAATTAATGCAATTAGAACTAATGAAATGCAATATTTATCATTTACCAATTTATAAAGGAATAAATGAAAATTATTTATTCATAAATTTATAAACATTTACTAAATTATTGAAATATGTGAATGAACTATAAGGAAATCATTATTATTTACCATTTTATAAAGTCTGAATCAATAGGCAATTAGCTAATGTTTTGCCAACCATTCCAATAAATAATATAATAGTTTTTATTACTTTTGTAATACTCTAGAACAAAGAAAATGTATAAATTCACTCTTCCACATATTTAGGCTTTACTACAATTCTAATAATCACTTTAAAAGAATGAACATTTCTGAGGAGTGAAGGTAGTTAAAATAATACCAGTGTCAATGGAAAAACCGTCCTTTTGACACTCCATTTTTTTTTTGCAGGCACAAAGGTCTAAATTTGCCACATTTTCAGTGTGTGTGTGTGTGCGTGTGTATATATATATATATATAATATATATATATATATATATAAGCAAAATAAACAATTTACTTACTGCATTTTGGTTCATAGTAGACACCATTTGCATAGAAAGAGAGCGATTTGTGTGAAGCATCAATAGCCACTGAAATGGGTCCTGCTTTAATAATGGCAATTTTCAGAGCATCTTCGCTTCCAGAGGTGACATTGACATAACCCTTCAATTTGACAAGAGGGTCCACAGTTCGGGACTTGCATTTACCATCCTAATTGGAAAAAAAAAATTTAAGAATTTGGTCTAATATTTAACCTTTATAACAACAGGATTCCAATTATTAGATAAAAAGTATGAAAACTTAGAAAACATTTGTGAAGAAAACAGAAATTATTGTATTTGCCTTTGCATAAAACTCATTTTTTTTTTTATTTTTAAATGTACCAAAAAACTTCCCAGCCGTATTACAGATGGGAGACAACCATGCTGTATAAAAATTGTTCCTAGTAATAAAATATTGAAAACAAACCAAATTATTACAGTAAATTGTGTTACTAATAATAAAATATGTATTACAGTCTGTACTGTTTACTGAAATACCAGTTTCTGTTTGAATGCATTCAGTTTTTATCCCCCTGTTGCTTGTTGTATACTATTGTTAATTTTAGTGAAATATTTTGCTTTGTCTACCCAGACTGTAATTATCTAGAAGAATTCATTCACATTTACTATATGTAAAGTACAGTAAATGATTGCTTTATATCAGTTTGCTTTTTCATATGTACCAGTCTTCATTGATACAAATGTGTTAGTATTTCTTTTCTGCTTTAGCAAATTTAATTTAGTTTCCTTTGACTGTTAAAGTTACTATATAGGATTCCATACTTAATTTCAGTAGACTGTTACAATATTGTATTTGCATACACCTCCCCCCCATCAAAATCATATATTTCCCCTACAAAACCACTTTTTCAATATAATAAATATAATTTTAATATATATTTTTCAATAAATATATGATGTAACATGACAAAAGGAAACTTTTCCACAAAATATCCTTGTAAAATGGGGATGAGGGGTTCTTGTGTGACTGTGCATATTATGCAAAGGCAAATATGGTAAGAGGGAATGATAAAACTTGTATATTTCAAAGAAATATTCTTCAGCATAATTGATTAAAAGAAAAAAAAAAAAAAACATCAAAAGAAAAATAGTAAAATTTAATAAATCCTTGATTCAAAACATTTTTGTTAAACTATTATCATCATCTTTGTTATTACTATCCCTAAATTTTGGATATTGTACTCTCCAGTACTTTTTTTTAGATGTCCGTTGATCTGGGTAACCATTTGGGTAATTCTAAACTGAATCCTTTATCAAATCTACAAGGGTAGATTGTTCTCATTCTGCTGACTAGATACTCAAAGAAATCTATAGGATACAATGGCTGAAACATTGTGATAATAACAATAGACAGGAGGATATTAGGCCAAATGTAAATAATGTATATAACGATAACTTCATATACCACAAATTCAGGCAGAATTTTTTTTGTTAAACTTTGATATTTTTTTATTATTCATTTTTTCTTTCCATCCAATTTTTTTTTTTAATCTGGTTGTTTTACATCCTGTGACTTAAAAAAAGTATAGATCACATAAAAGTAACAATATGACCAATTAGAATTTCACCTGCTGATGTATCTCCATAACTAAATCACTAAGATGTCATCCATCTCAGATAAGTTCCCAAAGATAGAGAAGGAGAGTTCAAATCTCATTGGAGGCTTATTATTTGTTTCTGACCCTATACTGCTTAGTGCTAGGATTTAAACAATAACAGATCAAAAATTAATAAAAATTAGTAGCACCCATGAAAATTTCATGGTTTTCCTATTTTAATTTTCTGATGAACATGAATTTGGTCTACAACTGGAAAAGATGATCCATGGATTAAAATATTTTTAAATAACATTAAGACATTAAAATCTACTAAAAATACCTGCAAAAATTTCACGTTTTCCCATTTGAATTTTCGGATTAATCATAATTCTTAAGTTAATGATTGAATAAGCTACTTGGGAGTTTCACAACAATAAAATGCTCATGGAAATGTCTTCTATTGCATCATTAAATATTTGAACAGGTTAACAACTTTAAGAAAATATTGTAATAACAATAAGTATGAATATAAGTCATTTAAAGAAGTAAGAGGGTAAAAATTAACGTTTTCCATTTCACTGAAGATGTTAAACACATGAGAGCATTATAATTTCCTCTATCTCATTTTTTTTTTCTTACCAAAACTAAACAATATCTCTGATATCAATTTTCTATCTTTCCTCACAATCAAAACAGTATCATCCATTATTTAAGAGGTATTTACAGAGTGTAATTAAGGAATAAACAGAATTATATGATGTTTTATGACAGAAATTCAAACAAATTAAAATTATTTGATGCTTTTTTGTTCCACATTTCATTTTTATTTATTTCATATTTGTGCCTTATCATTTTATGATAAACGTTAAAATATATTCAAGGCTTCAGAATGTCAGCATTTCAAATTCTAAAATGAAGATCAAAGAATGTATTCTTTTTCTTGTATAAAAAAAAAAAAAAAAAATTAATCATAAAACATTTAGATAAAACAGGGTGACTGAAAAGTAACTCCCTATTTTATGTATGATGGACTAGAGAGTCCATCATGCATAAAATAGGGAGTTACTTTGCAATCAACCTGTATATAAAAGCTTTTATAAAAATATTCAGGTAAAATAAAGTTTTAAAAAATTTATGAAGTAAAAGAGGTATTTCTTATATATATAAAAAAAAAGGTTTTCTTTTTAATTTTTACTATCAAAATACATTTTTTATTTTTTGGTGGGGATTAGGGAAATTGAAGCTTGCTTCATGATATGCTTAAAATATAACTCTAATGAGAGTTAAAAATTTCAGTTGTTTTCCATAAACTGCATTAAAAAATCCAAACCCGACTTCATTTTTGGCTAATCTCAACCTTTATACGGAAAAAAAGAAAATAATTTGAAAGTTGTCTCCCTTGTTCATTAAGCACATATAATCATGGCCTAACACACTTATACATACTTCTACAACAAATACATTAAAAATAGTTTGTTTTTGTTAATCATTCCACTCCAAGCAAGGCGATAACGCTACTAAGGCAGAAGGAGTTACTGAAAGTTAAAAATATGAGAAGACGTTAGTGAGGCGAACAGACAATAAAAGAATAGGATACAGGAAGATAGAAGATGGCGATATTGCATTTAAATTTTTGACGATCGTAGGTGGCAGGGAATTAAAAAGCCAGAAGACAGTTCCATGGGTGAGAAAAGAAAATATCAAAATAGAACTGATGCCTACACTTAGCTATTTCAATAGTAAAACAATGAAATTCAATTGCCAATCTAGTAGTACACTTAAAATTATGCAGTCTAAGTACCAAAGAGGAGAGCTCATTAAAACAATTGCCATGAATATATTTATAGAAAAGACAGAAGGAAGCCACATCATGGTGGTAGGAAAGTGACAAGTCAGGATACCAGATTAAGACTAATAACATTACAGACCATGTAGATTTTGGCAAAGAAATATGTAAAATGTCTGAAAATTAAAAAAAAAATTAAAAATAAATAAAACTCCTACTATATTTAATGAATCTAATTGGTGTACAGTTACTTAGAAATTAATTACTCCTAAATCTGATTTCTCAAATGTTTTGCTACAGTTTTTCTAAGATATTAAGAGCTTTACTATAACATTTACATGTGAAGAGTTATCAGGTCATCCCATAAGTTCTCTCCAAATTTTAACTTTGTTAAAATGAACGAAATTTAAAGAGTATTTTATAATGTCTAATGGAGCTGAACATTATTTTTATGTTTAGATGCATTTAAACTGATCAAATTTTATTTCAGAGAACTATAAAATTAAATTTTGTTTGATTAAAACCCTGCTAACATGGAAGTACCCAAGAATCATTTGAGGCACATAATGCTTTACGAGTTCAAGAAAGGAAACTCAGCAGCCGAAGTGGCTAGAAACATTCACTTAGTTTATGGAGAGGAATGTGTGAATGAAAGAACTTGCAGAAGATAGTTTGCAAAATTCAGAGGTGGAGATTTCACCCTTGAAGATGAAGACTGAACCGGACGTCCAGTTGAGTTTGATGAAAAGCTTCTTGAAGCAGCCCTTGAAGAAAATCCTGCTTTATCAGTTGAGGAATTGGCAGTGGTTCTCAGTTCAAACCATACAACTGTTCATCGCCATCTTCAACAACTTGGAAAAGTTCCTAAACTTAGAAAATAGGTGCCTCATGAATTGTCTGAAAACAACCTCAAATCCCAAGTTGACATCTGCTCTTCTCTCCATTCTCGCCAACTTGTTTCATCTTTTTTGAATAGACTTGTGACTGGCGACGAAAAATGGATCTTTTATTGAAATGTTAAGCATTGTAGACAGTGGCTTGGTAAAGAGGAAGGACCCCAGCCACAGCCAAGAAGGGGACTTCATGGGCAAAAAGTTCTTCTTTTAATCTGGTGGGATTGCCAAGGAATAATCCACTTTGAATTCTTACCACCTAATGCAACAATTAATGCTCAAATATACTGTCAGCAATTAGAGCGTTTGAACCAAGCTTTGAGGAAAAAAAGACCTGCTCTAGTGAATTGAAAAGAGGTGATGTTTCATCAGGACAATGCGCAACCCCATACAGCAAGAATCACGTCACAAAAGATCAAAGAACTTGGTTGGGACAAAATTCCTCATCCACCTTATTCTCCCGAGATTGCTCCTTCAGACTACCATTTGTTTCGTAGCTTACATAATCATTTGGAAGAAACAGCTTTTGTAACACAGGAAGAGGTTAAAACTGACATTTGTGAGTTCTTCGAATCAAAGCCAAAAGAATTTTACAGTAATGGAATTAGTAAGCTTGTTAATAGATGGAAGGAAGTCATAGATAATCAGGGAAAATACATTGTTGATTGAATTTGTAATTAAATGTCACATTTGGTCACTTGTTTTCTTTATTCAAAATTTGGACAGAACTTATAGGATGACCTGATAATTGTACCAAGAAGAGGTGTTATGGTTTTGCTATGACATTACCAATTCCAGATAAAATTCCTGCTCTGAGCATTTTAGGTAGACTAAAAGTCTAGGCATTAGGGTTGGGAGGTATTTGATAAATTTTGACCATGTTTTGTCTTAATAACCAAAACTTATGGTCTACCCAAAATACAAAAGCATAGCATGTTCTGCCTCAGAGATTTTTTCCTATTTTCCATTAAACTTCAAAAATGTTGTTTTGTGGATAACAAAATTTTTAATCATTTAAAAAAAAAAAATTTTTTAAAAATACTTCTCCAAATTTAGGAGACTGAGGTATCAAAACCCAACAAATGTGACATTTTCAGATAGTTCAAGCTGATTTATTGCCTTATTTAAAAATCTTATTGTTCATTTAGATATATTTATATGGGCACCTTGATACAACATGCCGAGAAAAGTATAAAATATTTTGGCAATGATTTTTTTAAAAACTCTTATATTCCAAAAGCCAAAATTTTTGACAGAATAAATATATGAACAAAAACTAAAAAACCATTGCAAGCCAGTTTTCAAGATTTAAAAATGCCTCTAGCTTGCAATGTCCAATTTTCTAATATCTGGTAAATGTCTTAACAAGTATTACTGAGAGCTCTCTGCTAAAGTTTTTTGTATATGAAGTTATATTCTTCTAGTTCCAAAAAGCCACTGAAGTGATGGAAAATATGACTAAATCAAGAGAAATACGTCCATACTAAAGTGAGGTGGAAAGACACTTACAATAGCTAAGTATTGTCCATAGTTGTCCTCAGAGGTCAATCCTCCATTACTCATAATCCAATTGTAGGCACGGAAATCTTCACCACCATCACAGCCATTGTTACCTTCTCCCCAAGAACAGTCAACCAATTCTTGTTGAGACAATCTAACAAGATTCTTGGTCTGAAGAAAAAACAAAGAAAAATATAATTTCAAAAGTCTGATTCTTTTCCGATAAACATAAATAAATAAAATATATGCATTTATTGCATATCTGAGATCATCCCTTTCTTTTCAGGGTAGTTTATTTTATCATTAAATATATATATATATATATATATATATATATATATATATATATATATATATATATATATATAGTTTGTATATTTATCTTTTTTTTAAATATTTGAGTGTGCTATTTTAACTTTTAAAAAAGCTTTTTAATATATATAAAAATAACATTTTTGTTTTTATTTAAAATAATTTTATTTATTTTTATCTAAGCAATTCTAAGTTAAAATTTATTGATAATTTTTTAACATCTCCTCCACAAGTGTCTTAGACTATAAAGCCAAAGCACCTAAAATACAATAAAATATTGAAGATTTGTTGTTTATAAACAGTAATTTGATTCAACTTTGCTAACCAGATGCTTGTTTGTGGCTGAATGGTTAAGAGCACATCAGATCATTGGAGCTACAGGTTTGATTCTTGTCAAAGAAGCACATATTTTCTACAAAATTTCTTGGATGTTCAGGCTGGTGAATGTAATTAATACTGCTTATTTAAAAAACAGACCATTTACTTAAATTGCATCTATTAAAATAACATATAAACAGAAAATATATCAAATAATTGTTGAACTTAATCCATATCATATATATCTTTTGATTATTTTTCTTAGCTCACTCATTTGCAGGGTTTAAGTTTTCTTTCTCTTTAAGAAATGTATTTTTTGCATAATGAATAAGTCTTTCTGTAGAAATGAGCACTAAATGATGAAATGGTTAATTTGAAACTGATGCTGCCATCCAGTTGATCAATCACAGAGATTTTTGCAGACTTATTTATAAAGAGATTAAAAGACTTCATACCTTGAGGAAAAAAGCACCTTCAATGGTACCAGTTGTTCCAAAGCTCCAGCAAGATCCACAGACAGCCTGGTCCTTAACAGGGGTAACAGCACCTATATAAAAAAAAAAAATTTTTTTTAATTTTAAAATAGGGATATTTTTTTTCTGCATTATTTAAATAGAGTGGTCCACTCATAAATAGGGAAAAAAAAATTTTTTTTTTGGGGGGGGGGGAATAATTTTTATAGATTAGCATGTTTTAGACATTCCTTAGACCATTGAAAATAAAATAACATTTTTTTTGTGAACGAAAACAAGCTGTTGTGTGGATGGTGGAACAAAGAAGATTTTTTTTTAAAATAAACAGCTATATATTTTTGTAATTGAAGAACAAAAATTTATATAAATGAATAAAAGTATGTATCCATTTATTCTTCATTAAAAATAAATAATTATTAACTTCAAATGTTTGTACATGTGCTTCTGAAAAAATCCCATAAAAAGTTTTTCGTTTTAAATTTACAAAGCATTAAAAACAAAAAAGCTTAAAAAAAAAATAAATAAATAAAAAAATAAATGGGGTTAAAAAATTCAGAAAATTAAAAAAATATTCAGACAAGTCTACCATTCATTCATGCTTCAAATATTGTTGTCCTATATGGTCTGGTGCTCCTGCTATATATTTAGAGATCCTTGGTAAAATCCAAAGAAGAATTTTACAATGTCATTGGTCCTAACTTTGGGCACCTCAGAATGGTGTAATGGTTAGCAAACTTGTCTTGCTAGATCAGTCACAACTGAAAAGCGAGTTCAATCCTAACTACATGGTCCATACTTTCGGTCTTGTGCCACATCTAAGCTATGCTTAGAAAACAACCATTGGTCCTAACTTAGCATCTAGTCTTCAGTCACTTTTCCTATTGCTGTAATGTAGCTTCCCTGTGTCTTTTCTGTAAATACTTTTGTGGTAATTGTTCCAGTGAACTTTCCTCTATGGTACCTAGACTTTATAGATTTAACTGCAGTACTAGATTGGCAGCAAGGTCTCATCATTTTACAGTTAAAATAGCTAGATGCAACCCCAAGTTTTAA
This sequence comes from Acanthosepion lycidas, assembly GCA_963932145.1. Taxonomy (NCBI): domain Eukaryota; kingdom Metazoa; phylum Mollusca; class Cephalopoda; order Sepiida; family Sepiidae; genus Acanthosepion; species Acanthosepion lycidas. The sequence goes on along the minus strand of OZ010572.1, from coordinate 79,751,412 downwards.
TCTAACAGTTTCTCTTCTTGCATTTCTTGATTGTAGAACTCTTCCAGCTTCTTCCTTTCCAGTCAATTTTCATCTTCAAAAATTTAAATGCAATGTTAAGTATTATCTTCTATCTTCTAAATTTCTGTTCTTTTATTGTTCTTGCTCCTTAATAATGTTTTCTTTTTCTTATATTCTTACACACTCAGTAACTCCCTGCACCTTAGTGGCTTTGTTGTCATGCTTGGGAGGAATTTTTTTAAATAAAAAAAAGGTCAGTGACGTTGCCTCATTTTCAAACTTGACATTTCTAAATAATTCAGTAAATTGAATACTATAAACCAAAATGCTGTAAGTAATTAACTTATTTTATGTTTTCAAATATTTCTTCAAAATGAAAATACTGTTTAATATGGATGGTTAACATTTTTTTTGAATTTATTGTCATGGATATTTCTTTTGCCTGTTTGAATGTGTTACATAAAGAAAATATAAGGGTAAGTCAAAAAGTAACATAATCTTTGTTATAGGAGGCACATTTCTCAACATAATTATTCGAAATTTGGTACAGATGTAAATGCATGTACACTCTTCATCATAAATTATCTAATTTTGTTTTTTGTAGATATATGAATAAATGAGCTGACATGAAAATAGCTGTTGGAAGTCCGTCAGAAGCAAAGAGCAGTAAACAAATTTTTTTGTCAAAAAAGAAACTCCAGTAAACATTCAAAAAAGACTACAAAAATGTATACAAAGATAAAGCTGTGTGGAGATGATGTTATGGTGGTGATGAAGAAGTGAAAACTGCTGTAAGGAATTGGCTACATCTGCAACAAGGCTGAGTTTTACAAAACTGGGATACATGCCCTCATCCGTAGGTGGAAAACTGCCATCGGAGGAAGTGTTGACTATCTTGAGAAGTAAGGATGTGAACCTGTGACGTATAGCTATAGCTTGATGGACAATATATGTGTGTTCTTCATTTCTTATATCAGTCAGTCAGTTAAGTGCCATATATCATAGATACTTGAGCAATCATGTCTCTTTCAATTCATAACTGAATTAGCAAAAGATTTTCCTGCAGTAGGTTGCCATTTCTTTCTCTGGTAGACTGGTTACAATCCAAGGCTAGAGGACCCAGTCTATTCTGCTATTCAACTGATAGCTGAGGGGAGAAGAGATAAATTCACACCTTTCCTGAGGGTATCTGCACATAAGTGACTAATGAACCCAACTGAAATTCAAACTCAGCTCTCCAATTTCTAATATCGAGCTGTTAACCATTACACCACAACGCATATCCATTTTTTATACAATAATTTGTTTTATTATATTAAAAAAAAACGAAAAAAAAACAAAAAACAAATTGCATTATTTTTTGACTCATCAACCATATTAAGTAAACAGACATAATTGTTAAAAAGCAAATATGGATTGATTTTACAATACCATCAGCTATTATTAACTGATTACATTAGTATTAAAACAAAAAAAAAAAGACAATTTTAAACTTTGGAAAGAAACTAACCGTCAATTCTCCAATCTTTGGAACTTGGAATGGAACCAGGTTCAGCTGTTAAGTTGAAAGGAAGGCCATCATTTTGAACACCACTGTGACGTCGACCACGGAGAACTTTCAATTCAACATCTGTAAGGTCAGCCAGATGATTAACTTTCAGAGTATAGGTGAGGCCAGCACGATTTTTGGAGTTGATGAAACTGTACAAGACAAAAATACACACACACACACACACATTATATATAAACAAATATGTACTTCTATGACCTATAGAACAGCTGTAGTCATCAAATATCACATTCATCCTTATCCAACATTTTGAAAACATAAAAATTATTATAGACAAGACTGGTTTGGTTTATTTTGTTTTACAGTATATCAACATCAATGTGTTATTTAATGCTGACAAGATTTTAGGACAGGTTTGTAGGAATAGAATATGTATTCTTTGTAAAAAAATAGGTTTGTAGATCAAGTTTCATCGACATATTTTTGTAAAGAGGGTTTTTGTCAAGAGTCAAATATATCACTGGAATTTTTACTACAAAAATGTATTTTTATACTTTCATAGTGTTTTGACCCCAGTTTGGGGGTTAACTAATCACCCATAGCTGGGACCCTAACAGGTGCTACCACCCCTATACACGAATCCATACTAAATGTAATTAAACATAATAGCCCAATTCTGCCAATAACATTTGACTTCATTCTACCACTAATAATCACTTTCTTTCTAATTTTCAATTGACAAGCTATCAAACCTGCTCAAATAAATATTAAGTTCAAAATTGGAAAGGCATAAACAACACAATTCACAAGGAGCATCTGCTCCCCAGCCGCCTCCCACCTTCTTCAGGTTAGAATGAAAGAGAAAAAAAAAAAAAAAAAAAAGTTAAAAACGCATTGGGATCTCTGAGGATAAGTGCTGAGCATAAATCAAATTACTTTATCACATCCATGATCAGACCCCAGAGTCTGTGTTTTTATACACACACAAAAATTGTCCAAATCGTGTTACAGGATAAAAAAAAAAAAAAAATAAGTTAATCGAGTTTCTTTTTTACAGGTTTTCACACAAGGCAGTTTGCCAAATTGAAAACACTTGTAAGAATCACTGAAAATCCTTTAAGTTATTCAGTTAGAAAGAGAACAGGTTAGAGTCGTTTTGTGTCAACTGCACTGTCTTTCCAACTACGTAATGGTGAGAGGAAAAAGATCATTCAGGCCTTCAGCAATGCTACCAACATTCATTCTCTAACTTCCCATAGCTCATGTTACAGAAATTTTGGATTCTCAAGTTTTTATTACTGCAATTGTTACTGGCAATTTTTTTTTTATGTGATTTTCACTACAAATTTTTTTGCATGATAATTTTTGCAACTTGGATATAAATTTGGGAATAACTGAAATTAATTGCGAAATCCAGCAAGTCACCCATGTAATAAAAATAATTATTTGTACAAAAGTAAGGACCTACATACATCAAACTGTCTTTAAATTAGGGTGGTGCCAGAATAATTATCACTGATCGTTTAAACAGTATGCTTAAATATTAATTCAATACTTAAATGCAGCAATCAGTTTTGAGTTCTCCAGTAGTTTATTGTTGCCTATCACATACGGCACAGTAGGCATCACAAAAAGGTTGGACCAGATTGCAATCAAAAGAGCCAAGTCTGCACCAAGAAAAAGAAAGTCCCATGCAAATGAAAACCCAGATCAAACAGCAGCCAAGAGAGCTTCCAATGCTGAGGATATGCAAAAATTTAGGGATTCTCAAACTCCTGAACAAGCCGCAGTTTAAAATAAATCTCTTTTCGTACATAGATATCAATGATGTAAACAGTTTCAAACTTGACATTTGTAAACAAACAACTAAGTTCTGATATCTCTGTAAAAAGTCAGGGATTGATACTTTTTTAAATTTTTTTTACTAATGTTCACCCAATAAAAGGCACAAGAGCCACTCAAAGTAGAGGACTGCTGTGTAGTATTGTATTAGCATAAGAAAGGACAAGAAGTGAAGTTCTTGGAGCTATGCAGGAAAGATAATGGCTAATTCTAGACTTGAGGAGGTTAAGATTTAATTAGTGAGTAACATTTCAGAGTTCAGTCGGAGATGCTAAAAGCATAGTGTGGAAGTAGATTTCAGAAGGAACTGGAAACACAATCCTAAAAAGGAAACAAGGGATAAACTTATATTTCTGTTCAAACTGACTGTGAACCAGATTATAGGCAAACCTATCTACTCCTATTGGGGAAAGAAAAAAAAATAATTAGTGAATAAAATTTCAGAGCGCTGTCAGAGACATTAGGTGTATAGAGTTGAAATAGACTTTCGAAGGAACTGGAAACCCAGTACCAATCAGGAAACAAGGGATAAACTTCTACTCCGATTCAAAACACCAGAAAGAGTGTGAACTGGAAAATAGGCAAACCTATCTACTCCTATTGTTTTTACACTGATATTTTCAACAAGAGAGGACTCTGCCTTCTACAATGATAACAAGGCTTATGGACATATCACATTGAAACAGCAATTCTCCTACAATCACTGAAGTTAATCAATGTCAAACCTGGTCAGTACCTAGATGCGTGTCTGCTTGGGAATACTAAGTGCTGTAAAGCTTGGATGTGCAAGTGGTGTAACGAATAATGACTTGGAATTGCAAATCAAAGAGTAGTTGGGTTCATTATATTTACATACATGCAAATAACCTTGGGAAAGGTATGAATTCATCTCTTCTCTCCACAGCTATGGATTAATTAGTAGGATCTATATCAGTAAATGATTATTATCTCCCAAAAATCTAAATGATCTAAAAATAATTTCTGAATTCTTGTCTTAAATAATTTCACAGAACTTACCGGAGATTCTGCTGGAAGATATGTTTACGTTTTGCATGTTCTTTATCTGATTCATATTTCTTGTTGTGTTGGGACTTAAATTTCTCAAACATTTTATCTGTATAGTCTGTCTTGCTGTTTAACAATTCACTCAATGGATTCATAGCAACCAAGTGTTCTTCTTTTCCTGGACCTGGAAATCCTTTACATGTCAATCCTGTAAAGTTAAAAGGAAAACAAAAGATTTAAAAATAGAAAAAAAAAAAAACTTGTCTTGATTCTAAATTATGCATATACAAAATCATTCCTAACAGATAAGATATTACAGTCTATCAGATATATAAGTTGCTGATTGAATTAGAAATTAGAGTATAAACAGGCTTATTGTGTTTTCCCAAAGTCTTGTTCTTTGAACCTCCCACATGCACTGTAATTAGTTCATTTGCATACTAATAAAATTTGTAAATGCCAAAAATCTATATTTTAAGCAGTGTAAAAAAAAAAAAAAAATAATAATAATTATTAAAGACAATTATTCAAAACATTTTACAGCCAGATACTTTCCCCAAAAAACTAACAGCATAAAAATGAAATCCATCTTTGGAATTAACATTGCCCAGGGGATAATAAAACATTAGTTTTGCATGATTGGTCAGGTTTTTTCCCCCCAAACAAAACTAGGATGATACAAAATTATTAATTCAAATTTCACTACCCTGACTATCATCTCAGCTTCAGACAAATTCCCACCACCATAAAGTTGCTTTCCTCTGCCTTTTCTACAAATATTTACATGGTAATTGTTCTGATGATACGTAGGCTTTGAATTTAAACCTAGTACCAGCTTGGTGGCAAGGTCTTGTCATTTTATGGTTAAAATGGCAAGATTTAACCATAAGTTCTATGTTAACAGTTTCTTCTATCATACTTTTTGCTTGTGAAACTCTTCTGGCTTCTTGCTTCCCAGAATTTTGATCTTCAATGTCAATTGTTATCTTCTGTCTTCATTATTCATGTTCATTTATTGTTCTATCTCCTTAATAGTTTTTTTTTTCATACTCTGTTGAAAACTCCTTGTGTCTTAGTTGCTTTATTGTTTTGATTGGAGTGAAATGATTAAAAATATATATATAAGATTCTAACTTCTTTAAAAAAAATTGTGCTTCTCACCAATAGTGGTGGGTTTTTATTAAATAAGAGTGCATACATGTTCACACGCAAGAAAAAAAAAACTTAAGTATTTCTTTGTAAACTAATGAATGGTACCTAAATAAAAGTCTAAATAAATTTAGATATTTGTATTATTTTTTTTCTAATCATCAACAACATTAGGATCTGATTGTAAGAACTGATTTTGCTTTACTAAATAAATCAAGAAAATTAGATATTTTTTGTTAATTTTTGGCTAAAGATTTATGTGAACTATTAAAAGACAACATTTATACATTATGGTTTCTGCTTATCATAAACTAAATTGAAAGTACAAGAGAGAATTTTAAAAATGTTAAACAAACATGGAAAATTTAGTCATGACTCAAGGAAAGTAATTGCAAATGAAATTTTCTTGATGAAAAAAATTTTAAATCTTTTTTCAAATAGTTGAAATGCACTACTCTTCTTTACATATATTTACACACACTATATATATATATATATATATATATATATATATATATATATATATATATATAAAATGAAACAGTGGCTACTGTATTTATAAGTTTTATTTAAATAATTAGCTTTATGTACCATAATTATTTAATCATTTTCTAAAATGTAATTATAAATTAGTGAAAGCCTTTTCAGCTATAATCCTGTTTTAAATCACAAAGTAAACTATTTGTAATGTAATTGTACAAGAAAAAAAATGAACTACCATTCTTTACATAGAAAATTAATGCATAGAGCACAGTTCTTAAATTGAAGATGATAAATGTTACCCTGAGCATTAAAATTAATTATTAAGAACATTTCCATGTAAAATCATTCAGAGTGATTTAACCAACACGTTTAAACACAAATAAAGACAAGAGTTTTATGAAAATGACAGTAAATAAAATATTTAACTAATTTTTTTTTTATATTTATTAATTTTTAAAACTTTTATATTTTAGCTTTTTTAATGTATTTCCTAAACATTTTATTGGTGCTTTTATTATACTGTTAACAACTATAAATGATAAATCTAAAACGTTTTAATTTTCAGACAATTTAAAAAATTTTCAGGATGATTTAGTTGTTCTTTGGAATGGTTCCAGGATGATGAATCCCTGGTTAAATACCTCAAAATGTTTTCTATTGAAGGCAAATTTTAGAACAGGTTAGTCTCCAAGAGAGTTCCATGCATTTTTCAAGGAAGATGCAGTTTGATGAACTCTTTCATTAACTTATTTCATAACAATTATATTTAGATAAGTATTTGACTTGACTTAATGTATATTGAAATCCTAATGATTTATAGGTATGCAAAACAAATTATTTTGTAGGAAGTGCTAAGGGGGCTTGAACAATTTTTAGACGACTCTCGAAACTCCACACTAAACTCGATCTTGTGTCAGATTCTGTTATGACGTGGGCGAATGGATTAATAACTAAATACCTACTTGGTTCAAATTTGCAGGTTCAAGGGCGATAACTCTATGATCGCCATAGGAAAGTTGAACATTTTTTCAAGCAATATCTAGTTCCCTAAACACTGTACACTCTGGCATATAGAAAACTTACTTCAATAAATGTAAATCGGTTAATTTTACCTGATGACAAAGTGCAAGATTATTAATAACAATACAAACCCCCACCCTCACCAATAAATAAGAATATACATGTGACACATCTGTTAAAAACTAAAGTAACCACAGTAATTGAAAAAAATACATTCAGATATTTCGACACTTTCGAAAACTGGATATCTAGGCTATAAAAAAAACATTTTTCTGAAAGAAATTTAACATTTATATTATCAAATAACATTTTCAAACACTTTGTTCAAGGTTTTGTCCAGTTTATTTTTTTATGAAAAAAAAAATGTACCTAGTTTTACTCTTTACAGACATTTAAGAATTCTGACGTTAGAAAGTTGTGATAATTCTAGATGATGGAAGTTCAGATAATCAATGTCCAGATAACTGACATCCAGATAATCAACATAGTAATATATAATTAATGCTTTACTATGTATGCATTAACAGTGACTCATTTCTCTTCCATTGTAGTCATTTATATTTCTTATAGTCCATTAGAAATGAGGGTCTTTCTTAATGCTGTGTCTTTTCAGGATATAGGTGATCATAGATTTCCAGAGACTTTTTTTTTTTTTTTTTTTTTTATTATCAGTGAATTGTCATAGATTCTTGGAAAAGATAATCAAGTGATTTCCCATTGCCTTCTCTATGGTTTTTAATTCAAAGTAGTCTCCTAGACTGGTTGCCATCATAGACTAGACAGCTTGGTCTACTCTGCTATTTAACCCATAGCTGGTTGGAGAAGAGATGGATTCATCCTTTTTCCAAAGGGCATCAGTGCAAAAGTGAATAGAACAGACCAGGCTGGTATTTGAATTTTACTGTTATACTTGCTGTACATCCTAAGAATGAAGTTACAAATATTAAATAAAGGGAAATAAAGTTCTTGTAACTATACAGGAAAGATACCAGTAATTCTATATTTGAAAAGGTCAAGATTTAATTAGTGAATAACATTTCAGAGGTCAGTCAGAGATGTTAGTGTGGAAGTAGACTTTAGAAAGAACCGGAAGCCTAATCAGAGAGCCGTGTTCGAATACCAGTAGAGTTCATTACATTCACTTATGTGCTAATACTCTTGGGAAAGGGTATGAATCCATCTCATCTCCCTCCAGGTATGGGTTTAATAGCAGGAAAAACTGGGTCCTATAGCTTTGGTTGGCAAGCAGTCTACCACAGAAAGAATTGTAACCTACTTGTGGGAGAATCTTCTGTCTAATCAGCCATGAATCGAAAGTGAAATGATCACCCAAGCGTTTATCACATATGACAGAATGAAATTCAAAATTAAAATCTCTTTACAAATATCATTATTTTTTCTGGTTTTAATGATTAAAATTAGAATTTTATAAAAAAAAAAAAAAAAAAAAAAAAAAAAAAATGTTCAATGAGATTTGAATCTTTAATCCTATGTATTTGACTACACTAGTATATAACTATTGAGCCAGAGTAATTTGATTGGCCATTACATCTTACATAAAGTTATCCCCCCTAGTGAGGGTAATGGTTGGTTTTGAACTCTTTAAAAACTTTTTATTTTACAACCATTTGACAAGATACCAAAAGTGTTGAAACAAAATGGCTATTTTTGTAAACATACTTGTGTTGTAATTTTAAAATAAATAATAAATAAAAAATAGTAAATTAAACACTAAAAAGATGTGTGAAATATTTAGTAAGCAGGACACCAAATTAACCTTTCAACATTGTGCTGTTCTCATCCTTAAAACAACTTTAATCTTCACAAAAAACACAATGCAAATATTTAAAAAACTGCAGCTTACCTTTAGGCACATCAAAGTGTGACTCGTCAGGGGGTCCTTTCTTGTAAACAATATAATCAATAATATATTTGTCATAGTGAGAGCCAAAGAGGGTGTCATAGCCCATCATTTCATAGCGGACAGGGTCATTATGGTATTTCTCCACCCACATAACATAGGTGTTCTTCTTGTAACCAACCTGCTCGACTTTTTCCCAAACATTTACAGCAGAATCAAGGTAAATCTTTTCACCAACATTCTAGAAAAGCAGAAACAGATTGAACGAAAAAAAAAAAAAAAAAAGAAATTTAAATCCAATGACAAAGATTTTCAAACAACCAGGCATCATTTTTATAAGAAACTAGAATGACTTCTAACAACATAAACTGCATTTATAAAGCTATGTAAGATAAACAAAAATAATAGCAAAGTTAGGCTGACACCAATCAAATATATGAGGTTCTTTAATTTTGATTCACAAATGAAGAAGATTATCCTTGGATTAAAATATTTTAAAATAGCATTCATTCTTGCCGATTCTTTTTGCACTGGGGATGTTGAGGTTACCCCATCCCTTCTCTCAAAGGTGGATTTGTTTGTTTTTTTAAGTTACCTTCTAGCCTTTGCCTAAATAGACAAGACCTACAAGACAGCAGGTGGTTTGAATTCAGTTTCCTTCTCCAAGAGTGGTTGTTACCCAAGGCTATAGGACCCAGTTTGTTCTGCTATTTCACCCATAGCTGGGGGGAGAAGAGATGGATTCATACCTTCCATAAGGGTATTAGCACATAAGTGAAGGTAATGAAATTAACTGGTATTCAAACTTTGCCCTCTGATTGGGTTTCCAGTTCCAAATCTACTTCCACACTATACTTCTAACACCTCCAACTCTGAAATGTTAGGTGGAGAGGAGATATATATATATATATATATATATATATATATATATATATATATATATATACGCGAGAGAGATATGCATATAGATAGATAGATAGAACAACCAAGTGGTTTGTGGTTTGAAATGTCTAATTCTTTTGACGTTTTAGAGTTATCTCCCTTGCGACGACAAATACACTATGTTTCTTCTGACAACGGCAGATGGTTTCAACTAATCATACTTTTTAATGCATGAGTGAACTAATAATTATTTCCTTTTCCAAGGTGCGGCAGAAATACCTCTCACATAATGGTAAGACATTAGTGACAATGGTGCCTTCATCTAACTAATGTCTTACCATTATGTGGGAAGTATTTCTGCCACACCCTATATTATGAAGAGGAGTTATGTTAATATTTATATGAATGATTTTCCACATAAATTTTCCCTAAACATGACAAAATGATTAAAATTATAGCTCATTAAAAATAAAAACAGAAAACAATGAATTTTTCAATAAAAATCATGTACAGGCATAATTTTAATGCATTTTTTATATAAAATATATTGTCTGTAACAGTTTCTTTTTTGTTTTGTTTTTTTTTAAATTAAAACAGGAAATTAGCCAAATGAAGATTTGAAACTACAATGCAAATTAAAATGATACCCGATAAAAATAAAATTATTATCCTGGGACAATAGCCCAGTTGGATTAAAGGATTAGTTCATGAATCTGGTGACATAGCAATTGTGAGTTCAGTCCCTGGGCAGTGCATAATTGGATTCAAGATAAACAATAACTGAGAACTAAATTAGATATCACTAAATTAAATAAAGAGCTCAGTTTGGCATTAATATCTTGTAGGTTACTTGGATTGACATACACCTAATGAAGAGGGCAAAGTGATTGAAACTTTGTGATAACAACTACAAAGATGAGGACAATAGCCCCATGTAAAGAGTTTAAAAAATAAAATTATTGCCTTAGAATATTATAAAAAATACTTAAGATTGTTTATAGCCAGAATGAAACACAACATGGCATTCTCATCTATCAGTATGATAGACAAGAAGGCCATGTTGGCCAGAATTTCAAATATATCCCACTATCAACACTACAGCAAGATAATTTCTAAGAGATAGAATTTTAATTTATTATTGGTATAAAAGACTGATTGAAAGAAATAAAAAAAAATAACAGAATAGGTTTGGGTCTACAGCAATTTTAATTACTTCTATATATATAAAAAAAAAAAAAAAAAAAAAAAAAAAAAGACAGAAATAAAAGATTTAAAAAAAAAATAACTCAAAAGAGAAAGACAGACTCACCTTAAAACCAGTAAGGTCAGGAAGGGCTACCTGTGGTTCAACTCTAGATTCATTTACTCCAGATAATTTGAAGCATGACTTCTCGTTGTAGACTTTATATGTAGTGATAGGGGCCACAGTATAGGTTTCACCATAAGGCCCATGATCTCCACGCTGGATGATAGTGACAATGTCTAAACAAAAGAGAAAACACAAAATTTCAAATTTATTATTTAATATTTACTATTCAATGAGCAATATGTACTTATCTACATATTGCAGTCTGTTCATCTTTTTAAAAAGAAATTTCATTTTAGTTCAAGAATAGTATCTGTAGCAATTCAAGACTGTAATGTATTTTGCTACAGTGATGTGGACCAGGTACAAGGAGAGAATGCACTGTGATACTGAAAATAAGGCTTGCAAAACTTATGAGTCACTTGACATCACTCAAAAATCAACATTTGACCAGAGAAACTACTCCTAAAAGTGTATTGTTGAATATTTACAGCTTAGTAAAAATTAAGTAAACTGATACTTTTTGATCATGGCTCTCCACAACTTCCTATGCCTTGTGGCCATTTTCAGTTTTTCTTTCTAACACTCCCACTCCCCATTCTGCCATCTATTTACACAAGCTCATCAGGTAGGGTGGCTTACTGCCTTCCCTTATCTCTCTTGCCTCATGAAGGTTAAGTTTTCCAAGCCCACATTTCTCATCATGCTGTCTTTTCCAGATTCTGAACAGAAGTGTTCTTGTTGCCATTTTCTTTAAAACTTCAGTGTTGCTTACTCACTCCATCCACTGAATTTTCAGCATCCTTCTGTAGAAGAACATTTCTGCTACCTCCAGTTTTCTCTTCATCTGTGGGGAGATTGTCCAGCATTTGCTGGAGGCTGGATATCATATACATATAAAGTGAAACAGTGTCTACCTACAGTAGAAGGAACTCTTCCTCCTTTCATAAATACTAACGTGTGTTTGTGTGGGAGCAGCCGATATGCACTGTTAACCTACCATTCGGACGTACACTTCTATCTGCATATTACTAACACTCTTGCTTTGTATATATCTGTTATTTCAATACACTTGTTCAACCTACCTTTGTCTTCCGTGTCTTTTTTTCTGGCCCCTAAACAGGCCACAACACTATAACACAACCAACTACGAATAATTCACACTGAAATTACGTATTCCTTCTTACAGAAACAAGAACCACCATGGTGTCCTAAATGCCAAACGCAATATACAGTAAAACATTTTCTAATTGAGTGCATTGATCTTGACTCCAAAAGAATTTCTTCAAAGCAAACAGTCTAAAAGAACTATTTGAAAATATTAAAAGAAATTACAGGATCCCTAAAATCAGTTGGATCATAACTGAAAACATAAAAAAAAGACTGTCCATTTTTACTAAATATAAAGCAAAAAAAATCAGTTTTGGCATAAAATGACTCTAAAGAGTTGATATGCCATTAAGAATCCACTTAAACTTGTCAAGGATGACTTATTTTCTACACTACTACAGCCACTTTCTCACAGATCCAACATTGCAAGACTATTGCTACTCTATTACTAATTCCATGAAAAATGTTCTCAGAAGTTCCATTCTTCAGTGCCACCATCTCAACCTTTGCCGCCAAGACCCACCTTGCTACATCCACAGGCTTGAATCACCTAGATGGATGACCACTTCGAAACATTAGGTGCTGTAAGCTTGGATGTGTGGATGGTGTATTGGATAATGGCTTGGAATTTTTAATCCAAAGGAAAAGTTCCATTTGGGTTGGTTATATTCACTTATGTGCAAATACTCTTGGCAAAGGTATGTATCCACCTCTTCTCTCCCAAGTTATTAATTAATTAATTAATTAATAAGACTTGTATCACTAAATCATTATCTAAAAAAAAAAAAAAAAAAAAAAGATTTTTAATATACTTAAAAGATAATATAGCATTTCAAGTGATAATCAAAACATGTCTGAACTGTTTTATCTTGTTCAATCAATTTCAAAATGTTCTTCCCAAAAGTTCTTACCTCATATTTTTTTTTTTTTTAACTAATGGTATTCTTTTTGTTGGAATTGTAGATATGTATATACGAGCATTAAATTTTTAGAAATTATGTGAAACCTTAGTTTCCCTGTGAGCATTTCTTATGAACAAAAAAGAAATACAAGTCTAGTTTTACTTACCATTATAATAGGAGATGCTACTTCGTTTGTTATCAACGTCGACATAGGCAGTGAAAGGTTCCTCTAAGTCAGCATATGGTAACTTCAGAACACCCATTATTGCATACTGACTACTGAAAGTTGGTGGTGTCAAATCAACAGCCTTGCCTCTAACCACAGCAAGGGTCACTGAAACAAAAATAAATAAATAAACTTAAAAATTATACACAACAAAATCTACATTGACATCAAAAATTGTTTCTATTCTTCGTTTTAACAGGAATAGATATGTTCGCCTATCATCCGGTTCACTCGTCTCTCCAGTCTTTTGAACAAGAATAGAAGAAGTTTATCCCTTATTTCCCAAACCATATGTTATTTTTAGTGGATACCCATATCTGAATAGATGCCCAGTTTATTTTTAACCTTCTTAGCCATGAAGAGCATAGTTGATTAAGCAAGCTTCTATATTGCCTTTAAGCATACCGTTCTCATTTTTTAGATTCCTGAAAGTTCATATGAAAGGCCATATATCTCCAACAGAAAGCAATGGCTCTAATAAAAAAAAAGTTTCTCTTCTCTGGTCATTGAATCTAAGGTGGAAATTAAATTTATTGCTAATCTTAAAAAAAAAAAAAAAAAATTTTTTGTCTATCATTTTGACCTGAAGACACCAAATAAGTTAATGTGTTTGCATCTTTTTCTATATCTAAAAGTGGATTTTTTTTTTAACTAATGGTATTCTTTCTTTTGTTGGAATTGTAGATATGTATATACGAGCATTAAATTTTCAGAAATTATGTGAAACCTTAGTTTCCCTGTGACCATTTCTTATGAACAGAAAAGAAATACAAGTCTAAAGAAAAAAAAAAAAATAAGTTAATGTGTGTGCATCTTTTTCTATATCTAAAAGCTTCAACAAGAAATCTGAGTTTCTTCATGAAACCCAACTGTCCCTAATTCATCTTATTGCAATTCTTAACACTATTTTCACAAAAGGAAAGTAAAGAAGTGATAGACTTTTATTTATTAATCCAACATATTGATAAATTATTATTGCAATTCTTAACACTATTTTCACACTTTCTTGGAGCTTTTATTTTAGTTTCAGTTTCAAGCTAATAGATGAAATTTAACATTTCCAATAAGCAAAAGACTTTGCTATATTTCAAAACTAATTTAAATTGACTGGAAGGAGATTTAGTTTTGAAAGTACTAAAAAATCACTGATTTCAGTAACATTTTTAGCCATCTGTCAGCACAATCTTCTCAATCTGGCCATTTCTAAAACTCCAAATAAAGACATCAAGATAAATCGAAAAAAATCACAACACAAAAAAAAAAAAAAAAAAAAAAAAAAAAAAAACCAACTTTTTCCACTTTGTCATACATACATATGTATGTATATATGTATTCTTTACACTGTGACATCAGCATTAAATAAAACACTCAAAAACAAATTAGAGGAAATGACTTCTTGTAAGTGTGTGTTATTATTGACCTCATTTATCTGGGATAACAAAAGCAGCAAAAACATTATTTGTCCAAATAAATCTTAAAAGGATAATGACTCCTCTCACAATTAACAGAATGCATTTCACTCAAAGGTCATTCTTCTATTCAGTCAGTACTTTAATTCACACAATAAAATCAATTTATCTTTTGTTGAAATTTAAACCAATTTCTGACAATGTGTTTCTTATAATCAAAACAAATAATTTTCAGCAAAATATTTAAAAATTAAAGACTTTTCGAAAAGAAGGCTGACATTAGTGTATAATGTCAGCCTTCTTTTCGAAAATTCTATATATAAATGATGATGTGCGTTGGACTTATGGTTAAGTCTACTGGTTCATGAAGAAATGCTTTGTAAAAAAATTCTTAGATCATACAGGAACACAAAAGTTATTAATGCATTTGAAAATTGTGCACATTCAGACTGGGAACTAATATCACTCAGACAAATCACAAAATGTCCTGCCCCATCAAATAAATTTAACAATCTTCTCAATCTGGCCATTTCTGAAACTCCAAATAAAGACATGTGGATGCAAGATAAATACAATAATAAAAAAAATGTTCAGATAAGTGCTCCATTCTTTAGTTCCATCAATTCTGACTTTTACAGCTTGGAAATACCATGCTACTTCCACAGTGTTGAATCACCCACATTTCTGCCATATTCCAAGTGTAAAAAGAAAAATCCACTCATATAACATTTTTTTTCTAAGAACTTCAACTTTGTGAAACAGACTCTGGCAAAGGTCCTCTCCTTAACTCCTAAACTTTATATGAAATTATAATTAAATGTAGGTACCTCCACAGTATTGCAAGAACTAAGATTTAAAATGAATTTTTTAAATGAAAAATCTTTCTTAGAGCTTTTATTTTAGTTTCAGTTTCAAGCTAATAGATGAAATTTAACATTTCCAATAAGCAAAAGACTTTGCTATACTTCAAAACTAATTTAAATTGACTGGAAGGAGATTTAGTTTTTAAATTACTAAAAAAAAAAAATCACTGATTTCAGTAACATTTTTAGCCATCTGTCAGCACAATGTAATTCACTTTATTAAAAAATCTTTCAAAATTAAAATATACCTTTCTGAAACTTTATTTGAGCTGATTTAAAGTTTAATTAAACTGATTTGAAACATATTACTTTAAATTTAAAATATCACAGAAATGTTTTTAACACAGAGATAGATATTTATAGATTGACAGCTAGACTAACAGATGGAAATTTATCTAATTTTTTTCTACAGTGAACATTATCTGTAAAAATTACTTGAGGAATATAATGTGAGTACCATTTTTAAATAATTTTTAACTACCCAACAATCTTAAAAATTAATCTGTATTAGTCTGTAATATGTTTTATTGAATTTTAGACATTTTGGTTCTAAGGTTACTATAGATATCGCTCTTATTTTCTGATATTGTGTATGGATACCCAAATTTACAAAAATCTGTGCATTTATGCAACAAAAAAAATAAAATAAAAATTCTCTTTAAAATATTGGGAAAATGGGTCACTGAATTGTAGTAAACTTTTCAATTTAAGATTAGTAAATATAGTTTTTATCTAATAACAATATCACCTAATCAGTACAATTAACACAGAAATTTTCAAAATTTTAAAACTTCATAAATTATCTGATTAAAATTTTAAAAAATCAAATATTTTTTCTTAAGACAATAATGTCCAAAATATATATTAGTCATAAAAGCAATTGAAAACTTTTCTAATTAAATAATGTCTTAGTTTTATAATTCAGAGTAGATCTTTGGAAAATGGTGGGGGGGGGTCCTGTTTTACAAAAAGAAAATTGATAATTTAAATTCTCCAAGGAATTCTGCTTTTAGCTAATATAAACATAAGTGGTCAAAAATTAATTTCTTGAAAATTCATAAAATTATTAAGTAGGGTGGGAGGTAACAGATCTATAAAAAAAAATTTCTAAAATAATTTAATTCATTTGTGAATAAGTCTTGAAAATTTCATTAAAATCTGACAATTATTTGATTTCTGCAATAATTTCCAAATCAAAGCCAAAAAAAAAAAAAAAAAAAAAACTGGTTAAAATTTCCTATACTAATCTTTGGTCCTCCCACTGATGCAAGAAAAACAAAATTTTTAATCAATATTTTGAATGTTCTGAAAAGGACCAAAAAATATAATTTAATAATAAAAAAATCCTTTGGGCTTTCTTAATAACAAAGATTTTGAAGATAAAACTTTGTTTTTACTAAGTTTGGGGCATTTTTTCATCACGGTATGCTCATTTTTTAATAAATATGTGGAGATACCTAATTAAATGTAATTAACACATAAACCTTATATTGAATCTAATTAACATATTTACCTTACATTAACCATTTGGATATTTTTTAATGCGATATCAATTATGCCAAAATCTCTCCTAAGTTACTGCAGGACAATCTTTGCTCTGTCTTCATCACCACGTACAGATTGTTTTAAATTATTATTCAATTCACTGCCAGTAGAAGACAAACACTTCTTATGATAGCTCATCAGCAACTCTGATGTTAATGTTCCAAATAATACTAGTCAAAAAATATGGAATGAAATAATTACACTTACTGCCTTCAGTAACTTTTACAGAGCAAAAGAAATGTTTGACACAAACAAAAATGCAACATCTTTATTCCAATGACAACACTGATTTTGATTAACATCCAATTTAATTATTATATTTCTTTCCTTATACATAAAAAAGTGCATCACAGTTTTAATTTCTTTTCTTGAACTTTTCCCTTGTGGAACTCTCTTCCAGTTTCTTACTTCCCTACCATCTACAATTTTCAAAAATTCAAACCCAACATCAATTGCAATCTTCTGTCTTCCTGAATGATGTCTTTTTATTGTCCTTTCTCCTCAGTAAAGTCTTCTTTTACTCCCAGTAACATCTTGCATATTAATACCATTATCAGTTTGCTTGGGGTGAAATGAATAAAAAAAAAAAAAAAAAAAAAAAAAAAAAAAAAAAAAAAAAAGCATGATAGCTGAGGAAACTTACTGTCACTTATTCTCCAACAACAGCCACTATATATTATTGACCCTAATGGGGGGCATTTAAGCTAGCACCTTCGGAGGACTTTTGATTGGGCCTTTAGCTTGTTCAGGAGTTTGAGAGTCCCTAAATCTTTGCATATTCTCAGCACTGGAAGCTCACCTTACTGCCGATTGATCTGGGCTTCCATTGGGACTTTCTTTTCCTTCCTGCAGCCTTGGCTCTTTTGATTGGAATCTGGTCCTATGTTGGCGGAGATTTCTTTTTGTGAGGCATACTGCTGAAGAACTCAAAATTGATCACTGCATTTAAATACTGCATTAATATCTAAGCTTACCTTTTAAAAGTTCAATGATAATTCTTCTGACACCATTTAATTTAAAGACAATTTGATGTACATAGTATTTTGCTGGATTTTGCAATTAATTTCAATAAATCCCAAATTTATTTTGAAGTTCTAAAAAATCTTTATTGTACAAAAAGATTTGTCACCAATAATTATGGAAAAAAAAAAAAAAAAAAAAAAAAAACGGACGAAAATAATCACAATAATGAAAACTTGGGAGTCCAAAATTTCAGGATTACGAGTCCTGATCCAGTCTGGAACGTTTTTAATTTGCTCATGGAGTTGGCCTGATCCCAAAATGGCATCATATGTTGGGCTACGGCCTCTAGGAGTAAAGTTGAAAAAAATGTGACACTGTCACACACTGACATTCACATTTATTATATAGATGGAAAAATACAAGAAATACAATAACAGTAATAATCAATGGTTGAAGAGTTGCAGGGTTAAATGTAGAGATGGAAGAATTTATAATAGATGCACTGGAACAAAGCCTATTTATCAGGAATTACCATATAAAATGCTCTAGACAATAGGTAGATTTTCTTAACGTGTTGAGACTGTTGACCATGACATGGTTGTCCAATCTTAACACCCATAAAATACAAAGATCAACATGATAAAATTGGGCAGTATATTCATTGAACATCAATGATCAATATGATCATGTGTCACATGCTGAAAAATGGTATGAACATCACCCTGAACCAGGTCATGAATTCATTGTTCTTTAAGGCTCTACCATTCATGCTGACAGATATGGAAAAAAAAAGGTAAGAGACCAGACATAGTGATCAAGGACTGCAAACAAAAATTTGTCTTCTCACATGAAGACAATTTTTTATATGGTAATGCCATCAAATAAAAATACAGGTGTTAAAGAACATCACAAAATATGTACATATACATATATATATATATATATATATATATATATAAGTATCTTGACATTAAAAAAAATATGGCACGATAAAATTGTTATATCTATAATAATTGGAAATCAAGAAAGGTAGAGACAATCATGTTAACAAGATTCCTTGTAAGTCATATACCAAAGAATTGTGTCATATGAGGCTACTCATCAACTCCGGAGAGTAGTATGAATGTCAACAAAATATAAACAATGTATGTTAAATATCACTTTACATCAGAATTTGTACAAACAGAATGTATATACATATCTATGGCTTTGCTTTACTCCAGGTCTTGGAGTCTGGTAAGGGATTGTAATAAGAAGAAAACAAAAGATAATAATAATAATAATAATAATAATAATCTGTCAAACCTTACACAGTGAACATGTGGCTTGTGTGTTTTGGTTATCTCAATTTATAATAGCAGCTGCTTGATATTTTGAAATTCCCACTTGATAAGTAACTTCAAAAACATAAATCTACCATTCGTTCATGCACTGAATACTACTGCCATACCAGGTCCTGCTGTATATCGCAAGATTGTTGATAAAAATTCAAAGAAGGGTCTTTAATGAAATCAATCCTGACATCTTAACATCAATCACTTTCTCACTAACATGCTATGGCTTCCCTCTGTTTTTTCTACAAATATTTTCATAGCAATTGTTCTGATGAGTTTTCCTCCGTGGTATCCCAAGTTCATGAATTTAAGCATGCTATTAGATTGACAGCTAGATCTCACCATTTTACTGTTGAACTAACTAAATGCAACCATCTCTTCTATTCTAAAACTCTTTACCTGTGGAACTCCTGATTTCTTTCTTCCCTGCCACCTACAATCTTCAAACATTTAAATGTAACATCAATCATCTTCGGTCTTCCTGTTCTTGTATTGTCCTTTCTCCTCACTAAAGTCAATCTCTTTCACTCCCAGTAATCCCTTGCATTCTAGTGGCATTATCACTGATTTTATTCAACAAGAAAATAGTTCACAGAAGATACATTCAGAAGTATTAGCTGAAAGCAGATGTTAAAGTCATGGTTTTACATGAGATTCTGTCATCCTATACTAAGACCAGCTCCAAGCCAGAGAATGAATGAAAGGAGACAACTGGTGCCTCATAACTAGCTGCTTCAGGTAGATGCAGCTTGACAGCCCAGAAAGGTATTACATCTAGGGGAAAGAAAACCCTAATTTTTAACCTCTTCTGTCTTGCAGCTATCTCCAAACACAGAAAAGGCTACAAAAGTAAATCCAGACAGAATACCTAGAGTGGAAACCTGAAGGTGGTTGACAGTCAACACTGACATCTTTCTGTCAACTCCTGCAGCCAAGCCATCTCCAAATGTCTCCCTGTATTAATTTGGATCTTGCTGGTATGACCAAGAAGGAGGCCATGTAGCCCGTGCAGCACAAAGCTTCCATATACTATTGCCCAGGACTGTGATACAGAGAGGTCACACCACCAAAGGACTGAATTTTGACCAAACATGGTGCTACCTTTATCTCATGAGATAAATGGATGCCTACTATACAAGACAAGAGTTCACTTTGGAAATCTGAAATTTTATCTTACAAAAGACAGGGGTTAATTTTGTAGACACCTAAATTTATTGTAAAGGTCCTTTTATAAGCAATGCGCAAACATATGCATAGACACTTCTTTTATATGCCTTGTCCCTTTGTACATCTTAGTAAATTTTGTCTTTTCACTATCACTCCTAATCCCCATTATGCCAAATATTTACACAAACTCATTAGGTAGATGTGCTGCTTTCTTGTCCCTCTTGCCTTCAATATCCCAAACCAAACCCTCTTTCCTCATCATGTGCTCTAGAAATTTCAATCATCTCTTTTTGATGTTAAGTATAAGAGTCTTTTTTGTTTCCATTTTCTCTAAAACTTTGTCATTGTTCAGACCAAGGTATTCTTAGCATCCATCTGTAGAACCAGATTTTTGTTCCCTCAAGTCTTTTCTTCAACTTTGATGAGATTGTCCTACATTCACTGACATACAGGAGGTCTTATATAACAGATCAGCACATTCTTTTCTTTGTTTCTAGCAAAATTTTCCCATTTCTTATTACTTTCCTATTTCCTATGCATCTTCAGATTTCAAGGCCATATTTTCCGTCCTCTGTTAAAACACCTCCCAGATAATTAATTTTTCTCACTTGCTTGATTTTGGGATCTCAAGCTAAGGACTAAATAGAAATACAAAATAAATAAAACTGGATGAAGATGAATAATAGAGACTGGTGAGTGACCAGTAATTGGACCATGATTCTATCACATTTACAAAAACCTAAAAGATATTTTCCAACACACAAACAGATGTAGCCAGGATTAAAGCATTAGTTAAACACTAGTGTAGCATAAACAACATGCAGACATAATTTCAGTAAAATAACAAAATCAGCAAATCAGAATTAATGATTCAACATTGGCCAAACAAACATAAGATCGAGAATCTAAAATTTTGTTCAAGTTGAGCTTATCTCTACCTGTATAAGCAGAGGAGAATTACTTTTAGACAGATGGTGATAATGAGAGAGAAGAAGAAAGCAACCACATTGACAGACCAGGAACAAGACATTGATGCCATAAAATTCCACTCGCTACTCCCAGATAAATAATCTGAGACAAAAACTAACACTGTACTGATAGATAATTGAATTTATTTGTATAAGCTTCAAATACTAAAACCAAATATACTCCCAAAAGCGTACACTTCGAATTTATGACCGATGTGTCGTTCCCACATCGAAAATTATTGACAAAATCCTTTTTTCTTTTCCAGTGTTCCGCCTAATAAATAGTTGTTATTGTTTGCAGTTTGTTCTATGTTTGTGTTTTTTAGAGGCATTCCTACCTTAGGACTGAAAATCAGAGCTATCAATATGAAATCTAACTCATTCACATAAAGGCCAAAAGACCGGATTTTTTTTTCACTGCATATGTGAAAAAACTAAAAAGTGTAAAAAAAAAAAAAAAAAAAGGTAAAATGCGTTTGAAAAAGCTGGGAAAATATCCGGACATAACTGAAAAGATTGTGAATAGGAAGTGGTTATTCATTATTAGCATCTTTGTAACTTCAAATAAATTTAAAAAAAATAAAAAATAAAAAAAAAAATGAGGAAGAATCGAAATCGTCAAAATTCAAAAATGACAGTAATTACGGGGTAATTACTGTCATTATTATTACGCCGTAAGAAAATCAGCTAAAAAATAAAAAGTATTGGAAAAATAGGACTTGATGTCATCTGATTTCTGAAGATGACAGTAAAAAAAAAAAAAAAAAAAACTCAAATTAAATAACAACAATAATACACACAAAAAAATACAAAGAAAGATTTAAAAAAAAAAACTTTTAAAATTTAAATATTGATAAAAAAAAATGTTAAAGGTTTCTTGACTGCAATCACTAGCTTTGCACTAAAAAGAAGTAAGAACAAAAAAATAAATAAATAGTGGAAAATGTTTTGTTGGTGATCACAAGATCTTTACAACTAATTCTCAACTTATACAGCGAACAACAACAAAAACACTTTTAATTAAACTAATAATGTTATTGTTGTAAAAGAAACTGACTTCTTCAAAGAGTTTCCTCATTTTCATTACTTCAATTCCAGTTTAAAAAAAACAAAAGAAATCTGTCTACAGTAGGGAAAAGTTAATAATTAACAGAACACGAAAATGGTAATTTAACAAATACAAGAGAACCGGTTTTACAAATAAATGTCTCGTGATTTAAACTTCAGAGTTTGTTTGTTTTTTCTTTTTTTTTTCTGGTGTGAGTGCGATGAGGTGGTTGGAGAACATGTCAATCGACATCTTCCCGATTGATCTTTTTTAACCACCTGAAAATATTTAAAAATCAAATAATTATGTACACTACATAAAATATAACCCAAGAAAGCAAAAGGAGCCTTCATTTTTTTTTTTTTTTAATATTTGTTTCAATATTTTTAAAAAAGATTTTGAGAGAAGTTTAAAAATTAGAGATGCTCATTGCAAGAAAAAAAAACACTGATTTTTAACTGTTAGTTAAATAAATGTTAATTTTTAACTGCTCTTAATTAATTTTAAGACCCCATGATCGAATTCCAAAACACTTTTAAGATTTTACAAACTGTTCGGGAAAATAAAAATAAAATATTTTGAATTAATTTAGTAATAAAATAAAATATCAGTACCACCAAAAAATAAATTCGCATAATTTGTAAAAAGTCATTTTTAATCAAAACAAACAGCTACTTTTTTACCATCAAAATTATTTTAAAAACGAAAATATAGATGTCATATGCTTTCTAAAATGTTTTATTCCAAAATAAATAATACTTGTAGCAAAACAAATTGAGGATTCATTTTTAAGATGACTTTTTAATGCGCAAATAAAATAAAAATAAAATCACACAGAATATATAAATTCATTCAGTTTTTCAAGTAGATGCCCCAAGATTTAAATTCCTCCGTTTATTTATTTTAATTTAATACATCTTAATTTTAACCGCAAAAAACAATCCAATTAAAAAAAAGGCACTGACGCAGGTTCCCGTTATTGTTTTCTTTTCTCAATAATCCTTATCATTTCCTCAAAGGAAAAAAAAATACTTTCTCACATAATCACATGGAAGACCTCTTCTAAATGTATACCGTCTTCAATCAAAAAGCTTTCTTTAAGAGAAAAATAACAAATAAGCTGTAAATATTCAAGAAATACAATTTCTTTAAACTAATCAACTCACCTACTACGATCGTCCAAAAAAACAGCATGTTGTTCGCCATCTTCGAAATGCGCTTCGAAACGTGGTTACTTGTCCTTTTATAGCTACCACCACGCCATACGTCCCTGTCCCTGACGTCAGCCAAGCTTCAATTTGTTGTGTCTTATGATTGATGTTGATTAGGTCATGGGATATTCAATTTAAGATTTGATTTTGTGAACTATGACCTTATTTCAGAGAACAGTTTTCGAACTCAGAGACTTGTTATTCATTTCATAAGGCTCTTATTGATAAAGAAACTTATACGAGAAAAATATTTTTCAAAGTGTTTAAAAAAAAACTCTTTTGAAAGACGCAAAAAAGTAAAAAAACGAATCGAAACTTTTTTTTTTTTTTTGTTGTTTTTGTTTTTCTTAACGGGAAATCAAAAATAAATAAACTGAAAAAATAAAGAAAGTCTTCTGTATAACAAATAAAAAATGTACTTAAAATGGATTAATGTGGTTGAATATATTTCCCTTATTGTTCTATCTTGTAAATGACAGTTTCAAAAATCAGTTTAAAATATGATTCTTCTTAATCTTATAAAAATAATGATTTTTAAATTTTATAATGCTGTGGTTGGATTTTTTTTTTTAATTGAAATAATTTTGTAGTATGAAACTTCTTTCTAAGTGCATGCAGCCGGAAAATGGAATTTAAGAAAAATATAAAATGTCACAAATTATCTTAGCAACCTATTAACTTTTGTAAGCAAAACGCAACCAACCAACAAAAATGTAATTTTTCATCAGGGTCAGTGCGTACTACCCACCCACGAACCCCTCCACCGTTGATGCAAACCTGATTTGGGGGGGGGGGGCAGTGCTTGATGACTCTTGCTATCTTCTCAACATTTGCTTTTCTCTACCTACATTTATATACGTTACAAATTTAAGAACCAGACAAAGATGAAAAACTTCGGATTTTGACGTCATTCTTTTTTTCTTGTCCAAATCCGTGAATTTCTTTTTTGCTTAAATCTCGAGAAAACATTAATAAAATTCACTATTCTTCATCCATAATAAAAGTGCAACTTTTTAACAAGAAAAATCTCAAGTTGATGTTAAAAATTGTCGCAAAACACTGTTGATGTATTTTTTTTTACATTGTATTTTCAATTTTTCTAGTTGAAGTGTTTTAAATGATCCATATAAAATTTTTTGTATTTTATGAATACTACCTTATAAAAATTGAGATATAGATAGATATTTAAATTAATAAATAATTTATTAATTTAAATTTATTTAAAGTATCAACATGAACATGTTTTTTAGCATCTTGTAACGGCCCCATATATGATAATGATACGATCCCTCCCCCACTATATCTCAATCAACTTTATAAGGTTGTATTCATAAAATACAAATTTTATATGGATCATATGCAAAACACTTCAAGTAGAAAAATTGAAAATACAATGTTTATTTACAATTATTTTTTATTTATGAATAATTTCAAAGTATCTACACGAGGGTTTTCTTATGGAATAATGTAGCTAGTCTGGTTGATTATTGCTATATTGAGTAGTTTTACAACCTAAATTACATCATGTACTGAGTTTGATCCTCAGTGAGTGTGCCATAACTTATGACCTTGTGCCAAAACTCAGCAACGTGCCATATAAATTCCTATCAAGTCCGGTAACTCATGAAGACAAGTTCTTAGTGATAGCATGTGACCAAGGCTGTTATTTTCTTAAAATTATAGTTGCACCTTATCATTAATTCTATTCGTTTTTTATAAATGTTATGCCTTATATAATTATTGGTAATATGTCATTATTTAAGTAAGTATTAAAAAAAATAAAATTTCTTATAAAACTTTTTTCACAAACGACTGTCAATAAACTAAAAACATAAATGTTATTTTTTTAAAATAATCAACAAAATTTTAAAAATCATAAACGAATAATACATTGGTCCGCCCATAAAAAAATTAGAAGAAATTACGGTGTGAGAGGGGGGGTAATTTGCGTGGAGCAACTTTTGACCGTGTGACGACACTTGTCAGAATAAAAAAAAATAAACAGGACCCCACTTCTAAATCGATAATAATAAAACATTTTTTTCTGTTCCTACAAGTCAAGTGTTACGACCTAAGGAAGAAAGAATGATAATCAACAAAAATTATTTTCCCACAAAATGTTCTCTATTTTATGAGTGGGCTAGTCCAGGAGGCACGAACTACCTGGCCGAGTGCAGCCTGATTGGGAGTCCCGGGCAGTGCTTTGTGACCCTCACTATCTTATCAAAATTTGCTTTTTAGTACCTACATTTATATTATATAAATGTACGTTACAAATTTAAAAAAAAAAAAAAAAATAAGTGCAACTGATTAAAGGATGAAAATGAAAAACTTTTGTGGATTTTTTTGACGTTATTTCTGGATTCCAGTATTCTGGGGTATTTTTGTTTTGTCCAAAAATCTGTGAATTTGTTTTGCGTTTGCCCATGTTTAAAATTTTAAATACTATATAAAATCCACTATTTTTTATCCATAATGTTGAATGTAAATTAATCAATTTTTTACCAAGAGAAATTTCAAGTTGATCTTAAAAATTGGCGCAAAGCATTGTTGATTTATTTATGGAATGAACTACATTAGATCATTCCATCCATAGACTACATGTCTCTATTAATTTGTATTTCGATACATTATTTTCAATTTTTCTAGCTGAATTGTTCACCTATATTGCATATGATCCATATTTACAATAAAAAGTTGCATTTTATTTTTATGAATACTATCTTATGAAAATTCAGATTCAGTAAATGGGTGGGGCGTATTATAGATTCGGGGCTGGGGACATGAGACCCTTGCACCGGCCCTAGTCCAGTCTATCTGAAAAGTTCTGACATTTGACCGTCAGTGTTTGGTTTCCTACACAATTGACTGATCAGATAAGTGAACTTTTAACCCATATCTGAGTTAGGTTGCTGATACACATTTTTATCAATTGTCTAATTAAAAAAAAAAGTAAAGAACAAGTATTTTGTCTTGGCAAACATGGATAAACGTGCTCGCAATAAGATGAGGAGATGTCAAAAAGACGGTTTTTCCCATGATACCACTCTTTTTAACTAGCTTCATTGTTCAGAAATGTTTATTGCCTTAAAAAGTAATGATTTGAAAAGCCTAAATGAAAGTGAATTTATACATTTTCTTTGTTCTTGAGAATTGACAACAAAAATAATAAACAATATGTATTGATAAGATTCTTTTTTACACTATGGTTAGCAAAACATCGGCTAATTGCCAATTGATTCAAACTTTATAAAATGGTAAAATAAGGATTTCCTTATAGTTGGTTTACATATTTTAATAATCTAGTAAATGTTTATAAATTTATGAATAAAAAATTGTTTTCACTTTTATTTTGTTATATAAATTGATAAATGATAAATATTGTATTGCATTAGTTTTAACTGCATTAGTTTTTAATATTGTAAATATAAAATTATTCTTGTAAATAAACAAGGATGTTTTTTTAATTTTTAACTGAATATATAATTTTTTTTATATTAGGTTGGTGCAAAAATAATGTCGTTTTCTCACATATGTTACTATGTGAGAAAACGATATTATTTTTGCACCAACCTAATAAATGTGTATCTATAGTGATCGTAATATTTTTTACTTTCCAAATATAGCACATTGTGTTGAGAAAATCCTCCCAGTCCCAAAACATGCAGAGGCTGATCAGGTTGAGGAAAAAAAAAGGAATAGCGCTTACCTTGAGTTGCAAAATATATTGCCACTTTTCTGTGGCATAATCATCTGATAACCTGGAAGGTAAATTTAATAATAAATAAAAAGGTACATTTCCTCTTCTCCTTTTATGCAATTTCAGGAATCAGATGGTAACCCTGTCACTTGACCACTGTAACTATACAGGGTTAGTACAGAAAATAAAAAGCTTTTGCTTAATAAGCATTTCACTAACACAAGGTAAGTACACTGCTCCTTTCTCACCTGACCAACAGACAATTTCTTCACAATTGTGACTGTGCTCATAGTTGATGTTATTGAGTGTTGGCTTTTTCTTTTTTAATATTAATGCTTCCATTGTTATTAGCTTTTTTTACATATGGATTAGACTATTATAGTTGTATTTTCTATGAGTATAATGCAGATGGAGTTTAGTAGGTTTCCATTTGTGTTTAAACCAGTCCTAATTGAGCTATGACCAGAGAGATGTAACATGGGTCTTCTTGATAGGCATGTAGTGGTATGTCCAATATAATTATTCATGAATATGTTTTGATCTGGAATGCAGTTTTTTAAGGGACATGTAAATTCATATATAATATTGATTCTCTGTAATTTGGATCTTTCAGGTGAGTTGTTGTTGTCGATAAGGTTCGATGTTTAAAATTTTTTATAGTAGATAATTAATTTAATTTTTTTGTTCTGGTCAACTATGGATACACATATATAAAAAAAAATCTACACATTCAGTTAAAAAAACACCCTTGATAATGGCTAATAGAATAGCTGAAAACACTTGGATATATAGAACATTCACACAGTTTTTACATACTTACAGCCCAGAAAAGAAAACACTTATACAAACATAAAAATAATTGAATAAAAGCTTAATCACAGTACCTTGTCAGTCATCTTTAATATTAGGTTGGTGCAAAAATAATGTCGTTTTCTCACATACGTTACTATGTGAGAAAACGCCATTATTTTTGCACCAACCTAATAAAACACACACACACACACACACATATATATATATATATATATATATATATATGAAGAAATATAGTCTTATGGTGTGCTATATTTATGGAATAAAGTGCTCAATATCAGAGATAGAGCATGCGTTTGCATATAGCATGAAACATACTGACACCTCTAAGTGTTGACTTCTATGTTCACTTTTATATATATATATATATATATATATTTAAAGAAATATAGTCTTAAGGTGTGCTATATTTATGGAATAAAGTGCTCAATATCAGAGATAGAGCGTGTGTAAATAGAAAGTGAACATAGAAGTCAACACTTAGAGGCGACAGTCTGTTTCATGCTATATGCAATCGTCAATGGTGGCTTGACGATTGCATATAGCATGAAACAGACTGTCGCCTCTAAGTGTTGACTTCTATGTTCACTTTATATATATATTTATATATATATATATATATATATATATATATATATATATGTTAATGTATATTTGGGCAGCAACCTTTATTTTAAACATGTTTCACTGAATATGACAGAAAAGGAAAATTTGATTAATTTTTTTTATTTAGTTTTTCTGAGATTTTTACATTTGGTTGGGAATAAGAGAGTGTAAAGAAATTGTACATATTGTCCCAAGCACTTTCAAACATTTCTTTAGCCATGTTCAAGAGGAATTGTTTTTAGCTGTTTTTCATGTTTGATTGTTTAAGCTATATTTTTTTGTGTTGTTTCAAATACTAGTAAGAGCATTGGCTGGAATTTAAGTGGGCATCTTTCTATATATTTAGTTGGCAGTAACTGTATTCAAATCCTAAATTATTATTTTCCTTTTTTCTGATTAATCATTTTGAATTTGATTACATATTTCCAATTATTTAGCATTAATAAAATAGTTTAATATATTAATTAATGAACAAGAGTGAATTAATAGCATTGTGGAGCGGAGACAGAAATAAACACCAAGGCTGTCAAACACCAAATGACAAAAAAAGGTTTCTGAGTTGTAGGATTTACACATCCTTCCAGTTAATAAATTAATCCTTTGAAAATAAATGTGTAATATTTTTACCCTTGCATGGAATACTACTGCTATATATGCTCTGGTGCCCCTTGCTGTTCATCTTAAGTCCTCGACAAAATCCAGAGATGGATATGAAATGTGATTGGCCCTGATCTAGCATCTTGTCTACAGTCGCTCTCTCACAGACGTGATGTCACTTCTCTCTGTCTTTTATACAAATACTTTCACGGTAACTGCTCTAATGAGCTACTTTCGCTAGTTCCAAGACTGCATGAATTTAAACATGCTACTAGGTTGGTATCTCAGTCCCACACTTGCACCTCCTATCTGTGGAATTCCTTTCCTGTTACTTGTTTCCCTGAATCTCCGACTATTCAAATGTAATGTCAATCGACATCTTCTGATGCCTTGATCTATTCCCTGTCCTTCTCTTCATCCTTTCTTCTATCACACCTCTTTACTCTCGCTCCCACTCTCTGTAAGCCCTTGTGTGCTAGTGGCATCCCGCCTTGCTTGGGACAAAATGCTTAGAAAAAAAAAGTGGGTTGCATTCCTGCCATCAATAAAAAAAAAAACATGCATTGTGATCCCTTTGAAGAGTATATAAGCAAAGTTTATAGACCAAACAAGCCAGTAAGGAGGGTTGATTCAAATCTGCAACAGCATCAACTGTTTTACATCTGTAAATTTCTAAGAATATCATGGATGGAGCATGTAAGCAATGAGGGAGTTTAAAAGAAAAAGGAAACAAAAAGGACACTTACACTTGCAATCAGAAAAAAACAGTTGAAATTTCTGGGAGACATAATGAGGAAAGAAGTCTTGGAAAATTTGACACTCCCAAGACATATCAAAGGCAAAAGTAACAGGAGGAGATCAGAACAACTACATGATGAGCTTATGGGAAGGAAAGTAGAACAGGGAAGGATAGTAAAAAGATAAACATTACTAAGAGTTTATTAAAGATTGGGAAGTTGTGGAAAGCCATGATCACACATGTCCTGAAGTAGCGGTGAAGAATGCTGTATAAATGTTGTAACCTAGCAAGGGTTACTGAATGAAGAATAACCAAAACAGAGGTTGGAAATGAAATTGTCATCTTTATAACATCAACAAAATACAATACTCGTCAGCAGCATGAAGTAGGTAAACCACTGCTAGTGGTGGACTACTTAAACAACATATTAACCCCACTTACAATAGTGTCCAATGTATTTATGAGGATTGGGACACACCCATTAGTGTTCATACGTATGGTATATAACAATAAATATTGAAGTAATTTTGAAAATGATATTAATATTTTTAAATATTATTGATATTTAACATGTTGAAGATATATTTTTATTCAAGCAATTGAATTTAGAATGACAATCAAAGATCCAAGCAAACAAATTAAAGATATATTAAACTGATTTACAAAAATAAATATTATAGATAACAATATAAATTAACAATGATCAAATAATAAATTGATCACTGATCTGTTCCAAGGTATCTAGTTTATCTGGTACTCATATCTATGACCAGTGCAAGGTTCTTGTGGTCACCCTCCAAATCTATGATATAGGCCCTCCCCGCTACTCCTGATACAGAGTCTCCACTCTATTACATGTCAATTTTCATAAGGTAGTATTCATATAAAACAAAAATTTTATTGTAACCTAATTATGTACAAGAGGGGGAGGCACAGTGGAGTAATGGAAAGTGGCTTGGATTGAGGAATCGGAGGGACTCCGTTTGAATCCATTACATTCACTTACAAGCTAATACTCTTGGGAAAGGTATGAACCCTCTTCTTCTTCTCCCAGCTATGGGTAAATAACAGGACAGACCAGGTTCTATAGCCTTGGATAGCGACTGGTCTACTGCAGAAAGAAATGGCAACCTACTGCGGGAAAAATATCTGCCTCGTCAGTCATGTATCAAAAGATACATGATCGCCTAAGTGGTTAACATGCAAGGCACATAACTGACTGAATTATGTACAATAGTGGATCGTATGCAATAAAGGTGAGCAGTTCAACTAGAAAAATTGAAAATAGATACAATGTATCTAAATACAAATTAGAGACATGACATAAGAGATCATTCCATCTTAAATAAATCAACAATATTTTGCAGTAATTTTTAACATCAACTTGAGATTTTTCTTGTTAAAATATTGAATACTTGTTATGGGAACTTACCTATAACAATAATGAACTCTTCCTGACACTATAAATACTGCGCCTCTCAAGAGGTATAATGAATGAATGGTGTAACGAATCAAGACAATACTAGTTCACTCTAAACCAGACGGACAGTCATTACTAACACTTTCAACTTGTACTATATTTCTGTTGTAATATATCTTTGTTATTCTACTCTTGTGTCCGTGTTGTTCTTCCTTGGTTCTAGCCTTGGACCATAACTGTGGTGCAAGGATATTGGACCATAACAATACTTTTAACACATTCAGTATTATAGATAAAAAATAGTGAATTTTATATAGTGTTTTTTCAAGACTTAGCATTAGCAAAACAAAATCACAGATTTGAACGAAAAAAGAACCCAGAATGACATCAAAATCTGAAATTTTTTTATCCTTTAATAATCTGTTGTACTTAGTTTAATTTGTAATCTATATAAATGTAGTTAGAAAAAAGAAAATGTTAAAATAATGAGGTTCATAAAGCATAGCTCAAGGTCACCAATTAGGCTCCCCTTCCCAGTCTGGGTGGTTCATGAGTAGTACATACCAGCCCTGCCCATATCTGATCAATAAAGAAGGCTTTCTTTCACCAAGAAATAGAAGATTTTAAAGAAAATGTTGTGAATGCAAAAAGGATAGTGAAAATGATCAATAATTCATTTTTTGTTGCATAAAAATTATTTGTTGTGGAAATAATATTTATGACATTCAATGCAGGTGTTGCATGCATGGACCCTTCACCACTGAACACAAGGTCAAGTTTAATGTGGGGCCTAAATGCAGCAACCTGTACTCTAAGGGTGCCAAAGTGAAATGGAGAGGTGCTGTCACAGAACTGAAATCTCCAGAGACCAGCTACATTTGTTTCAATTTTAAGCTCTGATCTCAACACTGATCTCAACTCTAGAGGTCAAAGAGAAAAAAATGTTTGGATTTATTTGTGTCCAAACAAAGAGAAATTTGACATAATTTTGCTTTTGTTGAATGATTGTTGAGAGACAAGTGAAACAGTTTAAAACATTGGCTAGTCTTTCTCAACATCCCGACTCCATGAATACAAAACTGGCCTGTTGACTCTTCTATAAAGTAAATGCATTGCAATAATAATAAAAACAATTATTGTTCATATCATGCCCCATACCACACTACGGTTGTAGGAGGTACCACATGTACTACAGCTATAGCAGCAGTGGTGTGTCTAGAGCAAGGTAGCTTGATGGAGCCAATCTCTCTCTGGCTTGTTTTGAAATCAGAGTTTTCCTTCTCTGAGACTGGTTGCCATCCAAAGATAAGAGCGTCCAATCTGCTCTATTTAACATATTGCTGGAGACAGATGGAATCATGCCTTTTCCAATGTCAATACCATAAAATGAAACAGAATAAACTGGGTTTTGAACAAACATGCCAATTTCACTTCCCATGCTGATAACAATTGCATTATCCCCACCTCCATTCTTGGTAAACCTTGGCAGAACTACTAAAAAATACATGTTGACTAAATACCAAAAAAAAAATTATATTTATACTCAGATCCCTTTAGACTAATATCCTCATCACAGTTCTTGTAAGATTTTGGTGTTTATTTTATTTTTTAATCCTTTCAACCCCAAGTAAGACAACAATGCCACTAGGATGCAGGAGGTTACAAGTAATGGAAGAGAATGAGAAGACTTTAGTGAGGAGACATGAGAAAAGGGATAATAAAAGAAAAGGATTCCGGAAAACAAAAAATGGTGACTGATGTTGCATTAATTTTTTGAAAAATTGTAGCTAGCAGAGAAACCAGAAATCAGAAGGGAGTTCCACAGGTGAAAAGTACAAGAAAAGAAACTATTAGAATAGAACTAATGGTTGCATCTAACTAGTTTAAAAGTAAAATGGTGAGAGCCAGTTGCAAATTTAGTAATATGCTTAAATTCATTCATTGCCATGAACGTATTTGTAGAAAAGGAAACCATATCACGTCAGTGGGAAAGTGATTTCGTCAGATTTCTGTCATCTTCAGAAACATCAAGATAGGTGCCTTGGTGTAGGTGTGATAGTCAACATTACTAGTTTAGTTGACTATTACTACTGAGTAATGAGTTTCTTTCTTTCTGGATGCCCCATATTTGTGGTCTAATGCCAAACTAAGCTAAGCTTAATAAACAACATCAAGCTGATTCCTTCATTCAATCAATAAAGGAAGTTTGTTCTCTTTCCATTGTTGGAATACAAAAATAATTATCTGTCCTTATATATAGAATGTCACATCACAGCCCTGTATGAGCTGGAAAATAAAACCACCCACACTCAGTTCCTTATCTGCAGGCACACTGATGCATATCCTTTCTCTTATCTCTCTCTCTCTCTCTCTCTCTGTAAGAGATACCAACTCAACATAGACTGCCAATGATGAAAAACAATGACATCTAAGTAAAGGACTTTATATACTTTCTGTACATAAATACTGAGTTATAATTGTAACATAGAGTTTCTGTCATACCTTTTCCATTTCAGTCAACCAGTTATACTACAGTGTAACCCGGATATAAGAGACCCGGATATAAGAGAAAACCGTATGGTCCCAAATTAGAGCCATACTTATCTAAGCAAAATAGACCAAACCCTGATATAAGAGAAACCCGGATATAAGAGAAACCCGGATATAAGAGGCTTCTTCTCCGGTCCCGGCAACTCTCTTATATCCGGGTTACACTGTATATGTTAGAGTAGTTATCTACTGAAAAATATATAAAGTAAGATTCAAATTTTATTAATTAAAATAACTAGCAAGATTTTAGAGGCATGTAAAAATGCCTCTAAAATCTCGCTCTCTCTCTCTCTCTATATATATATATATATATATATATATATATATATATATATATGCTAATATATTGATAAAATAGGAAAGAACCGTTCGATTTATGATCCAAAGTTCTTTAGTATTTTTGTTTTATTTTTAAATACACAAGTAGAGCCTAGATTATAATTATTTTTTTAAAAATATGATTCCATCGCTACACAGGAATTAACATGTTTCAAAAACAGAAGCTAAAAACTCAATTCAATTATAGAAATTAAATTAAACTACATAGTTCTGTTTCATTTTCAAATATATGTGTGTGTATATGTATATATATTTGTATATATGAGTGTGTGAATATATGTATATGTATACATATGTGTGTGTATGGTTATATGTATATGTGTATGTGTGCACATGTGTGTATGTCTATGTGTATATATGTATGTATGTGTAAAATGTATTTGTATGTGTATATATGCGTATATATATATGCGTGTATATATGTATATGTGTATATGTATTTGCATGTGTATGTGTATATATATATATATAATATATATGTATGTATGCGTATGTATATATATGTAGGTATGTGTGAGTATATGTGTATTAAGGTGTATATGGTACTAAATAGTAGGGTTTTTATTGGATTAAATATTTTGATATGCTTATGTTAAATTTGTAATCTGTAGGGGAAAATTACATGCTTTTTAAAAATTTTCTTGATTACACATCATTTCTCTTATAAATGCCCCTGTTTTTATTTGGCCTTTTCTCTTTCCTTCTTTCTTTCTTTTCCTCCCGACCTTTTTTCCTTGGACCTTTTCTTCCTCTCTCATCTTCTCTTTTCATGTATACATATAAATGAAAACCAGATGACAAATTTTCATATATAGATCGGCAGTGTAAATTGGCTAGATTTTAAATGTGGATTGTATAATTATTTATTGTGTCTAATGTCACAACAAATGTATCCACACTTTTCTGGTGTCTGTTTTTTAAATTTTAGGTCAACAAATCAATAGTTGATTTATGCAACTGATAATAACTCATATTTATCTGTATCTTATTCATTTAAACTGTTATTTAACTTCTCTCTTTAAAACTTCTCTCTTTTAAATTTTACTCATCACCCTCACATTAAGGCCTTTCCTGTTCTTCTTTTTCTTCACTTACACCTCTTTCTAGAGCTTTCCTTCTCACCCTTACTCCCACACATACACTTTCACTGAAATTTTGTTTATTTATACCCAGAGATATATTTTCTGTTTTCTTTTTGAATTTTTAGGTCTGATGAATTGGATTGTGATTACAATTCCAATGTAATAAATTATAACCATGGAATATTAGTGTTTGAGCCTTTTATATCATATATATATATATATATATATATTGAGCCTTTTATATCATATATATATATATATATATATATATATATATATATATATGATATAAAAGGATCAATATATATATATATATATATATATATATATATATATATATATATATATATGTGGATATCCATATTTCAATAGACACTCTATTTTTTTTTAAGAATGTGAATCACATCACAATTGAGAGACTTAATAAACAAAAAATGGGCTCTTTGGTATGGTACAAACCTCTGTCCCTCTTTGCAAGAGAAACCTCTGTGTGGCTGAACATTATAAAACACGCTAGATCAGATGGTAGTTTCTCGTCTGAAACAGGATGCAGGTTCAAACTCTGCCAGTGAGCATGTTTTCTTTATTAAGTCACTCAGCTTCAAAAAACAGAAAACAATTTAGTTGTGAAATTTAGTGTTTTTATCTGGAGATTAATAGCCTTTCTTTCCTCCTTGGCAACTTGAGAAGTAAACAAAGACTATTTCCTCGTGGCAGACATCTTGGATGTTTATTGAAGAAAAATTTCTAAGATACAAATGGATTCTGAGGCTGCCCTAACCCTGAGCTTGAGGCATGTAAGGGAATGCTAGCGCTGCTAGGAGCTGGGGTGCAAATTGTCATACACTAAGCTGGGAAACACCTATGCTACCAGACACAGAGCAGTTATGGCCAGATGACCAGATATACCAATTTGCAGTTATTTTTAATTTATTCTATTTACAACTAATGAATAAAAATATTTTTCATATAATTAACTGTACACAGATGCATAATTACTACAATTTAATTAATGGACTACAATTTATCCATCGCACCTTATACATATATATATATATATATATATATATATGTATATGTATATGTATGTATGTATGTATGTATATATTAAAGGAAGTCAATTTGTGACAGTCTGTTTCATGCTTAAACACAATCTTTGGGCCATGTGTGTCATGTTTTGTCAAGCCAAATTTATATGTGCACATGTGTGTGTTTGTATATTCATACAGATGTTAACAGCATATAAACCAAAGTAGAATTATAAGGATGTCCTGAAAGAATCACTCAACTTTGCAAACATCAGTACGCATAACTGGGAGTCCCATGGCAAATGATCATACTACCTGATGAAAGACCCATAAACCACATCCTGCAGCAAGGCCTCTGATCAGGAGGTTTTGAGGAGCATGGGACCATCTCTTAATTGCAGGTTCACTCTTACCCAGGGTGGTACCACCTGCTGAGGTCTCAGCTATGGGCAAATAGTGAACTCCCAAACTGGGGTCAAAACATGAAAATATAAAAAATACTTTACAAAAAATTACCAGCAATACAATTTTATAATAGAAAAAAATTACCAGCAATACAGATTTTGAAAAAAATTATCAACCCTACACTCAAGCCACCAATCTGCCATTGGGTGTCATGCCACTAACATTTACTGCTAGTGGCCTGCTGTCAGACCGCTGGCGTATTCCTCTCAGCAATGTTACCACTGGCAGACCGCTAGAGGCGCTACTGGTGGTTGCCACCAGAGAACTGTTAGCATTGCCATGAGTGACCCACCAGTGGGCTACTAGTGGCTTGTGTGTAAGGAAAGCTCACAAGAAAATACAATTTTGGCATAAGGAGTTGATATTTTGCTTCACAAACAAATCAAAACAAAAAAAACCTGGCAGATTGAAAATTTGCATGTAAGAGTTCTTGGATTGCAAAGTAAATATTGAAAAGAAATATCTGAAAATCTCTTAGTACTTCCAGACCATATAGATGACAGGCATGACTTCACTGGTAACAGGAAAATTAAGTCATATGAGAAGTCAATAAAATGTATATTTTTCATGCCTGTCAACTTTGTGTCATAATTCTTAAAAGTTCATCCATTTAAGGCACAACTAGGTCTTACAGTGAGATCTTGTCATGGTCATACTCAATGACGAGATGTCAGTCACCATGTACGTAAACTGAAAGAGAAAACTCCAAAAATAAAAATAAAATAGGATTAGAAATTTGCAGATGTAGTAGAAAATGGTCATGATGTATAAAAAGAGAATTTTCAAACAATTGCTATTAGTTTGAGTAAATTAAAAATAAAAAACATTCTATTTGCTGTCATCTGTATTCACCAGACTTTGCAACAACTCAGTCAACTCAAATGTTACTAGCCCTGCTCATATACCCAAATATATGGCAAGCAACTCCTCAAATCAAAAGATAGGAACTAAGGAAGTAGATATTAATTGACTCACTGACAATTTAAACTATTTTTCAGATAATGCAATTTTACTTGCTTTTCTTCTGCAAACAATGAGCAGTCATTTATAAAATGTATGAATTGTCTTCATATCAGACATATCCATTTTTAAACTTTTCAAATCATACTGTCAACTATGAAAAGATACATCCGCAAAAAATCAACTTACACACACTTTTAAATGCAAAAACTTTATTACAAAAATCTAAATAAATTGCAGTTTTAAATTTGACCACAATTATTGGGAGTTATTTGTGATGAAAAATTACCAACACCACTATATTCTTTTATTTTTAAAACTTGATAAGCAAAATGAAAGTCAAATTAAAACAGATCTTTTCCAAAAGTATAGATATAGAAATAAAGTTTTAATATCGAGGAATTTTCTTTTATTATCAAATTTTACTGTAATTTGAAAGACTAACTTTTTTTCACTTTCAAGCAAATATTAGTGTTTGTGAGAAAGCAAAGACAAATTAAGGTAAAGGGAGAAAACTACGCTTAATCCAATCCGATTGGTCAGGAAAGCATCATGTGACTACAAAATGGGGTCGCTACAAACTCCCGCTTTCTTTAATGGCTGATTGTTTTTAATTCTGCTCAACATTGCCGTTCATCCACGTGTTTCTACAAAAACGATTACTACACGCGATGCCGATCCGATCGAAATACTTCGCTCCGATAAAAATAAATGATTTTACATGGATCGGAGAAGAAACACTTGTAGATAACAGACGTATCAAGGCAAAACATTATCAGTATGCATGTTTTTTTTCGTTTTTTTTACTTTTTTGTGATGTGTGATACTGTTTTCAAAACTTGAAAACTTTTCAAATGTATAACATTGAAGATACAATCTATCTTTAATGTTCTCATAGTGCATTAATATATAAAGTTATATTTTGTAAAAAATGCTAGTTTGTTTGTGTACATTTTAGTTAGCATAAAATAAAAATATCGTAGTTTTAAAAATTACGTTTTTTTTCTCTTCTAAATTCTTTCTACCACTTTCACCCACCTGAATTATTAATAATAAACAAGAAAAGGTAAAATTATTTTGGCAAGCAAAATAAAAACTACTGCTAAAAACTAAAAAGAATATTCATACTCGATTCGTACTTTTTATTTTTTAAGTAGTCTTAAAGTTTTTTTTTTGTGAAATCAATGAAAGAAAGAAACCATTCATTAATTAAATGAATTTCATTTAGTTCACGTTTTATTAAGTTTGCACTGCAGTTTCATAATAAAAAAAAAAAAAAACTCATCTAAAATTGTTCATTTTCCAAATAACTGAATTTTAATTTTATCAAAGAATTTATGATTTCATTTGCAATGCATCATTTGCAGTTGAGTACCTGAAAAAAAGATAAAGTGTAAAGTTCTTAAAAAAAGTTTTAATTTGTTTAAACAAAGGTGGAGGAATATTTAAAAAATAAGAATAAGATTGAAATGAAAAATAAGACCCCATTTAAATTTATTCAGGAAAGATGCGCTGAACAAATTCAAGGATATTCTTAAATCTTACCCTTAAACTTGCAAATCATCTGCTCTAAATTTTGATAACACTGTATATTTTTTTTGGTATTTGCTGACGATAGAATTTTTTATTTTATATTTAATTTTTGAAAATTTTCTCAATTCAAGACAGTTACTTTTTGTTAATGTGATTATTGATTTTTACTTTTATTTTTTTAAGTTCACTCAATACAAGCCTCAAGAGCCACTCTTGGTAGAGCAATTGAGATTTCTTTTCATATCAGCCCAGACATGGTGGAGTAATTGATAGCTTTTTAGCTTGAATAATCATAGATCTGAGTTCAAATTCAAATCAAGTTTATTATGTTCACTTATATGCTAATAACCTTGGGAAAAGAATGAATCCATCTCTTCTCCCCTCAGCTATAGGTAAATAGCAGGACAGACTGGATCCTATAACCTTGTGTGGCAACTGGTCTAGGAGAAGGAAAAACCCTGAATTCAAGACCAACCTGGAGAGGGTTGGTCTCAGTCAGGCTATCTTGTCCAAGAAACACCAATGCTATTGTCGCTGCAATACATGTGGTGTCCCTATGACCCTAATGAGTTACAGTCCCATGATCACGATATCAACCGATAGATAAGTATTTTTATTGTGTTCTGTTTTCAATTTTGGGCAGGAAGTCTTTAATTTCACTTCTAAGAAAAGTAACTGAAGTTTAGAATGGTGACACAAATTATTGTTTAAATTTTAAAGGACAGTCCCACAAAAAGAAAAAAAATAAAGTGATCATGGGAAAAAAATAGCCTCAACATAGTGTAGATTTAAGTAGGGACACAAAGAGAGAACCCAAATGACAGTAAGGAGATATGATATTTACTAAGCTTGTCACAATCTGTTATAACCTGGACGTGCAAATAAATATTGACTAAGCTTAGCCTTGCATAGAACCACAATAACGTGGCTCTTTGTGATATTTGTACTCAGGACATAACTGATCTATACAAGGCTAACTTACTGACTGTTAATGAATGCCTGTGAGATTAGTTAATATCCTGATTGCGGAGGTGTTGAGGTCTCACACAACTATACTAATTTATACACTTACACACACTCCCAAATAGCAAATATATATATATATATATATATATATATATATATATATATATATTTTTTTTTTTTTTTTCTGGCTATTGTCCTCATCTTTGTTGCAATAGTCATGACATTTCAGCTGATTACGCTCTAGCCTTATTCAGGTGATTGGAATTTTGAACTGAACCCTTTATTTCATCCACTGGGGTAAATTGTTCTAATTCCACGTGCCATGTCTCTTCTGAATGTCTCAGTCATCTCCCTTTAACTCAACCACCAATTTTTTTCTTTCATTGAACTCATATCCCTTTGGGTCAGTCAAGTCACTGGATTCAACCAATGCTTTTATCCACTGAACCACGTATCCTTGAGGACATCAGTGTATGAATTTTTGGGACTTATAATCCTGATGTCTCAGTAACTAGTTTTAACCAGAACTCATATTGCAATTTTATTGTTGTTATTATTGTTTCTCTTAAGCACTCCATATTACTGGTTGCCATATTGTATTCATTTTTATGCTTGGCCTGCTTAGGAGATTTTTGTGGCCTGGCATGTGCACTGATTCCTTATGTTCAATACCTGGCTACAGCTGAGGTGAATGAAAAAACTTGGAGAGTTGAGTTTAGGAAGATAACTGATACTGCGACATTGGGAAGAGGTATGGAATGTGAAACTAGACCAATCTACCCAAGTGGATGAAATAAAAGGTTCAGTGTGAAATTCCAATCACCTGAAGAAGGCTAGAGTGCACAATTTGTGAATTTGGCAACAAAGGTAGGACAACAGTCCAAACAATGTAAATAGTGTAAATAATTACAATACCTCATCTCAGAAATATAGACCGACACACACACACACACACACACTTTGAAAATTTTAAAAAAATTGCTTTGATTAAACTTTTAGAAAGTCAGTAATCTAAATATTTATAGTACATTAAAGAACAATGTATAAAATTTTAAAGCTGACCCTCTAATTTTCAGATATTGTAATAATCATTTTTTGTGCGTGTTTTTAATGTGCCCTGTATCTTCAATATGTTGGTGGTCATGGTTTTCCACCGCTTTTTTTAATATCTTGAAATTGCCATGATTTCTTGAGAAAGGTATTTGGGTGGTTCCTCATTGCTTTCTCTGTGATTTTGGATTAAGTTGTCTCCCTAACTTGGTTTCTTTTTCATGGTTAAAGAGTCGAGTCTACTATTTACTCAAAGTTAGGGGAAACGGATGGATTCATGCCTTTCCCAAGGACAATTAATGCAAAAGATTTGGATGACATTTAAAATTGGCCCGCTGATTTCATTTTCCATGCTGATAACCTTTTTAGAATAAACTTTTTAATTGTGTTCTAATATATTATAATAGTTGGACAAAGAATATATTACACATTCATAATTATTAAAGTATCCTCTTTGTTAAATTATATATCAAACTCTTTTAGAATTAAACTTAAAATGTTATATACACCTTATCTTGAACATGAAAAAATGAAGTGATTTGTTTACTCTCCATTTTTTTCTTTTTTTTTTTTTTTTTTTTATGAGTTCAAGCTTAGCCATAATGATTCTCAAACTGCTGTCAACATTAACAGATCATGCATTGATCCACTTGTAATCAAGTAGTATGGTGCTGATTTCTGAAGTTCCTCAGTGGGGATATGAGCCTTAATAAGATGGTAGAGGATGGCCATCTACAGTTGACAATCAACATCTCAAGACTAGTTGAACAAAATCCCCATCAAAGCATCAGAGAAATGTCTCAGATAATGGGTGTCAGCATTTCAACAATATCAGACCATATCAAGGAAATTGGCAATATGAAGAAACTTGACAAATGGGTTATACATGAACTCAGTGAAAGTCAAAATGTCCAACATCTTGATGTGTTTTTAATGCTGCATCTGTGAAATTTGAATGATTCATTTCTTGATTAAATAGTGACTTGTGATTAGAAACAGATCCCTTATTACAATCATAAGTGATCGGCTCTATGGCTTGATTATGATGAAGCACCCAAACACTTTCCAAAATCAAAATTGCACCAACAGAAGATTATGGTAACTGTCTGGTGGTCCACCATTGGCATTATCCATTACAGCTTTCTGGAATCTAACCAAAGCATCGCTGTCAAAGTTTCCTGCCAGCAACACTGGATGATGCACGTTCAGTTAAGCAACTTGTGACCAGCACTGGTTCATTGACAAGGTCCGATTCTACTTTATGACATGCTCGGCCAAATGTTTCCAGGATGACACTGCAGAAGCTCACTAACTTAGCCTACAAAACTTTAATGCTTCCAACATATTCCCACGTGCTCTCATGCACTGACTACCATTTTTTCAAGCAGATTGACAAAATTTTAAAGCCAAAAGACATTCCAATGCAAAGAAGATACAGAAACTGCATTCAAAGATTTCTTGGCATCCAAACCTTTAGGGTTTTATGATAAAAGCATAAATAACCTTGTAACTTGATGGCAAAAATGTATAGATGTTCAGGGTTGATATCTTGACACATTTTAACACTGTTTAAATATATTCATTCAAGATTAAAAACTGATTCTGAAATCAGACATTATTTTCCAAACAACTTCAGTTTTCTTGCTTTTATTTTTCTAGATCATTCAAATTTAATGGGGTGAAATACAAAATTGGTGATTATGTATATATTGCTAATGAAAACAGTGGTGAGGATGACACAGACATGGCACACGTTGCTCAAATTAAGGATCTTTTTGACAAATCGAAAGGTAAGTTAAAGTAAGGTTATTCTTTGAAAATAATAATAATTAATTTTTTTACTTGTAAAGTTCCTGATTGTACTGCGAACATACACCATACTGGGTGGAGTGGGCAGTGGGTTGTCTGTCTTTC
Organism: Acanthosepion lycidas; assembly: GCA_963932145.1. Taxonomy (NCBI): domain Eukaryota; kingdom Metazoa; phylum Mollusca; class Cephalopoda; order Sepiida; family Sepiidae; genus Acanthosepion; species Acanthosepion lycidas. The sequence goes on along the minus strand of OZ010572.1, from coordinate 79,707,846 downwards.
ACCAGCTGGACAAATTAATCCCCAGAGGTTTCGCTTCTCATTTGTGCCAGTGTGTGCAAAACTGGAAAATACCTGTGGTATGTTCACAAAAACTGGAGGATAAAATCAACAGCAAGAAATGAAGATATGACTCTGGTTCTCCCTAATTTGTTGTTTATTTTAATGAGTTTCCTTGGTTGGACCTAGTATTCACTCTCTTTAAAGGTATGTGATACGTAGGTCTTCTCAACACTTCAGCCTAGTGACTGCTCCTCTATTTGTCTAGCCCTAACCAGGACACTTCTTATATAAGACTGTAAACAAAAACATCATCTGATTTCCGATGAAATGCCACTTGATCCTTTTTCATTTAGTTGTTTATTATTATCTTCCTCTTTGCTCAAGTGGGTTGCTGTTTTGAACACTAGACTTCAACTCAACTCCAAAGACTTTATTTTCCAGCCATTAAAAAAACAAATTATGATTCTGATAGCATCATTTAGGGCCTGCTTGACTTTGTGTGTGTTCAGCCTATTGTATGGGGGAACTATTGTGCCGCTGTACAATATGTACATGATGACTACTTTGAAATTGTAATAATTATCTGGCTTTTGTTTTGTAGGTACTCTTAGAGGTACCAGGCATATTGCTGTTGTTGTATGGTTCTGGAGAAAGCAAGAACTGCCATCACATTTGATAAAAAAATACAATCTAAAAATGGCCCCAAATGAGTTGTTGTTAAACACCACAACGAGTCTTGATGCAGATATCGATATTGAAACAATAATTGGGAAATGCAAGGTAAGTTGTGCTTTTTGTTATTAAAATTCATTTTTCTCTTTTTACCATTTTCTTGGAATATTTTTTTTTTTTTCTTCCTCTATTTTTCTTTTTTGGGCCTTTTTTTTTTCTTCTTCTTCTTTTTCGTTTCTTCATTAAAATTTTTAATTGATTTTTACTTTTTTTTTTTTTTTTTTACAATTTTTTTTTTTTTTTCTTTTATTTTTTCATTTTCTTTTTTTTTACATTTGTTTTTTTTTTTTTTTTTTTTTCTCCACTTTTTTGGTTTTTATCTGTTATCTTTTTTTACAATTTTTTGCCTGAAATTCCTGAAAATGGAATGAGGAGTTATCATTATTTTCATTTGCAATCATGTGGTAGGTATGCCAGAATGCTAGTTGAAAAATGATCACTCTGAGCTCGGCCCATGTGAAAGAAGATCTAATATTCTGGAGGCCTGAAACTTTCTATGACACCAGAATATGCATTACTGAGGAAGCATTCTGGTGCACAATATATAAACAAACCTGTCGACTATTGTGCTCATGTTTGTTTTTAGTATCACAGTGTTTCAGCTATTATACCCTCTGATTTTCATCAGGCACATTTTGATCTGGGTAATCTTTCAATTTTGTTCCCAGTTTAAAAAGTTTCTTAGTTTCCCTATAACTCATCTGATATAATTTTAAAATTCTACTGGGGTAAATCTTATTAAATGGCATGCTAGCATACACATGATTTACCCCATAACAAGAGATGAGGAAGCCAAGCTGTTTGGGTTGTCAAGATCTGACACCCTGTTCTTCAGAATATTTCTGTGGGTAAGATAGGTTAGTTTGCAGTATCTCTACCTCTTTAATGCAATATTGGGTTGCATAAAACCAGAAATAGTGAGAAAATCCTTGACCTGATTTAAAACCATCATAGTGTGCCAGTGAGATGAAACACAGAAAAAGCAAGATCCATACCTTTCCAAAAAGTATTAGTATGAATGTGATATAAACAGTGTTTTTTGCTTTCAGACTAGTATCCTTATCTTTGTTGTTATTATCACCTGAAGAACACTGAAGGGCACAATAGACAAAATGTGATAAAAACAACAAGGATGAAGACACTAGTCCAAATGTAAATAATGATAACACCTCATTCCAGAAATTTGGACAAATAGTCTTAATTAAAATCCATACTCAGCTGACAGATTCCATTTTCTGTGTTGATAATTATTATATCTCTTCTAACATACACAAATTTTACTTACATTGTTCGGACTATCACCCTCATCTTTGTTGCCATATTTATCACAATGTTTTAGCCATTATATGCTCTGGCCTTCTTCCCCTCTCCAAGTCCTTGAGGACACATGGCTCAGTGGATAAAGGCGTGAGTTAGATCCGGTGACAGGACCCAAAGAGTGTGAGTTCAATACCTGGTTAAGGCGGTGGAGAACTTGGAGAGGGGAAATAACAGTAGGTAACTGATAACTGACATCCCTTAGACATGGCACGTCGAAATAGAACAATCTACCCCAGCGAGCGAAATCAAGGGTTTAGTTCGACATTCCAACCACCTAAAGAAGGCTGGAGCATACAACGGCCGAAATGTTGTGATAAATATGGCAACAAAGATGAGGGTGATAGTCCAAACAATGTAAATAGTGTACATAATACCTCATCTCAGAAATATAGACAAATTTTACCTATTTTTCTACTTTGACAGCACTTATCTGTAAATTAATAAGAATTCAATTGAGTAAAAAAAAAAAAAATTATTTAACTATTTGTTTTCTTCATTTCATTTAGATCCAGTATTGCAAAGTTGAGGAATTAAAATACTCTAACAAAGTTTCTCACTTAAATGAAGTGTACCAGGTTGCTCGAACATGTGATGGCCGTTCCATTAGAGAGCTGGCTGTCCAATCTGAGGGCAAGAACAGGTTGAAGACCAAAGGTTTGACACCAAAAGTCCAGGTAGATTCTGATTCTGAGAGTTCTGTTGTTGAATCTGATACCAAAAACCGATATTGTACTCCTTCCAGAAAACTAAAGGAAAGTAAAGTCCATCAGTCTCCAGTTGTCCCATTCCAAGGAAGCATTTTAAAGAAAGGAGAACCAAAATCAAGTAATTCTATTTTTTTTCCTTTTTTCACTGATTTCTAACTCTTTTAAATACAGCTTTTTACTAACATTGTAAATTGGTGTTGAAGAATTCTTGTAGATTCACATGATTGCCTGTTTACTTTTGAACTAATTGCATCAGGCTCCAGTGTTGGCCTGTGGTGACTTCAGCAAACTGACTTCACACAGATATCTGCTTGAGACCCACCTTCCTCCAAATACCCACATCATGCCCACAAAGACATTTTGCTTGCACATTCTGTATCAGCAAAGTCAGATTAACAGCTTCACTAGTCCACTCCAGCCCTCTCTCAACATCAGTCAAAATGATCTGACAGACTCATCAGCTGCAGTCCTTACCAACTCTATTCTTCCTACAAAGCCACCTCCCTCATCTACACTAAATTTAGAGACACACCAGTTTGCATCCACTGTATTGCAAATATAAAAGATTTTTATTACAATTCTTGTCACCTTTTCCCTCTGCTTCATCAGTGGTACTGTTGATTTGTTTGTTTTTCCATGCTACCATACATGTGTTTATAACATTTTCAAATTTATTCTTTTATAAAATGATAAATAATAAATGTTTATAAAAGTTAAATATTAGATATCACATTATACTTGTCTCACATATGTTTTATAATCTTGTAAATAAACATGATGGAGTCAAAAGTAATAATAGCATTGTCAAGGGAATAACCGTCTTTTTGACAAACCATTTTTTTTTTTGTGGGTACAAAGATAAAACATGGCCCAGTTTACCTTTATTGAAAGTAAGACTTGAAATAGATGGAGATGTGCTCTATTTTATCAGTGTTTTTAAGTTAATTTTGGATTAAGTATTTTCATTATTAATTCTTCTCTTAATTTCCAATCCATGCAACTTGCATCTGAGTATCTCCATCTTTGCTATTAATGGTTCTTAATCAGCATCCTGGCTAAAATATTGAAAGCTACAATTAAAAATCCAATTAACCCTTAGGAGACGACGGGATGCTGTAGCAGATGAAAAGTCGAATGATGAAGAAGACGAGTGGACCAAGCCATATGCCCGATAATACAAACCTCAATATTAGGTGGCTGGTCTTCGTACCAGCCAATTAGATTGCTTCTCACGTCTCTTGCACATCTGGGCATTTCAATGATGGCTTCTATGATAGTTTGCCATGTTCTGTTATTTTACATTGCTTTTTTTGTGTTCCAAGTGAGGGCTTGTGAATAGAGGTCTATATTGGCACTAAAACTCTAAATGAGGCTCTATCACCAAAGGGTTAAATAAGCATTCTACAGAATTTACACATTACCGGGCACTTCAGGTGCAATGTTTTAACAGAGCTATATAATATACTTTAATTATTTTGAATTACTGTTTTCATCTTTTTTGTTATAACATTATATTATAGTCACAATGTTTCAGTCAAATACCCTTTGAGTATCATCAGGTGTCCATTATGTGGCTAATATTGTGTTATTTTGCCCCTGATGAACTAGGGTTTCACTCCTTAATCCATGGATTGAATTAATGACTACCAGATAGCAGTAACACATGTTTAAGCAACTCCTGTATCCACTATGCCACCATCCTGAAGGATAACAGTAGTGTGTTTTTATATTTTATTACTCTATGTCAGATGGTTTCAACATGTCTAGTTCATATTGTTTTTCAACAATTTAGATAAAGCTATATTTTTTTAATTTATTTTTTTATGCTTAATAAAGATCTGTTTTCTTTCTTTCTTTTAACCATTTACAGTTCGGACAGTAGAGAGTAAAAAATCTCAGAAATTCAAGTGTGCACAAGTAGTAGACATGCTGGATGATGTTGACTCAGACAGCATGTCAGTCTTGTCTGAAATGTCTGAGACTTCCCAGTCTTCAATGGAGACATCCAATCGGTTGACATCAGCTAAGAAACAAAAGGTGGTCCAGAGTGGCAGAAAAACCCCAAAGTTGACAGATTCTTTTTCTACCAGAGGGAATCAACAGGCAGCAGAAGCAGCTCAAAATCAGCCAAAAAGCGTTCGCCGAGGGCTTGTTGATGAATTCGAGAATGTGAAAATTAAGGCAGAGAAAACTAAAAAGATAAAGTGAGCCACAAAATGACTTATTTTCCTCTCTATTATATGAATGTATTGTCTTGATTAGAATTGTTTTTGTAAATACAAAAAGTTCTTGGACTGACCAAGAAAGGACTTCAACTAAAATTTTGATGTTTCATCATTTAGTTAGATTTTGGGCAGAGAATATTCTAGCAAATGTCGTTTTTACCTTGTTTTTTAACAAATCATTAAAGATGTAGTTCAAGTGTAATCTTGATGGATGTTATCTTACCTGTCATATTAGTTCTGTAATTTACAAATTCAAATGTCAGCTTTATGCTGACTGTGTAAGCAGGATGGGTCAAAGGTTGCAGACATGGACCAAACAACACATGCCAGTGCTAAGTTTTAACTTTGCATGTAAAAAAATTGCTTTATTTTTATTTATTTTTTATTTTTTATTTTTTTTTCATAAGTATATAACAAAAATAAAAAGAACATTTTTCCTTAAAATACAATTTAATATAAAAAAGGGGAAATGCCAAAAAAAACACAAAAACAAACTGCTTCTAAGATATGCAGATGCTTAGCCAACTGTGCTTTGCCCAAAATAGAAAATCACAAATCACTGCTAAGCATCTGCACATCTGAGAAGCTGTATATATTAAATTTAAAAAGAAATTTATTCATTCTCGTTCTCTACTGGGTGGTCTGAGGGTCTATATTTTCCTTTTTAAACTCACTGGAACTGTTTATTATGTTTTTTACCATTCCCACTCCCCTTCCTTTTAATAGTAAATTGTATTTTAATCATAGTTCACCATCTCCTTCCAGTATGTCTATTAACCTGTGAGTCTCCTTACATTATACAATTCATCAACGATTCTTCTGATGAGGTGTTGGCTGAGAAAAGGTTACCTCTTTCAGGAAACATATGTGGGGGGTTTTTTTCTGTTTAAAACTATAAGTTCTGTGGTATTAGACATTTTTTTTAAAAAAATATTTCCACCAAAAATACTGCAGTGAAATTATTAATGAATATAATTGCATTATAATGAATATTATTGCATGAATATAATTGCATTATAATGAATATAATTGCATTATTGCATGAATATAATTGCATTACTCGTTTTTGGCATACGTTATGCTTGGTTAAAGCCAAAAAGCATTTTTTGTAATCCTGTCTATTGTACAATGTTGCCCTGTCCTTTATTAAGCATAGATTGCTTAAAATTAGTATAAGATCCCGCTTGTCTATTGAGAAGGCTTTTATTAAGCAAGAGCTTGATAAACTTTCCAGTTATTATGACTCTTGTTTAGATCTTTATCATCCCTCATTGACCAAAATTTGGGATTACTTATCATTTTTTGATTTCTTTTGTTTCTCACGCTACCTTTCTATGATTCATCTACTTTTTGAGGAGCATGTCAATCTTAAGAATCGAAAATATGTTAATAATCTCATCTTTAAATGATTTGGTATAGAAAATGGGAACCTAGACATGCATTTGTTCAATCTCTCTGTCACCCTTACTGAGATGGAACCATTTTGTTCTTGCCAGAGGGGTTGGAGTTCTGTATTTCCCTGACTAAAGTTATTAAAAAATGGGTACTTACAGAATTTGAGATGTTATTCTGTCAGTTGAATTTACATATTCCAACTTCCTCTGAAAAACTCTCTTTGTCCAAGACTAGGTTGGTGGATTTGTCTTGTGAATATTCCTCCCTTCCTGTTGGTTTTTTGGTTTTGTTGCTTGACGATTGGTCCACTTTCAGATGACTAAGTCCTTAAAAGTCAGAAATGACATCTATATTACCAAACCTGACAAAGGGTCATGGAGGGAAGGATATTAGGCAGGCAGGACTATATTATTCAAATGGAGATCATGTTGAATGATCTGACAAAATTTCATAAAATTGTTCCTGTTAATTTGTATGACAATACTAGTAGAATTGAGATTAAAATGCAAAAGCATCTGCTTTCTATATATAAAAGTAGATTTCTCACCAAAATGGTGTATAATTGTATTAGACCTACTGGATCCTCAAATATATAGTTTACCCAAAGTCTATAAGGAAGGCATTTCTCTCAGACCCAACCTGTCAATGATGGGTTCTGTTCAACATGAAATGGCGAAGTGGCTGGGTTCTCCTAGTATTATTGGAATTTATGTATTTAGCTATTGAGTGGGTGGAATTCAATTTTTATGACATTATGTATGCCCAGATTGACAGTGTTTCAATGGGCAGTCCCTTGGATCCCACTTTAGATAATATTTTTGTGGGGTTTTATAAAAACCTTCTCTTTAAAAAATGCCACAAGCCCTATGTTTATTGTCACTATGTTGATTATACTTTTCTGTCTTCATTTTCACGGCTAAGAATTGCAAGAAAAATAGAATTTACAGTTACATCTTTCTATTTCAACAGTAAAACAATGAGACCTAGTTGCCAATCTAGTAGTATGTTTGTGGAAAGTTTATTAGAACAATAAATATATTTCTAGCAATGTTACAGGGAAGCCACATTACGGGAGTCGGCATGTGACTAGTCGAGTTGAATCCTTTGCATAATGAGCAATTTGATACTTGACTTTGCAACAGAATCATTGTTTGGAGTTATTCCTCAATTGAAGATGTAGGTATTAATTGTTATTCCTTAATGAGTTACAGTAAGTCAATATGAAGAGCTTAAAGATTTTTTATGGAAAAACAACAGTTTGTATAGAATACATATAAAAATGAAATAAAAAGACTTTAACCCATTGCATGAAATTATTAATCATGTAAGGTTCAAGAGAAATAAGTATATTATTATTATTATTATATAAGTATATTATGGTTTTTAGGTTTGGTGTATTGTGGAGTGTGTGTTCACATGTAAACAGAGAAGAAGCATACAAAAATCTGAGTTTCTACCACAAACCATTTATACTTTTATATATATAAACTGTAGGAAACAAAGTTCTCAATGTTTCTTGGTTATGTCCATCTTTTTCTGATCTGGAAGTAAGTTACAGTACTAAGCATCATTATGATGGTTGAGCTCAAGTCAGCCTTGCGTTGAGTTAGAACAACCAAAGTAAAGTTTGTACTTACTTCATTGTTGGATGGTTGGTAAAAACCGTGCCAACACTATGAGTTGGAAAGTGGAAGTGAGTTTCTGTTTCTAAGAGTGGTGTTTTCCTTTTTGTCCCAGAAATTAGGATAAGTTATGATAAGTATGGTTGTATTGATCAAGCTCAATACAGCCTTGCACTGAGTTGGAACAACCAAATTACAGGTTGTACTTACTTTGTCCATCAATCAACTAAGGAAGGTATACATTTCCCAGCAGAGATGTCTTTACCTGCATTCTGTTACCTCTTGGAGCAAAAGAGTGTAAGAGGAAGGAAATGTTTGTTTTTTTTTTTTTGTTTTTTTTTAGAGGCTTAAATGGCACCGTCTAATGTGCATTTGGGAAAGCCAAGTGAGGTAATAAAATTTCTGGTTGCTTTATTACTTTCTTTTTTTTTTTTTTTTATTCATCATTATTTTATTTATTGACTAGCAGCATGGTTCGGCATTGCCCGTGCATGATTCAAAAATCGTACGACTCATACAGTAATCGCTATCACTTGACTTAAAATATTTTTGCCCTTCCTTGCCTTTAAAGGAGTGCCCTTTGCCGTGCTGATGTTGCTACATGCTTTACTTCTTGCCTATCTCACACTGCGAATCTTTTCAAGCTCTATACTAAACATTAAATCTGTTACGAAAAAAGAACTAAACAAAATAAACACAAAACAATCAGCTTTAAAAAAGGACTCGTAACTGGAAAAACCGAATGAAAAAAGAATGTTAATAAAAAATACTTTTTCACACCCAACCCAGTTCTGCGGAATCAGAATCAACGTTGAGTTTAAACAAGCGAATGAGCCAATTGGAGTAAATTGCCATGCAGATTTAAATTTTTCCCACTTGTGACAAATGCAACTATCGATTTTTGGAATGCTAGTTAACATTTATGTCAGTCAGCTGTTGGCTCTCACACTGGCCAATAGAATCTTCCTGCCTATTCGTGGCAGCCAGCTATAGGCTCTCACTCTGGCCAGTAGAAAATGGCTGCAAACTACATGAAAACTGCAGTAGAAGCATGAAAAAATCGATTATTTCCACTATCGATGGGAGTTGGGAAATGCAAATTCGGTCTTGGCCTTCCTGCTAACCTGGAGCATGTGCATGTAAATTTTGTTGCAAATCCGTTGAAAATTGTGGCCGTGCATTTGTTACACACACATGCGTGCACACACACACACACACACACATCCTTTTATAGATAGAGATTTTATTTTATTTTCCTACAATATTCACATTCGTACAATAAATATTATCAAATTTTAAGAATTCTTCAGCTTAGAAATTTTTTCCAAAGCAAGAATATTTAATTTAAAGAATGTTTTCCTTTTTAGGAGGCAAGTTGACATCTCAGAAGTTGTCAGTTTACTGGATATGGACAGCTCTGAAGGTGAAGGAGACAACACAGATTCTGATGATACTATTTCCAGTTCCAAGAGGAAACCTACCAAATCAAAAAAAGAAGTCTCTAAAAAGAAAGACTCCAAAAGCAAGCGTCAAACACCAAAACCCAAAGATGATGAAAGTGACAGTGACTTAGAATGTGAGCCTCAGACAAGGAAGCGGTCACTTCGAAGCAAATGTGATTTGACTAAAGACGTGGCATCAAAAAGTCAGAAAAGTCGGAAAGTAAAACTTCCAGAAAGTGATCATGAAATGACATTCAGCCTTTCTAAAAGAAAATTGCAAAAATCTCCAGTGAAGAAGCAGACGGTAACGTCTGCAAAGAAATCCAAGCAGCAAAAATATGCATCAGAGTCCAGTTCGGCATACACCACTGAAACTTCGGAAGAAGAGGAGGAGGATGATGATTTTGTTCCTCAGAAGAAAAAGAAAATAACAACATCCATGACACCTGTGAATAAGAAGTCTACCAAAACTACAACCAAGACACCAAAATCATCAAAAAAATCATCCAAGGTATTTATCTGCATTATTCATTTAATCATTTTGGCCATGTCGTCAAAAATAACAGCAATATTTATGTAATTTTGCAATTGCATTGTACAGTAAGTCCCTGGGTTACAACAATTCATGGTTATGACGTAACTCTATTAATCTTCTTTCAACTTATGCTGTTTGCTTCATATGTACAAGATAAACAGCATGGCAGAAAAATACATTGCATTACAGAAGAAAATACGTTAACTATTTCTTTCTTCCCCAGATTTGCTATTGTTTCTGAGTACTGCAAGAGAGACAAGATCTTAGATTATCTAATCTACCAAGAATCAATGACATTACCAACAATAAATATACAAGCAGCTTGAAACAATTTTATATGTATTATATTTATGTCCTCCATGTGATTTTGTTGTCTTAATTATATTAACATATGCCATAGAAATGTGTTTTCTCCTAGTTTCATTATTTTACTATTGCATTAGCATTGGTGAGAGATGTAAGTGCTTATTCACAGAAAACTGTGGGTACATTCTGATTTACATGAAATATCATGTTACATAGCATCATAGAAATGGAACTCTTTCATTAGTCAAGTATTTATTACTACATCTGTAAAACAAATTGAACATCTTAAGTCTAGGGTCAATTTTTATCTATCCTACATATACATTGAGCCCAAGGAAGGATGGATTGTATTTAGAAAATATTGTTTATCATGCTATTTTTTAATATTTTAGAAATTAATTGTGTAGCAGAGACTCAAAAACTTTCAGCTCAAATTGAAACATTTTAAAATTTGATGTGCATCATCTCAAATAGCAAGTTTGATTACAGGTGCATCACATTGAAACACTGGTTCCTGTATGATCACTAACGTTAAGCAACATCGAGTCTGGTCAGTACCTAGATAGGTGACCACTTAGGAATACCAGATGCTGTAAGCTCGGATGTGTGGGTGGGTAGTGAAATGGATAATGCTTTGGAATTGTTAATCAGAGAACTGAGTTCTAATTCCCATCAGGTTTGTTATATTCACTTATATGCAAATACTCTTGGGAATGGTATGAATTTATCTCTTCTCCCCACAGCTATGGGTTAATTATTAAAACTGCTATCACCAAAATCAGTATTATCCCCCAAAAAAAAAATTAAAATAAAATTGTGTACTATATACTTAGATTTCGGCATTAAATAACCAATAGAGGTTGATATGCTACTAAACAAAAATAATCAACCAACAAGTTGCAAGCTAATAGGGAAAATAACCAGTTTCAGAAATGTAACCAATTTGTCTCCATTCTTTAGTGTCATCCATAGTAACTTCTTGACACTGTTTGAACATATTAAAAGTGCAGAGTTCACTAAATTATGTCTTGAGAAGTAGAGAAAAACCAAAACAGAGGTAGGAGGATAACATAATTCTCTGGTCACCAACTAATGAGTAGCAGTGAGTTTATGAGTTAAATAAACTTGCTCAAGATCATAATAAATGGTTGTACTGATGAGGTTATTTACATATAGAGTGTCAGTTCAGCTGAAAGCAGAGTATATAGGTACTTGATACAATTGCACGTTATTATACAATCCAAAAGAATTTTGCTTTCTCAGTCATTAAAAATAAAAATATCCAAACATGAAACAAAATAAAAGCAGGATAATAACCTGGTCTCAGTAAGTAGACTGGATAAAAATACTGGTTACCAAGAGACAAACAGGGCTCACTTGCAACTACAATTCTATCATTTAATTTATATAACAAATAAATAAAATTTTAAAAAAATACATATGGAAAAAGGATACAATTAAAATTTTTGTTGAAAAATGTGTGTTTCTTATTAATTACATGTAGTATGCATATTACTAGCAATAGATGCTATTAGGTTGGTGCAAAAATAATGACGTAATAATGTCGTTTTTTGACGTTAAAAAATACGTCAAAAAACGTCATTATTTTTGCACCAATCTAATAAATGCAAATACAAAATGTTATAATTGAATTTTTATGTTTGCTTTTAATTTTAAGTATTGATTGATTAAAAACATCAACCAATTATAAGGTTGGTGCAAAAATAATGTCGTTTTCTCACAAAGTTGAAAGTGAAAAAAAAAACGACATTATTTTTGCACCAACCTAATAATTGGTTGATGTTTTTAAATAATTTACTGCACAATTTACACATTAACATATAGTTTAAAATCACAATAAAGCATTGCATATGGCCTACTATATTAAGAGTATTCTTTTGTATTCACTAGATGATTGTGTGATTCTGCCAATAATTACTTGTGTATCCAATTACTCTAACAATTCCTTTTCAATGAATAACAACTTATTCCTTTTTATTATTAAAACAGTTGTCTGTGTTTTTATTTCTTTATTGCATTTTTATTTGATATAGGGAGCCCCACTTCTCATTGGGCAAGCTGACACTCTGACTAGTCCTCCATGACCCAGTCTCTTTGTTATGTTAACACTGAGTGAAGTGTATCCATGTCCATAAACAGTGGAATATCTCATTGTATAAAATAGGGAAGGTCAGGAGCATGACTGATAAATATATAAACTCACATTGTGTTTTATATTATGGAATAGATTTATTTAGTGTACATTCATATAGAAAAGAATAAAGTAACTGTATTGATGTTAGTAATTAAGCATCATATAGAATATGAGTATAGCAATAGAAAGAAAAGTGAAATGAAGTTAGAATAATAGAGAGTGAACAATATTGCAAAAATAAGACAATTGAAAGAATCTGCACACATGCTCTGCTCTGATAACCTCCTCAGTAAGCCAAGCATAAGAACATCATATGGGAGTCTTTGATATCAACTTTCTGTAAGCAGACACAAATCAAATGACTGGAAGTTGTTCCTAACACTGCAGTATACATTCCTATCCGTGATGCACACAGTAAAGAACTTTATCAAATAATAGTTTTATTCTGTTAACAAAGAGCAGTGATCTGAGATGTGTCAGGTGCTGAAATTCATCGGAGGCTTTTAATACAACATAACGACATTGCACTATTGCGTAGAAGTGTGTATGAGTGGATCAAGAAGTTTCACTGACAAGAAGATTCAGCATGATCGAGAGATGGTTATGGCGAACTGATGAGTTATCATCAATGAGGTAGCATGTTCTCTCCAGATTCAGATCGCTGATCTTTGTTCATCCTTGGTGCACACTGGTATTGGAGCGGCCATGTTTACACTGTAACAGCAGCAAGAAAACTGGCATGATCAAGCTTAAACTTTGATCATGTGACCACAATAGTACCAACTATAAGCATGCATGACAAAAGTGTAGATAATTTTTTACTTACCTCGGTATTTGTTTTGCAGGTGGGAACTCCATGTATTCCAGAACGAAAGACACAAGCACACAAAAGAGAGGATCTGTTTGAGATTGCCAGATCCAGGTTTGTTATTTTTAATAATTCTTGTTACATGTACTATACATATTACTAGCAGTAGATACTAAATGCAAATACAGAATGTTATAATTGATTTATTTATTTATTTATTTAAACCCACTACTGATATCACATTACCTCATGATCTGGTGATCCATTGACTCCAGTCAAAATTACAGGAAAGCACTTGAAATTCCCACTATCCTCAGACTAATTTATCTGGCAGCCATTGATGTCACCAGTGTTAACTAGACTTTCTTTCCAGTTTATTTCACTTACATTTAGCCCTATCAATGACTTCTTGGAGAGAGATATTACTAGTGTCAGTGGTGGCATGAAGTTTCAACACCAGACATTAGCTATCTAATAGAAAGTTAAACCTTTAGTGAGAGAAAAAAAGACCAAAGAAAATACTTTGCTGTCTATACATTGTTACATCAATAAGTCTGTAACTTAATAAGGAAAACAGCATTTATTTTAGATAAATTTAACATTATACAGTGGAAATTTAAAAGAAAATTATGGACTTAGTGATACACCTTTTATATTTAAATTGTATAACATATATAGAAGTGTTTCTTGAATGATTTACAATTTAAAAAAAAAAAAAAAAAAAAAGAGATTTTAAATAATGGATCAAAAACATTCAATCTGTATTTACTTGATTTTTGTTGATTAGCAAAATCGTTCAACTAATAAAACATTGGAACAAGATAGTAATGTATTTGTATTTACTGCTAGGTTTTTTTTTTTTTTGAGGTGTGAAAACATCTTCATTATATTGCCAGATAAGTCTCAGGTCTTGAAACCTTCAGGTCTTTGCTTTACTTACTCTACCTAAGTTTGATGAATCCTACTTCATCATGATTTTATAATATCTTGTTTAGGTTAAACTTGTGCTAAGTCAATAGGATTTATAGATTATTGGCAAGATTATCTGGCATTGCTTGGTTCTGTATTACAACATCAATTCTAAAATTGTTAAAATTACTTAAATTTAAATTTTACTCAAGTATTGAATGTAATAAAATAATAGGTTTAATTAAGAAATAGAAGGAACATCTGTTCATTTAGTAAATACAGTACAAGTCTTTGTAGTATTTTAGATTCATTTTTTTTTTTCTATTAAAGTTTGAAAGAAAAGATCTTTAAATTTTGAATAGTTTGAATTCTTAATTCATTATAAAATATGTAGATAGATTTTATAATTAAACTAAAAACTGTTCACTCTGTGCTTAATATGTAAGTTAAAACATGTTCAGAATCTCTACTCAGAAAAATAATGATTTATGAATGTTTATATAGTGTTTACAATTATGAAATTTTGTTGGAGAAAGTTGAGACACAATTGTCACTAGTTGACATATTTTATTGAGTGTTGATCTGAGGTATCTGCTGTATTCTTACACACATTTACTAATCATAATTTTTATAATTCATTGTCCTCAGTGACTTTCTTGATCTAATAATTGAGTGTTCTATAGATGATATGTTCGATGACTTTTATGTTTTATAACTATTGTAAATCTTTGTTTTATTGGTGTGTTAATGTTTTCTTTTTTCCTTTTATTCTTTTCTGAAGACTCCATGTTTCCGCAGTTCCAGAGACTCTGCCTTGTCGAGAAAATGAATTCTCAGATATTTATTCTTTTGTCGAGAGTAAGATTCTAGATGGAACTGGAGGGTAAGCAATTTCTTACATTACTGTATACCTTTTTATTTAAACTAACATTTCAACTATCCGTCTATATTTCTGAGATGAGGTATTGTAATTATTTACACCATTTACAGTCTTCGAACTGTTGTCTTCATCTTTATTGTTATATTCAAAACGTTTTGCCTGTTGTATGCTCCCACCATCTTCGGGTGATTGGAATTTTGAACTGAACCCTTTATTTTGTCCACTAGGGTAGATTGTTCTAGTTCCATGTGCCATGCCTCTTCCAGATGTCTCAGTATCAGTTATCTCCCTTTACCTAAACTCTCCAAGTTTTTGTTCACCTCAGCTGTAGCCAGTTATTATACTCACAATTCTTTGGGTCAAGTCATTGGATTCAACCAACACTTTTATCCAATGGACCATGTGCCCTTGACCAACCCATTGTAAATATAGCAACAAAGATGAGGACAACAGTCTGAACAATATAAATAGTGTAAATAACATTTCAACTGTTGTAATCACTAGCCTTCTTCAGATGTCTGACATACTTGGTAATCTTCTCAGAATTATGAACCAAACTCTTTCTTCATTCCACAACAATCAAAAATCTATCACAGTCTGTCTAGTATACATAAGGGCTACATTAGAAAGATTCAGAATATTTATGGTCCATATATCAGTGGCGTCAAAACACTATGAAAGTATAAACAGATCTATGAAAATAAGTATAAATAAATCTATGAAAAAAATAAAATATTTGCATTTTATACAAAATAATCAAAGTAACCTTCATATTTTTGTTAGATTAAGTGCATAAGAAGGAAAATGTAGCTGCTGATCTATTTTATTCAGGGGAGGCACTGTCTACCTTGTCAGCACATCCCTGATATATATATATATATATATACACACACAAAACAGTGTAATGGATAAATTGTTGTCTAAATTATGCAAAAATGAAAATAACATTGACATCTCATTTTAACAGATATATTTACCAAAGTTACACAAAAATATCTTGAAATACTAAAGAGTAAATTTATTCAATAAAATCGCCATTCACTTCAACAACAGCCTCCAGATGACTTCAAAATCTCCTACAATTTTTCTGGATGGTCTCCTTGTTTAAGTTGATGAATACTGTCATAATCATTGCCTTCAGTTCATCTTTGGTGTTACAAGGACTTTTGTTGGCTTCTCACTCAACTGTGCCCCACACATAATAGTCAAGGGGTTTGCAGTCTGGGGAGTTAGGTGGCCAGATGTAAAGGGTGAATTGGTTGCAGAAATTGTCTGACTGGGTTCTCCTGCTTGTGCTGCATGGTGCAGAGTTCTGTTGCCAGACATAGTGTCTTCTAGCAGCCACCCTCTTGACCTAGGGTAGCGCTACCTCCTCAAAGCACTTGATGTAGGTCACTGTGTTTAGTCTGAGGCCCCTTGGGTAAAATGAACAGAGACATAACATCGCCATGACTAGTGATCACTCCAAACACCATTATGTTGACTGAATATATCATTCAACTCTTTCGAAATCCTCTACACTGTCCTCAGATTGATACCCAAACACTCTGAAATGTTTGTATTGGAGATTCCGATGCAAATGCCAAGCAGTACAGCATGCTGTTTCCAAATTTCTGATGGATTGAATTATGTCATGGTGTTCTTCCTTCAGTGACAGTGCCCAACATCAGAAACAAACAATGTACCTGTATGAAATAAAAAAACGTAAAATGGCAACTATTTACAGATCTAAGATTTATACTAAGAATAAACATACAGCAAACTTGGACCTTCATGCCTGCAAAATGCAGAGTGTCAGAAAGACTGTTTTTTCCATTGATACTGTTATTATTTTAACCTTCATTTCTTGGCAATGTTTGTTTTAAAAAGCAATGATTAAAACTGTAATAAAACCTAAACATATGATGAAAGTGAATTTATACTTTTTTTTGTTTTTGACTATTTACAACAAAAATATTAATCACTATTTCTTATATTTATTTTTGTTTATTTACAAGAATATTTTTATATTTACAACATTCTAAGGACTAATACCGTTAAAACTAATGCAATGCAATATTTATCATTTACCAATTTATAAAGAAATAAATATGAAAACAATTTTTTATTCATAAATTTATAAACATTTAATATATTATTAAAATATGTGAGCCAATTATAAAAAATTTTTTATTATTTACCATTTTATAAAGTTTAAATCAATTGGCAGTTAGCTGTTGTTTTACCAACCATTTCAAGAAACAATCTAATAAATAGTGTTTACTGTTTTTGTTTTCATTTCTCAACAACAAAGAAAATATATAAGTTCATTTTCATATATTTAGGTTTTATCAAAATTCTGATCATCACTTTTTAAAACAATAAACTTTGCCAAAGAGTGAATATAGTTAAAATAATAGAAAAAACCATCCTTTTTGACACTGTTGTTTTTTGTTTGTGTTTGTGTGTGTGTGTGTGTGTGTGTGTGTGTGTGCATGCACAAAGGTCTAAGGTTGCCAAATATACATTTGTTCCTCACTGTTTGGTGCAACTCTGAGTTGAAGAACATCTTATGTATATGAGAAGTAAATATTTTTTAATTTCAACGTATTTCTTTTATAAAGTATATCTATTTCTATTAGAGTAACAGATAACAAAAATTGAGGAAAATCATTTTGACAAAACAAAAAACATACCAAATGTGTTTTTTTTTTTTTTTTTTTTTTTTAAATATGGTAATCCCTGTGTAGTATATGCTAGGGATATTAACCCCACTTATAAATATGTAACTTCTTCATAGCCATTATTTCTACTTATTTCTTTAATTAAATGTATCACCTGCTTTTATATTTTTTGAATTAAATACATCACCTCCTTTATAACATAGCTTTATAATTTTGAGGACATTTTAAGTGGAATTGTGTACCCACTTCTCTTTCTCTTTCTCATATATATATATATATATATATATATATATATATATATATATTTAAATATGTTTGAAACAGTACAGAAGCGTATTAAGGCATTAAAAACGAGAAATTTTATATTGCAGGCCATGATAGATTTAAAACAAAAACACACACCAGTCGACCGGTTTCGTCCCCTCTCATCAGAACTGTTAACGGGGAACTAAAATTATGAGGAAAAGAAAAAGAAAAAGTCTGTTATGGATGACATGAATGAATGGACAGGGAGAAAAAAAAAAATTATTATAAAAATTATACCAACAAAGATGCTAGAAACGCAGCACAGCAAGTCCAAGCAAACAATTTCTTTGTTTACAAAGAGCAGGTTGCCTGGACCTGATGTAAAGCGTCTCTAAAACCTCAAGATGGAATAATGAGTGCGAACTGGCCAAATCGGAAAACCAGTTCACACTGAAATCCATCGCACAAGTGGGATTCTTTATAAAGTGATCCGCAATCGAAGACCCATACGTGTTATGAATGGTATCGCCCAAAGAAAAATTTTTATTCAGTATTATAGCAGGTACGTGTTGTTTAATTCTAACGTCCAACCACTGTGTCGTTCTACCTATGTAATCGCATCCACAACTACATTCGAAATGGTAAATAACAGAATTAATATGGTGTGGTGGGGGGTAGAACATCTTTACACATAGATGGAAATACAGACTTAGTTTGAAAGACAACACAAACGTTCACTGCAAAATAACACTCACGTGAACTACATGAAATACGCTTGGCGAAGGATTCACTAATCCTACCCAACCACAGTAAACGAAGATAGACCGGACATTTACCCACTGAAGCAGGTTTGATTTTGTTAAACCTGGCAGTCTCATCTCGAATAACCGATTGAACAATGTTCAATGGATAACCATTGTTCACAAAGATCTCAGTTAAACTACTGATTTCATGTTTCAAGGTGTCATCTTTGTTGGTATAATTTTTATAATAATTTTTTTTTTTTCTCCCTGTCCATTCATTCATGTCATCCATAATAGACTTTTTCTTTTTCTTTTCCTCATAATTTTAGTTCCCCGTTAACAGTTCTGATGAGAGGGGACGAAACCGGTCGACTGGTGTGTGTTTTTGTTTTAAATCTATCATGGCCTGCAATATAAAATTTCTTGTTTTTAATGCCTTAATATATATATATATATATATATATATATATATATATATATATATATATATATATATATATATATACACACACACATATACATACATACATAGATATAAGTGTGGATAGAAACTAAACAACGGGATATTAGTAATTGTATATGCATGCGATACAGTTAAGCAAATAAGTATTTAATTTATGGTGTAAACAAAACAGTTTAATGTAGTTAAACAGATCTATAAAGTATATTAATAAATACACACGTATCTATGTTTGTTGTGCAACTGTGGGAGGACTGATAAATTGTATACAAGTTCAAAGTTATTATGAACTTTACATACTATTTGAATTTATATGCCCCAATAGTATGTTAAGTTTATAATAACCTTGAACCTATATACAATTTAGCATTCCTCCCATGAGACCCAATATTTTTTTAAAAAACATCTGTATTAAGTGGTTTATTTTCCATTTGTGCCTGACTAGTTGGAAAACCATGAAACTCTTGAGTTGCATAAGAAGCATCGGTATATGTGTATTTATATATATATATATATATACACAAACACGTTCCGCCATGCTTGATTTCATTGTCTCATATAATTTTTGATGATCTTTAAGTTCACTCTTAAGGGTACTGCTAGGTTCTTTGTATTCCTTATTTCAATTGAGAGGAGCAATGGACAAAAATTAGAATATTGCAGCCAAACTAAATTTCTTTTGTTTATTTTTTTGTGTGTTAACTTGTGATTCATTCCATTTCAGTTGCATGTATATATCAGGTGTGCCAGGGACTGGAAAAACAGCAACAGTCCTGGAAGTGCTTCGTACCTTGAAGCAATCTGCTGAGAATGGAGATATTGGATCATTCCGGTACATTGAGTTGAATGGAATGAAACTGACTGAACCTCACCAAGCCTATGTGCAAATTCTCCTGGTAATGAGACATCTTGTCTTTACATGCCCTTTTTTTCCAAAAATATTCTGATTAATAAATTCTCTCTCTGATAGAGAAAATCTCATGAAATTAAAAATAAAATAACATTCAATGAATCCCACATTCAAGTACCCATCTGTCATGGTATTTACTTTAACCTTTATAGCCATAGAAGCTTTGATGATTAAGCAGGGTAAAAATATATGATCATTCTGCTACTTCACCTCTCCAATTCTCTTTACCATTTTTGTTTTACCACTTAACCCTCTGCTAGTACTATGGGGTGTTTGAACAACCCTCCCCCAACAAAATGTTTTACCCCAGTATTTAGCAGTGTGATATTATCATGACAACATATGTGGCCCAAACTGGTGTTTGGTGGCTACAGTAATTAGTCGCCTGTGTCACTACATTAGGCTCCATGGCTGTCTTCAGGCCAAGGCATCAACGTCATACTGTCTTTTAAAAGTCAAATCAGCTGTATTTTCACCAGGAGAAAGATTTTTTTGTAGTAATAAATAAAATGTACTGTCTCCAGTAGGAAAATTTTTGTCATTAATTGAGTGTAGTGACCGAGATAAACTCCCCTATCCTAGCATTGTAGATACGTATTCTACACAGCAAAGATTCTCACTGAATAATTTTAGGAGGAATTTTTCTTTTTCTTAATCAGGAAATCTTACCACCTGGCTAATTACAGATTCATCAATTCACAGGCCAATGAAAGGGCATTGCCACATCCTGCTTCTTTTTTCTTTTTTGTGGAACTTGTGACTGTCAACTGATCCTATCAAATATATTGTATTTTAGAGATATGATATATTTCCAAAAACCTCAGTGGCTTTTTTTTTTCTTTTTTTTTTTTTTTTCTCACAAGTCAAGTAGCTTTTTGAATATCTCTATCATGAAACTACAAGGAATTTCTGATTTTAGTCATAATATTTGCATCAATTACAAGAAAATTATTTGGTTACTGAAAATGAAATGGGACCTATTTTTGCATATTTGGATTTTTGAAACTTGTAAATTCATTTTTAATAGTGATCTTTCAATTCAGTTTTTCTAAATTAAAACCTTTTTTTTCCCCCTATAAAAAAAAATGGAATTTTCAAGACAATATAAAGCAAGGAAATTAAAAACTGAATGATAGGGTGTTCGAGAACACTATGGTACTAATTCTGTTGTCCTGAGCATGATGATAAACTACATCTGGCAGCAAGGCCTCTGATCAGGAGATTGGAGGTTTTGAGGAGCATAGAACCACCTCTTAATTGCTGTTGTTCCCAGGTCCACCCTGATCTGAGGTGGTAACATCTATTAGGGTCAAAGGTATAGGCAAATAGTGACCCCCCCAAACAAAAACTATAAAAATACTTTTTTATAGTAAAATTACAAACAATACCTATTTATTTTAAAATTACAAACAATATCTATTTATAGCAAAATGACCAATAATACATTTTATCTGTAGTTGGAGGCATGCAATTGCATTCAAAATATTTAGTTGAAACCATAAAATTGTGTTCAAAATATTTAAATTTCAGTATTAAATAACCCATAAAATTTGACATGCCACTAAACAAAATTAACCACACAATCAACATGAAATTAATCCATATAGTATCCTACAATTTCTTAAAACTGTATTCCAAAATATAACTTCAACAAAACTGCAGCATAAAACACACATATCATGGCCTCCTAATAAATATGTCCACACAAACATGTATATGTACAAAAGCTGAGTATCATCTACCATCTATTCAATTGTGAAAGCAGAATAACATATATCATATTTTTATTACTTCTAAGCTCCTAAGAAAATTAAATTTTAGTATTAAATAAACCATAAGGAGTTGATAAGCCATTAAACAAACTCTGTAGCAATGCCCCACAGTACTAATGGGGTAGCTTTTAACTTTTCAATGATTCATCTTTGCCAGTTTTATTCCATCTTATTTTTGTTGCTTTTTATCAAAACACTGGATTGATAAGCTCTTCTGCCTGTGCATGCCAAGAGATATGCTTTTATATACAGATTTTTCCGTTAGAGATTGTTTCTTATTTTTCTCTCTTTATCTTTTTCTTTCACCTTTTATCTCACCTGTTCTTTTTCTTTCTTATTTAACCAGCAACTGACAGGACAGAAAGCCACAGCAGATCATGCTGCTGAGCTTCTGCAGAAAAGGTTCAGTGGTATGGCACCACGAAGAGAAACAGTTGTTCTGCTTGTGGATGAGGTATGGTTTAATTTATTGATTTGTTTTTTATGACTTATCAACCCTTTTGCAGGTTGTTTAAAGCCAGAAAATATTTTTAGGTTATAAGAATTACCTTAGAGATAATAATGATTTACTGATATGTTAATTAACCCATAGCTGGGGGGGGGGACAAATTCATATCTTTCTCAAGTGTATTTGCACGTAAGTGAATACAAGGAACTCAAGTGGAACTGGAACTCGGTCCTCTGATTTCCAATTGCAAGCTGTTATACTTTTCACCATTCACATATCCAAGCTTACAGCCCCCAGTATTCTCAAGCTGTCACTCATCTTCAATTTCCTATTTCAAGCCATTTCTCCTAGTATTCTCAAGCGGTCACATATCTTGATACTACCCAGGCTTAGTGTTGCTTAACTTTGATGATCATACAAAAATCAGTTTCAATATGATATGGCTCTTAGTTTAGATTAGGTAAGAAAGTTGTTTTCAAACCTTTTTCAAATCACAGCACCCTTAGTATATTGTAAGATTGCTGGTATTTTTAGGTAAATATTTAGTCACCATTATGTGGTAATCAACACATTGGATAGTAAATATTTACAGGCTCCTGAAAAATTTATCTCACTAACAATATTGGCGGACTCAATGCGAGTCCAATTAAAAATAAGCAATTTGATTTCTTTTCGCTTGGGATTTCTTTAATACACTGTTTTTGATTCTGCAGAAAGACAAATGTTTAAAGGTTGAACAATGTTTCTTTCCATAATGTTGTCCCTTTCATTTTCCTGGCTTCTGAATTTTCACTAAGGCTTAGAAGAAAGGTACCACAATTAATTTGATTGCACAAGCAATAAAAAAAGGGAATAAACTTCAAACACTCTTTCAAGATTTCCCTGACGTGATGCAAAAACTGTACTGAGAACATTAGAATGTGAATTGTGTTTTTTTTTTTTTTTTTTTTTTTTTGTTTTAATTCTTTTTGATTTCTATTACTTGCTTCTTTCTTTGGAATTATGTGTTCTGTTTCTATGGTTTGTATTGCTTGCTGCCATATTTACACCTTGTTACACTGAATCTGTATCCTTTTTCTTCATATTTTTATTTTCGATACCCCACAGTAAAGCAAGCCAAGATTTAACAGATTATTTGGATGTCATTCTATTGTCAAGATCTCCTCTCAGTGTTGTGTGAAACTCTAATACAGGTTATCATCATTTTTACATGAATTATTTGGATTAATATAAAATACCTCCCAAAAAAGCAGAAAAAAACGATACCTAAGGTTTAAAATGAATGATCTTTGTTAAAGCTTTTATTTTAGTTTAAATTTCAAGCTAATAGATTAAATGTAATATTTCAAATAAGCGAAATATTTTGTTGTATTTCAAAAACTAATTTAAATTGACTAGGAGTTTTTTTAAGTTTAAGATATCACAGAAATGCATTTGTTAACCCAACAGTAGCTGTGTTGACATGTTGACAGCCTGATTGCAGTTCTAATGGTGTTCTATGGAGACTTTATCTGTAAAACATAATTTAAGAAAATGACGTGAGCACCTTTTTATATAATTTTTAAGTACTCTGTAATTTTAAAAATTTAGGAAAATATTCTCCATAATCTAATGTTTTATTAAATTTGAGAAATGTTGACTTTAAATTTACTATAATTATCGCTCTTATTTTCTGATGTAGAGTTGGTTGGTTTGGCAATTTATGTTTCAGTTCTGTTTTTTTTGTTTTTTTTTTCTTGATAGTGCTGTTTTCTATTCGGTTTTTCAGTTTTTAATTTAGTATTTTTGCTTTCTAAGGAAGCCATTCATTTTCTTCTGTAATGATAGCATTCCCAGTCAATATCTGATTTCATTTGAGATTGATAAATTTGCAACTTAGTCCGTTCAACTCACAATTTCTCGTGTATTTTTCTGGTCTAATCTTAAAAATATTCATATGACTGGAAAGAAAATGAAATAATCTTCCTGAATTTGTAATTTGCATATGCTTTTATTTATTGAATTTTTTTTTTTTTTTTTTTTTTTTTTTTTTTTTTTTTACGAGTTAAACGATATTTTGCTTCAAACTGCCAAAAATGTGAAATATGATTTTTTTTTTTCTGAGACTAAATTTTATATGTTACTTTGTTTTGCAAAATCAATGTGACTAATCTTTATCAATGTTCTTGAAATTGTACACTAAATTAGAAGACACCTTAAGCTACAACCAGGAATATGTTCATTTCTTCTCTGACCCATGGAAGTGGATTCATTCAAAAATTATAAAGTAAGCAAAAAAAAAAAGCAACTGATAGTATAAATGTGTGATAAAAGGACTTTCAAATTATTGAAACTACTGTCTGACACTGACAGACACTTGTTTTCGATTAAAGTTTATTTATTAAACTTTCAAATAAATTGTCAACTATAAATAGCTACCATATTTGTTAACAAATTGGTAAAATACGAAAGAAATTGTCACATAAACTATCTATATTTGTATCTTTTTGACAACACATTTTGAGAGAGAAAATGGTATAGAAATTAGTTTATGATGTGGCTTTTAAAAAGCCAAAAAACAAAACCACTCGTGTTTTTAAAAATACAGCCATTCTTTTCTGGTACACCAGTCAGCTGTTATTGGGGTTTTGCGAATAAATTTCTTCTAAACAAGGAAAATTAATGAGTTATTTTTTCCACTAAATAAATTTGTTTTTATCTAGCGAATACACCTAAAATTAAATATTAAAAATAATTTAAAAGCTTTTAATTTCATTTTTTGTCCAAATCTGCGAGTATCTTTTTTAGATACACATTTTAAAATCGAAAGTAAAAACTATTTTAATCCTTTTAATATAAGTGTATTCACTAAATAAAACCATAAAGATATTTGTAAAAATAAAATGAATTAATTTTCTTTGTTTAGAAGAATTTTATAGGCAGAACAGTAAAACACCCACCAGACACTAGTAGTTAAAAAAAGAATAATTTTTACTTTGTTTTTTTTTTTTTAAATGACTTGCAGTTTTGAAAATATACACATTTTTTAATATCTAATTTTAGGTGTATTCACTAGATAGAAACATAATTTTATTTGTAGAAAATCAACAATTTTCCACTAGACTCGCATATCTGGAAATATACACATTTTAAAAGTGAAATTAAGAACTATTTTAATTATTCTTAATATCTAATTTAGGTGCATTCCCTAGTTAAAAAATAAATTTATTTATAAAAAAAGATTTTCATTCATTTTTCTTGTTTGCAACAACTTTATTTCATGATTAGTGTACTGGCTTACTAGAAAACAGTTACCCTTACAAAAAATCCGACTTCATAAAATTTTTAACATTAAGACAAAACTGACAACTATTTTAATTTTACCACAAAAAGTTTTTTTTTTTTTTTTAACTGAAACAAATAGATTTCAGACATCATGTCATTATTTCCTTTTTTTTTTCTTTTTCATTTCTTTTATAAACAAATTCACATTAATTTCCTAAAACTAGTCAAATGTTTTTAATATATTTTTGTTTAATCTTTTTCTCTTACAATGATATAAATGTTGATAAAATCTAATTTTAAGTGTGAAAGTCTTTTTCAATTGTGTTTCTTTGGATATGATCACTCAATAGTGATAGCACTTAAAAAAAACTGAACGATTTCAGTTTTGTAAAAAAAATTTGATGCGGTTTCACGGTGTGAAGATGAAACTGAAAAAGTTGTCTTTTTGGTTAAACCGCCCATCTCTAATGTCATGTATGGTTGCCCATACTAACAAAAGTCGGCACATACAAAAAAATTCTAAATTCTTTTAAAAATAATGGGGTTTAATGATTTATATTAAGCTTTTTCCATTTATTAGTAAATATAGTTTTCTTTTGATAAGGATATAATCTAAAATTGATGCAGAATTTTTAAAGATTTAAAACTTAATAAACTTAAAATTAAAAAAATTAAAATGATTCTTCTAAAAATTCATTATTCATCAAAAGAAATATTTTCTTAAGACAATAGTGTCCTTAATATATTTTATTTATAAGAGCAATTAAAAGATTTTCTTATTAGATAATGTCATAGTTTTATTGCATATTTTATTTTACAATTCAAAGAAGATAATTTCATTCATTTGTGAATAAGTCCTGAAAATGTTATTAAAATCCAACAATTATTTGATTTTCGCAAGAATTTCCAAAACAATGTGTTTTAACATCAAAAAAGATGCTAAAAAAATCCCTTTACTAATCTTTGGCCCACCTATTGAGGCAAAAAAACAAGATTTTTAACCAAAATCTCATAGATTTTTTTTTTTTAATCATTTTATCCAAAGCAAGGTAATAAAGCCACTAAGATACAAGGGGGGGTATTAATTGTGAAAAAATATAAGTAAAACAAAGTTATTATCAAGGAAAGAGAAAACAATAAAACAACAAGCATTAAGAAGGCAAGATACTGATTGACATTGCATTTAAATTTTTTTGAAAATCAAAGTTGACTGGAAAGTGAGAAGTCAGAAGAGATTTCCGTAAGTACAAGTGAAGAAACAACTGTTATAGAACTTAGGGTTACATTTAACAATTTCAACTTTAAAATAGAAACTCTATGTACCAAAGAAGAAAGCTCATCAGAATAATTACTCTGAAAATATTTATAAAAAAGACACAAGCTGTGTCCCATCAGTGGGAAAGTAACTGAAGCTGAGATGCCAGGTCAGGACTGATAAAATTGTGGATTCTTCTTTGGATTTTATCAAGAATCTCTAAGTATAGCCCAGAATCACTTTCTTAACTCTTATGCCAGTGTCCTTTTGTAATGTTACTTGCTAATTCCTTCAGTTGCTGGATATTCTTATTGTAATGGTTATGTATCTGTCAGTTCACTCCAGTTTTTCTTTTTCTTTTTTTATACCTTTTCTTAAACTTTCAAGTTGTCCACTATAAACTTACTCCAGAAAGGATAGTGGTATTCTTTTTCTTTCTATTTTTGAAGGAATTTTGTATAATTTTATATTTATTCCATATTGAATTGTCAGTTTCTGTAGCAATAGAAATGATTATAATAAAAAGATATAGAATTTTATCAGCAACTCGTCTCAAAACCTTTCAATAAAAGTAGATTAGATCAAAATACAGTTAAATACCCCTGACACACACACACACACACACACACACACACACACACACACACCACATTCTGAATGGATGCTTGTAGACTCAGGTATAAATCCAGCCAATGTTTGCATATAGACTCGAGTATAAAAATAATTTTAAGAAAATGATTCCAACACTAAATAATTCAATAAGGATTTAATATGTTGCAGAATCTAGCAACCTAACCTAACCCAACCAGCAACTAAAAATATAGTTTTTAGAATTAATCCTTAATTTTTTAGAATTAATCCTTAATTATTTAAAATTTATATTTTTCTTATTATTTTCTTAATTTAGCTTGATCTGCTGTGGACACGGAAACAGGATGTAATGTACAATATATTTGACTGGCCCACAAAGCCTCATGCTCGTCTTGTGGTGTTAGCTGTGGCAAACACAATGGATTTACCAGAAAGAATTATGATGAGCAGAGTGTCAAGTCGATTGGTAAGTCATGTAAATGTTTCAAGTGCTTCTTCTCTGTTTTTTTTTTCTTTCTTTCTTTTTTTTTTTTTTTTTTAGAAATACTTAAAACTGAAAGTTCACTTTAAGACATATTCTAAAAGAATGCAAATTATCTAGCACATAGTATGTGAAGCACATACTATGCAACTAAATAAAGGATCGTTCACATTGACTCAATGATCTCTACTGCAGTCAACTCCTTTTTGTAATATTAGGTTGATGCAAAAGTTTTCCAACAGCTTTTTTTTTTTTTTTTTTTTTTTTCAACACAATCTTTTTCTTCATATCATCTTTATCCAATCACCAAAGTATTTTCTCTAACTTCACTACACCTTTCAGATAAATGGTTTATTCCATAGATAAATGAATCCATTTTTTGGTTCAATAAATTTTTTAAGGGATTTTCTGATATCCTGAAATTGTTGTAATCTGTGACAAGACAAGGAATGTTGCATGGAGCAAAACAAGAGTCAGAAGTTGATAGGAGAGTACTCTTTCCTCTTGAATAAATAGTGTCAGGGTGTATGCTTATTAAAATTTTAAAAACTAAGAGACACTTCCCTGCACTTTAATTGATTGCTTTTTAAAAACTATAAACATTGCCAAAGGAGTGAAAAGTGTACACAGTAAAAACTGTGTCAAGGGAATAACCATCCTTTTGAGACACTGTTTATTTTTATTTATTTTTTTTGTGGACACAAAGGTTAAATATTACCTGAGAAACTTTTTTCAGTTGATAAAATTACTCTCTAGCATTTTCTTGCAAGATGTGGTGGAGTAGGTGGCAAAGTGGTCTGGTGTGATGTCAGCTACATATCTTCCCTGGGGATCTCTCTGTCATTCAAATTAGCAAATGGTGCCTTATTGTAGACAACCAGTTTAAACTGTTTCAAACCTCATAATTAGATGAGATTTCTCTACTTTTGCTCTCTTCACAGCTTAGTTTACTGATACTTTTAACTTTACTAGCTTTGAGAAATGAACTTAAATGATTTATATCAAAGCATAAATCTTGTCTAGGTAGCCAACCAGTTTAATTGAACTATAATCTTCATAACGTCAGCATAATCTGAGATCTGATGCTGAGAGCTTCTCTTCATTATTTCCATTTTTGAGGATTCTAGATTCTAGACGCATGGTAAAGTCATCTTGACTAAATTATTCATGCAACTTTTCTGCTACTATAATTTTCTCTTTTCTATTTCTCATATACACTCTTGACAAAGTGCATACCACACACACACACACACACACACACATATATATATATATATATATATATATATATATACACACACACACACACACACACACGTGTGTGTGTTTGTAAAAACTTCAGATAGTATATCTGTAAAAAGACAGTATGGACAAAACATGTCAACTAAGTTTTCCATTATTCATATACACCAAAATACCCATCACATTGAGAAACCACCTCAAAAGTTCAAAGATCAGCTTCCTCTACCTGTCCACAAAATTATAAAAATATGCAATGACTAACCACAGATTTTTCTTTTTCAACATACACACACACACACACACATATATCTATATATATATATATATATATATATATATATATATATATATATATATATATATATATATAGTTGTTAGGTTTACAAAATTTCTAAATTTGTGAATGCTCAAAAATAATCTTATGGCTAACTTTCACAGTCAAAGTAAACTAAATGATGCAGTTTATACACTTCAATGCCTAATAAATGAAAGTGAGTCAATGTTGTTGTTTTTTTTTTATTATTTGTTTATCCTTATTTTCTTTATTTTTATTAATAAAATTATTATTTTATTTTGATTTGATAAATTTTTTATGTATTTTGAAAACTGTACATTTTTACTTCTGTTTATAAATGCATGTTGCAAAATAAAATCCTTACATTTGCCTTGACAAAGTCCATCAGAGGATGAAACATGTCAGTAAAATGTTGTTTTACTTTTATCTTTATTTATATCTATACACCTGACAAAATCTTGATTAAAGGTGCATAATCAATGCAAGAGAACCTTAGCTTCTTTCTAAACATTTTAACTTTGAATCATTTGCAAAATCTAAATTTGTTTTTGTTTTGTTTTTTTTCATGGCCTTTTTAATAAATTACATGAGAATGTCTGAATAAACCACATTCTATAAATCTGTTTACCATTATGTATACAGTGTAAAGTAGCATGATAAAAAATGGAAAATTACCTAGTTACCAAATCTAAATATACTATGTTCTTTCTTAGCTTTAATCTTGTACCATACTACTTGTACCCACATGATACTGATATGCAGTCTGATCACAGACTTTGAGAACAACCAGGATTAAAGAATATCCCCTTCAGCATCATTTCTTCTGACTTCATACATTTCTTCATAGATCTTTTTTCAATTTGTTGATGTCCAATTTTGTTTCTTCTTATTCTGTAACTCTTCAGAACATAAGCAATCACATCTCTCCACAGATTTCTTTTCTTTATTATCTGTAAATTGCTATAGATTCTTAGAGTAGTTTACTATTGTCTTCACCATCGTTATGAATTCAATGTTATTCTCCTAGCTTGGTTACCAACCAAGTCTAGAGAGCCTAGTCTACTCTGCTATTTGACCCATACCTGGGGTCAGAAGAGATTATTTCATGTGTTGGTTCCAATCTATATGAATGACTGCTAAAAACATTCCCCTCCCCAAATTTATAGACAAATCTTACAGATGCATGCTGGGATTTCTTCTTACCCAATAAAAATGAACCAATTTTTGGTCTCATCCTCTCTCTTTTTTTAGTTCTTGTCTTGAAGTTAGAATGTTACAATCACTTTACTGTATCCCTTTTGTGTGTGAGTAGTCCTAGCAAGAATCAGAATTGGTCATGCCAATATTACACATTCATTCCTTCTAAAAGATGAGGATCTGCCTAAATGCATTGTATACCAGGAGACATACACAGTAAAACATTTTATGATGGACTGTGCCAAATTTGCCTCTATCCATAAACGCCTTTATAAGGTGAATAGCCTTAAAGATCTTTTCAAAAACAATGTAAAAACCATTTTGACCTACTTGAGGAAAATTAAATTATACACCAAACTTTAACTCAGCAATTTCACCTATAGACGAACTATACAACCAATTTTCAACTATACTTCACAAATTATAAAACTTAAAACATCCTAAAATATTATCTAATAAAAATCCAATTTTCAGCATTACATGACCCACAAGGGTTGATATACTGGTAAAACAAACAAACCAAACCAAACCCTTTAGTGTGTGAGCACAATTCTTGCTTTGTGAATTTTTTGCCTTATTAGAGTTGCTTTGCCTAGTTTTGACTGGCATATATATTGTTTGCTTAGTATTATTTTTCTATGTTTTTCTTTTTTCTTTTCCTTATTGTTCATTGAGAACTTTGCCAATTACTCAGATCATGCCTTTCCCAAGGTCATTTGTGTGAAAGGGGACATGGCAAACTATTCCAGAATTTGAACTCTGCTTACCCACTCCACTTTCTCTAATATACATTACACTACCCACACATCCAAACCTTGCACAGAATCACCATCATAACATTGAGGCTGACTGCATCATCTGATATATATGCCAAGTTAAACAATTGTAATAACAAACAAAATAGCATCTTATTTCTCAAGAGCCAGTATACAAGGGGGATAACTCTTGCATTCAAAAATAGAAATAGAAACCGCAGATTTAAGGCTTGGTAAAATTTTATTTATTTTATTTTTGTTACAGGGTTTAACACGAATGACATTCCAGCCATATACATTCAAGCAGCTTCAAGAAATTGTTTTCTCTCGCTTGAAAGGACTTCAAGCATTTGATGAAGATGCAATCCAACTTGCTGCACGAAAGGTACTGTTTAATATCCACCTGTACATTTTTACCTTAGGAGGTTTTATTCTAGATTTGACATTCAACCTAGGAAGAATAAATTGATCATTACTTTTTTACTTGATGTTATGACTCTATTTTCTACTTATGTATGTATGTACGTACGTGTGTTTTTTTTTGTGTGTGTGTGTGTGTGTATATATATATATATATATATATATATATATATATATATATATATATATATATATATATATATACACATATGACTTTTTTTTCTTTTCTTTTTTTTTTTTTCTTTTTTTTTTACTATTATCTATTAATTGGGCTAACAGCTAAGCCAAGGACAGAAATAGAAATTAGAAACATTTACTCTTTTCTTTTGCTTTTTAGTATAAAAAATGACTCAAGCTAAAGATGGATTGTCAGTACAGTGGTAAAGTCAGGGTATTGAAAGATATATATATATATATATATATATATATATATATATATATATATATATATATGAAACACCCAAACTTTATGACTTCTGTAAAAACCACAAAACTGGTACCCCAATGCACCCTATTAGCTCAGAAATTGACAGTGTGTGCCCCACCTCACAAACTGGTGAAAACCATAACAAAAATTCTAACCCCTCTCCTTGAAAAAAACAGTTCATCTCACATAAAGAACTCAGGCAGCTTAGTTGAAAAAGTAATGGAAATGAAAATGGCTGATAAACACATGGTCAGCCTAGATATAAAATCCCTCTACATCAATGTCCCAGTCAAAAAATGCTTAAATCTCCTAAAAAAGCATCTAACACAATCAAAGATAAAGCTTTATCTACCAACAGTTAAAATAATAAAAATCTGCCACTTCATCACGAATCAATGCTACTTCACATTCAATAATGATTGTTACAAACAAAAATTTGGATTACCAATAGGATCACTTCTTAGTAGAATGATGGCATGTATCTTCTTAGAATTTCTAAAATCCAGTCCTTTCCAAAACATTTTACCCAAACAATCAACATACTTTCATTATATTGATGATGCTCTACTTATTGATAAAAATCATTACGGAAAGCTGGCTCTTCAGCTCTATATTTTGCCGAAAGTCTGCACCCACCAAGTTTGCTAGTTTTTCCTTTACTCATTGTGAAACCAGTATTTAAAAATCTAATTTAATTACTAATCTTTTACTTTTACTTTCCTTCACAGTGCGTGTCATGCTATTCATGTGCTAATGTCACACATAGGTATTTGCCCTGCGGTGACTGGTTTGGCCAGGTTAATATCCTGAATTAGGTTATGGCACTTGTGCAGTACTGAAAAATACCCTATGTTATTTATAGAATGTCATGTTGCAGCAATATAGGTTGTAGCGTTTTGTGCATATGTGACTGACTTCACTGTGCATTGATAATTCATGCAAAATAATCTGTTACGTTCCAGCTTAGGAATTTTATATTTTACCAATAGTCTTGAAGCATGATAATCTACAAAGTACAAACTACATTTGTGTTGATAGTACAGTAAATTTAGAAATAAAAAAGGCTCTGATTTTCATAATTTCTTTCTACTGATTTCTATTTTTTATTTTTTTTATTCAGATTTTATTTTTTAGTAGAAAAAATACTGTTTTTCATGATTTTCCTTGTTTTATACTTTATTTCTGTGTTTTTTCTGTTTTCCATATCACAGAGAACTTGCCAATCTAATCTAAAGCAATTGCACTTATGATGACATTATTATCAAGTGCTTCACTGAATTTGTTAGAACATCAGTAATGGATCAGTATTATTTGTCATTTGAGAGGTTGTTTTTTGGGGTTTTTTTTTTCTTAATCACTCCTTGGTCTGACCAAGATGTTTTCAGCCTTCATATGGGAAGTATGATTGTAATGATTACATGTTCATAAGTGCACTGATTGTAAATAAAGGAATGTTTGTATTATTTCAGGTTGCTGCTGTTTCAGGTGATGCAAGGAGAGCCTTAGATATTTGTCGGAGAGCAACCGAAATTGTTGAAAGCAGCAGTTGTGGAAACAAGAAAAAAGAACTTGTGAATATGTCTCATGTGAACCAAGCTTTGCAAGAGATGTTCTCATCAAGCAAAATTACAGCTATCAAGTAAGTTTTGTCTTCAAAGACTTTAAGTCCAGAGTTTATCAAAAACAGCAAAAACGTGTTTTTCTTTTAGTCTGTAAGATGCATCATGATTTTAAACCAGCAGTAACTGTAAAAATGTCATGGTTTTCTGGTTTTGAATTTTCTGATGATTCATAATTCTTAATTTAATGATTGAATGTTCCTTGTGATTTCAATGACTATAAAATAGCCATGAAAATTCCATTGTTGTATTGTTAAATATTTGAGCTTAAAAACTTTAACAAAATATTGCAGTAACAATCATAAGTTTAAATGCAGGTTATTATTTATATTCAATTCTCTCTTTGTATCCAGATTACCATCTGAAATAGATTTAATTAATGAAGGATAATTATCAATGAAACTTGATTAGATATATAGCAAGAAGAATTATAAAAGACAAAAATAATAGTCAATTTTACTGTTATGTTTCCTCTTTCTTCCTTACTTCTATTTCAACGAAACAGATGCTAAGTACATGATATCTTCTCTTTCTTTCTTATGCTTTCTTTTTCTTTATGCTTTCTTTTCTCTCTTTCTTTCTCTTTTTATGCTTTCTTTCTTTCTTATGCTTGCTTTTCTTTATTTTTTATGCTTTCTTTATCACTCACTAAAACAAGACAGTGACTAGCTTTTTCTTCCTGCGTCACAGTCAAAATGGAATAGTCCATTATTTATCTAAGGTAATAGGATATATAATGTAATTTTTTTACTTTAAGGTTGACTCTATTTTTATTATTTTGTTAATAAAATATTCTTATTTTTTTTTTGTTGTTTGAAAATGAATTTCCACAATCTTAGAGTTATCAAAATAAGTGTATTCCTTTCTTTTTCCTTTTTCTTATTATGTATGCTTTCTTTCTTCCACTAAAACCATACAGTGTCTCTGATATCTTTTTTTTTGGTAAACCTGGACCTTCATGCCCAACAAAAAAAACAAAAAAAAAACAGTGTGTCAAAAGGATGTTTTTTCCATTGATACCACTATTATTTTAACTACCTTTACTCTTCGGCAATGTTTGTTTTAAATAGCGATGATTAGAATTATAATAAAACCCAAGCATATGATAAAAGTGAATTTATGCAACAAAAATATTAATCACTATTTATTTATTAAATATTTTATTTACAAGAATAATTTTATATTTGCAACATTCTAAAAACTAATGAAATGCAATATTGATCATTTACCAATTTATAAAGAAATATAAAAACGATTTTTTATTCATAAATTTCTAAACATTTACAAAATTATTAAAATATGTGAACCAACTATAAGAAAATCCATATTATTTACCATTTTATAAAGTTTGACTTGATTAACAATTAGGTGATCTTTTACCAACCATTCCCATATATAATGTAAATAAACAATGTAATAAATAAATAGTGTTTATTATTTTTATTTTCATTTCTCAAGAACAAAGTAAATGTGTAAATTCACTTTCATGTTTAGGTTTTATTAAAATTCTAATCATTGCTTTTTAAAACAATAAACATTGACCAGGAATGAAGGCAGTTAAAATAATTGCAGTATCAATGGAAAAACGGTCCTTTTGACATTTCGGATTTTTGCAGGCACAAAAATCCAAGTTTGCCTGTTTTTCTTCCATCTTTTCTTGCAATCAAAATGGAATGGTCCATTATTTATCTTCCATAATGGTAGGGCATAATGGTTGTGCAAAAGTAGAAGCATGCAGAATTATATGATTTTGATTGGACTTTTGTAAAAGATAAAATAAAAAAAATATTTCCTTTTTTTCCTCTTGATCCAAATTTATTGATGAATGTAAAAATCTAAACCTTCATTGTTCTTCTTTTTCTTTTTTTTCTTTTTTTCCCCCAGATCTGCTTCTGAACAAGAACAATTATTCCTGAAGGCTGTAGTTGCTGAATTTCAACGATGTGGCCTTGAAGAAGCTGAATTTTCCAAACTTTACACACAACATATTTCTTTATGCCGATTTGAAGGTGAGTCCAGACTATTTGTTTTTCTCTATTTATTCACTTTACTTTCTATAATTCTGAAAAGTCACTATCATTCAATGAGTTGTTCAGACTGTTCAAAGGCAACAAAAACCTGAAAAGGAATTAGTTTTGTAATTCTAACAATTATTAGAATTTAATCACAAGATGCTGAAAATTTCTCAGCCTGACCAAAAATGGGATTCAAAATAAAATTCTGATGTTTGGTGATTTGATTAAATTTTGAGAAATTAGTTGGGCCAAGAGATTTTCAGGAGTACATCATACAGAAAGATTTTTAGAAATAACCATGAAATGATTAAAAACTGATAGAAATCCATCAAATTTGTTTATATACATAAATATCTATCTAAACAAAAATTCAAGGAATTTGAAAATTATTATTTTTTTTTTTAATTACTTACCTTAACACCTACTTTCCAAGGTCTCTTTGATATTGTATCTACTCAATCCAAAGGCTATATCACATTGAAAAATCAGTTCTTGTACAATTACTGAAGTTAAGAAATGTTGAGCCTGATGGGTGACCACTTGGGAATACAAAGTGCTATAAGTTTGTGGGTGGTGTAATAGATCAGAATTGGAAATTGGAAAGCTGAGTTCCAATTCCAGTCAGGTTCATTATATTCACATGCAAATACAATTGAGAAAGGTATTAATCCTCCTTTTCTTCCCCCAGTCATAGGTTAGTTATTAGGGCTTGTATCAATAAATCATTACCTCAAAAAAAAAAAAAATTCTTACAATCTAAAAATGTTTTCGGACTTTAACCTGCAAAAGTTTGATAAGGCATAATAAAAAAACAAATTAATCTCTATCCAAAGGGTACTACTGACAAAGTGTTATGTATACAGTTTGAATATTCTTTTGCTTGAATTACTTTATATTTCTCTTAGATTTGACAGAATACAGTGAATGTAGTTTTTAACATCTTGTTTTTGTTGTAATATAAATCACTTTTATCATCCCCACCCCAAATAGCTAAAAGAACATTTCCTGGGTCTTTTAATGTTCCCCAGGTCTTATATGTAAAGTTGAAATATCTTGTAGGCTAATATTTTCTCAGACCACATCAGCTACAAGTACTTATACCAACTCTCTGCCGACTCAGCAACTGCTACTACTCCTACTTATTACAGGTGGGAGAGTCTATTAACAATAGAATAGGTGTGTTTGGGTGATCATGTCTTTTTAGATTCATGTCTGACTAGGCAGAAGGTTTTCCCACAGTAGGTTGTTATTTCTTTCTGTGGTAGACTGTCCTGCTATTCATAACTGGGGGGAGAGGAGATGGATTCATACCATTCCCAAGAGTATTAGCATATATGTGAATGTTACAAACTCAGCTGGAATTCAAACTCATTTCTTTGATTTCCCCTACCAAGACTATATCCATTACACTCATAAGGCAAGCATTCACCAATTTAAACAAGGAGAATGTCCAGAAGATTTGCAAAAGATTCCAAAGTCGTCTGGGAGCCATGGTTGAAGTTAATAGTGATTTTATTGAATAAATTTACTCTTTAGTATTTCAATATATTTTTGTGTAATTTTGGTAAATATATTTATTAAAATGAGATGTCAATGTTATTTTCATTTTTGTGTAGTTTAGACGATAATTTATCCATCGCACTCTGTATATGAATTTTTGAGTGATAATGGCTAAAATTAAAGTTTGCATGAAAATACTTGTAATTTTACCAAATTAAAAATTAGCATTTTTGACAAGTTTTCTTGTTTTTTTTATGACTGTTTGAGGCCAAATAGACTCTAACAATTAAATAATCATAATTCAAAATAAATGGTCTTTAAAGAGACTTGAGCTCACATCCCATAATTCTAAGATCTTGTCTCACATGGATGATACTTAATTGATTTAGGCACGGAGGCTAATGGCCAGACAGTTATATTGCTAATTCTCTGATTATTATGCTATATTGTTTGTTTACTGCCTAGTGGCCATTATGGTAATAGTCTATCATGTCATCTATGAATATATGGCTTAAAACATTTCAATAAAAAGCAACAATTAGATGATGAAAACTAGTCTAAAATTAATAATGATCAATTTTCATCTTAAAATTCAGGTCACTTGCAACTGTAACTCAATTTATTTTAAATAATATTATAGATTGTGAAATATTTCTCAGATATATTGAAAAAAAATTTTCTATTTAAAGATATCCACTATTTCTCTACTTAATTTTTTTTTTTTTGATTTATCAAATTTTCTGGCAATTAAACATAATTTTGTAAATTTTACTGAAAGTTTGTTTTGGCAAATTTTTACATTGTTTTGCATTGAAAATCAGTAAGAAAGGGATTGTCAGTGGTTAGGAATTGTTTACCAGCCAAATAGGATATTATATGTATAATGTAAATGCATTACTAATGACAGATATAAATCTGAAAACAAGGAGTGATGTAAGCATTACTAACAGAATAGTGTTATATATATATATATATATATATATATAGTACCATCAGCCTACCCCTAGATGGTGTCTATAGGCAGTGGCATAGATAGAGCAAGTGCTGCCTATGGCAGCAGTTGAGTTTGTTGACCAGCCCCCACAAAAATACATATTGCACAGTGACTCACTCTTAATGTTATAAAACTAGTTTGTGCAGCATTATAATATCAAATATAGCATGCGTTTAAAGTTTAAATACACACCAGACATACTTAAACTTTTTTTAGTAAAAGTTAAAAAGCAAAAAATGACATATAGGGAAAAAAGGGTAAAAAATTAGGAACATATTTATTTCTGAAATGTACAATGTATTAGGTTGGTGCAAAAATAATGTCGTTTTCTCACATAGTAACATGTGAGAAAGCGACATTATTTTTGCACCAACCTAATAATTTTTCTTTCTTTTTTTGTTGCTTTATAAATGGTAGATAGATCAATATATTTGCCTTAGCTTAAATTACTAAAATTCAAAAAGTTCTTTCATCTGGGCGTACTGTCCCAACATTAAAACCACTTTTATTTTAATACAGCCTATACAGGCTTATAGCCTACAGCAGACAAAAGTGCCACTTGGGGTGGACCGCCCCACTCTAGCTACAGTCACTGTCTACAGGTTACTATTTTTTTTTTTTTAAATATTGACTACAATTTAACTTAAGTATAACATTCAAATAACAAAATTGCTGTAATGAGAAAGAAAATTCCAATTTTTATTTTGTAAACTAATCTTTTTAATTTTTTTTTTTTTTTTTTTTTTTTCAGGACTTCCACCACCAACATTTTCTGAATTATTCTCTATTTGCTCTTCTCTTGGCGCATTGAGAATTTTACTCACAGAACATGGTCGAACAGATTTACAGATGAGAGTTCGGCTTAACGTTAGTCAAGATGACATTTTATTTGCTCTGAAAGAGTAAAATAAATCGATATTGTTAAATAAAGACATTCTCTTTTTGTCTCACTTTTACCATAAAATTTGTAAATATTTGAAGAAAACATGAAAGACAAAAAAAAACTTTCAAGGGAGGTAACTATGCTTCTTTTAAGTTTACCTACGCTACAGACAACTCGTTGATTTATCGAATAAAAGTATTTTTAAACAAAAACGTTTTTATCACTTTATTTTAATTCTGTGACATTAACAGATATAAACCTGTAAATACACACATTCCAGTGTTACATTTGTATGAATATATTTTTGTTGGGATAATATTTCTGAAAATAGCTTTTAAGTGAAAATTATCAGAACTTTGTTGTTATTATCACAACATATTAGGTGTTGTGTCCTCTGGTGTTCTTCAGGTGTCTGTCAATCTGGTTAACCTTCAGGGGATTTGAACCGAATTATTTAATTTACAGAGGTAAATTGTTCTTGTTCCAGTCTATGTCTAGGGAAATTTAGTATATCTCAGTTATTGCTTGTTGTGTTTCCACTGAGTGTGAGTTTATATTACCTTGTGCAAGGTGTGGAAAATGAAAGAAAATAATAAATATTGAATTCATTTCTTTTGAAACTTCTCAATCTGTTTTTCACAATTCTTAATTTGTTACAAAGTCGCACCTCCAATTACAAACTGGTGACCAGCAGTAACCTCATCCATTACTAATCTGTAGCATCTGTGAGAAAATGAAATAAAAATAAATAAAATTATAATAAAAAAAGAAATACATTTTCCCATGATGCTAGAAATAAAGGAGTCAAAAAATTTTATTACCCCCACTTGGCTTTGACAAATGCTATTAGATGGTGCTGTTGAAGTCTATAAAAACACAGTTTCCTTCCTTTTTCTGTTTTTTCCTCCTTGTTCTAAGTTATAGCACCATGTGGAGTAAGGATGTCCCTGGATCGAACACATTCTTTTTCCTGGTCCACTGTTGACTAAACTAAAAATGAAAGAAAATGATAATAATAAAATATATACATTTATGGGAAAATGCTAGTAATAAATGAACCTGGAAATTTTATTATCCCACTTGATTCATTAAATGCAGTTAGGCAGCACTGTTGAAGACACACTTTCCTTCCTCTTTCTCACCCTTTCTCCAAGATGTAGCATCACATGCAAATTACATCCCCATTTAGAAAGCATCTCTTCCCCAGCCCACAGAACTCACTATTTCCCAATGCATGGCATTCACATGTCTCTCAAAACCTCCACCTATGAAGTAAATCAACCTTTTCTTTGGTTGTTTCAACTCAGTGCTAGACTGACTTGAGCTTGACCATTATAATGATACTTATCTTTACTTACCCTATCTTCTGGACCAAGAAAAAGAAAATGGACATGCCATTATAACCATGCTTAAACCCCTAATGATGAAGTAAGTACAAACTTTTCTTTGGTTGTTCTAACTCTGCTCAAGGCTGACTTGAGCTTGACCAGTATAGTGATCCTTATACTTATTTACCCTAACTCCTGGACCAAAAAGAAAATGGACATACCCAAGATACAGTGAGAATTTTGTTTCACTACAGTTTATATAACAAGTTTTTGTATGCTTTTTTATTTAATTGTTTACATATGAACACACACCCACTGAAAATAGACACCAACACGTAACATTTAAATTACATAATTGATTAGACTCCTAATTACTATACCACCTAAAAATAAGTTTATTTTTATCTAAATTATTTAAAATAAGTTTTGGATTTAAATAACCCAGAAAACCATAAAAAAAAAAACACAATCACAATCTCCCATGGCCTTATTGGTAATGGCATGTTTCAGCTATGGGAGTAGTTTCCCTGGTAGAAAAAGGGATACAAGTTTGATTCCTGCTTGGGGGAAGCTAACATCTGAAACATATACCTATTAAAAATCATATTTATAGTAATATAATACCAGATAAAAAATATTTAAAAAATATATGATTGTGTATTTAGGTAGCAAACCTTCTTTAATACATGTTTCTTTAAACAAGACTGACAGGATACTTTTTAGCTTTTTATTTTATTTTTCTTGTCTACATACAAGTGTTCTCTTTTCTGAACTTAATAAGTGTAAAAAATAGTCCCAAGACTTGATTCTGAACACTTTTGGCTAACTTTCAGCTATTTTCAAGCATCTTGTTTACACACATTTTCATCTAGTATAACAAAAAAAAAAATCCTTGAAAATAGCTAATAGTTTATTTGAAATGTCCTGAATCAACAAACTTTTGGACAATTTTTACACTCATTAAGTCCAGAAGGAACACACTTGTACACATACAAGAAAAATATAGCATAAAAAAAAAAAAAAAAAATAACCAAAAGTACCTTGTCAGTCCTGTTAAATGAAGTGTGTGTATTTTAGGAATGTTTTCTTTCATTTATTAATCTGACATAATTTATTACTTATATGTTATTTTTAATGGATATCCATATTTGAGTAGATGCTCTGTTTTTATTTATTAAACAGTATATTTATTTATTTCTATCTGCCAGCCTCAATATTTGAGAAAACTTATTAGAAAAATATGCGCTCTCTGGGAAAGTCATTAGATCTGATGTGCTTTGATCTCTTGGTCATGACGAACCTCCTGGTCAAGTAAAGATTGAATGTTTAATAAATCAATAAAAACAGACCATCTATTAGGTTGGTGCAAAAATAATGACGTAATAATGTCATTTTTGACATATTTTTTAACATCAAAAAACGACATTATTACGTCATTATTTTTGCACCAACCTAATACTTAAATATGGGTATCCATTAAAAATAACGTTTAAGGAAAATATATATTGTTTCCAGGTGGTAACACCACTTGCCAACAGGGTCATAGTCACCAATTAATGTAATGCCTTTCACCCCTGCCTACACCCAGTGGTGTAACTACGTTTAGTGATCTGGTCCTCAGCGTCTTAGCCCATGGTTAAAACATCATCCTAACTCTGTCCTGGTTAAAGCTGGTTGTTGGACACTGACTGCTTCAATCCACACCTACACTGCCCAGATTGTGTTCTTGATCTCAGAGCAGTGGAAGATTAAATGTCATCATAATGGCAGCACTGGTTCAAGCTATGGTGGATGCTATATTAAGGAAGCAAAATATTTTCACAAAGAAAAATAAAACGAGAGATTTATGAGGTTAATCTTCAATTAGTTTATATAGCTCTTGGTACAGCAAAAATTAACCCTTCCCACATCAATCTCTATAGTGACATTGGGCTTTGTCTAAACTTCTGGGTTCAAAGTCTTGGAATCAGGAATCTGGTAGCAACTGACATGGAATGCAGCTTCTCAGCCCAAAGGTTCCGAGCTCCCTAAAGTCTTCTGCTTATATGCACTTCAGCTCAAAACTGGCATGGGTCCTGAAGAGTTCTAGGGATTTGGTGATTCCCCAATTTTCATCTATTCCAATGATGGTTTTCTTTGTTCCCTATTTCTGCTTTCTTAACTTTACAAATTTGGAGAATTATCCACCTTCCTTGTGAGTAGTCAGAGGGATTGCTTCTCCCTTAACTCCAACCTGCTTCACTTCACATCTCACACCACTACTCTGCAGAGGTGAGGCTAAATTCTGCCCCATCCTCCTTCCTTCTCAGTATTCTAACTCTACTCAGGGCTGGCATAATTGTCTTTGTGACAAATCTAATTTTTAAAGTGCATAGGAGAAAGGGCATGGTTTATTCTCCTCACTACTTTCAATTCTCTGATTCTTTTCTGTACCCACTTGTCCAGCAAAAAAAAACACAAACCAGATCACCTTCTCATTTTAACCTTCCAAGTGATAGATAAAAATTATTTCCCAATTTATTTTCATCAATGAAAAGATATTTGTTTACCTAAATTCTCAACAAAGAGATACACTATTTTCCATCCTTGGGCCGGTCACTGTCTTAGCAAAATCATAAACCAGATCACCTGCCTGTTCTGACAGATCAATTTTCATAATCCTAACCCTTGCAAGGGTTCATTCTCTATTTCCATTTTTCAATTCATTTTCGCTAATGAAAACATAATTCCCATCTGCCTCTCTTCTTGCCAATGTTGTGTTTTTCTAATTTCCCAAGAAAGAGATAGTCGTTTCCCAATTTGCTTTACCTACATGCCAGATTTTCAATAGATAAAAAGTAAACTCTCTGTGCATCATTCCAAGTCGCAGGAGTGAGGCAACCCAGATGGCCCTTTCTTCATTTCCACATTATCAGGGAAAATGTCTTCCATTCTCTCTTTCTATCTTCCAGTTTATATTTCATTTTGGGCTTAACCCTTTTTCTGCTTAGAATTAATGTTTAACCACCCCACAACCTCAGTGTTACATT
Organism: Acanthosepion lycidas; assembly: GCA_963932145.1. Classification (NCBI taxonomy): domain Eukaryota; kingdom Metazoa; phylum Mollusca; class Cephalopoda; order Sepiida; family Sepiidae; genus Acanthosepion; species Acanthosepion lycidas. The sequence goes on along the minus strand of OZ010572.1, from coordinate 79,664,273 downwards.
GTATTTGGGCAGCAATCCCTCTTCATACAAGTTTCATTAGATCATAAAGAAAATTATAAAAACACAAGAAAAATTAAATAAAAAGCAAAACCACTGTACCTTGTCAGTCGTTTTTAATGAAACTTGTGTATGTATATATATATATATATATATATATATATATATATATATATATATAATGACGTAGGACATCAACCTAATGATGACAAAAGCATTTATTTTATACAATATTTTTCAACATAATCTCTCTATGCATAAAATTCTTAAGTGAATGTTTAATCATATAGATATAACATCATACAATGGAAATTTTTAATCAAACTTCAACTGATAACTAAGGATATTATTGTTTTGCCTTTATGTAAATGAGGGGTAGTTTTTAAATAAATATGAAATACATATTCTAATACAATTGATGATGTAAATATTTGTATTTTCCAATTTTAATTTCATTTGTATTTTTAATTTAATTCATAATCTTCATAATTTTTTTAAAATGAAAGTTTGTTTTTTTTACCTTCAAACTAAAAGTCTCTTTCAGATTAATTCACTTAGGAAAATAAAACATTATGGCAAAAGTCATGGCCCACTTATAGCCTTGATGAATGTGTACTGTGACTGCCAATTGTTGAAGAGATATATAGTGTGAGAGTGTAGTAATATCTGTTGATGGTGGATGCATTGAAATTTCTTCAAAAAATTGTAATGCTAATATGAGCTATTTCTTTATAAAAAATAAAAATAAAAAAATTCAGCATTCAGTGACTCAACAGCCAGTGCTACTTTCTGTTGAGATCTATAAAATCTTTCTCTTAAAACAATTTTTCAGGAAAGTAAGTTTCTCAAGTCCAGTAGCTCTTTGCAGTATTGATAGGAGTTTCCGTCCTAACCTTTTTGTTTGTAGTGTGGTATGTCAACATTTTGATATCATGCTCTTTCTCTCAGTATTTTTAAACTGCTATCTTCTTTCTTTCTGAACCATCTTAGCCTCTTTAATGTGACAGAGAATCCAAAATACTTAATGGCTGATACATAGACAGTAATATTGAGACTGGAAATTACTGTCCAGTTGAAAGACGTTGATCAAATATTATAAAAAACATATTAATGTTAGGTTGTGTGGTAAACATTATGAGCTTATAGTAAAAGATGATAAATGGTAATATTAGGTGTTTCCTTATAAGGAAATATTCGGAATTCATTGGCCGAGCAGCCAATATTGCTTTAGGTTGAAATTTATAAAATCTTTCTCTTAAAACAATTTTTCAAGAAAATAGGTTTCTCAAGTTCACTGTTATTTGCTCTTTCCAGTACTGATGTGGGATTTACTTCCTAACCTTTTGTTTGAATTAATGTGGAACGACAACATCTTGATTATGTCATTATTTTCTCTTCAAGTTACTTGTTCTATTCATTTTAGTTGTTGCCGCTGTTGAAAGTTCTCAATTGTCATGGTTTCTGTTATTTGGTACAGTTTGGCTTACAGCCACATCGCATTGAAACATCGTTTCTCATAAGTTCACTGAAGTTAACCAATGTCGAGCCTGGTCAGTACCTAGATGGGTGACCACTTGGGATTACCAGGTACTCTAAACTTGGATGTGCAGGTGGTGTAATGGATAAATGCTTGGAATTGTTAATTTCTGTTGGGTTAGTTGTATTTACTTATGTGCAAATACCCTTGGGAAAGATATAAATCCACATCTTCTCTCCCAAGTTAAGAGTTAATTAGTAAGACTTGTATCACTAAAACTATTATTATTTCCAAAAAAAAAAATTCTTACAATGTAAAAATATTTTCTGGCTTTAAATAACCAGCAAAGTGTTGAAAAACTGTAGAAAACAAATCACTAAATGATATAAGTCTTTGTGATTCAGTAGCATCAATCCACAAGGTTTGAAGAAGGATGATACTCATTAAGACATACAGGCCTTGTTCACTGGAAGCCATATTTAATAATCTGAGAAAGTGGTTGCATACAACTGACAATTTAGATATTTCTGAATGAATTTGGTGCCATGCATGACATTTATATGAAAGTTTTGATTTGACAAGGTTATTTAAGAATATGACCTCAGTTTTTAACTTAATGTTTTGGCTTTATAACAGTTTGCAGTGTTGGACAAAACTATCTTTAGCACAGCCTATTCTATATTCAATTTCCTTACCTGCTATACTGTATTTGTTACAACAGATTCATACATCAAGGTATTTGAAGTTTTTAGTATTTACTAATTTCATATCCTAAATTTTTATGATGGATTCTAGATATGTGCTATCATTGCTTTCATTCCAATTCCAGATCATAATTTCTGTTTTGGAGAGGTTTATCTTGAGTCCTACTTCTTGGGACACTTGGTAGATGTTGAGGAGAAGAAAGTATAAATGAATGTACACCAAAAATGATGTACATTTAACAACATATTTTATTGCCTGAGCAAACTAGATAGGAAGAATACAAAATGGATGAATGAAGACATGTATGTAGATATATTCTTTTTCATATCTATGTGTTATTGTCAAGTACTTGGTATACAAATTCAGTTATGGCTGTGAGCATATCAGCGGTAGACCGGGCAAAGCAGAAACCATATTGCTTGTCAGAGAGCAGATCATGGGATGTAAGGTGCTTAACCACTTCAAAGTTACTATGAAAATTGTGAGATTCTTACATTTAAGAAGAATATGCCTGTATATTGTTAAGTAAGACTAGGGAATTGTATGCTGTAAATCTGACTTTAGTTTTACAGGGGATTGAAAAATCTCCCCAAGTGGAAACATGACATGTACTCTAAGACATTTTGTGGTTAAAAGAGGATTAGATTTTCTGACCTTTTCTTATCTACTTCTTGTTAGCGGAAGTTCTTTGGCAGGCAAGTGGGGTAATCCCACATACGCAGGTATTTATTAAGCTTAATTTTTGCTTAAGCCAACAGTCATCTGACACTTAGGGAAGATTGAATTTACCAGCAATAGCTTGAGAATAGTTTACTAACCATCTATAACATGCCTACCTTCAGAAATCAGCAAGTGGATGCTGAGTGAAGGGGAAAAAACAGCAGATTTTCAATTTCACAATCAATGAGTCATAAATTAAACTTCCCTGTCAACTGATACTTTGATGCCAGTACATTGTGATACAGGAAAGGATGAATAGATACTGTCCAAGACACTAATACTATAATCCAATTTCATACCCAAATCAATTACCAAAAGACAGAGATGTATCTATGGGACATGGTGTCTATGACAAGGAACTAAAACTGCACCACTAGCAAAGTGCAAAGTAAACAAGTATACAAGTCAAGACCATTAATATACATGTTATAGTACTGTTTTTTATTTATTATATTTTATTTGAAGAGAATTTAAATTCTGAGAGTATATTGGTACCAGAAAAATATTCTTTGATAAAATTATAGCAATACAATTATCAAAAAAAACAGAATCTTTTGACATCTGTCTATATTACTAAGATGAGGTATTGTAACTATTTACAATATTTACATTGTTTGGACTGCTGTCCTCATCTTTATTGCCATATTCACAATGTTTCAGCCATTGTACGCTTTGGCCTTCTTCAGGATCTATCTATATTTCTGAGATAAGGTATTGTAACTATTTACAATATTTACATTGTGTAAAAATTTCAGACAGAGTATATATGTAAAAAGACAATATGAATAAATATAAATTACTCACTATTTACATTGTTCGGACTGTTGTCCTCATCTTTGTTGTCACATTCACGATGTTGTGAATGTGACAATAAAAATGAGGACAACAGTCCGAACAATGTAAACAGTATAAAAATCTTTTAAAGTACATGACCTTAGACTCTAAGAAGATGCGCTTTAATTGTCCTATATGTTTTTAAAGGCAGGGGGAGAGAAAATATGATATAATGGCACCACAAGATAATTTTTTAACACATTATGAAATTTTTATTTCAATCATTATTTTTCATGGATACATGCATTTGAGTAGACATTTTTTTTGTTTATTTTAAACAGTAGTTATTTCATCTACCAGCCTGCATACTAAAAAAACTTAAAGAAAATGGGCCCTCCAGCAGGATTCAAACCTGCATTTCCCTTTACAGGAGGAACCATCATCTGATCTGGCATGCTTAAACTGCTTAGCTATGAAGAGTTTCACAATCAAGCATGGTTCTATTTTGCCTTTCACACCAGATCAGACTGTGGTTCCTCCTTCAAAGTGGATATGGCTTGGAATTCTGCTGGGGGGGTAAATTTTCTTTATTAAGTTTTCTCAAGCACGCAGGCTGGTAGACAATATAAATACTGTCTATATTATGATTATTTACATTATTCAGACTATTATCCTCATCTTTGTTGCCATATTCCCAGCGTTTCGGCCATTGTATGGCACATGGAACTAGAACAATCTACCCCAGTGGATGAAATAAAGGGTCCAGTTCGAAATTCCAGTTACCTGAAGAAGGCCAGAGCATACAATGGCCGAAACATAGTGAATATGGCAATAAAGATGAGGATAAAAGTCCAAAATGTAAATAATATAAATACTGTTTAAAATAAACAGTGTTTACTCAAATATGAGTATTCTATTAAATCTGACATTTTTATAATAATTCTATAGTGATAAAAATATGTCAGATTAAAAAATAAAATTCATTAATTTTTTAGGCATGAGAATACAAAAACATCTTTTGGCATTCCAATATTAATAAAATACTCCATGATAACATGAATTTTTTAATAATCTTTTAAATTTTTCATTGAGAAATTATGAAATGAAAGTATAATGGCACCACAAAATATATTTTAATAAGTTTATTTCACTTGTACTGGAAGGTAGCTAGTTCAAGCAAGGAACAAAGGAAGGTGCTGGTTAGGCCTAAAACTGTACTTTCCTTGCTTTCATTGATGTGAGTTTTTCTATCATGTCTTCAAAATCAACATTTTAAGTTTCTTCTCCATACTTAGCAGTGCTTGGTCGCACAATCGAGCTTGGCACATAGATGCACTCAAATAGAACAAAATTAGCTTCAGCTTACTGAAACATCACTTGCAAATTGCTTTGGATATTACAACTATCATCATAATTTTTGTAATGGCATCCTTAATGCTAATATGAAAAAAAAAATTGTAAAGGGCAAAACAAGAAGACATGGCTGATATAAGTAAAAAGAGTTTTTATTTCCTGTGATTTACAAGGTTTGATAGTTTGCTCATTCCTCGGTTATGCATATCCATCGGACCTGATATTGAAATGAGTACTTCTGTTTGATTTAAATAATCGGAGTTCCAACAGGGTACAAGGGGTCTCATGGTTCTTTAAAAAGAAGTGTGAATGACTTACTAGGTGTTCTTTCCAAAATAAAATGTAAATGAATTCCCATGAGTTTTGTTTTTTTTAATTTTAATTTTCTTATTAAAAAACATTTTCTTAAATATATTGGAAATTTATGAAACAAGAAAAATAAAACTTGCTTTGAATTTTACTGCTTACGATAATAACACATTACAAATAATTATTTTCTTTTAAACATAATGAATATGCAAGATTTTATAAGATTATCTACCAACAATAAAAGAATTTTTTATTGGGAGAGGAGAAGAGAGAACATTTCATCTCTTATCCCAAATATTGTATAAGGTGTAAACAAACAAAACTCAAAATCCAAAGTGAAATTTGAAAGAAACAAACATTTATTACATAGTAACAGAGATCTATAGGATAAAAATCCTATATCATTCCAGCAAATGACTAAAAAACACAAAGTAGATTTGCACACCCGCAAAATCGGATCAAAACGATTAAAAACAGATTTTGCAATAAGGTGTGAAATTAATTTTCTGACCAATGAAAGGAGGCGATTTGCTAAACCAAAAAAAAGATAAGGAGCCAGTGTGAAAAAAAAGTCAACAATAAATACAGAGTTTCAAGTCAGTCGCCAGTCAGAAGGGCGCAGAGATCATAGAAGACTGACAGTAAATTTCATCACTGACTCAACCCGACACTAAGAGCTGAAAGTGGATTAGGAAAGGAAAGGAAAACAACAACAACAACAAATTTACAACTGACTCCAAAACAATTCATAAGTACATTTTCCTTTTATCTTTTATTCCTCATTCACACTCTCTTTTTCAACTTAAATTGATCGCCCCTTTTTCCTTTACACCTATACAAAAACAAAAGAAACAGACATTACTCTGCTACTCTGTTGAAAGACAGCGAACACAGACATTTTTGTAAAAATCACATTTTTGCTTAAACGAACTAAAGCATTAATCTTTTTTACCCTATTCACAAGATAATAAATTTTTACAATGTTCTATTTTCTACAAACGTTCCTTATCGTGTTGTTTCTTCTTGAAATTTGCGTTGTATTTTGTGGGCAGGGTATCCCATATTAAATTCTCCTTTAATCCGGGTACGCTGAACCCCACAGATCTGATGATGTTCAGGGCCAACTCCTTGTATGAAAACTCAAGCAGATAAAGTTGTCACTGGGAGTTTAACTCAGTTTTTAAAATGAACTGCAATACTGAGAAAAATTTCATCTTCTTTTTTTTATAAAAGTTCAAAATTAGGGTTAATACAGTGGTTCCCACTCTTTCTTTGGCCATGTTCCACCCAAACACCTTTAAAAGACAGATGCCCTCCTCCTGTGACATAATTTTTATTATTCAAAAAATGAACTCCTATTTACATGGAGGAAAACTAAAAGGCCATCAACTTAACTTTTCTTAAGAACTTGAAGCTGCATATATACAGTAGTATTATCATTTAATTTTAGAATTTTACAATAGTTATGAAAATAGTTTTATTAATTAATTTATTAATAACACTTGTTAGTACATATGTACACGTGTACATACGGACACAAATATTTTTTATGTATGCATATGCACCGTATGCACACACACTCATAAACTCAAGATACTAGGAAAAGAATTCAGTTAAACGCATTCACGAATTCTCTCCCCACTCACACACACTTTGGGAACCACTATGATACCTCTAAATTTTATCAATCCTCTTAATTTTCAGTTTCTTTATTTATCTTCATCTGTTTCTTTCTCTTTCTCGTAAGTCCTCGATCATTCACATGTGAACATCAAATTCAAAATCCTTCTGGTTCTCAGACCAATTTATGAAATTTGCCTTGGTGGACATTACCTTCCTCCACATTGGTCAAAAAAAAAAAAAAAAAATTCTATGTTTTTGAAACCACACCTGTTTACCAACTTTATTTGTCTCGTTTTCAGACCATAAGACTTCTGAGAATTTCTTTTCTTTTTTTTTAATGTGAAAAAAAAACTCAATTTTACTTACTTATCGAATTTATTTGAGCAATTTTTTAACGTTTTCTTTTTCTTTTTTACCGTTAACGTTTATATTTTTATTTTTATTTTATATAATTTACTTTTTTTTTTGTCATAAAAATTGTTATTCCTCCTCTCAAAGAAAGGAAAGTGCAATAAACAAACTCAATTTTTTATTCTTATTTACGGTTACCTTTTAATTATTTTTATATAATTTTACTTTTCTTTTCTATTATTATTACGAAATTTTTATAACAGGAAGGCTTTCTTTTTTTAGTCAAGAAGCATATTGATAAAAATTCTGAATGGAACCTCAAATTCTTTGGTAACCCATTTTTTTCTGTTTGATTTTTTTAATTTACTACTTTGTCATTGTTTTGTTTTGAGAAATATATTATTTTTAATTTTACTTATCATTGAATTTTTATTTACCGTATTTTTAGGTGTATAACAATCACTTTTTTTTACCCCAAAATTTTATATCAAAATCTGCTTGCTTCCTAATTAATAATTGGATAAGAAGACCAGCTCTTCCTCATGTCTGTGGAAAATTTGGAGGTGGGTGTGATATCGTGATTTGATTATTTACACTTACACAGCATTACTATATTTTCTTATTTTTTTTTAGCTCTTTTGTTGGGTGTGTTAGAGAACAATAATTTTAAAAAGTATGAGATTGAATTTTTATTCAATTAAAAATCTTTCAAATACAACAAGCTTTTTGGGTTGTTTTTCTTCCAAAACTTTGTCATCAAGGCTGTGGCCGGTAAAAGGACACTGGTTAATTTTCAAGTCATCATCTATGCTACTAATTAACTGAACATCACGCTACGTCATTATCTAGAAATAACAGAAAACTTTATTTACCAAAAACAAATATATATATATATGTGTGTGTGTGTGTGTGTGAAGAAGTCATTTATTTTTCATTTTACATGAGGGATCGCGTGATTCGGTGAATAAATACGAACAAAAAAGTGAAGAAGACACGTTTTTTTCAATTTTTACACCGAAGAAAAACGTGGCACATGTTAGTTATCAATTACAGTGAAAGAAGAAGAGTAATTAAAGATATACAAAAATGTACACAATTAAGAATATTAAACAAAATAATGACAACCGTTTCCTCTTACTTTGAAAAAAAAACAACAAAACAACGGGCGTTTCTATTACAAAGGTCAAAGTTCAGACACATGATGTACCCAGCACGCAAAAACATTTTTTATTTACACTTGTTTCCATTTCTGATACCCACGCACAGCTGGCCGAAATTGGACTGTTAAATCAATGATGATTGGTTTATAGAAAATTTGATAATCCAATCAAATTACGTGTATTAAAAATGTTACGCGTAAACATGTACGCTTTGAAAATCACAAACGGTTTGTTTTCAAAAACTACGGTAGGATAAAATTGCTTAAAGATCTTATTGCTAGTTCTATCAAAAACTGCTTTGCAGATTTTATTATTTGATTAATATAATCAAATAGAAAAAAAAAAAAGTTTCTCTGATACCATAATGGGAGAGTTTTTTTTTTAATGTCTGACAAGCTATATTTTTTGTTTCGTTTTTTTTTTACTATTTTTTTGTTTTTAATCATTTCAAGGCAATAAAGGCACTAAAATAAAAGTGGTTTCTGAGAGTGAAGGAAACTAAGAAACCGTTACTGATGAGAAAGGATAAAAAAAAAAAGGACAAGATTCAAGGAGGTAGATGATGACGGTTGATGTTGCATTTAATTTTTTTTTAAGATTGCACTTGAGAGGAAAGCAAGAAGCTGGAAGAGAGTTCCACAGGCAAGAAGTACAAGAGAAGAAACTATTAGAATAGAACTTACATTTATATCTAGCAATTTCAACAGTAAAATGATCAGACATAGCGGCCAATCTAATATTGCACTTAAATTCATTAAGTCAATTTACCAAAGTGGAATGCTCATCAGAACAATTGCCATGAAAATATTTATAGAAAAGGCACAGGGAAACTATCTTACAGCAGTGGGAAGCTGATTGAAGCTGAGATGCTAGGTTCAGACTGATGATGTTGCAGATTCTTCTTTGATTAGCAAAAATTCCTTTTCCTTTATATTTTTTTTTTTTGATAAGTCTTGAACATTTCAAGGCAGCACTAAACTTATGATTTTTTTTGTCTCTGTCTCCTTAATAATGTTTTTCTTTTTCTCATATTCTTTCAAACTCAGTAACCCTTTGTATTGTAGAAGCCTGTTAGTTAATATGACTTCTAAATTTATATTTGACGCAAAATACCAGAAAATATGAAACAATAAGAATAAACACAAAATGGTTTCGTAACAAGACAAATATTTATATTTGCGTATTGATGTACAAGAATAGGGGTTACTAATTTTGTTGGTGTCCCTTTGACTGAATTAAAGTTTTTACTAATGAAATATTTTTTATCTGAGCTCATAAAAATTGAATGAACTTGTCACTCAAAATGTTCACTGTGAGAGAGTTGAATGAATTCTGTAAAGTTGAAAATATGTTGACAAACTTTCAGCTTTAGAAGAGTTGAAGGCGTGAATGTTCTGTAATGAGGTTTGAAAAGTTTTGTATGTACATGTATGCGTGCGTGTGTGAATGTGTTTCATAGCGTCTGACCACAAGTGATTGAGACACTATTTCATTTTTACAACTACACTTTAGTAGCAAGCAAAATCAAGGAAGAGGAAGAAACAAACTCATGTCTGGTATTTATAATCAATTTAATCATGTGACAGGCTCGAAAGGCATTGGTAGATTTTGGGTGGAATTATTTTTTTTAGTTAGGTCAAGAACTAGGTCGATGTTATTCAAACGTAGTTGAGAACTTGATTTAAATATTAAGTGACCAATCAGGAGTTGAGGTTTTTTGAAAATATGTATGAAGCTGACTAAGCTCTGTGATCTGCTTTTTGCACAGATATTGACATTGATAAAAAAAAGTGGTAGCGGGATGCTAAAGTATCTTTATTACTTTGCTTTGTGTGAAATTATTAAAAAAAAAAGGAAAAAGTGATGACATAGTCTTAGAATTCAATGAATATTTTTTAAATATCCTCATTTTTGTTGTTATTTTAAAGAGTATTTTGGTCAGTTTGTTCTTTTGGCATTGTAATGAATAAGATGTTTGGAATTTAATAGTTGGTGCTGGTGTCTATTTTAGGTGGGTGCATGTTCATATGTAAATAATTAAAGAAGAAGCATAAAAAAATTAGGGTTACTACCACAGAACTGTTATTCTCTTTTTCTATATATAAACAAGTGAAACTCTAGTGTCAGGAGAGAGGCCTGGAGTGGTTTAGTGAAGCCAAGTGGAGTGTTGTTAGTGGCATTTGATGTATGCCTTTCTTCAGGGTTGAAATGAACATTGGTGAGGTGTTTGATGTTCTGATGGTTGTGTGATGAGGCCGAAGTGTTGAAACCAAACTGCCTGACAAGGAGTGCTGTTTTTATATCTGGTTTAACAGGTGCAGACTCCTAGGCACATTTATTTTTGATAATGTTCATGAGTGGCTATGGGATTTTTTGGGGGATTTGTTTTGTGAGCCAGATGTGCTCACATCCTGCCAATGTGTCTAGTGAAATGTATTTGTGAATCAGAAAGAGATTCTTGATTAAGTTTTATAACAATAGTTGGAGGGTCAGCATGGTTATAATGGTCAAACTCAAGTCAGTCTTGCGCTGAGTTGGAACGACCAAAGAAAACGTTGATTTACTTACTTCATAGGTGGAGGTTTTGGAAGACATGCAAACGCTATATGGGGAAAGTAGAAAGAGAGTTCAGTTGTCAGTAGGCCAGGGAAGAGATGTTCCCAAGTAGTGATGTAATTTCCACGTCATGCTACATCTTGGAGCAAGGGGGAGAAAGAGGAAGGAAAATGTTTGCCTTTTTATAGACTTCAACAGTGCTGGCTAATGGTGTTTAACAAAGCCAAGTGGGATAATAAAATTCCTGGGTCCTTTATTAATAGTGTCACGGGAAAATGGCCATCAGCATCAGCAGCCGCCGCCTTTGACACCGCCGCCTCCGCAGCTGAATCATCGCGTTTCCTGACGGTACGTTTGTGCGCGTGCGTTTCACCGGTTGGCCGCCGTATTTGTGGTTTCTTCTAGTGCCGGCTACGTCGAATCACTCGCCACCGCCGCCGCCGCAGCCGTTACACACTCGTCTATGATGAAGTTGTAGTCTTCGTGGTCGGTGTCGTACGTTGCTTTTGTCTGGTCCCGTGCTAGTCGATGATTTGTCGTTTGCCGTCCGCATTTCCCGTCGTGCATGTCCAAACCCGGAGGTAATTTCGGTCGACGGAGACATGTCGTGGAGTAATCCTCGCGTCCCGTCCAAGCGCTCGCTTCAGTGATTGATACTTGCGTCGAAAGTCCTTGCGACTCGGTGCTCGAATCGGACTCGTTCGTTTGTAATGCGATCAGGAATCAGGGTTGTTCGAAAGCGCTGTGTGTGCGCCTGCGATTTTTCCATCCTTAGCCCGCCGCCTCCCTGGTTGTCGTTTCGTCGGTCACGAATCGAATCGCCGCCGCCGAGGTCTGTTCTTCCCCGCGTGTCTAAAATTCTTTTATTATTATCATTATTTTCTTTCATTTTTAGTTTAGTCATCAGTGGACCAAGGAAAAGAATATGTCCTAGCAGGGATGTCCTTGCTATATCTTGGTACAAGGAGGAGAGACAGAAAAAAAGAGGAAACTGTCTTTTTATAGACTTCGACAGCACCACCTAACAGCGTTTGTCAAAGCCAATTGGGCTAATAAAATTTTCACTTCCTTTATTTCTAGCATCATGGGAAAATGTATTGCTTTTTTTATTATTAATTATTATTATTATTTTATTTATCTTATTTCATTTTACCATAGATGCTACAGAATGGATGAGTTTAATGTTAGTTATTAGTTTGTAACTGGAGGTGCAACTTTGTAACAAATGTCGCTGTTTAAGAATTGTGACAATCAGATTGAGAAATTTCAAAAGCAATTAATTCAATATTTTCAAAAGGAATGAATTTCAACATGTGGTGGAATTTAACATAGATAATTATGTATATATATATAATGAATAATAATTCAAGACGAGAGAATATATACTTGTGTGAGCAAAAGTAAAAAAAGAAGAAAAACGTTTATAGGCTCTTCAGAAAATATGTGTGTCTGCTGTAGAGAAAAAATCTCTCTTGGTGGAAAGAAGTCCTCTTGTTTTTGTTATTTCATTCTGGAACAAAATTATCATCTAAAGTAAAATTTATCATTTTATAGTTGAAATGGCTAGATGTAACTGTAAGTTCTAAACTAAAAGTTTCTTCTCTTGCACTTCTCCCTCGTGGAACACTCATCCAACATCTTGCTTTCTGGTCAACATTGATTGTCAAAAATTTAAATGTAATGTCAATTGTCATCTTTTGTCTTCTTAATTATTGTTCTTTTAATGATATTTTTCTTTTTTCTCATATTCTTTCAAACTCAATAACCTCTTGTGTCTTCATGGCTTTATTACCTTGCTTGGTTTGAAACTATTAAAAAAAAAAAAAGAAAATATGTGAACTTATATATTGATATTAATTATATATAAACCTCATAGGTTTGTGGGTTACCTCACTTGACTTGCCAAAATCACCTGTTAGGAGGCACTCTTTAAGTCTATAAATGACAATTATATTCTCTCCATTTCTTTCTTTAACTCTTGCTTCCAGATGTAGTCAATGTAGATAAAGAATGCTGCCAACAGGGCACATTTGCTTCTTTGGTGTTCTGTTGACTTTTGAACTATTTCACACATACATATATATACATATGTCTATCATACACAAGCACATTCTCATAGTTAGTTTCAATGTCTTTTCCTTTCATTTCAATTGTTTACACATGCAATTACTTTTGTTAATATATGCATGCAATTGCATTTTAAATTTCTTGTTTCATGATTTTTTATTTTTACCTGGACTCACATGAGTCTGCCAATATTGTTTGTGGGACAGATATTCCAGGAGCCCATAAATATTTACTATAAATCATCTATACACCTTGCAACCAAAGTGGTGACTTATCTTTATCAGAGCATAAAATCCTGAACCAAGTTACATCTGAAATAGTATTAATTGATTCAGAGAAAGTTATGTTAATTCAGCAGATCAAATTCATTGTAGCTTATTGTATTTGGTGTGTGCATGCTTTTATTTTACTTCAGTAAACAACAGGAAAGTTTTGAATCATTTGAAGAGTTCTTACTTCATATGCTGACATCAAGGAAGAAAAGAGGAAGAGCTTCTGTATTGTCACATGATATCACAGAAGTCATTGTTTAAGCTTGGCCAATCAACGCCTTTCATTTAGATTATAACAAGTAGAACTCATAAATTTTTGTGAATTACCTCCCTTTATATAATTTTTTGTGAAACAATTGTGAAATTCAAATAAGTATTACTGAAGACATTATGCTTCCAAATGCAACATATGAAATTATCACATTTTTTGACTGTAAAAAGAAAACATCCATTACAGGCAAGTCCAATATCTTTAGGGCTAAGCAACACGTTTTGAACTTTGTCTTCACTCACTTTATCTGAATAAGGAACTGATAAGAGTGAGTTAGAATTACCGAGATACTGTACATGCAATTATAGATAACAAGTAAACCTTACAGATAACAAAGAATTATTGAAATAATACCTATGACTGGTTTTAGAATATACAATTCTTTTTATTAGTTGTAGCTTACTAGTCGTTAAAAATGACATATAATCCTTCATCAAACCCTATTGACTGCTGCTACAAAATCATAAATCAAAGAATTTTACCAAGTAAGAAAAGCCATATTTTGGTATTACAGCTTGGAAAGAAGGGAACACAGGTAGCCAGTTCAAGTGACAGTTATTAACTGTTTTATTACAAGTATATACAAATGTATTGGCCCTGTTTTAACCAATCAGCATTGTCTAGTATCTTAATTGTGTGTCAGCCAATCAGCATTGTCTTTACAACACCCTTCCCCAAGTTTATATAAGTTTTATTATTTATTTATATTTTATTGGGAATGGTTACCAACTAGTAATATACCATCTCTGTTTCTTTGTTGGGCTTTACCAGTTATCCTGAATGTCTCTTTTGATGAATATCACTTAGGGATGCAGTTTTAGTGCTTTGTTAATGTCGATTAAGTTGGAGTGAGACTGTAGTTGTAGCTGACTGGTTCATGTGAGTAGGATCTGTGTTGAGCCAATCTTCTCTTGACTTATGTGGTATTTTAGCTGGGAAACAAAAGGGACATGGATACCCAGATCAAGCAACAGCAAACAGCTGTTTTATTACAATTATATACAAATGTATTGGTTTTGTCTTAGCCAATCAATGTCATGTTTACAGATAATGTGTTGACTGAGCCAGCCAATCAGCATTGTTTTTACAACATTATACAACGTATATCACTTGAAGACTTCCAACAACTAAAATAAATAATGTAACAGGAAGATAAAATAATGATATAATTAACTTTTCACACAAAAAAATATAAAAGGTTTGGAAGGAAATTCCTGTCAATATTAGAAAGAATGATAACAGTAGGCTTGAGGAGTTTAATTTTCTGTAAAACTGTTTATACTATTTACATTGTTTGGGCTGTTGTCCTCATCTTTACTGTCACATTCACAACGTTTTGACTGGCAATTGTATGTTCCAGCCTTCTTCATATGATATTTGTTGGAATTTCAAACCAAACCCTTTATCTAGTTCATGGGGTAAACTGTTCTAATTCCATGTACCATACCTTAGGATATCTCATTTTTAGTTAATTTGCCTTGATAACTCTCCAAGTTTTTGTTCTATATGAATCAATCAACCAACACGTTTATCCACTGGGACCATAGTGAGTTCAATCCCTGGCCTCAGCAGAGAGAACAAAAACTTCAAAGGGCCCCTTAGGACATGAGTAAATTTGTCCCGTCAAATCTTTCTACAGCTTTACATCAACAACTCTTCATTTTAATTGATAGTTTATTGCTTATGACTTGTCGCTAATTAATTGCTATCAATAATATTTCAGCAAAGTTGTCTGTATCTTTATTCAGAGTAGACCTACAAAGAAAATCCACTTCTATGTTAACAGTTTCTTCTATCACACTACTTGCTTGTGTAACTCTCTTCCGGCTTCTTGTTTTCATGTCATGTCCTGGGTATGACTAAAACTACATCGGGCAGCAAGGCCTCTGTTGCTGTTGTTCCCAGGTCCACACAAGATTTACTTGCTGGTAGCACCTATCAGGGTCCCAGCTATGGGCTAATAGTTAACCCCTAAACTTGGGTCAAGACAGTATGAAAGTATAAAAATAGTTTTTTATAGTAAAAGTACCAGCAATATATTTTTGAAAAAAAAATATTACTAGCAATACATTTTTGTAAAAGTAATTATTAATGCTCTCAAGAAAATTAAATTTCAGCATTAAATGACCCATAAGGAGTTGAAATGCTGCTAAACAAACAAATGATTCCCTGTCACTTTTGATCTTCAAAAATTTAAATACAGTGTCAATTGCTATTTTCTTAATTCCTTTTCTTTTATTGTTCTCTCTTCTGAATAGCATTTTTTCTTTCATATTATCTGACTCTTAGTAACCTTTTGTGTCTTGTAACCCTTAAATTTGTATTGGGTGAACAATTTCTGTTTAGGATTGGGTTTCTGATTCCTAAAGTTTTCTCATTCTCTTTCACTCCCAATTGCATCATAGTGGCATTATTGCCTTCCTGGGGTGGGGTGAATTGATTAAAAACAAAATCAAAAAATGCTAATTTCTGATGTCTGGGGGACTATCCTACTTCTCTCTGGGGTGTAGGTTTATATATGCACCATTTCAACATTTTTTCTCATATGTATATATATCAGTGGCTTTATTTCCTTGTTTGGGATGAAATGATTAAAAAAAAAACTTCAAGATTTTTGGATCAGTATAGATTGCGATAGATTCTTGACAGCTTTCCTATTCTGAACTCGGCATAGCATAATGGTTATCAAAGCTAATTTGATTGGTCATTGTTTTTGAGTAGTGAGTTTAATCCTCACAAGTTGTCCCATATAAAATCTGACATTAAATAATCCTACAAGGGTTGTTATGTCTTAAAATTTAACCAACCAACTTTGAATTTGAATTGAATAACAAATTACAAAGAAAAGAAAATTTATTGTTACAATGCAAGTTATAGCAGATATGATATACAAATTTATATATCAGCCTGATGGTGGGTAAGTGAATAACAAAATAATGTAATGAAGTAATGATACAGTTTGATTTTGAATGAAACTTGGTTCTTTTATGATTGAACATTACATTTATCTTTCTAATTTAACTGATCATGTCAGCCTTCCTCGTTATTTTTTAAACCAATTTCTCAAAACAATGTTTGGTAGGTTTGTTGTTTTTTGTTTAGCAGCATATCAACCTCTATGGGTCATTTAATACTGAAATCTAAATATTCTGTCCACAATTTTATTTTGTGGGGGAGATAATAACGGTCTCATTGATACAAGTTTTACTAATTAAACCATGGCTGGAGGTAGAAGTGGATTCATTCCTTTTCTAATGGTATTTGCGCATAAGTGGACATAACAAACACAACTGAAATTGAAACTTGGCTCTCTGATTAACAATTTCGAATCATTAACCATTACACCACGCACACATCCAAGCTTACAGCATCTGGTATTCTCAAATGGTCACCCATCTAAGTACTGACCAAACTTGACATTGCTTAATGTCAGTGATCAAATGAGAACATTTCAACATGACATAACCATAAGCCAAACAATGTTTGGGTTCTGCTGATATGACTATAATCACTAAATGCTGTAATGGAAGTGGTTACTAATTGTAATTGACATTTGGTTGTATGTCTCAATATTTTCACAATAAATAGGTTCAACACATACATAGATTTTATATATATATTCATATACATAATTAGGTCTAGCATAGCTCAGATAAGGAAAAAAATTCCAGTACTTTATCTGGGGGCTAAGAAGCCTCTCCAGAATGTAAATGCAACATGTCTTGTCACTGCAGTGTCTTGTTACGTGAAGAGAGAGAGAGAAGGTTTATATTTTTTCTTTTTATACTGATTTATATAATGCTACCTAGCAGACATTAGGAAAAGTCCTTTGACAGAAAAGGTGGGCTAATCACACAGTCCTATCCATCCTGTGTGCATGAATGAATTTAGGTGAGTAAATGGTAGTAAACATACAACATAGTCATCTCGGCTAATCACTGACTGGGCGGCAATGAAATCCCACATTGTGCCGCTGTTCATGTTTATGTTGTTACGCATTCATCAGAAAATATAAGAAAGATTTTAAAAATCTAGGGGAAAAAATGGTTGATTTTTTTGTGGAGTTGACAATTATTTTGACTACAAATAAACTGTCTTCCACAACAAAAATATAAACGTGTCAAAGCTGAGTGGCAACAAAAAATTGAAATTCAAACAATGTGTGAATGAGAAGAGCTGTGATTTCAAATAAGGTTGCAATAATTATTTTTACCAATTGATACAAAATCTTTGTGTTTAAAGGTCAGTGTAGATTGAAATGAATTTTTTTTTTACTGCTAAAGAAACTATGGTCATTCAGTCACTAGAGAAAGAAAGTCTTACAAACAGTGTATGTGAGTATATATATGTGTGTGGATAGGTTAAGTGAACATTTGACTCTTTGATTGAATGGCCTGTGTACTCACTGAGAGAGTGTATATATGTGTGTGTGTGTACATGTATAACTATATCTAATAGCATCAGAGAAATGAACAACGAACTCAACGGATAAAAGTGGTAGACATTGTTTCTTATATAAGGGTTAGTATGATCAGATAAAAAGTTTTTTAAGAGTTCTAATTGGTCAATCTATCAATCTATCTCTCTATATATAGCAATTTTCCAAGCGTAGCTTAGATGTGGCACAAAGCCGAATATTATGGTGCACCCAGTGAGGATCGAACTCACTACTCAGTCATAATTATTCTAAAAAGACAAGCTTGCTAAACATTACACAACCTGGAGATGCCTAAAGTGCTTTTCCAAGCCTAACTTGAATGTGGCACAAGGTCGAAAGTAAGGGGCACCCAGTGATGATTGAACTCACTACTCAGTCATAATTGTTTTAGTGAGACAAGCTGGCTAATCATTACAGCACCTTGAGGTGCCCATCTCTCTCTCTCTCTATATATATATATATATTAACCATTTGTCCCAAGCAAGGGGATAATACCATGATGCTACTTAAAGTGATAGATAATAAGAAGACATTAGTGAGAAGAAAGGACAACAAAAAGAACAGGATTCAAGAAAATAGAGGATAGTGATTGATATTATATTTAAATTTTTGAAGATTGTAGGCGGCATTGAAGCAAGAAACTGGAAGAGATTTCCACAGGTAAGAAAAAAAACAAACTATTAGAATGGAACTTACAATTGTATCAAGCTATTTCAATACTAAAATGATATCCAAAGCAGGAGTTTTTTTTTTCAAATTATAGAAGATTATCTGGATATTGCTGGCTGAAACCTTTGGAGTTGAAATTAGGAACTTTTTGAAAGTTCAAAATCATTTTTTTTATTGGCTCTAAAATAATTGTTAATTAGATTTAAGTCTGGATTTGCTTCAAGTTACTACAGCTCTAAAGAGCATATCACTCAAACCGAAAATTGGGTAGGCAGTATTCAAACGCTAGGTAAAACAGAAATGCCAGCATATAACTCAGGGAAAGTATTTAAATAATGGAAAAGTTCTGAATCAGTTAGAGAGGGATAGGGATTGGAGAAAGTTGTTATAGACAAGCGTATGATTGCAAGAAAGAAATACAACAGCAGAAATAGAATTACGTGATTTATTTCAATAGGAACATGTGGGTTTGGAACAGCTACCTTGTGTTATAGTTCATAAGCTGGCTGCCAATCTAGGTTGATCTCTCATAGTAGTTCTCACTGGTTGGCGTGGCGCTCCTCCTGCTGACTGCTGCTGACTGCCCAGACTGATTGTGACAGATCTCTTCCCTGGCCTCCTGTTGACTGCTGGTACTTCCCCATGTGAACCCTTTTATGGCGTTTTTTATGGCTTAACAGGCTCGAAAAACGACGCGAGTATAATTAGGAGGGAAGCATTTTTATTGGTCAAAAAATAGAAACACTTTATATTATTTTATTTTTGACCGGAACTCGTGCATCGGGCCTATGCGCAAATGACGATAATGGTCATTTTGTGACGGGGCCTTGTCCTGTTCACATCCGGCTCTCGCTCTTGAGTATGTTAGTTTATTTGCCTGCAAATCAGCCAAGATATGTCTTATTTTATTTTATAACAAAGTGATGGTTTAGAGGAAAGTGTTGTTCCACCAGAGACTACAACTCCATCCATTAAATACATTGGAACATAAAAGAATTTACAACTCTCTATAATATCCATGGTACCATAGGAGGTGCTGATGGGACTTCAGCACCCTCTCATTTTTGCTGAGACTGAGAACTAAACAGATGACTAAAATTGTTTTTTTTGGTCTCAATTATTGGAATTTAAAATAATCAACCAGAAAAATAAGATTAATTAAGTACAGAAAAAAAAGGTCACAAAATGACTCAAAAAAAGGACCACTCACTACCCCTGTAAGAATCACATGATTCTGGCTATCACCAAATTTAAAAACCCATCCTCTCTTTTATTCCACCTACAAGCAGGCAACACCATGTCTTCACTACAGACCAGACCAGCAGTAATGGCAAGGGGACCAGCAACCTAAAGATAAACTACTACTACCTAAAGAAGCTAACTGGAGACTGAAAGGAACTTTTTTCTTGATCTTGCATATTTATAAGTCTACCATTCATCCATGCCTTGAATATTGCTGCCACATATGGTCTGATGCTCCTGCTGTATATCTAGAAATTCTTAATAAAATCCATAGTGGAATCAGCAATATTATTGGTCATGACCTGGCATCTCAGTTTCAGTCATTTTCTCACTGCTATAATGTATTAGGTTGGTGCAAAAATAATGACATAATAATGTCGTTTTTTGACGTATTTTTTAATGTCAAAAAACGACATTATTATGTCAATATTTTTGCACCAATCTAATAGCTTCCGTGTGCCTTTTCTCTAAATACTTTCATGGTAAATGCTCAAGATTAACTCTTTGCTATGATACTTAGATTTTATGAATTTAAGTGCAATACTAGATTGACAGCAAGGTCACATCAATTTGCTAGATGTAACTGTAAGTTCTGTGCTAACAGTTTCTTTTCTTGCACTTCTTACTTGTGGAACTCTCTTCCAGCTCCATGCTTCACAGTCAACTTTGATCTTCAAAAATTTAAATACAATGTCAATCGTTATCTCCTGCTTTCTGGATTACTCTTCTATTGTTCTTGCTCCTTAATAATGTTCTCTTTTTTCTTATTCTTCACATTCAGTAACCCCCATGTGTCTTAGTGACTCTATTGCCTTACATGAGGTGAAATGATTAAAAAAAACTGTTGATAAAATTACTCAAGTTAAGTCTGTGGATGCAAAATGTCTGCAAACTGTCTCTTTTTTTAAAATTTATCTCTCTTTTTCTAATTGTCTATTAAATATTATTATACTCCGTCACAATTAGATCTCACTCTGATTCATTCTGCATGCTGGTTGGATATGAACACCTTGAAGGTAAGAAATGAAATAATAAAAGATGTTTTCTGCGCATTAGGCTCCATGCACCACAACCGGTCTACAAAGTGAGAACTGGTGGTGGCCAATCATGAACGTTCCTGCCAGTAAAAGAGATGCCTCTGGGGACCACCAGTCCCACTTAAAAGCAGGCTTGGAGGACAACCAAATCTCAGTTGTGGCCCAGTGCGGCCACCGGCTGTCATGCAGGGTGCTGCTGCTGCCACCACTGCCACCATGACCTTGTCACCATGATAACAGAGTTGAGGACTGGCCATCTAACAGAGCACTACTACTGCCACCACCACCACCTCCAACATCACCACTCAACATGACTGCACATCTCAACAACCATTACCACTTCTTGGCTTGACCTATCACCTCGACTAACCAGTTTCAACTCAAAACA
Organism: Acanthosepion lycidas; assembly: GCA_963932145.1. NCBI lineage: Eukaryota > Metazoa > Mollusca > Cephalopoda > Sepiida > Sepiidae > Acanthosepion > Acanthosepion lycidas. Next base: position 79,642,864 of record OZ010572.1, on the reverse strand, counting down.
GCTCTACCTCGACTCGTTTACAAGGCATTCCCTTCACAGTCAACACAGCGACCTCCATTCCACAGAACAGCTCTACCTCAACTCGTTTACAAAACATTCCCTTCACAGTCAATGCAACAACCTCCATTCCACAGAACAATTCTACCTTTACTTGTTTACAAGGTATTCTCTTCACAGTGAACACCTGTGGCTTCCATTCCACAGAACAGGAGTACCAAGACCTTGCCAATCCAAAGTCACCCTGTTTCAACACAACAGATCAACCAACCAACAAGATGACCTACAACCGTGGCCTCCATCAACTAAACATGCACCAACCATATCCTGTGGTCTCAGCCACACCAGCATAAGAAATAGTTCAACTCCTGACACTATGCATACACCTGATCAATGTTCCTGTACTCTCTACCAACAATAAACTTTGTTTCACTCTAATCCTTGTTATTCTTTTCTCTTGATACCATACACTTAATATAACATGTAAGGGTTGCTTCTTTTTAACTAATTCATTTTAATTCCAGTACATCTATGACAATGCTATTGGGCTAAACTGTATCATTTGTCTAAAATTGTTACTAATATTAATTTCAAAATAAATCAGAAAACTGCATTTTTTTTTTTTGAAACACTAACTTCTAAAATTTTTGTATATAGGTCTAATTCCAGAAAATAAATACAATCTGATTTAGCTTCTGGAACTTTTATTTTGTATTACCCCTGAAGCCCCTGGCCTTTTTTTTGTCCAAATCTGTGAATTTGTTTTGTTCATGCTAAATCTAAAAAAAAAAAACACTATATAAAATTCACAATTTTTTATGCATAATTTTGAATGTGTTAAAATTATACATCTTTTTAATAAGAAAAATCTCAAATTGATGTTAAAAATTGCTGCAAAACATTGTTGATTTATTTAAGATGGAATGAGCTATTATGACATGTATCTAATTTGTATTTAGATAAATTGTATTTATTTTCAATTTTTCTAGATGAATTGTTCACCTATATCGTATATGATCCTTTATTGTACATAATTAGGTTATAATAAAATTTGCATTTTATATGAATACTGACCCTACTTGGCTATAGGTACATAGTAGTACAGTTATAGTTATTTAACCTTGTAAGTTTATGTGTTGAGCTAGCAGCCGAAACACATAAAAAATTCATATGCTACTGTAAGCACTGCAATATCATTTGGTACTGTTGTGTTGAGAATAAACAAATAAAAATTATATGTAGTTATTAGCTTACTTTGCAACATGAGGACCAGTGGCATTAATTGTTATGCACTAAAATTCACTATTTTGGCTTAGAAAATGATTATTCTTATTCCAGTAACTTCTTTGAATGACCTAATTGCTTGCTGTATTCTTGCACATTATTTATTTGTCCAGGTATCAGGAAATTGTATATATTTAAAAAATAAATACATACTCTGGTTGTGTGAGCATGAAACTTAAGTATCAGTCTGAATTTTGTCTCTTTTGAGGTGTGACACTGTGAAGCGATTTTGATCTGTCCTAATAACCTAAGTATTAAGCACTGTTAGTTACTGTTTAGGTAAGTGATTGCCTTTTGGTCTTTTTATATTTTGTTCTTTGTTTATTTTCTATTTATTTATAGTTTTTTTTTTTACTTTTGGTGTTAGTAAATTTTGTTTCCTATTTGATTTTTCTTTTGGTTACTAGGCAGGCTTTCTGTTTGGATTTTTGTGTATATCTAGCAGATAGGTTTAACAGGAGTAGATAGGTTCACCTTTGGTCCAGTTCACACTTGGAGTAAAGGTTTATGCCTTATTTCCTGTTTAGTATTAGGTTTCCAGTTCCTTGTAAATTCTACTTCAACTCTATACTTTTAACTGCCTAAATTACGACATTTATACTATTAGTGGGTTTCCAGTTCCTTCTAAAATTTTTATCTTCTCTTTCATTTCCAGTAGCCCCTTGCATTTTAGAGGTATTATCGCCTTGTTTGGGGTGAAGTGATTGATTATATATATATATATATATATATAATTCCCTTTGAATCCTAGTAAACACAAAATATTTTCTCTCGTAGCTTCTGTTTAGACATAGATATTGAAAATTGTCTGGATTGAGATAGAATTTCTTTTGTTTTAGGTTATTGCAATCAATTTATTTTTCATTACCATCATGATGAACTTGTCCAGACCTGTTGTCAGAGTGTTTTTTAATGAAGTTGGGATGGCTTTTTAAGTTAGTGGAATTGCAAGTAAAACTGTTTTATTCTAATACATTTATGTGAAATCTAAGACTCAGTTTGGAGTAACAGTGACCGGTTCTGACATTGGAAAAAGTCATAAATAAAAAAGAACTTTTTTTTTTTTTTTTTTTTTATAATTTGAAATAAAAGATTTTTTTTCTTGACCAATATGTACACTGGGAAGAGAAATAATATCAAGCAAGAGAAATGCGTGAATTATTCCACCTTGTCTGTCAGGGGACTTCTCTTAAAGTCCACTAGGTGGCATTGTATAGAGTAGTATAAAAGGAAAGGACTCAAACCCTCTTTTTCTTCTCAGCCATAGAAAGCCGTAGTGACAAGATGTGTCTCATTTCCCCCACCTGAGGAAACTTAGTCCCTGGTTAAATTGACTTTTAGCCATAAACAAACCATGTGGCATATCACACACACACACACACACACACACACACTACTGCTAATCACAATAATATGTATTTCTATTTTATTTAGCTATATTGTTCTGCATGTAAATATATTTTAAAAAATCTAACATTATTTCTTATTACTATGAGGGTAAGTCAAAAATTATCTGAACTTTCACCATAACATATCTTTAGATTTGTCACATTGCCCTCTGCTCATGTGTGCTTATAGTTGGTACTATTGTGGTCATGTGAGCAAAGTTTGAGCTTGACTGTGTCAGTTTTCTTGCTGTTGTTACAGTGTAAACATGACCGCCCCACTAGAAGTGTGCACCAAGAAGGAACAATTTCTCTGGTCGGAAGGTGTGTTAGGGGTTGAAATTCGTTGGAGGATTTTAATACAATACAGTGACAGTGTACTACCATGTAGAAGTGTGTATGAGTGGATCAAGAAGTTTAAAAGTGAACGGACAAGTGTGATGCATGAAGAAGGAGCAGGACACCCGTCAACCTCCACCACTGACAAGAAGATTCAACCAGTTTCAGAGATGGTGATATCAAGTTATCATCAATGAGGTAGCATGTATTCTGTAGATTCAAATTACTGCTTTTGATCCTCCTTAGTGCACACTGCTAGCAGAGCGGCTATGTTTACACTGTAACAGCAGTAAGAAAATTAGTGCAATCAAGCTCAAACTTTGATCATGTGACCACAATAGTACCAACTATAAATACACATGAGCAGAAGGCAGTGTGACCAGCCTAAAGATATATTATGGTGAAAGTGTGGATAATTTTTTACTTATCCTTGTATAAATGTCATTTTTACTGGGTACACATGTTTGAGTTGGCATTGGGTTTCCAGTTCCTTCTAAAGTCTACTTCAACTTTATGCTTCTAACTCTGAAATTTTATTCACTAATTATAGGAGTAGATATGTTTGCCTATTGTCCAGTTCACAATCCTTCCCAGTCTTTTGAACAGGAGTAGAGGTTTATCCCTTGTTTCCTGTGTAGGATTAAGTTTTTAGTTCTTTCTAAAGTCTTTTCATTTTCTTTCATTCCCTGTAGTCCCTTGCATCTTAGTGGCATTATTGCCTTGCTTGGGGTGAATTGATTAAAAAAAAAAAGAAGCAATGTGTAGTACTCTATAATCCCAATTAGAGTCAACCATATATACATATGTACATTTATTTTGAAAATGTTAAAACATTCAACTGAATTTTTGGGATAAGAAGTTATTGTAATTATTGTGAATTAAACAAAACTGTTATAGGGCTAATGGATTTATTGTGATGTTGTTCTGATGATGCATTAGCCTTGTTTGAATATACTTCTTTGTTATATATGTATGTAATTTTGTTTGGAGGTTAAAAAGACATCATCATCACCACAACAGGAATATATAAATTACAATCAAATCGTATACAAAATACAACACAATAAGCATAAACAAGAACACTAAAATCCTTTACCAAAGATTTCAGAGAATTGTTTGTATATTTCAAAGTACATATATGGATACAGAGATAAAAAATCTTTTGCTTATCTGGTAGTCCCCACATGGTCTGTTAAAGGGATGTTCCTGGATATCTGTTTCATCTGGCTGTTGAAGGTGAAATGAGAGAAAATTTGATTTCTGTTTCAATTGATGGCAAAATGCCTGTTCCGGTGCATGATGAGAGTTTTCATATTTATTTAACTATTATTTTTATAATCTAAATTTTTCTTTATTTTTAATTATCATTCTTATCTATATTTTAAAGTAATTTTATTGCTTAACTTCTAATTTTTCTTTTATTATTAATTATTTATTATTTTGGTTTCATACTCCTATATTGTCTAGCATTAAGAGTTAGAGGTTATTTTGTGATTTATTTGTTGCTATAACTACACATTAACGTATTGGTTCATGAATTTGGTGACATTGTAATTTTGAGTTTAATCCTTGAACTAGACATAGGCCAACCAATAAGTGAGCAGTACTAAAAATAAGAACAAGATGAGATATTCCTGTATATGAGCAGTGGTACAAGAACAATCTACCTGCATAAATTAAATAAAGGATTCCATTGGAAATTCTCTCAAAGTTACCTGGATCAATAAGCACCTGATGGAGGCTTGCTGGTATAACAAAGATGGGGACATTAGTCCATGTGTAAATAATGTAAATAATTCAACCAAATGCTATTTCATGTTTTAATGACATTCAGTTGAATGTTACAAATGTATTTGATGAATGGTTTATCATATAAGAATTAGCATAATGATATTATTTCAGCATTTGCATGCAGAATAGACATCAAATGGGTTTTTCTCTGGAGAGAGTGGGAGAAGTCCCAAATATTAAAAAAGGCGTATATGCAAACAAACAGGACTCAAAACTACTAAATGAAATGTGGAAGGAAGAAACATTTATTACAAAACAATATAACAAAATACTATTATTTACAGAATCGCAATCATGAGTCCCTTAACTCATTATAGTTGTAGGGGCATCACATGGATTGCAGCCATAGTAGCAATGGTGTTTCCTGGGCAAGATAGCTTGACAGAGCCCAACCATCTCCAGGCTGGTTTGAATTCAGAGTTTTTCTTCTCCTAGACTAGTCACCAACCAAGGTTATAAGACCCTTTCTGTTCAGCTATTTACCCATAGCTCAGGGGAGAAGAGATGGATTCATACCTTTTCCAAGGGTATTAGCATGTAAGTAAATGTAATGAACTCAACTAGAATTTGAACTTGTCTCTCTGATTTCTCAATCTGAGCTGCTAATCATTACTCCACCATGCCTCAAATTCACAAGCTGTTATAGAATAGGATTGTGCAAAAATTTCCTTTTTAGTAAAGGCAGATAACAGACCAAAATATATAAAAATTCTTAAAATGATTTACAATACAATCTTCAAATAATGGAAAAAACTTAGAGAAGGTAATACAAAAACCTGATTGAAAATATTCTTTATAAAGGGTGTACTCACCTAATAGAAAGACAAAAAAAAAACAAAAAACAGAAGAGGACTATGGCAATTCCACTTGTGTCACTGGAACTTTTAACAATTTTTTCTTTGTTAGAAAACTGTTCTATTTACAGGTTTCACTTTTTCTTCCGTTTACTTCTTCTGTGAGAAACTCATGGACAAGTAACAGCCAAAAATAGTTTTCCTTCTGGAACAGTATTTTTATGCCTTCAGGACAAAGTTTTCATGTCTCTTCATCCTCTGACTTCTTCAAAACTTTCATTCCTTCCAACTGAAAATTATATTATTTTCTAAACCTGTCTTCATATATAACAATTGAAGAGACTCCAGGCAGATCTTAACTTTAAATTAACCTGGGCAGAAGCCACCATTTTGATTGGACAATAAATACAAAGAATATATTTTTCAAATTTCAAAACTGAATTTTGAAACAGTCAGGTTTGACCAGATTATTTTTGGTGGTTCTTTCAGAACCAATTCTAAATTTAAAAATTTTTACAGACAAATGTAACACATCAAATTTATTTTTTTTTTATAAACGATCTGGCTTTCTTTTAAATGCACTTCTCCCAAAAGTAAGAGACAATCCTAGACTATTTATTTATTTTTAATTATCTATACTATTTATGAATCCTTCTTTTTAATTATTTTATATTACTTACTAATGAAAAAATTTGTAAAACATTATTAACAGTGAAAAGAATATAGTGGAAAAAAAACCCTCAAGTAGTTTCATAGTAGTTTCCATGCTAGGAAAATAATATTTTTTATATATATATATTTATTTATTTTTATATATATTGTTATGGTCCAGGTTAGGACCAAGGAAGAACAACACAAACACAAGAGTAGAAATAATGAAGGTATATTACATGAAATAATAATACAAGATGTGGAAGGTGTTAGTATGACTGTCAGTCTGGTTTGGAGTGAACTACTATTGGCTTGACTCAATTTGTCCCTCTCTCTTGAGAGGTGTAGGAAGAGTTCATTCTGTAGTTATAGGTAAGGACCCATGACATATATATATATATTTATTTAAATCAGGCGAGACAATATCAGGAATGAGGCAATATGAGATGTGGTAGGAGTAATACCAATAATACAACACATCGAATGACAGAGGATCAAATGGTTCGGACACCTCAACCAACCAACCCTATGAGCATACACCCTCAGATACTCTTGCTGGAGAGAAAGAGGCAGACCAAGAAGAAGCTGAGTGACTCAGTGGCAGACATTCTTAGAGCCCATGAGATATCTCTCCTCTAGGTCACTCGCCTTGCCATTGACAGACGACTGTGTCTCCCCACAATGTGTAACATCACAAGTGGAAGGAAAAGCAAAAACTAAAACTAATTTAAACATTATTTTTAGTGGATACTTGTATTTGAGTAAATGCTATGTTTATTTATTAAACAGTATTTATTTTTGTCTACCATCCTGAATATTTGAGAAATCTTATTAGAAAAATGGCAGGATTTGAACCTGTGTTCCTCTAGAGGAAACCATCATAAATATGATGTGCTTTGACTTCTTGGCTACAGAGTGTGTTGATGGCCAAGCAAAGTCTGATTAGTGTCTTTAAACAGATTTTTCTCCAACTCTTGAAATAAACACATCTGTTCAGTGTTGTATCGTAATTTAAACAAAACAATTTCTAAAGAAAGAAATGGATTTTTTATTTATTAATCTGAAAGAGTTAATCTGGAGGGCTTAATCTATAATAATATGGAAAAAAAAAATTTAAAAAATAAGATTATTTCTATCCGCAGTGCCTATTCTAAATCTCCACCCAAATTTTTATTAACTTAATTTTAGCAAGATCCCATACCTTGCTCCTTTGACACAGGATCTTTTTTTTTTATAGTGACTGCATGCAAACATAAGGAAAGAAACAATTATGCAGGTGTTCAAATGACACAGACATTAGGTAATTGCAAAACCTTACCACTTTAACTGCAATAGGGAGATATATATTAGAGTTAAGACAAAAACAATCCTAACGTAACTTTTCACTCTAATGACTTGTAACACAATGAAAACTAAAACCTAACAAAGGTTAATCAAAGAAATCATTCCTGGCTCAAAACACATTATTCAAAATTGACTCAACATTAAAACAAAAAAATATGTTTTGCAGCCAATGAAAATTTTTAAAAAGAAATTAAATAATCATACTTTCATGGAAGCCAATTGTTATAATTATCCAACTTAGTAGTCGTAGATATTCTATGTACATGGTATTAACTCCTTCCCCCCACTTGGACAAGATATGACACAAAGTCTTTTTTAGGTGGGTACCCGAGTACGTATGCCTAGGACAAGGACAAAAATTGCCCACAGCCCCTGCAACCATCAGTTGCACTGGCCTCAGTGCAAGCACCAATCTCTCCCTCTGGTGCAATAGGAGGGCGTGACCTTGGGCAGCTGTTCCCCAGAGCTGGGCATATCTCAGTATAATTTTCTCAGTTGCCCCTCTTTCCTTTGACAGAGAAACCCCTGAGTACACTCTGCCCAAATGCAGAGATGCAACTGAGAGATGATAAGCCATGTGTTAGAAATCCCTCTAAGAAGGGATTTTTACACTTATATCCTACGTACACAGTATTAACTCCTACCCCCCTCTTGGACAAGATGTGACACAAGGTCTTTTTTAGGTTGGGACCTAACTGTGTACGCTTGGGACAAGGACAAACATTGCCCTCAGTCCCCGCAACCGTCAGTTGTGCTGGCCTCAGTGCGAGCATCGATTACTCCCTCTTGTGCAATTGGAGGGCATGGCCTCAAGCAGCTGTTTCCCAGGCCTGGGCACCTCTCAGTATAATTTTCTCATTTGCCCCTCTGTCCTTTGACAGAGAAGCTCTTGAGTGCACTCTGCTCAAAGACAGAGACGCAACTGAAAGATGATAAGCCTGCATTAGAAACTCCTCCAAGGAGGAATTTATATGCTTATATCCTATGTACACTGACTCAAAGTTGCCCGTGAGCTATAGTTATAGCTCTCTTTATGCTAATTACCTATTAGCTTAACCACTCGCATTTTGGGTTTCATTATCTGCATGGATCTATGGCTTCTCCTATACCAATTGCATTAAATCTCCCTGAATCTTTTGGGTTTCACACTCAGCATAAATCTACGGATTCTCCTGCACTAATCTTATAAGAACACTTAATAGCATAGTTAGAATAAACACAGTGTTAGTCAAATCGTCCAGCCGACACTCTTTTGTGTACCTAGGTACTCCATTTGCCATTATGACAATGAAAATCTGATATCAAAACCACTTTAAACCATAGCTGATAACAATAAAAAGGAACTTTTTCAGTTCAATTTTTATTGTATTCTTTTTGTTATTACTTTCAAATCAATTCAGCCTACTTTGAAATATATCTTATTTCAAGGACTTTAAACTTACAAGTCAAATCACTTCAATTTTTTCCTTACTCAAAAAAGAACAAACAAGCTTTAATATGTTTCTTTTTATTTAAACTGCTTAAAAATCTGATGTATGTAGATAAATTGTTATATATTGATGTAATTTGTTTATCTTTTTTTTTCTACTTTTTGCCATCCAATTACAAATATCCCAAACACTATAGAACCTATTTTTCAAACTTAGTGGACGTATGCCAAACATTCAAAAGTAGTGATTCTTTCCTCACTTGAAACATTCATATTAGAAAAAAACAAAACAAAAAAACTTGGTAATTGTGAGACAGTTACCAAGTTTTTTTTTTTCTTAAAATACATTCTACAAGGATAAGTCTTTTGGAATCAGATATTATATTATTTTCTGGCCACTAACCAAGGTCCAGCATAAAAATGCTAGGAAAATAATATTTTTATTTTATAAAATACTCCAACTGTATAAATGTAGATTTCTTTACAAGTATTATCTTGCTTTCTTCCATCAAATAGAAGTTCCATTAAAAGATATTAGCTAAGTAGCAATGAAAACTGCATCAGACTCAATTTTTCTAAAAGTCATTGATGCTTTCAAAAAATGCTTCCGGTCACGGAAAGTGCCGATGAAACCCGAGAAGAATATACAAACTTGAAGACCTGGGTCATCGTGTTCTGTAACAATGATTATGATTCGTATCGTCTTCCGTAACTTAGAAATTCAGATCGTTCACCGTAGCAGTATCGAGCTGTTTCGGAGGAGGCAATGGCTGCAACTGTTTGTGGCATAGGCACGTAGTCGTCGTGCTGGTTGACTTTTTAAACTCGATATTATCTCTCAGTACCCCCACCACTGTCCGTTATTGTTAACACTACGCTTTCACCGTGACTCTGATGTCATAAGGTCCTTTCTCTTAGTGGTGTTTTCTTTTCAAAAGGGCCCTGTACACGTAAATGTTTGAGTCTATTTGAGCAGTTGGGGCCCGGGTTCGCCTGTCTCGCCTTCCAAGAAGAAATGACCAGAGTCGAGAAGACGTCTCGGCCTCTCGCTGCTGTATTGGAGCAGGAGGAGGTCTTTTAAATCGGACCAGATCCTCCCAGTAGAATGAATGCCGACGTCGAAGACCATATTCGGCAAAATACACCTTGGTCTAAGTTGCCTGGATTGGTCAAGCAGGTGAGTTGTGCCCAGAAGGATTTTTAACGAAAAAACAAAAAAAAAAAAAAACGAAAAGACACTGTTTTACTTTTTTTTAAAACTCCGTCTAACAAAACAAAATGTATATCGTTTGTGTTGCTATATTATTTCTACTATTACTTGTCACATGTTAAAGAAAATAATAAAAAAAGCTGCATTTACTACTTAATTGAATTGAATACAATGCCTACTTAAGAAGAAACAAGACATTATGTTGCTATATTAAATTATTATTATAATTTATTACTATTGCTAAGCATGTAAGTAAGAAACTTAAAAATAAAACTGAAATAAAATTAACTAATACTACATTGTCTATGAAAATAATTTACATTGATATACAAAAATGCTAAATACAGTACAGCTGTTGTCTTGTTTGGAAGAAAAAATGTCAATAAAAATCAAAATGATTTATAAATTTAAGAATTGCAGGCTTGGATTATTTATCTACAAAAGAAGACTGTGTTAATGTCATTTTTTAATTGTGAGAAAATAACTTAGGGAGTCGGTATAACAATCTTGAAAATAAATGAATAAACCTACACAACAATGAACTTGAAGATAAAATTCTGTTGTGTTTTCCACTTTGTAAATGTTAATTTCTTCCTTTGCATAATTAAAAGATTTAGCAAAATACTAAGTAACTTTATCTAGGCTAAAATAAATGAATTAGAATTGTAGATAAATTATCTCTTATCAGCAATTATTACTGAAGAAGTCACAAAAACGTCAGTTTTTTTTATGAATTTATTTAAAACTAATTGAATAACAGTTTTGAGTTTTGTCAACGTATATTTTGTTTCTGGGAACGATTATTAATTTATTTAGAGATTAACATTAAAGGAAAGCGAATATCCTTGATGATGACATAAGGTTTTAGTTTTAGTTTTGGATTAATTTGTTACCCGATTACGTACATCTTCATTTTTTTTTTTTTTTTTTTTCTTTTCAAGTTAGTTTTTTTTTTTTTTTATCAAAACGATTTTCACTTCATTGTTTGAAGTAAATTATTTTTTCCTTCAAGATGTGATCAGAGTTTGAAATTTCAGTTAATAACTTTTATCAATTAAATAAATGGCATATGTCTCTCTTAACTCTGTTTTGAAAGTTTTCGTAAATTTTATGATTTATGATTTGTCTAGATCAAATTTTAGAATTTTTTTTTTTTTTTTTATATTTTAAATCCGTATCAGTGTTTAATAAACGTGTTGTACGTAAATTCTCGTCAATCACATTTTTTTTTTTTTTTAAATGTAGTAAAATCAATTCATTGCAATTATTTTTCATTGAACTGCTGCACCTCCTCATGGTAAAATCCGAAATAATTTTGTACACTTTTCTTTAAGTCTTAAAGGGTGTGAGGGTCTGCACACTGAAATCATTTTTAATTTTAAGTCCCGTTTAATAAGCATACATTGGAATTACTGAATTGAATTAAATCTGGGTCTATTTTTGTATTTTAATTCAACTGAAAGTAACACTCAGCTATATTTGAGTATTTGAAAAGAAAGAAAAAAAGCTATCCATTGCAATTTTAGCTTTCTTAGGCCAGGTTCATAAACATACACATCTTTTTCTCTGGAGACAATCTCTACACAAAAGTACTGGTAATTACTCAAAAAAAGCGTCACTTGCTACTCTCTGCTAAGAAGGATGTCCGATCGGGAAGCAGTATGAGGATTGAGATATTAAAAAGAATGTTTCTTTTCTTTGTTCAATGACATCAAAAGGATAGTTACTAAAATATTTATTTTAATTTCTATTTGTCAGTAAGCTATGATTTAAAATTTGGTTGATCTAGTTGTACTATCATTATTGTCCCACTGACCATCCGTAGCACACATAATGGGGTCAGTCTGATGATTCTCATTCTGTTCTTAACTATCACTGTTGTCTGTAGTTAAGACCTAGTACTAAGTTTAATTTTATGTAGAGTAAGTGTCATGTTACATAAGGCATTGTTCTGATTATAATTAACAACTACACTGTTAAGCATTTTTTAATTTTTAAGAATAAAAAATATATGTACTTTTTTTTTTTTTTATTTATTTTTCTGAGTGAGTGTTATGTCGTTCAGGTCACAATGTTTTTGTCTACTAGTGGCTCTAAAAAAGATAAACTATTCAATATTCTCTATCAGTCATTACAAATTAAATTTAGTCTCTCTGTTGGCTCTTTTATTAGTTACTTCATATTTGTTATTTCCTGTTGTAAAAACAGACTTGTTTTCGTGTTTGACTTCCTAAAGAGAATTCATCGATTCTACGAAACAGGTGGTAAAAAAACATATCACCTATGTTAACTTAAAAATAAAATAATAAAAATCTGTATTATTCGTTTTAAAATTCATTTTTTGTTTTTTAAATGAAAGATTGTAACCTCAAGTGAAAGTGATTTTTCTAACTTCTTCGTGGCAGTCTACATTTTTTTTATATTATTTTTTTTTTAAACGTAAAAAAAATAGTCTTAAAGGCAGTAACAACAGTGTCAGTTTGATTTTATTTTTAACACTTGGTATGTTTTTGTTATCAGAAACACACTAGTTTGTGCAGTTGGGAATTCAGAAAATAAAAGTAAATTTCGAAGTTACTTTACGTTTACAAACACTGTGTAGTGTTTTCTGTTATCCTTACAAAATTGTCAAGCACAAAAAATAAATGAGTATTCTTATCCCGTGGTAGATCAGCCACAACGGACCACATTGTTGTTTCTAAATAAGAAATGCCAGTGATTGGCCGTAAAAAAGAAAAAAAAAAGTGTTTTATTTTAATTTTATCGTAATGTAATTAAGATCTTGAGTTAAATTAAATTTTTCGAGCTATTTTTTTAAAACTCTAGTGTATCGTTTTTACACATAAACTTAACCTCTGTAGTTTTTTCCTCAAAATTGAAAAAAGTCCAGTGAGCAACCCACCCACTCATGGATTGATATTGACATGCATGGATAATAATCGCTAGTCGGAAGAAAATATACTTCCATACACTACAGTACACAAGATATTCAGAACAGTAACCGATACGCTATGTGGGATTTTATTGATTGCAAATCAATGTATTCACAATAAAATTATAAAAAATAACCGATGAGGACATAGTTAGAAATTATAGTTAAAGTTTTTAGGAGATACTTTTTTTTTTTTAATCAATTCACCCCAAGCAAGGCGATAATGCCACTAAGACTAAAAGAGAATGAGACTTTTTAGTTAGAAGGAACTGTAAACTCATTCCTTAACAGGAAATGAGGAATAAACCTCTACTCTTGTGCAAAAGACCGAGGAGGAATGTGAACTTATGTTGAATATACCATGTTAATTTACATTTATATTTGCAACAACTTATTTGGTAGTGTGAATTTTATTATGCAACTCGACAGTTGTTAATCATATTGTAAATAAACATAGTTATTGATATTTTGTAATTTCAGATATATAAAGATTGTCATAGACTGTAACACAAAGATACAACACCCAAAAAGAAACAAGAAAGTCATTGAGAGATAATGGAAACACAATCATGGAAATTAAAAAACAAAAAACAAAAACAGATCTCAAAGAACAATAAAAAAGAAATTGACATTAGTTATAAAAACAAAACACAAATTGGCTTTAAGAATGTCACAAAGATATTTGAGAAAAATTAAAAGCAGTGAAATAGTGTAATATTTTCAGCTAGTATTGTGGGCAGTAAGATTATAGCACCCCCCACTTCAAAGTAGATGATGATATCAAGATAAGTGCAGAGAATTATTGCAAGTTTTGGGACAAGACTTTCTTTGAGTTGCATTTCACAACCAGGGAATCTTTAAGCTAAATAATGTATTCATGCAAGGCTATACACATTTACACTTTGTAACTCTGCCTGCTGGCCGCTTTGACAAAAATGGTTTAAAAGATCTTATTTTAATGGCATGGCCACTAACCTCTCCAGATTTTAATCTGATAGAATGGCCCATCATTAAAAGAAATCTAATTGAGAATAGAAAATAATATTCAAGCAAAGAAGATCTCAGAGGAGCAACAAAAACTGCAAGTAATATTGGTTAAAACAAAATCAATGATTGAAAGACTGATGAAGGTTATAGAATGTCAAAGAGTTCGTTAACATAAAAAATAATTATTCAGCTATATAAAATGTGTGTTTCTGTGGCTTATATCTTTTATGTTACATTTAGTTTGAATAATAAAACCTAACACTTGTAAAACAAGTGATCAACAGTGTTCATCACTAAAAGTTACTGTTGAGAAATCAGTTTTCATTGACCAACTTACATGCCTTATATCTGGATTTCTGGGATGAGGTGTTATTATTTACAGTATTTACACGTGAACTATCATCCTCATATTTATTGTTGTTATAACGTTTCAACTGTTGTACCCTCCGACCTTCATCAGGTATGTCGATCTGAGTAACCTATACAGAATTCTGAACTGAACTCTTTATGGTGGTACATTGTTGTTCTTCCACTGCCCATGTCAAGGGATATCTCATCTCATTCTTATTTTTACTACCACTCAGTTATTGCTTGCCCTGTTTCTATTGAGTCCAAGTACACGCTACCGGTTCAGGGTCTGACTCACAATTATTGACATCAAATTCATAAATCAACTGGTAGACTATTTTTCACAGATCTTTCTGTGGCAGTCTTAAAGCCAGATTTTTTCTTGTTCTAATCTTGCTAAAGTTTTCAGTTTCATTTTTGATTGTTTCATGATCTCTGTTCAATTTTTTTTTTTTTTTTTTTTTTTTTTTTTTTTTTTTTTTTTTTTTTTTTCAATTTCCAACATTGCATTTTCATTACTCAATGAAAATTGTTTTTGTAAATTTTGTTAAAAAAGTGCTTCCCAAGATTTTTGGGATTGCTGCACCCTCCCCTCCCCCAGCATACCAAAACACGACCCTAACGCCCCCCCATATAAAGTCAACCTTTAATTTGAATTTCTTGGTATGAGTATCGTAGTATTTCCCATAATAATTGTTATATCAATGGGATACACTGTAAAATGATGGCAAAACACACTTCAAGTACTCTGTGTGTGTGTGTGTGTGTGTGTATATATATATATATATATATATATATATATATATATATATATATATATATATGTGTGTGTGTGTTATGATTTACGTGTGCAACTGCCACCCTCTGGCAGCCCACTTTTTTTCTTGTGCTGGCTGCCCATTGGATCTTTCCACCACTACTGAGGGGTGGTACTATCCACTTTGGGAATCACTGGTGCAAAGCAAAGTGGCTGATGCTTCTCATTCATGCAAATTCTGCAATCAACCTAGCTGTTTTTTTTTTTTTTTTTTTTTTATTTTTTTTATTAACATTCTCAGTTCATTAGTAAACATATAGGCTGATGACATGCAAGTTTATGGAAACACCTCCAAAAATCAAGATGTTTAGAGCCTTACAGCTGATCTTTTCATTGTCCAACAGCTTTATGGATGGGAAAAACTAGCTTTTAACTTTGAATACCTCTAAAACCAAGCTAGTATCATTTTGACATCACCGATTGGACCCTGAGTTTTCTCCAATCAGAATGAATGGTTGCACTCTCAGCAATGCTTTACGTTTATGAGGACAGAAGTTCACCTCTGACCTGAAGTGCCTAACTCTGACCATACTTTATCTTTACATCAAGTCTTTTGAAAATGAGTAGAGGTTTATCTCTTGTTTCCAGTTCCTTCTAAAATCTTTTCGTTCTTTCTCACTCCCAGTAGCCTCTTGCATCTTAGTGACATTATCGCTTTGCTTGGGGTGAAGTAATTAAAAAAAAAAAAAAAAAAATATTATACTACAATTATTCTGACCAAACCTTTGTTGCAGTTTCTTTTAGAGTTCGCATAATCTGGTATGATCAACTGTTATTTTGAACAAGCCCAGTATGCTCAAATTGTCACAAGGAATTGTGATTTTGTGCTAGCACAAACCACTGACAACTTCTGGACGGTTCCATCTACCTAATTTGACTCAAGAAGATTGGCTTGACCCAGTGTATAGTTTTCACTCTTCAGGCATTTTTCCAAACATGCCGCACACTGGAATTGTCTCTCCAGACCGATAAAATTAACAAGTGATCTTCCTGACAAATCGACCATGGATAGATTTGAACCTGGTCCTCATGGTTGGAAAGCAAACATTCTAATAAAACATAAGCAGGAATTAACATTATGATTTATTATATAAATTATGATAAACCATAGGATTTATATTTATTTATAATAAACCGATATGTATGTTAAAATTTTAGCAATATCAGTTAATTAATACCAAATTTATTTTAGAAACACTTTCTTATAGAATTGGGGATAAGTAATTAAAATCAAAATCATATTTACTCGCATTTAATTTCTTAATATCCGAGAAGTGTTTTAACAGAGGACAGAAAATATGACACTGAAATCTGAAAGTGCATTGGGATAGTCAAAGATGCACTCTAAAAGCTAAGCAGAGTATTGAGAAATGGAAAAACTTCATTTGAAACAAAGAAAAGAATACTATACTGTTGCATGATATCTGTCCTCCTATAGCAGTGTATGCTGGACAATCTCCTCAAAGATGAAGAAAAAACTTGAAGCAACAGAAATGTAGTTCTACAGAAAGATGCTGAGGATTCCATGGACTAAACATGTGAGCAACAACAAAGTTTTTGAGAAAATGTAAACAAAAATGAAAAATTGTATTTAATATCAGTATGAGGCAGTTGAAGTTTATAGGGTACATAATGAGGAAGGAGAGTTTGGAAAATCTGATACTCACAGGACAGATTGAAAGCAAGATACAGAGGAAGACAACACATAACACACTTAGTGAGCTTAAATGGATGGCAGAATGTGGTTTAGGAGAAATAAAAAGACAAAAATAAAATTTATTAAGAGCTACAAAGGACAGAAAATTGATGAGAGCCACGATCGCCTACGTCCTGAAGGGGGATGACACAAAGATTTTGTAGATATCAGCACCCCTCCACACACACTTCGGCCTATATTTCTTTTCTATTGGTTTGTTTGTATTACAGTAAAAAAGTGATGTGTTGACTAATCTCGAGTACAGACTAACAGTCAGTCGTGATACCCTGCTATTTATTTATTTATCTGGATGGTTGGCAATGGGAGTTGCTTTGTTGTTGGTGTTTTTTTTTATTTTAAGCTGTCGGTTGTTCTAAGACAAAAAAATATGGGCCTGTCTGAACAATTAAGACTAAAACTAAAAAGTAGCCTTCTTGAAGGCTTAGCAGTTTCAAAGTTTAATACATTTTTTAAGCCTTTAAAATAAACAGCAAACTGTTTTTTGTAAATCTTATTATCGTACCTGTGTAGTGTAGCTTACTTTTTATTTTTTTATTCATTTATTTATTTTCCTTTAAAAAAAAAACAAAAAACAATCATACTCAAGTCTCAACTCGACGTATGCAATGCTTTCTTTCGTTTGGGTTGGGAGAATTGTGCGCAAAAATACTGAACGACTATTTTTGATTTCATTATTTTCATTGTCTGAACCAACTACAATACATAATTAAATTAAAATTTAAAATTAATTTTAATTTTTATAATGTTAAAGGGACAGCACCGAAATTGATTTTTAAAATCGGTTTCCTTTCACTCGGATACACCTTGGGGCTTTTAGGAATTATTTCGGTATCTTATATAAAAAAAAAATCGAAACAAATATGAAATTAAAACAGTACTGGAGAATATTCATTCATTCGGATGTGATTATTATTAATTAAATATGGGAGACAGCAGTGAGTTTTTATATTTTCTTTTGTTGATATTCTAAGAAGAGAAAGAAAAGGCTTTTTTTTTTAATTTTTTTTTTTTTATCGCCTCTCTTTTTAGAAAGCAAACGCAACATAATAAAAATAAAAATGGTCGTTAAGCGATTGAAATGTCATCGAAGAATTCATTTTTTTTTTCTCCTTCTTAAAATAGACAACGAAGCATTAATTTATTTTCTTTTATGGTTCCCGATATTAAAAAAATAAATAAAAAAAGCAATCAACATCCCTTAAGGAAGGCTTAAATTTTAAGACTAAAACAGTTGCATTTTTCGTCACGTAAGTTAAGTGATACTTACATTACATACTAAGACGATCTTTGGATTCGCCTTGATTCTTACTACCGTGTTAAAGGTCATTTGGTACTTCTACTTTTTATGTCAGATATACTAATTTTATTCGCATAAAAAAAAGACAAATTAATCAGCTGATGTTTTGAATAGACCCTTTTAGTTTAAAACCGATCTTTGTCCACGTAATTCTACTAGAGCCGTACTAGGAATTATTACATTTTTTTGCCGGTTATTACGTAATTTCTTTTTTTTTGTTTTTGTTTTTTAGTCAACATATCCAGCATAAAATGTCTATATAATTTTAATTTTTCATCAGCCTTAAATGATAAGTACGCACATAGGTATGCTCAAGAAAGAACATCTTACTTTGTGATATGGTGGTTGTTATGGCAAAATGATATTGATAAAAAAGAAATTATGATGCTGTGCTGAAAAGTTCTTGTCCAGACCAATTCCAAAAAATTGAGTAAATGACTGACTTTTTGTAGGGCTTCTTGGTCAGACAAATAACTTTTCAGCAGCTCATCATATTCACACACAAGGAGGATCATTAAGCAAAATCTCTCAGATTTTTTTAAATCTGAAATTCTCACTGTCACTGTCTTGACCACTTACCCTGAAATGGATACTGTTTTAAAACTAAAATTTTTTTTTTTTTACTTTTTATTAAGATTTTTTATTACTCGGTTAAATGATTTTTTTTATTAGATTTTTGCCTTTTGTGAATTTTTTCAATTGTCTTTTTTCCCAACTTTGATAGCACAAAATCAAACTTATCTGCTTACAGTGGATTCATCACAGATTATTTACTTTTCATCACTAAAATAAAATTTAAAAAAATTGTAAATCTGTTTTGATTTACTATTTTGAAAATGTTAGAATTTTGTAGATTTTTCAGTATTGGATCTTTTGAAACAGTGTTACTGTCTTTGAGTGGTCAAAGCAAATAGGTGACAATGGATCCATCTCTGAAACCGCATCTCATTATTGTACTAAAAAACAAACAAAAAAATAGCTAGAGGCAGCTGTATACTACTGCAAAACACCATATGTGAAAGAAAAAAAAAATGAAACTTTTGCGAATATGCAAAATATATTTTTATGCTTGCTTTCAAAATATATTTGAATTTTGAAAAATGAGAAAATCCAACTTTACTTTGGGGTAATATTTTTATTTTTCTATCCTGACATAATTTATAAAAGGAATCATAAAGGCCCAGGGGCAAAATAGGCAAAAAAAAAAAAAAAATTTTTTTTTTTTTTTTTTTTGTGTGTCTAATTTTTATTGAATGCTGTTTGTATTACATGGCAATAAATTGTTTCCAAAATGTATTTTCCCCATAAATTTCAATCAAAACCTCAAATGGACACATTTACAGGAAAACATTGCCCAGTGAGCTATACGGATTCAAACAATGAATTTTTTTTATTATGTAGAGATTGAACAAAAAATCAGCAGTTATCTCGGGCTGTATAGAATGAAAAGTGTAATTGTTAAAAAATTGGGCCCAAATATTGACATCAAAGCTGTCTTTTTGATGTCACTCATATTTCTTAAGTCTATCAAGAAGTGATGCTTATTCAGCAGTAAATTAGGTCAATGCTAAATCTATCAAAGGTCTGATTAACTTTCATTTAGTTAGCCAATCCAATGTTCTCTATTTATTTATGGTTGCATAGATGCACAAAATAGTTTTTTTCTTTTGTTTTCTCTCCACATACACTTATGAGAACACTGTTTTATTTTGAAGTGTGAAAATTTAGCCTTATTTAGACTCCAATGATAGTGAAATTTTTTTTTTAATTAAAGTTAGTCACTGGTTATTGTCAGAATCCTTTGCTTTTGATTGTTCCTTCTACAAAAATAAAAAAAGGTTTTTCAATTTTTTTTTTTATATACTGTTCACCTAATACAAGGCTCAAGTGCTACTTAGGGTTGAGGCTTACTGAGCAATATTTTTGTGAGGGAAGGAGAATGAAGTATTATGATGACATGTAGGATAGATGGGGTGTATAGTTTATTTTGCCTTGAATATCACCATGAACCACAATTACAACAGATAGAAGTGGTGACCACAGCAGTGCAACATGTGCTAATGATGGTAGGATGGGTATCAATTGATACAGACTTAGAGAGATCAATATTGTAGTTATCATGAAAATATCCTCTTGGGAGTTTGTTCCATAAAGTAACAGTTCTAGTGGAACTTGCTTTTTATCAAAGGAACACTAAGGGAATGGGGGATGATTTGTCACCGTGAATATGGCATGGCAGTGAAGGTCCAAGCTGGTGGGACTAAGAGATGTAACTCATCTGAACATCATCCATAGTAATAGTGATATAGTAGTGAGAGGATAACATTTCGTCTGTGGGATAAGGGTGGATAATAACTCATCACCCATAAGGCTGTGTAATTGCTTTTGAACTCTGTCAAGACTGGACAGTAATGACTAGGCAGCAACAATCTAGATGTGGCAGCAATGCTCTATCCTTGCTCTGATCTGACGCTTGTGAAGATGGTGTGGCAGCAGGAGTTGGGTATTTTCTAATTGTTTGATTTCTTTGCCAGAGATGTTTATATGTTAGACTACTTCTGAAAAATAATTTTCTGCAAAAACTGGAAGAAAATATTTGAATATAAATTTTGTTACTTGTTTTGTTTCAATAAGCAAGTAAAATAAATTACTTCTCTGTTAACCTGTGATAACATTTTCCAGAAAATTAAGTTTGGAGTGTTATAACAGAATATGGAAAAGTTGATATAGAAATCCGAAGGCACATTCAAATAGCAAAAGATGTCCTCCAGAATCCAAGTAAAGTATTAAGGGAAAATAGAAAATTTTGTTATTAGAAATAATAAAAAAAAAATAGTGCTGAATTGCTAGATAATCTTAATCTCCCTATACAGCAGTAAATGCTGCACAATTTCCTCACATATAAAAAGGACTTGAGGCAACAGATGTGGCTCTACAGAAGGATGCTGAGAATACTATGAATACTAGAAAACGTAAGCAATAAGGAAGTTTTAAAAAAATAGGATTTATCAAAAAATTTAAATAGGGAAACTAAAATTTTCATGGATACTGATAATGAATATTCTTATTTTCTCTCCTGAGCTTGGTAATTATTTTTAAGCCTATAGAATAGAAATTTAAGTATATAAAGTCTTTAGTCTACTCTCTTAGTTACCTACATTTTGTATTTTTACATCAGCTCAATGGTGTGTCTAAATTTATTGCTTTTTGTACTTTGTATTAACATTTTCCTTCTGTTTTAAAGTCTTTCCATGTTGCCAGAATAGATACTTTTCCTCTGTTTTGTCTAAATATTAAAGAATTTTACTCTTTTTGCTTTTCTTTCTCTTCATTAGGCTTTATATAACAGTTGTACTATTTTGTATATCTATACAAAAATGTATTAATATATAAGATTACAGTTAACACTGCAAACAGGACTGTTCTTTTATGAGTCTAAAAAAATGTAATATCTGGACATTTCTGCAGAGATGAACTTCACCTGGTAAAATTAGTAGCAAACATGATGCTAAATTTATAATGGGACCTTCTGCTGAACAAGATGTTTTTCAATGCCAAAATAATGGTTATTGATTTTAAAGTGTATTAGTACTTTTTTTTTTTTATTTACTAGAATCTCTGCAGTTTTTTGCTTTTGAAAAAGATTAACAATGCTACTTGCTTTCATTAAAAAATTTTTTTGTCTTTGCTCATACTCTGTAGATGCATTTTGTAATTTTTATGACCGTATAGATATTCATATAATCACTGGATTGGGGTGGGGTTCTCCACCAGGGGGAATTTCATACTTGATGGGGGTGGTTAAGGCAGAGAGAAAAATCTTTTACTATTTCTTGTTTTTATTTACAAAATTTGTATGTATGTATGATTGATATATATAACCCATGTATGTGTACTAATATAGAAACAAATTAAGATTTTGCATAATATTTGGAATACACCTTTTGAGTTGGACAATCTTGAAAAGGTGAGGAATGACTTTCTGACGTATGGTGAAAAGGGGTCATTGAGCAAAAAAGGTTGAAAACCAGTGCACAGACCATCCACAGTAAATTCATGTGCAGTTTCTTACATTTGACCATTCTTGGCAGATCTTCTATTATCACAAACTAGAATACTTAATAAAAAAAAATAATAAAAATATAAACTAAAGAAAATTGGCTTGATGATATCCCCAAACACAGATTTAAAAAAAAAAAAAAAAAAAAGTCTAAAATTTCAGTGTCCCTTTGTACGCATATATTAAAACATATTTTGATCTTCCAAAATTCAACTGCAATGTCAATAATTATCTTCTGTCTTAATACTTGTTCTTTTATTGTCCTTTCTCCTTAATAATAGTTTTTTCCTCCTATTATCTAACGTTCAGTATCCCCTTGTGTTCCAGTCACTTTATTACCTTACTTGGGGTGAAATTATTAGAAAAAAAAAATATGTAGTTATGTCCACATAAACATCACTTTAGTCTGAAGTCCTAAAGGATAAAACCTGTGACACAAAAAATTATTTCCATTTTGTCATTAATTTTCCTAACATTATTCTGGTATATTTAAAAATAAGTAAAAATTATCATCATTTTCGTCTGTAGATATCCATTCTTGAGATAGAAGAATAGCAAATAAATTGCATATGTTAGTGCAAAGATATTAGCAATTGTGGTAGCATGCCAAGGCATCTAAAAATTCTATCTGGAGACTTAGTCATTCATTAGAAGTGGACTATTCATATTTTAATATTTATGGGATGGAACTTTTTTAAAGTGAAATTCCAAAAACAAATTATAAGCTTTAAAAATCCTGCTGAAGTGTTAATCAATAAGAATTTGTTTCACTGCATTTTACAGGTTTTTTCACGCCTTAATCATTTCGCCCCCAAGCAAGACAGTAAAGCCAAGATGTTAAGATGCAAGGGTTACTGAGTGAGAGAGAGAAGATGAGAAGAAAAACAAAATTAGTAAGGAGAACAATAAAACAGAAATTATAACTTCAAATGATTATTGTGGATACTTTGTATTTGAAATAGATGTGCCATTTTTATTTATTAAACTATCTTTTACATTTCAGAAATCTTGAAAATCTCAAAAAGGTCTATAGACGTAATAAAACCTGTCTAATAAATAAAAATGGGGCATCTATTTCAAATGCAAACTAACAGACTGTCACTAACCATTAAGCCACAGTAAAACAGTTTTCCCTCTTATACAGGGTGTGATAGAAAAAAAACCTCTTGCATTGTGATAAGACATTAACTAGACAAAGACACCATTGCCACTAATGTCTTACCATTATGTGAGAGGTGTTTCTACTGCACACTGTATGTTAATTATGAAACATACAGATAACTCTGAATAGTAAATGGAACTTATTTTGTAAATACTACACTTAAGTAGTATTGTATTTACTTACAGGTTACAGTTGAGCTAATTTTTGTTACTTCATAATAAAAAGTGCTATTAATAAAAAAAAAAAAAAATAAAAATAAATAACTTGCATCAATGGATAAGTGGATAAATATTATCTTTAAGTATAGTCAATTGTAAGTTTGGTAACAGAATATGAAATTGTATAATGCTTTTAATTGTAGGTTTTAGGTTTTTATGTACAATAAAGTACTGATTAATACATGAATTAGAAAATGTGTTGTTTTTTTTTTGTTCTAGTTATTTGGACATTAAAAAAAAAGTTTTGTGCATGTATGTAAGTGTATATATATCTGTATATTTAATTAATTCTCAGAATTAATCTGTAGGAAAAGACTGAAAAAGAAATAGGAAAACTGTATGTAGTTTTAACCAGCGCATTTCATCCAGTGGACTTTTTCAAGGTAAATAAATGAAATGAATTTATTTGAAAATATCTATAAGCAAAAATGTTGTTAGTTACTAGAAGAATTTAGAAATATATATATTCATTGGGTCAACTGAAAAATTACATAATTTACTTTTTATGTTGAAGATAATTTTTCATGTGTAGAAAAAATGTTTGCATTGTTGCGATGATGGATTCATTTCAAATATATCAAGTAAGACGTTGAATCTGTCGTCACAACAATCCAAACAATATTCTGACATCCTTTTAAGTGGCTAGAACATATTTCAGGTCAATCTGCTGATACACCTGGCTTCTCTGATGCAACACTAACAGCAAAGTCTATTTTGCTATCAGCTTCTCTTAGAACAAAAGTTCCTTACCGATATGATCCAATATCTTCTATGGATCTATTTTCATTCATGGTCTTTGATAATGGCAGCTTGATACCAGTGAATGTGAGATTAGCTCAAGGAAAGTTGTGGGTGAATTGATTGCAGTTGGGAATGCAGGCTTTATTATTATTATTTCTGTGTTTAACATTTCATTGATAAAATGTTCTACAATCCTATTCAACACAGGATTTTAGCAATATTGAAAAACCGTTTCATTTTTTTTTTTTTTTTTTTTTTTCTATTACTTTTCTTTCTTCATTCTTCTCCATTTGGGACATTTTCTTTCTTTCATTCTCTATTCTTTTGTGTTCTTTTTCATTTTTTTAAAAAGAAAAAAAAAATGCATTTATGTATAAATCTTAAAAATAATGAAAAATGATTTCTACTTTTCCCAAAGCTCCTAACTATATATTCTGTCTTTTTACAGAAAAACATTTCCAAAAATAATGACATTGTTTATAATTCAAATCAAGACTATTTATGGCTTCAGTCTTTGATGAACTTTTCTTTATATTGGCTTTTGGAAATTCTTGTTCCTATAGATAAAATGACTTTTACTGTTAGATGGACATACAAAATGTTTTTTCAAGTTGGAATGCTTACAAGTTTTTGTACTGAATAAAATTACCTTTTAGAAAACTGTTCCTTTTTGTTTATTTTCTAATAATATAGAACTGCACTTTGTTCTTAATCCTGGGTATGATGATAAAGCAAGGCCACTGATTGGGAGATTGGATGTGTGAGAAGTGTGGAACCACCTTAATTGCTGTTGTTCCCAGGTCCACCATGACACAGGGTGGTAGCATCTGTTAGGGTTCCTGCTATGTGGAAAATAGTGCTCCCTCCAATAAAAAAATCAAAATACTAGGAAAATATAAAAATACATTTTTGTTGTGAAATTACCATTAATACATTTTTTATAGCAAAATGATTAGCAATACAACACTAAAAAAAAAAAAAAATTATAAAAACACATTTTATAGTAAAATCAGCAATACATTTTTATAAAACATTTTACAACATATATATGACATCTACACGCTCTACTTCTAAAAAAAAAAAAATTTTTCTCCCGAAAGTAGAAAAATAATGTACAAAATATAGCTGAAGCTATAAAATTGCATCCAAAATATTTAGATTTCAGAATTAAATAACCCATAAATGTTGATATGCCACTAAACAAAATCAACTTATCAACCAACTTGGTTCTGTTAACTTGTTTCATATGATGACTAAAGATATGCACAATAACTGTATGTAAATGTTGACTAACTAATTTTTTTTTTTTTTTTTTTTCAATGCTATGGATTTGCATAATGGCACATTGCCAGCAAAGAATTGTTAGGCACTAAGACTATCCATTGGAAGGAATTGCTGCTGTCAGTTTATAAACCTTTCTGCACACCTCATGATAAAGAGCCAACATTACTGGAATACTACACAAGATGCTTCAGCATACTCTGTTGCAAAATTTTGATAAATGGATCGGAAGTAGTGGAAATAATTATGACATCCAGGAAACATAGCTTGTAAATTTCAAGTACTGATCAAAGAGTGTAACTCACTTCACTCTGAGAAAAATGGATAATGAATTATTTTATTTTTTAAATAAATAATTTAGTCAAGTATTCTTCTTTGGTATGAGATGACATGAAAGATTTTCTTTTTTTTAAATTAAACCTGAAAGAGTTTTAATGAATAATTACAAAGCTCCCTTTCTGATTGCAAAATAGGAATATACCTATTTCGCCTTACGGACAGATTTTCCAAAGTTTTGGGCAGAGTCTTTATCCTGGCAATGCTTTTTGCAAGAGATTAAGCCGTTTTTCTTTTCAAACTAACTTCTTTGGTCATAGACAGGTCTTGAAATAAATGTTGTCACATTTATTAAGTCCTGCTAGTTCAGATCTTTACTAGTAGGACACCCTATGGTGTTTTAAAAGACTTGAATTACTCTAATTTCCTCTGTGTTTTAAATATAAGAAGAAAGTTCCACTTTGGCAGCTTTTTCTTAAGAATTGCCACTTTCTGGAACAGATTCCTGTATGAATTCTTCTTTGAACACTTAGTCCTGGATATGACGATAAACTACATCTGGCATCAAGGCCTCTGATCGAGAGATTGGATGTATTGAGGAACATGAAACCACCTCTTAATTGCTGTTGTTCCTAGATCCAGCCTGTCCTGGGGTGGTAGCATCTGTTAGGACCCACCTGTGGGCAAATAGGGTCCCAGCTATGGGCAAATAGTGACCCACCCCAAAACTCTATGAAAGTACAAAAATACATTTTTATAGTAAAAAAATACCAGCAATACATTTTTATTTAAAAATTACTGACAATAAATTTTTAAAACAAAATGACCAGCAATACATTTTATAGCAAAATTACTTACAATATATTTTATCTGTAGTTGAAGGCACACTATTGCATTCAAAATAGATTTAGTTGAAGCAATAAAACTGTGTTCAAAATATTTACGTTTTGGCATTAAATAACCCATAGACGTTGATATACTGCTAAAGAAAATCAACCAAACAAAATGGCAGTTGGCAAATGGGACAAGATTCTTTTTGAGCATTTAGTGAATGTATTGTTTGACTTTCATTACCAGCTTTAATTTTGACTGGAAAAGCTCCCCACACCATGACTGATCATCTACCAAATGGTATTTTTTGATGGGGACAGGTGGAAGAAACAATAAAAAAAACTTGCTGCTTCTAAAGAAAAGTTATACCAACAGTTCTGCATTCCATTGAATTCTCATCGGAGGACTCTGCCTTTTACCGTTTTCTTGATTCAAGTTACATTTTCTTGGGTATCAATCAAAGCAGACTTTGTTTCTGGTCTAAAACACAAATTTGCTTGATTCATTGAGAACTTGTTAGACTTCTTGGGGGGATATTATGATCAAATTTATTTTGGATGTTCTAAGAGCTTAATTCACATTTTGATGCTTCTTGAAAAAGGCAACACTGGAGTGTTTGTTCCAAACTCTTAAAATTGCTAATAATAGTCTTTTATTTATGTGTATTTTTTTTTTGTTTAATAACATCAATACAGTTGTTCACTTCATAAGAAGCTGTAATTCTTGTCTTTTTCTATGAGATTTGTTCCACTTATCAACTCTCACTCTGAGCATTCAGTACAACATGCATCATCTTTCCAGTTTTGATGTCCACGATACTGCACAAACCATATTAACCTTGTGTTTGCATTAATTTTAAAGGAAGTGAAAAGTTATAATGTAACTCTAATCTCTTCCTCTATCTTTTAATTCAGTTTTGTAATGTGTGTGTGTGTGTGTGTGCATTCAGTATTACTAGAAATTTTTCAACAGGATGTTAGAACATGATGAAAAATGCTGCATGTGTGGTGAATGCAATATTTCTATCCTATACCTATTTACATTTGGAATGTGGGATATTTTTCAACAAAATTTGCATTTTATACCAAGTATTGAAATTGAATTCTCTTTACATTTTTCTTCACACACACACACACACACACACACACACACACACACACACACTCTCTCTCTCTCTCTCTCTCTCTCTCTCTCTCTCTCTCTCTCTCTCTCTCTCTCTCTCTCTCTCTCTCTCTCTCTCTCTCTCTCTCTCTCTCTCTCTCTCCTCTTTGAGTAAGG
This sequence comes from Acanthosepion lycidas, assembly GCA_963932145.1. Lineage (NCBI taxonomy): Eukaryota > Metazoa > Mollusca > Cephalopoda > Sepiida > Sepiidae > Acanthosepion > Acanthosepion lycidas. The sequence goes on along the minus strand of OZ010572.1, from coordinate 79,614,695 downwards.
TTTCAAATTTACAGTCTGTTTGTGTTGAGTGTATTTTTTTGATATTTCTCTCACTTTACAATAAACTGTTGACTCTTGAGTAGGTAAGTGCTTTAATAGTTAATTTTTTTTTTATTGCATAGGCATGCTTGAATTATACAACTTGTATGTCTTAAAGCTGTTAGTTTTTCAGCTATTATACCTTTTTCTTTTATTGAAGACTCAAACATTATAACGTAAGATAGTCTAAATCAGAATGTAGTGAATTTGGAATGATGACTCCTTATTGAATTAATATTCACTTAATTAGCTAATCAAAATTGTTAATTCATGAGAACTGAGTAGAATGATGGTGGTATGCTATGGAAAACCCAAAGTTGTCATATATATATTACTTGGATTAGTGTGCAGACATGTAGTAAGCCCACCGAGAGTATTGGGTGCCTTAACCTTTGTTATGGTGTCCAACTGGGAGAAGAAAAACTGATGTAACACCTATGTCTTGATGGCTTCCAATGACTAGTTCTTTGTGAGGGGGTAAATGTTCTTCTTGCTCAGACTGGGTTTGACCCAGTGCAATGTTCTAATGTATTGGATTTAAATTTCAAACAAAATATAACACCACTTTTTAAAACAATTCTTTTTCCTTCTCTTTATTTTTTCACAGCCCCGAAGATGATTTAATGTGAATTGAAAGCTCACCTAACATATATTTTTGATATTTTTCTATCTAAAAACCATCTTGGGTATGACGATAAACTACATCTGCGTCCTGGGTAAGACTATAAACTATGTCCAACAGCAAGGCCTCTGATGAGGAAGTTTTGAGGAGTATGGAAGCACCTCTTAATTACTGGTGTTCCCAGGTCTGACCTGGGGTGGTAGCACCTGTTAGGGTCCCATCTATGGGCAAATAGTTAATCCCCAAACTGGGGTCAAAACACTATGAAAGTGTAAAAGTGGATCTTGGTACCAGAAATACTTTGTAAAAAGTTATTACCAGCAGTAAATCTTTTGAAAATACCAGTAATAAATTTTTTGAAAATACATTATTACCAATAAAAAAAAAATTTCAGCATTAAATAACCTATTAAGGTTGATATGCCATAAAACAAACCAAACTAATCTACAACAGCCACATTAGAAGTGATTCACATTTTAAAACTATTATTAAATTTAATAGATGTAAAATGCCTATCCTTGTTTGCAAGAACAATTGCTGTCAAAATAGGCTAAATTTAAAATCTACATTTCTAGATATTGATAAATAATACTGTATTTATTGGAGAGCTGCTGACAGTCAATTAAGTAGTAATTTATGAAACTGAATTTGATGTTTTATGCAAACGTACGTTCTCTTTATTTATATGTGAACAAATGTGGGGAACTAACAATGAGGGAATAATGAGAGAAAAAAAAAATGACTTTTGGCTTGCCTGTTCACAAAGAGGCTAAAACTAGCTTGATTGGCATCATTCCAGTCTGAGAGAGCCAAAGCTACTGGAAGAAATCATGGAGATTTAGTTTATAGAACAACAATATCATAAGTTTCTGGCATAACATAGATTTGAATTGGTGAACAACTGTATATAAATATTAACAAGCAAATGTCTTATTTGAAGTGTCTCTTAAAGTCGTCTTTCAAAAATCTTTTATTTGTTTGAAGAAAATATAGTTGAATAAAGTAGTTCAAATACTATTTGCTTTCATCATCTTGGCAAAGAATCGTGGACACATTTCTTAGATATTAGTTTATTGGCAGCGTTTAAATTCTAGAAAAGCAGCTTCTTTGACTCTTACTGTGTGTGTATGCGTAGTGTATGATAGAATTTTTATTTCAATCTTGTAATAAAATAAACAGAAGAAAGTTGTGAACGAAAACTTACCTAGCCTCATAAAATTTAAGCTGTACTGAAATTTACAAAATAGCTGAATATTGAGTTGAATTAATCCCACCCACCTCACATTCTTCGCTCCATTTATTTGTTTTGTGTTTCGATGAGGATTAATACAAGTGTAGATTAAAGGATTTTAAAGGATTATTGGCATGTACTTTGATAATTGTTTTATTTTTATTTTTTTAAATTATTTATTTTAAGCTTGTTTGGTGTTAGTCTGAATAGCTTTGGTTGTTTGACTTAAGTTGGGTGTGTACCAACATTTCTGGAGTTTTGGTTGGCTGGCACAACATATGGCTATTTTAAGATTTCTACTCCAAGAGCCTTTAAATATTTGTTCCTTTATAGGTCATAGATTTAAAACTATTATAGTGGGTGGAAAGAAGATATTATTCAATCAGTAGTTTTTTTTGTTTTTTTTTTTTATTCTGTTATACTGTCTTTTTGCTATTACCTGTGAAAATATTCAAATGTTTTGGAACATCTGTGTTGTTATATCTTTTTTTTATTAAGTATTATTTAATACATGATGTTATCTTTGAATTTTTCTAAAATCCTATTCTGGTAACAGAATACATTCTTCTTTTGAGTGGTGCTGAGTATATCATATGTTACCATAACAATAGTTCTTCTCATTGCTTAATAGACCAGGTTTGCCAATCATTAACTTATGGGCGAGTCTATTGTTACAGGCAGAAGAACAAACAAACACAAAATACTCCTACACTTATGTAATCTATTAAATAGGACATCTATGTACGATTCTAATACTGTTGTATAATGGATAACATTTACTCAGTAGCAATTGATTTATGTGTATGGCTGAGTGGTTAGAACATTTGCATTCTGATCATGAAACCTGTTTGAATTTCATAATGTTTGATTTCCTAGGGAGATGACTTCTTGATGTTATTTGCCAGGAGAGGTGATCCCAGCATTGCACATCATTGGTGCCTGAAAAATCAACTGTGGCTTGATTCGAGCCTTGTGAGTGAAACAGTCAATGGTTGTGCTAGCATGAAGTATACTGGTCTTGCTCAAACTGTTCATACCAGATTATGCACACTTTTTCCAGGAACTGTAACTGAAGTTCACTCGTCGCAGTTGCAGTATAAACTACAAGTTGGCTCTGTGGGTGTTGAACAAATACTAATGTGTCTGAACTGGCATCTGCAACAAGGATTAGTTAGCCACCCTAGTAGATAGGAGTGCTCAGAAACAAACAACTGGCCATTTATTAATGGATATACAGAGGGGTGCAAAAGTAAGTATACAGTAATGGAAAACAATGTATGCACAAACCACATTGTATCAATTATACAAACATAATAAACATCAATCCCTCGTATTTTAAAAGCACCCCCTGGTATATGTATTATAAATTCTGGTTGCCAGCTTTGCATCTCAAATAGATACAACTTTTCCATTTAAAATTTTCAGCAGTTGTAAATTTTGTTTTTTATAAAATTCAAGAAACAAGTTTGCCCAGAGTGAAATTCCTGCTCAGTAATAGCATTGGTTGATCAGCAAATGCTTTAAATGGTGCCATTGGTGGTTTAGTAGTTTTGGAAGCAAAAATGTTCAAATTTTATTTACTGATATATACAAAAGTTAGCAGTGTTAAATCTTTTAATTTATAAAACAGATGAATGAGATGCAAATGATAAGAGCAGTTGATTTATTGAACCAATTCAGATGTTCAAGACTGGTCTAAAAATTGAAAGGTTACTTTTATGTTCAAGTGATTTGGGTGTACAGAATGACTATCATATGAATCACTGGTAATAGAAAAAGAGCAGTCCACAGGTATATAGATAGATAATTAGGTGCAGGTGAACATGACTATTTAAGGCAGCAATTAGCTGTTTACCTGGGACAGAAAGTTCCTTAAGTTTTTATTTGGAAACTTATTCATAGCATTAGATTTACAAGTGTAACCTATTGATAGAGCATTGGACTAAAATAACAATAGATTTGTTGTATTACTTTTAAATATTGTTTCAGTTGACTGATATAATATTTATAATGCATGGTGGTTGTTAGTCTTGTTTATTGAATATTAGATTAGGCTTCTTTGTTTTTTTTTTTTCCCCTTCAGGAGTCAATTTCTCTGTTTAAAACAGCATGACCAAGCTCAGAATTCTCAGTAAGCCTGTATGCACTTTCTTGTCTTGTATTAATCTTTATTGCAAGAAATTACACAGTACTTATTTTTGATTAACCATGTTACTTAGAATGATTACTTCACTACTTATATAAACTTAAAAACTGTCTTATTTGGCAATATGTGACCGGTGGCTATAAGAAAACATTGATCATTTATGGTTTGTTTGTTTAAATAATGCACTGTTTGTATCATGTAGCAATAATGCATTGTTTGTATCATGTAGCAATAGTTTTAAGTAGAATGATGCACTAAAATAAGTAACCAAGTAATCGTTTTAAGTTCTCTGAATATTGGTGCCAATCTTTATAACCAATTTACTGTATGCAAATAACTTTACATGAGATTTTATGGATTAATGTCAACTGACACTAATTGTGCAATTAAAAATAATTGAAACATTAGCAAAAGTTTGATATTCATATATTTATAAATTTTCTTGTAAATGTGCTTAATTATGTTTTGAAAGGGGTGCAGAATTTAATGATTAAAATCAAAAACCTCAATGACTAACAATAAGCTTACATTACTGTAAAGATTTAATATCGAAAAAGTTTTTTTTTTTTTTTCTTTCAACCTTTTTAGCTTTTTAATATTACCACTTTACAATAATGTATATTTTATTCTTTCCTGTTCTTTTTAATGTTAATATTAGATATCACTGCTACCCTGTTGTAGTAGTTTTACTCTTAAGTTTTATTAAAGGCTTGCTCGATATTTAAATGTCTGCTCATCTTCTACTGGCATTTATTAAAAGACAAAGATATTTACTTTTTTAGTCCTAAAACTATCATGACAAGAGATTTACCATTGTCTGTATAGCAACATTATGAGGATAGAATGACTTGAATTTAAGCAAATTAATTTTGCATGATGGCTTCATTGTTGTTTATTTTCATAATTAATCTTGAAGTTCTGATTAAACTGGCAGATTGTTAACTAGGATTTAACATGTCTGTGTATTCTTTGAACTTTCCCTCCTTTTCTTGGCAAGGATCAGAACTCTTTACAACTCTGTTTTAGTCACAAGATTTCAGCAACCACCTTTTTATTTGGTGACATTTTCCAAATTTCAATTCCATTATTTATGCAAGAGGATATCTGCTATTCTTAATTCTTCTGTTATTTAATTCTTTTTGTTAATTATTGTGATCTTCTGCTTGTTCCATTGAATATATGACCACTTGGTAACGTCTAAAGTTTAGTCATGTTCTATCTTTACAAGAGCCAGATCGGACCAAAAATGGAGTATTGCTGTCATATCTGTCCAGTCCTCGCTTCCCTGTCTTGATAGAGTTCAAAAGCATCTTTACAGAGCTTTGTGGGTGATGAATTATTTTCCACCATACAACCCCTTTCCCACAGTCAAAACATCATGAGTCTCTTGCTGCTCTATGAAAATTTCCCTGGCATGTGTTTTGATGAGCTACATTCCTTAGTCCCACCACCCGTGACCTTTTACAACTGTGACCCGCCATGTGATGTACTTTGTATTCCATTAGTAAGAAGTAGCATGCCGGGTACTAGCTGTTAAGGTTAGAACTGGTGAACAAAAGGAATATAGTTCATCTGAGCACTTTCCATGGAAGCAGTGATAGAATAGTAAGTTTTCCTAGTAGATGAATACATATTAAATACTAAAGTAGACTTAAAAATTTTTTTTCTTTTTATAGTCTAGTCTTGTGTTGTTCTCTTTCCACCATTTATGCAAGGCAATATTTCATATATTTTTGTCACGAAGGATAACAAAAGAATTAATACAAAATATCTCCTCACATTGACTGTAGAATGTGAACAGCTTACCCCATGGATTGAATAAAGGGTTCTGTATGAAATTTCAAAAATGTTATGGAATATAACAGGCTAGAAAGAACAGCAACTAAAACATTGTAACTTGATAATTAAAAAATAAAATGAAGTTAGGTTAAATTTCATTAGCACATATTAACAAACTTTAAACAACTCTGCTAAGTTGGCTTTTATCTCTTAAAAATACATCCTTTGAAAGGAGCAATGATTAGCTTCATCATATAATTAACAAATTTATAAAGTATTCTCTAAAAGGTGACAATTTTTGCCTCCTGTAAATAGTGTTGAAAGCACAGTTTTGTTTTCAATTAGTCCACCATTTATGCTGCAAAAGCTTTTTGAGGATTGAGATTTTTTGCATTTTTACAAATCAGCTTGAAAATGTTAGTCAATTGATGCTAATTTTTAAATTGTTTCAATTTCAGAGTCTTGGGAATTCACAAAAGGAATACGAAAAAGTTGTGGTTGAGTTTAGTGTCAAGAACCAGCTGAGATACAAAGGAAATTTGGGTAAGTAATTTGGTGCTAATCTTCATCTCCTCCTCTCTCTTATTTTTAATTTGATCCTCTAGACCTGGATAGAATGTCCAATCTGATTTTGTTTATTTATTTTTTTAATTCTATAGATATAATCATATCTAATATTTTACTCTCCCCACTTTCTCATGTCCTTTTTTTTTTTTTTTTTTTTTTTATAGGATTTAAGCAATCATGGCTCTCCACACTGTTCCTTTATCTGTGGAGTGTTTGTGTTCACCATCATTTTGTATTCAGAATAGTCCTTCTCCAAGGCTAAAGGGCATAAACTACCTGGTTATTTAACTCATAGCTAAAGGAGAAGAGATGGATTAATGTCTTTCCTAAGGACCTAGATGTAATAGAGTAGGCTGGAATTTGAATTCTGCTTGCTGACTTCACTTTCTGCGCAAATAACCATTACACTACCTCCATGTCCAACCTGTACCATTTTTTTAAAAAAAAAAAAAAAAAAGGAGGTAAATACTTATGTAATTTTTGCAATTGCATTGATTCTGTTTTTTTCCAGGAGTAATCTCTGATTATATCTATAGAGTTAACTTGATTGTCAGGTGAGAGAAACCATTCTAGACTTTTAAATCATTAAAAGTAAAATATGCCCCAAAAGCTGCTGCAAAGCACAAATGAAAAGCAATATATTAGCAATATGACTGATGAATATATAATTTCACATTGTGATTTATGTTATGGAATAGATAAGATTTAAATTTATGTTAGCATCTAACAGTATGGTAAATGTATAAGATAATTTGGCTAAACTCTTGTTTTGACATATTTTACTGATCAAATGTCATGAGAAAAATGGATTTGATTTCAACTAAATCTATATTGGTGAGACATGATTCTGTGACACTATTAAGGTGCTGGTAAATTGGTTAAAAGGCTTTAAAAATAAACTGCAAAGCAAGAAAAACACTTTTTTTTTTTTTTCTCAATAGAGTGAAAGTATACTGATAACAAGACAAGAAAAATGAAAGGAAAGGATATTTTTCTTTTCTCTCCTCACTCCAGAGTTGAGAGTCTGACGATGGCTACATAGAAGCCATCTGCATTTATATGGTTTTTCTTTGATGCTATTAGATAAGTTGTCACCAGACTAAGATCTGTAGCTATATGGTACACTTTACAAACCTAGGGCATTGACCTCTTCAGTCCAGTGTGTCTGGTGTGTAGCATCTCCTGTCTGGACAATATCAGCAAGACACAAACATTCAAACCTTTTAACTTCAAACTGCAAAATAAAATTAAAACCATGCATTCATATATAACTCTTACGTTAATTTTATTCTTTATAAAGTACATGGGGTCCTTATGTGTGAGTGATTTAGATTTTATTACAAAAAAAAAACAAAAAACTTTGTTCTAATGCTATCCTGCCACACCTCTCCATCTCCCTTTCTTGTAATCACCTTTGCTTCACCTTCCTGATCTTTTCCTCCCAAACCTGTTAGGAATCTCAGGTGTAAGCTATCAGGAACCACAAAATAATTTTAAAAATAGGCTGCCTGTCATCATGTCATTGTATACTGTCCAAGATGTTATCTTAAATGAAAAAAGGAAGCAGAGAACAGGAAGCCTTTTCGAAGAGTGAACAACCTATAAGTGAATAAACAATCTGCTCCTTAATTGTTTATATGCATGAATAATAGTATGTGAAATGTCCAATATATTGCATCAGTGAATGACTTGATTTTAAGTGTTGAATCAGATTTTTTTAGTCTCCTGTTGCTGATGATATATATTATTAGTTCATCTTGATTCAAGTCTATTAAACAGCATTATTAAAGCACATCAAAATTACATTTTCTAAATAGCAAAATAAGATTTCTGTCTATATTTCTGAGATGAGGTATTGTTTACATTATTTGGACTATTGTCCTCATCTTTGTCGCCATATTTATTACAACATTTATTACAACATTTTGGCCGTTGTACACGCCGGCCTTCTTCAGGTGGTTGGAATGTCGAACTGAACCCATTATTTCGCTCACTGGGGTAGACTGTTCTAGTTCCACATGCCATGTCTAATGGATGTCAGTTATCAGTTATTTCCTGTTGATTTTCCCTCTGAAAGTTCTCCATTGCCTTAACCAGGTACTGAACTCACACTCTTTGCGTTCTGTCACTGGATCTAACCAACGCCTTTATCCACTGTGCTGTGTGTCCTTGCCGAAACATAATAAATATGGTGACAAAGATGAGGACAATAGTCCGAATAATGTACAAAATAAGATTGTATATGAAAAATTTTGTTATAGACAAGCTTTTCATTTTCTTTGAATTTGTATGCAGTAGCTATAATTTTGGCTTGCTTCAAACTTGAGGGGAGTGAATCTTAGAAAGTAAGACTTGAGGGGAGTGAATCTAAGAAACAGTAACCTGCTTTTGTTTATCCAAAATAGCAATGAATTGACAGCATGGAAAAAAAAAATTTATGTAACATCTTCTAAAAGGACTTCATCAGACTAAAATAATATACTTATTGATGGAATTGTGTGTGGGGAGATGGGGAAAGTATAAAAGTAAGCATTTGTTATAATTATGGACTGAGGGGAAATGCTGAAGATGTAGTGACACTAAATTTAAAATTTTTGGCATCCGACATGTCTAGACACAACCACTCAACCAATTTCATTTACTTTCCAACACTCTTATTTTATTTTATCTTTTTTTTTTTTTTTTTTTTTTTTATTACTGTTTGTTAAATATTTAACAGTATATATTAGTCTACATAATTTGCTGTTTGTTTTTCAGTCTAGAAAAATGTTTTTGATGCTGAAATATAGATGTCATTGTCTTTTCTTGCTTAGAAACATTACTATGAATCAACATTTAACATCAATAGCTGTTTATGCTTTACAAGGTAGTGTTAAAAAGTTCTTGACTTGACTCACTTCACAAAATCTGACCAAACAGAATTTTTTTAGGAATCCCTCTTTGGTTGGACTTAGAAATTTTGAAAACCTCCTTGTACAATGGAAGCACAGTGGAGTAATGGATAGCAGCTTGGATTGAGGAATTGGAGAGCTGATTTCAAATCCCCTTCAAATCCATTACATTCACTTACATGCTAATACCCTTTAGAAAGTTATCCCCTTCTCCTTCTAGGTATGGGTAAATAGCAGGACAGACTGGGTTCTATAACCTTGGATGGCAACTGGTCTACCACAGAAAGAAATGGAAACCTACTGTGGGGAAAAATCTACCTTGTCAGTAATCATGCATCCCGCATGGAACTTGTATCAACATTGTCTATATTATAATGTTATACTTGTGGGTAGAAATTTTTAATACACTTGTTTAAGTTATGGAATTTTTTATAAAGATATCCTTTATTTAATGGACATTTTTCTACAAAATGAAAATATACAAAGATCAATATTAGTTAATAGTTTGTCATAGAAGATAACTTTTTTTTGTTTAAATAGAAAAAACAAAAACAACTGTTTATTAAAAATAGTTTTCCTTGGCATGGGGGTCATGGGGTCAAGCTAGTATGATTACTACTAAGTAATGAATTTAATCTTCTATCAGGTACCCAATACTTGTGGCTTTGTTCTAAGCAAAGCTTAGTAAATACTATTGAGACACCTCAGCATGAGGTAATGTTTAACAATATAATCTGATTGATTATTACCATTCAGCAGAGAGTTCAATCCTTACTAAGTGCTCCATTCTTGAAGCCTTGTGCCATAAGTAAGCATTTTTTTTCTCTTTTTATTTTTTATTTTTATTTTTTTTAGTTTCACAGTGTATTAATGATTAGTAAGCCAGTATGTTTGATGATTACTACAGAGTAGTGTGTTTGATCCTCATTGGGCATCCCATACTTGTGGCTTTGTGTCAAACAAAGTTTATTAAATAACACCAGTTTATTAAAAGGTGAATTATTATGCAAGTGATGTCAAAGTATCAAGTACCAAACTAGGCATTGTTCTCCATTGAAATGAAAAATTAGAAAAAAAATCTACTGAAATGAGAACTTTCGTCTATGAATTTAATGGCAGTGAACAATGAATTTTTTTATTTAACTGCTGCAAGATTTCAGTTTAGTAACTGATAGCATTTCAATAGGGGCATAATATTTTAAAATGTCTAGAAGACTATATTTATCTACTAGATTCTATAATTAGTTCTTTACAATCTATAATTTAAACATTAATATATACCAAACTATTATACATAACCTGTTAAGATCCGTAAAAGATAAAGTTACTGTCACATGGCCCTTTTTCTGTTTATTGTTATTTTTCTATTATTTTAAATTACTTTAGACATATGAGAGTACTTCAAAGACAGCAATTTGTTTAAGCTGCTCCCTTTCTCCAGCAAAATTACAAATAATCACCTTTGGGCTATCAATCTTTTTGATTTTGTGGTGTGTATAGTGTTTTTATTTTTTTATATATATATATATATATATATATATATATATATATATACACACACACATTTTTTCCACTGAAATGAGGTTGAAAGATTATATTGAATCAATTGCTAGGTCTTCTGCTAGGAAAGTTAATTCACTGTGTTTGACGAGACAATTTTTCATGCCAGAATCTTACACATAAGTTGACCATTTGTTCATGCATCAAATATTGTTGCCATATCTACTCTGGTGCTTCTGCTATGTATTTAGACATTGATAAGATCCAAAGAACCTGCAATATTATTAATCCTGACATAGTATCTAAGCTTCAGTCAATTTCCCACTAATGTAACTTCATTTCATGTCCCTTTTCTATAAATATTTTCATGGTAAATGTTCTGATGAAATTTCCTCTTTAGTAGATTGGCAGCTGGGTCTCCTTATTTTATAGTTGAAATTGCTAGATGTAACTCTAAATTCAGTGCTAAGTGTTTCTACTCTTGCACTACTTGCTTGTGGAACTCTTCTGGTTTCTTGCTTTCTACTAAACTTTGATCTTTAAAAATTTAAATGTCTATCATAATATTGCCCTTTTAACTCCTGTTCTTTTATTAATAATTTTCTTTTTCCTATATTCTTTCATACTCAGTAACCCTCTGCGTCTTCGTGACTTTATTATCTTGCATGGGGTAAAATGTATAACATTTTTTTATTACTTACCCAATAACAGTCCGTTTCCCACTGTAAAATTTTCTAAATGGATATTAGTTCTTTTTCATGTTTGTTTTTTTTTTTTTTTTTTTTTTTTTTTTAAATTAAAGTCAGCATGCTAGCAGTTTGAAATAATTTAATTACTTTTTTTTTTTATTAATCACATTCTTAAATTCTATAATTTTCAATTTCTCCTCCATGCATAGATTGCATTTTCTGCCTTTTTGATTTTTTTTTTTTTTTTTTTTTTTTTTTATTACATATCATTCTACTACTAGTTCCCACATATTTTGACCACATGGTGGTATTTTTATAGCTTTCATATTTAAATGATAGTAAATGGTTTACGTATAACACTGCACCACGGTCTATTCTGGGTCAATATGACCCTTGCCACATGCTAACTATACCAGAAGATGAATTGGTCCTCAGTCTATGAGGATGACTAGTTGATTCCAGAGTCAATCCCAAGCTTGGTTGATAGTGTTGCTGGTCAATGGGTTGTTCGTTGTCTCAGTTCACACCACACTCTGCCCACGCTGTATTTGTTGATAACAGAGCTGGTAGGGATTGAGTATCGTCATTAATTGTAGCACTGGTTTGAACCATAGCAAAGCTGTGTTATGAAGGAAAAAAAATAGAAATATCCTCACAGATGAAATAAAAATGAAAGATTCTTCATGATAATTTTCAATTTGTTTTATTTAGTTCTTTATATAACAAAAATTAACCCTTCCCACTAAAATGAAAAGGGGGTCTTAATTTTTAGTCATTAATTGTAATTATGTTAATTTTCAACAATAAATTTTCTCTGCCTCTGGTCTTGTTTATGCAATCGGAGATTTACCAGCTGTTTTCTTCAACCCACTAATTATTTGTCTGCATATCTTTTTTGCTTTAATCGTACTTCGTACCTTATGAACCTTACTGGTTTGTTTCTTATTGCCATTTTTTTTTGAGCAAAGGATAAAAAATCCTATTTCTCTATTTTATCATTTCCAAAATCAGTGAAGCTGTTTCTACTATTTGACAGGTGGGTATAATTCATTCTCTGTTCTACCTTTGTCTTCAACATTATCAAATATAACTCAATTCACCCCTTCTTTCATCTGGAAATCATAAGACATGTTTTTGTAACTTCCACTTTAAGTAAATACATAAATCAATTTCTCCATTTCTGCTTTCATTTCCAAAATTCTCAGTTGACTTCAAATGTACTTTCACTATTTCATCTCAGCCCTTGTGGGTTGAAATCTTCCATATGGCCCTTGATAATCTTTCCCCCAAACCAATAGTCATTCTTTTCAGGTGTGTCTTTTCTTTATTCTTTCAGTTTATGTATTATTCCATACTTTTAACCTTTTCCATCTGTTTCAGTTAATATTAACTCTTTCTTTTTACCAGTGTCACATACATGTCTTTTTAAATTCTTTCCCAGTTGCTTTAATATAAATCCTCTCCTCCCCTTGGTTTTCTTTTTGTGTCACTTTTGCCTTGTATAATATATTTTTCTTTCTGCAATATCCCTGCAGAAAACACTAATTGGAGAAGGTGCTATATAATAATTACTGTTGTGTATTTATTTATTTATTTATTTATTTATTTATGTATATTTTTCACATCAAGTTTCATAGTGGTAAGGGAGGTAAATCAACTTAAGCTAATTGATTTATGACTGGCTACATCCCTTAGTCATTTTAATATTCTATACAAATAAAATATCTTTACTTAGATAAAATTATTAGGTTGGTGCAAAAATAATGTCAAAAACCGACATTATTTTTGCACCAGCCTAATAGTTCACAAGCAAAAGAAACTGTTTCATTAAATCTGTTCCCCTTCTTTCTACATTTCTTAGGTTTGTTAACAAATAAGATTTCAGTCTGTCTTGCATTCTTTTTCTTTCAAGAGCTGTTTCTATTTCAAATAGTGCTGGGATGATTAATCGGAATTGGGATGGAGAATCCGAAATATCGGAACATTTTGGGGTATCGGAATCTGAGAATTTTTAACCTAATTTCCAATTCCCAAAATGATTCTCTGGATATTTTTTTGTTTAAAACTTGATTTTCCATTCCTGGTACTAATGATAAAAAAGATTTAAATATTTATTGATTTTTAAACTATCAGTAAAACTAAAATGTATAGATCATAATAACACCTAAGTTAAGTATGATGTAAATTTATTTTACTTGTGTGTGTAAAAAAAAAAAAAAAAAAAAAATTGCGAGTTTCTACTCGGTTCTTGAACTTTCACTCGTTTAAAGCCTGTTTTAGTTCAAAATGAAATTTTTATTTTTAATTTCTTTTTAAACATCGTTAATTTATGCATTTAATATAAATTATTAATAATTATAATCAAAATTATGTGATATAAAGACAATGAATTCATGTTGCTGTTGGGCTCTCTATTAAGACAATTTCTATTATTTTTTTAATTTATAAAAAAGAAAAAGATAATGAATGTATGGAATTCCTGCCAATGTCACATTTGATTTTGTCACATAAAAATTTGACCTTGTGCCAGAACTTGTCCTCATGTTGAGGCAGTTAAAATACAAAGATTTGCTTTTATAATAGTTTTAATCCATCAAATCATTTTTTAGTCTTGCATATTAGATTTATTTTTTTATGTAGCTTACTATGTAAACGAAAATAAATCTTTTCACTAACGGGGACTTAAAAAAAGTAAACATTCCCTTTATGAAACTTAAGTTTGTTTGTACGAAATTCACGTATTTCTTATAATTTTATAGCTTTTGAAACTGATTTTCATCTTTTATTTACTTAAAAAAAAAAATAAACAAACTTTTATTTGAAATTTCCTGAAAAAAAGCTTTTTCACACAAAAGTTTATTGCAAAAACCTAAAATTTACTTTCCATCAAAAATTGTATTTAATTTTATTTTATTAATATTTTTCTTTGGCGTAATTGAACTTTCCCATGTTAAATTTTTATGGCGTTTAAAATATTTTGAACTTTTTTTTCTCATTTATTCTTCCTAGGAGCCAAACAGGGTGCCAGTTTTATAGGTAGAAGTGTATAAAAATTTTTTTTTTTTCCCATTTTTATATGGTGTGATTAAGCTATAGTTTTTTCCTACTTTTAACATTTGTTTTAATATTTTTAAAATAAATCTAGTAAAATTTCATTTTTCAATCTAATAAATAACTGAAACAAAACAATCCCATGCAAAAAATAGACATTTACAGTTGTTCTCATCCTTATAAAGATTTTTATCATTTCCAGTCTTATTTTTATTTTAATGCTTTCTAACAATTGAATCTCATACCTTGTAATATGATCAAGTTGGATATCAGCATTATTTAGTTTTTAGTTTTCAACTTCCTAGTATTTTAAAAAAAAGTAAAGTAAAGTTTGCTAAAATTGCTTATCTCTTTAAAAAAAAAAAAAGAAGAAAAAAAGGGGGGAAATGTTTTTGCAGTGTTGTTGCACTTTTATTCTTTTTTTTTTTTTTTTTTTTTTTTTTTTTTTTTTTTTCTTTTAACAAAAATAAAATGCCTTTTGAATTTTTTTAGGAATTATTAAATGTTTTAGTTGTGAGAAATTTATTTGAGATGCTTATTTAAACTTATTAGTGATTAAATTTTTAGATAAGATTAAAGACCCTTTATTATTTATTAAGTTGCTGTCATAATTCATATTTAATTCTTATTAAACATCTGTAAGCAAATTTAAAATTTGCATTTATTTTTATTCAATGTCCTGCAGGATTAGGTACTCTTTGTTCTTTATTAAAATATATGCACAAGTTAAACCACAATACATTGAATGATACCTTTCTGCTTAGAGTATTATTGTTGCAATATAAAATTTATATAATATTATATATATAGCTTTTGTATGTGCAGTACTTCACAAAAGTGTGAAACCCAGGGTCACAAACTCATATCCATACAACAGAAATATATATGAGAGGGTACTTATTTTTGAAGTAGATGCTGAAATTGAATTGTCACCCCTAAATTTGTTCCATTTATTGAAAAATGCCACATATAGGATTTTCAGGGGATTGCATGATATTTAGAGGTCACCTTTGCTTGTTAAAACTTAAATGGTGGACAAAAAATAAACCCTTTCTTATTTTACAATTAATAGCAAACCATTATTAGTTGAATCTTTACAAATTATACACATTAGAAAACTAGAAACATTTTTTTTTTTATCTGACAGTGAAAAATTTAAATTTTAACCAATGTTTCAATTATTTTCAAACCCCAATTATGGCAAGTGTTTCCAATGCCAAGCAGAAAGTGTAGTTTGGAAGATTTCTGATGATAACCAAAGTAAATCAATATGTCAACTCTAGCTAGGTACTTAAGTGATTTACTTAAGTGAAGAAATTGTTCTCTTTTATTTTTTTAAACTCTTACCCAATTTTTAAAATAAAAAGCATATCTAAAATTATTTCCTAAGCTTTTGTATTCATTTTTCTACTAAATGTTTTATTAATAAATGTACTTTTTTCATTAAGTTTCCTGAACTAACTGTAGGGCCTGAAAATAGTGAATTTTAATCATTGTAGATATCGGAATTGCAAAATCAGAACAGTAAAAATATTGGCATCATCACATCACCAATTTCAAGTCCCTGTTATATTAAACATATAACTTTTAATATGCAAAGGTATTGAGCAAGGTGTGATTTATATAATTCCATGAGTAATCAATAACTTGTACTGACCATCAAAAAACATGGGAACGGATTAAATTTTTCATTGTTCTCTATTTTAGTTTTGAATTCTTTATCACTGTTTTATTGAATCTCAATAAATTGTTTCATTGCATCTCAATATTAAAACTTTCTAATTGCTGCTGTCATTTTTGATGACATGGATGCACTAGACATAAAGAAAAACTGGTAGATATTTTTGTTACTCTTAATTAAAGCTTCTTTGTACACATTTTTCTGTCTCCACAAATCAATTTTCTTTCTAGAATTCTGCCAGAGTTGTTAAATCTGTATTTATACACTTGGCTCTTCTAAGTTTGATGTGCATGTCTATGCATATGTATTTATAATATTTTTTTTCTTTCTGGCATTAATGTTAGAAATTATAAAATCTCCAAAGCCAGATATTATAATATAATCTCTAATGTCTGGGCATTTCTAAATCCTGGAAATTTTGCCTGATGAATTTATCCGTACATATTCACTCACTAACCCACATACATATCTATTTCCTCTTAGATGAAAAAAATAGAAAAAAAAAAAAAAAAAAAAAAATATGATGCTGCTATCTCCACTGTGGAAGATTACACAACTCGTATCACTTAAGAATTTTAGTCATTGTATTTTTAAATTTTTTTTTTTTTTTTTTTTTTTTGATCAACGCATCATGTGTAATCCAATCTGCCGGGATATAAGTATTTTATTTATATATAATCAATATCAAGTCACCGTTTCTGGACTGGTTGCCAGCCAAGGCTAGAAAACCTAGTCTGCTCCGCTATTTAACCCATAGCTAGAGTGGGGAAAAAAATATAGTCTCGTACCTTTTCCTAGTTTATTTGTATAAAAGTGAATGTAACAAACTGCTTGCTTATTTCTCTTTCTAACCTCTCTAACTTTTATACTACCTGTACATCTTGGATATTTCTGGCTAGTTTATTTGCAGTAAAATGAAAGATGCTTCACATGTTGCTGGCCATTTGCAATGTGAAAATTGCACATATGCAAGCAGAATTATGATATTATTGCCTGATGAATATTTGAGCTCAGGGAATTAAAAATTTACTTGAAGTGGCAGGCAGTGGGTTACCCCCAACTATTAGAAAAAGACTTATTACATTCATTAGTAGTTGTGATATATGGTGAACCATGCATTCTATGAGTGATGATTTTCTCCCCACCCTTTTGAATCAGTTCCTTTTCTTTTGTCTGCTATGTCCTTATTTTGAAGTTTCTCATTGTTTACCTCACTGAACCAGTCCACTCACAAGAACAACTGCTTGCTTCCTTTTTTTTTCTCTCACTCTTTCTTTCTTTTTATTTTATTTTATTTATTTATTTATTTATTTCTTTTTAAGCCAAATAACTTTTGAATCATGAGATTTACTTGAAATTACATTATGGCATCAATTTTTACCATTATTTATAATTGCTTCTCCACATAAATGAATACCCCATTCATAAATCTGAGGTATTTTTATAGAGACCAACTCACACCCAACCTTTTTCTGCTGGTTTACAAACTTTGCCAAATATTTTCTGTTTGAACTGTTTGCTGATATTGCTGGTTGTTCTCTTTGAAGATGAAGGATCATTCAAGTGTCTGTGAGTGTATAAAGTTGATACAATGATGTATTAGTTGGAAATAACCAAGGATGCCCATTACCGTAATTCCCAAGCCACAAACTGGTGTAGAGTTATTACTGTAGAGACAAATATGATGAAACTAAATCTTTCATATGTGAAATTGTTTATTCATCCCTGGACTTTGTCAATTAATATTGGTATGAGGAGGAGTCTCTCTTTGAATATGGATTTTTTTTTTTTTTTTTTTTTTTTTTTTTTTTTTGTGAAAGCCTCTTTATCTTTCCCTCTTGGGTGAGGTGCTTATATAACCTTTTGTCATACAGTTGTCTCATGTGTGCACATCATAAACTAACCTGTGTTGACCACTTGTTTATTTATTGGGGACAGCCACTGACATTTTGTGAGACATGATTCTGCATTGGTGACTATGAGGTCATCTTTGAAGTCAAGCCTCCTGATGCTAATGTATGTGGTTCCTCTTAGGCTTTAGTTTGATATTAAATACAATTTTAAAGAACTTTTTTTTTTTTTTTTTATGATCATTATTCTTAAATAAAACCTTTTTCTGTATAAAAAGACCCCTAAAACTATCCCTGTTAGTGAATCTTGGTTGAAATATATTTAATTTTTTTACTATCATATTTTTTTATATTAGTCATTTTTAATTTTTAATTTATAATTTCTAGATTTAGAAAATATCTCCACAAATACATGACTGACGTTTATCTTACTGTTTGGAATTTAGTCAAATATGTATGCACAATTGCTTGAACAATTTTAAAGTATACTAAAAGGATTCAGCACTAGAATGACCTACAGTGGTTGATGTGCTGTTAACAGATCGTGACATCTATCAGAGATGAAATTTAAATTTTTATTATTGCATTATTTCAAAATGTTAACACATAAGCAGATAGCTATTAATGTCAACAACTGAGCACAAATAGTTATTAATTAAAAAAAAATTAATAATTAATGTATAATATTATTCATAACTACATGTACGAGAATGTCGTTTTTGATAAGTTAAAAAATAACCATAAATAGGTAAAAAATGTGTATATTGTCAAAAATTCCTTTTTCCACAATATAGGTGTGCTATAATATTTATTACCTAAGCAATAATAATGCTGAATAATTTTTTTTTAAACATTAAAGTATATTTAATCACATCTCCTTAATAGCTGTTGCAGTCTATAAACAAGAAAAACCCAGCCAAACAATTTTTAGTTATGCATGTGTGTGTGTTTTTGTTATTAAATAGAAAGCAGTGAACAAGTGAACCATCCCTTCATTTGTATTTGATTTTGCTGTCAGCTTTGTGGATCAAGAAAAATGTATTGGAATTTGATCTCTTGTTTTTCAAGATAACTTTCAAACTTTTTTTTTTTTTTTTTTTTTTTATAAAAAAAACTTTGACAGTCTGAAGCTATCTTACAAAAATTGATAACTTAAGCCATTTTAAACCAGGTGGTGCTGTTGAATTAAACCCTGCAAGAAAAATAAGATTAGAATTTAATCAATTATTTATTTGAATTTCTAATCAGTACTACTTAGAAAAAAAAAAGATAGAGACAGAATGATTGCTATATCCACTTGAAAATCAATTTGTTTGATTAAATCTACCTATTATTTGGTTGATTGACTGATTTGAAAAGGACAAAGAACTTGATGTCAAAGTGGATCCTGTTGGGTTATATAATGTTATTGCTAGTACTTCAGCAGTAGCCTTCCTCTTTGTATTTCAGAGATATTCACATCACCATTTAGTTTGAAAGACAAGTGCAGTATCTTAATTTTTCTAATTTATTGCTATTGCACTTTTGTTTGAAAAATGTAAACATTGAAAGTACTGCTTTATAACTGAAAAAAAAAACCTTGATTGATTGTTTGTCCTTTATTCTAACCAAACCAGATTTATAGTCATTCAAAATAGGGGAGAACAAAATATTATTTTAAAAAGTATAAGAAATACATTCAAAAGACCTCACTTATACTCAAGAGATATATAAATGATGTAGGCTAATAATAGATAAGCAGTTAATAGTAGTGTGAAGGAAACATGGGGACATTGAAAGTTTTAATTACATTCTTCATGCACTTGGTATTCAGTCTATTCATGCATTTGGGTGATAAAATATCTGGATAGCAACAATAAGCTAATGAAAATACAAGTTCTTTATTGAATCATTTTGTCAGGTGCAACATAGATTTTTATCAAGTTTTTAATTTGCAAGTTTAACAAAAAAAAAAAAAATGGGATATCTACTCAAACGTGTATCCACAAAAATGATGTTTATAGCAATAAGAAATTATGTTGGATTAAAAATAAAATCCATTCATTCCTTAGAAATGGGATAAAAAGCAAAGAATATGTACAGTTTTAAGAGAGTGAAAGGCTGCATTTAAAATAGCTGAACTCCAGTGCATGTGGTATAATAATGTAAGCCAGTAATTATTGTCTAAAAAAGATGATGCTAGTAAAAAAAAAAAAAAAAAAAAAAAAAAAATCACTGAATTATATATTTTTAATGATACTCTTTTTTTTTTTACCTACATCATCATCTTTATAGATTTGTCAAGTTTCAATGATTTATAGCCTGAAGATCACTTGAAGCATGAAACTGACAGTCACCATGCTGTGTTGATTCCTATATCTACACACATGCACACACAAGGTCAATATTGTTACTCAGTTTCTCACAGGACTGTTGACAAAAACCATTGGTTAGGTTTACTGCTCTGTTTTGGTCAATTTGCTAGAGAGATTGGGTTATTGCCATGGTAGGTGTTTGTTTGTCTGTCTTTTCCATCTTTATTTTTTTGTCATTTCAGCTTTTTCATTTGGTAGGTTTTGTGTTGGGAACATACTTGGAAGCTTTATGAATATTTTAGTTTGTTTCATATAATGTATACACACACACACACACTTACTGCTTACCATTCCCATGATAAGGTTAGTGCACAGCTGAACACCTGACCAGCTCCCTCCAGATGTCTTGGTTGCATGCCAATGTTTGGGTGTCTGTGAAGGATCTTCCAGCTCACTTAGTAATGTCGTCAGCCCATTTTTCCTGTTCATATATTTTTCTGTTGCCTAAGATTGTTGGCTCTTGTAATGTGGCCCATACCATTTCAATTTCCTCTTCCTTGATGGTTGTTTGGAGGTCTTCCAATAGGATGGTTTCTTGTCTAATTGTGTCGTCCACTGTATCATTTGTGATATGGTCTAAGTAGAAAATGCCTAGGATTTTTTGTAGCCATCCCCCACCCCCCACGTAGAAGACTTTTTAGATCTGTCTTCAATACAGAGAAATGTTTTCTATCAGCAGCTAAAAAATATTTAAGATTTAAACCTGGTAGTATTCCAACAAATCACTTTTGAGTAATTGTCATCAAAAAGCAATTTGCATATTGACTAATGTTAATGAAATTGTCATAATGGCTTGTAACTTTAATTAATAGTCAAATGTATTTCTTTAAATAAAGAACACATTTTTTATCCATTTTTTATTTCTTATGAAAAATGTATTTTTTTAATGGTGCATGACCTCCAATATTCTTGCCATTTCTATTGATGCAAACTTGGGCTCAAACTTGCATTGAATCCATCACGTTTTTATTCGGAACTAGATTGACTTTCGACCATCTTAGATATATTTAGGTAATCATAGAAAAATGATTTTCTGCATTGAATAAAACATTTAAAATATCAACTTTTACAAAACTTATTCAATTTAAAAAGAAAAAAAAAAGTCTATAGTATTTTATTAATGTGTGTGAATTTGTATGTAGCATAGTGGTTATTAACATGGAATTTGGGATCAACATGTCAAGTCTAATTTCTGGTTGAGGTCATTGTGTTCACTTGTATCCATATTTTTTGGGTTAAATAGCTGACCAGACTAGACTCTAGCCTTGGTTGAAAACTTTGAATTCAAATCTGAGGACGGATTCCACACTTTCTGGCACCCTATACATCATTTCTCTTATCAGTTTGTCTGAAAAGTATGGGTGGTTCTACACTAGCCTTCACTATTGTAATTAAGTCATATGTGTGGGTAGTTTTTGCGTTTCAGTTCTAAAACTGAACTATTAGACCTTCATATGTTGAAAAGCAATGGGAGAGTCTTAGGTCAGTACAAGGTCAGGTGAATATGACAGGTGGGATAGAACAGTTCCAAATATTTTTCCTTTGTTATTCTTCTGTTGTCATTGATAGCAATGTATTTCCTTTAATCCACTGTGTGCACTGCTACAGCTGTGCAAAAACAATGGAAAGGTATATCAGTGTACTCCAAATGTATTAGTCATTACAATTGGATTCCTGAAATGGAAATTACTTGTGTGTGTGTGTGTGGCCACATGACATAGAAACACCAGTTCCCATACGATCACTGAAATTAAGCAATATTGAGCCTTGTCAGTACATAGATGAGTGACCACTTGGGAATACCAGGTGCTGTAAAGTCTGTGTAATGTATAATGGTTCTGAATTTTTAATCAGAGAACTGACTTGTAATATCAGTTGAGATTGTTATATTCACTTGTGCAAAACCCTTGGAAAAGGTATAAATCTACCTCTTCTGTCCCCAGCTATGGGTTAATTAGTAAGATTTCTATCATTAAATCATTATTTCCCAAATAAAAAAAAATCTTACAACTTAAAAATATTTTCTGGCTTTAAATAACTTGCAAAGGGTTGATAAGCTGTAGAAAACAAATCAATTGTGTGTGTGTGTATATATATATATATATATAAAATATTAGTGGTAAATATACACATACAGTGTTTAAACCTTTTTATTATATATATATATATATATATATATATATATATATATATATGTGTGTGTGTGTGTGATAACAATGCATCAGTTTTTATATATCAAGAATGGTTTTGATTCTAATGTGTTATATACGTGTGTGTATGTATATATATATAATATTGTCATCCACAGACTGTTTTGCTGTATCACAGCTCTTCAGTGTGGCTAGACGTCCAATCGCCTCAAGCCGGGATCGAAACCCAGCCCATTTGGTATCAGAGATTTTAGACTCTTGTTGCACGGCAGAGAGGAAGGGGAATTTTAACATTTTCTATGCGGCATATATCAGTGACCTGGAGGACTCGATTTAATTTGGTTGAAGAGCAATGCATTAATAGCGATATGAGCCACTTTTTAAAATTATCCTTTTCTCAAGAGATCTCATTGTGGTCAAGGTATAGTGAAAAGTCTACAATAATTTATTTCAATTCACTCTTGCATCTTAACTGACCTGTCCAATTTGCCTAGATTTAATTTATCAAATATTTTTTGCATTATTATAATAAATTGTATAAATGATTACAGGAAGACTTGAAATTATATTTAGAACCTTTATCTAATGACATAAATATTTGTCAATTTAATCCCAAGAATTTGGGTTCAATGACTTATTGTGTACAGAATGTTAACAACACTGAATAGACCTTATTTTGAAACATGAACAGTAATGCCTCTGTGTTTTTGATATTTATTACCATTATACTGTCTCAAAGATGCTTTCTTTCACATACCAATCATACAAATGCTGAATTCTGGGAGACTGTGTTGCATGTCATTTGGTGCATTCTAGTGCAGAATTACAGTTCAGCTACTGATTTTTGGTTTAGCTGACAGAAAAAGCACCAAATTCCAGGCTCACATCATTTTAATACCTGTCAAATTTGTCTGGTTGCCGTCGTTAACTGTGTGAAAGTGGTTGTTTCAATTTCTAACTATTCAAGTTAACCTTTTCATTTAGCACTTATTTCCATAATAATGTTTGTTTTTTTTGTTTTTTCTCAGATTCTTTTACACACAGTAACTCCTTGCATCTTAGTGGGTTTATTGCCTTGCTTGTGAAAAACACTTCATCCCATTTTAATATCTTCCTTTACTGGGATCTGTAAATATCCTTAATCCTTGGAGCTAACTGCCAAACATTTGTTCTAAAGTTAGTACTTTAGTATGCAAATGAATACTATTTACTTTGTATTTCTTTGAATTTGTAGATGCCAAAATCAAGCATGTGTGGAAATTTAAATATCTAGCAATAGAAAATGTGACCATAAAATCTGAAAGTGGATTGAAATAGTGAAAGTGCTTTCCAAAAGCTTAGCAAAGTATTAAGAAACAGGAAGATTTCATTAAGAACATAGAAATGGGCTGAACTGCTTTGTAATAACAGTCCTCCTATATGGTAATGAATGTTGGACAATGTCCTCACAGATAAAGAAGAAACTTAAGGTAACAAAAGTGTGGTTCTACAGAAGGATGCTGGGGGTGCTATGGACAGAACATGTGAGTAACAAAATTTCTAGTATAATGGAAGCAAAAAGGAAACATATTTGGATTTAGAAAGAAACATTTAATTTCTAGGACACATAATGAGGAAAGAGGGTTTGTGGAATTTCACACTAACAGGGCGGCATATTGAAGGTAAGAGGGACAGAAAATCACTGAGTAACTTTCTTAACAAGAATTTGTAAATGTATGACAGAACAGAGTAGGAGGTATAGTAAAAAGATAAACCTTATTAAGAGCTACAAAGAATAAGATTTGGAGAGCCATGATCACCCACATCCTGAAAGGACATAGCATTTAGAAAAAGAATGTATACTAATCAGTAGATGATTTTGTATTGTCTCCTTTGCTGGACTGCAGTGACTCCAAATGGAGCTGTTGTTTTGGAATTTTGGTGAGAAGAATGAAAAACATTCCTAGCTGAGAACTAATTTTTAAAATCTTCAGATTTATTGAGATATTTAATTTTGTAGCTGTTGAGGTGGGGCATGATATAAAAGCAGTTAGAAATTGCTGCTATACTGAAGTACAAACACAGATACGTGTATTAGATAAAGTCAATCAAAATAATCTTAGTCTTTATTCAGGCAACTTAATCTCTGTTCTCTAGCGTTCTTTGGGTGTATAATTTGTAACGAGAGGTGGGTTATCTTTTCTCACAAATAATACAACTGAAGAATAGATTGTTCAAAAATCTGGTAACATCTACAACATAAAGGAGCAGTTTGAAGGAAGCATGGAATGTTAATGACTCTTTTTAGACAAAAATCATGCTGCTCCTATATATTTGCCATTACAGAAAGCAATGATTTAGATTTTTAGGTGAGCCATAAAAGTTTATTCCTGTTTTAGAATTTATCTTGGTTAATGTATCCTCAAAATATATGGCAAATATTTTATAAGTTTATTTATAGCTTCAACTGAAGTCTTAACCTAGTTTTCACATTAAAAATATCACTGCAAATAGGAATACACCCCTGACTTTGTAGGTGATAAATTATTTTCATGGCATTGTGAGTCATGATTTTTCATCCTACAATCTATTTCCTACAGATAAAATGTCAAAGACAAATTGCTACTCTATAGTTATTTCCATGGTAAATGTTCTAGTACATATAATGAAGAAAGAGGGCTTGGTAAATCTGACACTCACAGGACATATTGAAGGCAAGAGGGATAGTGTGAAGTTATATAAATGGGTGATGGAACAGGGAGTGGAAAGGATGGTGAAAAGGCAAAAAATAGGAAGTTGTGATCACCTATATCCTTAATGAACATGGCACAGAGAATAATAATAATAATTTTATAAAAACTTGTTGATCTAACTAATATTTTTAAGAGCTTAATGTCTGCATGAAAAGTAGCTGTGATTCCATCTTGGTTTGGTTTGTTTAATGGCATATTAATACCTTCTGGGTCATTTAATGCTGAAATTTTATTTTTGTGTGAGCATTGGTATTTTTTTTCCTCTGTATTGTTGGTAATTTTTTTCTAATGTATTTTATATATTTTCATGTTTTGATCCTAGTTTGGGGGTTCACTATTTGCCCATAGCTGGGACCCTAACAGGTGCTACCACTCTGAGTCAGGGTGGACCTGGGAACAACTGCAATTAAGTGGTTTCCTGTTCCTCGAAACTCCCTGATCAGAGGGCTTGCTGGCAGATGTAGTTTATTGTCCTACCCACAACCATTATTGTCTTGCCCTCCCACCAAAAAGTAAAATATGCTTATGAAAAAGGAACATTAGCCCTTTCCCTATATAGTCAATGATTTCTAAATTTTTTTGTAATATAATCTAAGAACAAAATGTTACATGTTAATTATATTTCTGAATTTGTTTTCTTTCATCATAATGGTAGTTGTGTTAATGTCTTCGATATAAAAATACAATAATAAACCCTCCATCATTGAGTTAAGGTTCATCTCCTGAGATGATTTTTGTAAATGAGGTCAAATTATTACTCTGGATTTTTCACTAATGTTGCCATTATCATCTTGTTCAACCAAGAAGTGGAATGAGTCTTGCACTGTTTTCTTTGACCCTTCTTAGCAACAGACGTTGTTTGATCACTGTCCCCACATTAGAATATTGATCTATTGATCTGTTTCTCGTCTTTATAGGTGCAAAGCAATTTAACATTGCTTCAGACTCTGTGGCCATTTTAAATGGCTCAGCAGTTTCGTTGGTTGTCTCAAATAAAGACATAGCTGACTTGCTGTCTGCAAATTATCATATATATTTGTCTGGCATTTTCAAGGGGATGAACTAATTTTCTAAGTGTTCGCCTTAAAGATTAAATTAAATCTTACCTTCCTATACTAAATAATATGAAACTTGCTCAGTACATTTTGATATAGAGCAGCGTTCTCTCTTACTTATTTTGATTGCTGTTCCCAAAGTCATACCAAATGATTTTTTAACACCCACTGTTTTATTTTTTTTACAAATAAGACCGTCTTTTAATATATTTTTACATGTATTGTTAGGTTAAGAATTAACAGTTAATGAGAAGGATGAGCTTTAGTGATGATTTTGTGTGTCAATGTCTGCTGCTGATTTTGAGAGCAGAAGGTGCAAATCTCCATTTTTGAGTAATTTTAAGATTATTTCTATTTTTTAGTTAAAAGATGAAAAATGGTACTGAAGCCTTATTTTGTCAAATACAATGTTGGAAATAATACGAATGTTTTGAGTATTCATAGGGTAAGATATTGAGCCAGGATTTCTTTTTTGCAATCAAAATTTTGTACAAATATTGGCTTTATATTTTTTTCTTTCTTTCATCATTCACTACATTTTTTTCTTTCTTTCATCATTCACTACATTTTTTCCTTTCTTTCATCATTCACTACATTTTTTCCTTTCTTTCATCATTCACTACATTTTTTCCTTTCTTTCATCATTCACTACATTTTTTCCTTTCTTTCATCATTCACTACATTTTTTCCTTTCTTTCATCATTCACTACATTTTTTCCTTTCTTTCATCATTCACTACATTTTTTCCTTTCTTTCATCATTCACTACATTTTTTCCTTTCTTTCATCATTCACTACATTTTTTCCTTTCTTTCATCATTCACTACATTTTTTCCTTTCTTTCATCATTCACTACATTTTTTCCTTTCTTTCATCATTCACTACATTTTTTCCTTTCTTTCATCATTCACTACATTTTTTCCTTTCTTTCATCATTCACTACATTTTTTCCTTTCTTTCATCATTCACTACATTTTTTCCTTTCTTTCATCATTCACTACATTTTTTCCTTTCTTTCATCATTCACTACATTTTTTCCTTTCTTTCATCATTCACTACATTTTTTCCTTTCTTTCATCATTCACTACATTTTTTCCTTTCTTTCATCATTCACTACATTTTTTCCTTTCTTTCATCATTCACTACATTTTTTCCTTTCTTTCATCATTCACTACATTTTTTCCTTTCTTTCATCATTCACTACATTTTTTCCTTTCTTTCATCATTCACTACATTTTTTCCTTTCTTTCATCATTCACTACATTTTTTCCTTTCTTTCATCATTCACTACATTTTTTCCTTTCTTTCATCATTCACTACATTTTTTCCTTTCTTTCATCATTCACTACATTTTTTCCTTTCTTTCATCATTCACTACATTTTTTCCTTTCTTTCATCATTCACTACATTTTTTCCTTTCTTTCATCATTCACTACATTTTTTCCTTTCTTTCATCATTCACTACATTTTTTCCTTTCTTTCATCATTCACTACATTTTTTCCTTTCTTTCATCATTCACTACATTTTTTCCTTTCTTTCATCATTCACTACATTTTTTCCTTTCTTTCATCATTCACTACATTTTTTCCTTTCTTTCATCATTCACTACATTTTTTCCTTTCTTTCATCATTCACTACATTTTTTCCTTTCTTTCATCATTCACTACATTTTTTCCTTTCTTTCATCATTCACTACATTTTTTCCTTTCTTTCATCATTCACTACATTTTTTCCTTTCTTTCATCATTCACTACATTTTTTCCTTTCTTTCATCATTCACTACATTTTTTCCTTTCTTTCATCATTCACTACATTTTTTCCTTTCTTTCATCATTCACTACATTTTTTCCTTTCTTTCATCATTCACTACATTTTTTCCTTTCTTTCATCATTCACTACATTTTTTCCTTTTCTTTCATGGTCCTGGGTATAATCTAGCAGCAAGTCTTCTGATCAGGCGATTTGAGATTTTCAGGAGTGTCCTAGGCTGGTAGCACCTGTTAGGGTCCCAGATGTGGGCAAATAGTGACCCTCCCCAAACAAAACACTATGAAAGTATAAAAATAGAATTTTTATAGTAAAAATACCAGCAATATGCACACACTAAGATACACACAAATCTATTTAAGATACTACCAAATAACCAACAAAAAAGGATATAATATTCTACAAATTTTTAAATCAAACTGTATCCCAAAATATAATTTCTACAAAACTGCAACATAAAACACCCATCACTGCCTCTAGTAATCATGGCCATACAAACATGTATATGCACAAAATCTAAGTATCATCTACCATGTATTCAATTCTGAAATCAGAATAACATATGTTTTTATTACTTCCAAGCTCCCAAGAAAATTTAATTTTGGCATTAAATGACTTGTAAGGAGTCGATATGCCATTAAACAGATAAATCAATCAATCAACACTTCCAGCAGCAAGTGAAATGAGTAGCACATGTAACTAAAAGAGAAAATGATATAATCAAGATGTTAACTTTCCGCACAACCAAAAACAAAAAGTTTGGAAAGAAACTCCCATCAATTTCCTGAAAAACTTAAGATAATACATAAATTTATAATCTTTAACTGTTACACTAGTCACACATCACCTTTTCATAAGAATTAAAAAACAAAATCTAAATTTATTTGTAATGAATATCTTAAATAGAAAGAGTACCAACCATGTACACTTTTTTGACAATCTGTTGTCTGCCAATATCTGGAATAAATCTTTTTTTTTTTTTTTTTTTTTTCTTGTTTCGGATATATTTCAACAAAGCAAATATTAAAGTTTTTCAGTATTTAAGATTTTTCAATATTTCATTTATTCCTTTGTGAAATAATCTTACCCAACATTTTTTTTTTCTTCTGTAACTGCTTTGAGTTAGGGAAGGATCTTGACAAAGATCATCCTTCTTTGAACATTGTGAATTGACAATACAGATTTACAAAATAAGAACTGTATCAAATAACAGAGTCCACATCACTTGAGGACTACCAACAGGTTGTTCCTTGTATTTTTGTGTTCAAAATCCAACCTATGCTTCTTGCTAGTTGTGACTGTCGTTTACATTTATATTATTTTGTATACATATATTTTTGATAATGTGAATATATTCTTCATGCTGTTTACTAAATTATCAGAAATATGAGACACAAGAAAAACTTTTCTTTACTGACATTTCATCCTCTGAGAGACTTTATCAAGATAAATGTAAGGATTTTATTTTAAAACATGTACTTATAAACAGAAGTAAAAATTTCAAAATTTGTAAAATTAAGAATGCTTTAAAATATTCATAAAGCTAACTGTAAGTAAAGGTAAACACTGACAAACTGTCATTTAATGCCTAATAAACAAAAGTGAGTAAATGTTTTAAAGAAATTTTTTTTTTTATCTTTAATCATACTGTCTTTTTACAGACATATTTTATTTATATCTGAGATATATATATATATGTGGGTGTAAATAAAAAGAAAGAACAGTAAGATATATAATCCGGTGTTCTTATAGATATTTTTATTTTTACAAAATAGTGCTCAATGTAAATTTACAGAGCATTAATATTATAAATTAATTGTTTTAAAATGTTTTTTTTGTTTTTTTTTTTCCGCTACACAGTTCTAACCATGTTTCAAAAATGGAAAAAGGAAGAAAAGCTAGAAGATGTAAGCTATTGAATGACCCATGTCCTTTGTACTTAAATGAGAAACAATATATTACTAGGTTTATATAAAAAATAAAAGTTTACTAAATCAGTGAAATTAATTGGCTATTTTTGCTGTCATTGTCATAAATTTTACTTAAATAATATTTAAATATAAATTTTTTAAAAAATTGTGACCTAGTAATATACATACTTATACTTGATGTGAAAATAATTCTACATACTGTAAGTGATTCTAATACATTTACTTGTTCTTTAAAGAAATATAGTATATTAAAAGTGAAAATATTTTTCAAATTGTAGTTAAATAAAACGTATTCTAACCTAAACACCCCTCAAAAATCTTTAAGTATACAAATAGAAAAAAATGCCGTAAGAATTTTTGCCATTAACAAATTTTTTTTTAAAATCCTGACAACATGCATTTAAAGGATGTCAGATTTCATTGAAAAATACATCCCTACCCCTACCAAAATGTAACTAATAACTGATATATCAAAATACAGTGATAATGAACATGCAAACACCCCTTGTCTGGTAGAATGGATTTCTCTGTATCCTTGGAAATGTGAATTATGATTTTTGCTGTGCCTTTAAAACCCAGTAATTTTAAAAGTTACTCCAAAATTCACTTGAGGATGAAATGAACTCGTGTCTTTAATTTAATTACAAAATTAAATTTGAAGCTTTTAGCTTCCATTTTTGAAACCTGGTTAGAACTGTGTAGCGAAAAATTTTTTTTTTAAATCAATTAATTTATTATATATATATATATATATATATATATATATATATATATATATTAGGTTGGTGCAAAAATAATATATACAAAAATGCTCTGTTTTATAATAAACATTATTAATAACATTTACCGGCCTGAATGTCTGAGAAATTTTCATGGAAAATATTCGTTATTTGACAGTAAAACAGTAAAATTGACCTTGCTAATCGAATGATTCTCTGTGGCTCAATCGGTTAAGGCACGTCAGGCTAAATGACGATTCCATATAGGATACAGGTTTGATTCCTGTCAGAGAATGAATATTTTCTATGAAAATTTCTCAGACATTCAGGCTGGTCAATGTTATTAATAATGTTAAAACAGAGCATTTACTTAAATATTTGTATCTATAAAAAGAATGTATAAACATAAAAATGTCTTAAAATATATATTCTAAAAAGCTGCATTAGAGTGGTGATGAGAAAGAAAGAAAGAATAAGGAAAGAGAAAGATATCTGTTTTAGTGGTAATGGCCTTGACCTTCTGGGGACATCTGCCTTTGATCTACTTTACAGTTTTTGGCGAACATTTTTCTGATTTTGTTTCATCTCTTCTGAGAGAGAGAAAAATTGATTTTCATTCAGTTACCCAAGTAGAAGCAAAGACACTTTTATACAGGGTGCAGCAGAAATACTTCCCACACAATGGTAAGATATTAGTGGCAATGATGTCTTCTAGCTAATGTCTTACCATTATATGGGAGGTATTTCTGCTGCGCATGGAATACATATTGAATCTGCCTGGTTTTGTCAACTAAGAAGAAAATGGAAAAGTTTTATACTTAAAGAAGACTGAACTTATAAACTATGCACAGTCATTGTTTCAGGATTTGTAGATTTGATTTAATCATTGCTTTGTGATTTCCATCTTCACATTAGTAGTTTGTCCATCAGAAACTTTTTAATGGAAATTTACTTCTCAGTTAAATGGCAAAACTCTACTCCATATTGTATGTTGACTTTTTATATTAAAATAGCCTTCAAAATGTTAGAAAGATTTATTAAAAAAAAAAAATTGCTACTTCAGCTGGAAAATGTTGATTAAATTAAAAAATAGGCTAAGTTCAATTTATTATCAAGTAAAAAAAAAAAAAAAGTGCCACAAGGATATATTTCTCTTGAGCCTGCTCTTGATATGCATCCTTATTAATTTTTATGGTTTTAAAAAGCTATTTTTACAACTTTAATTAAACAATAACATATGAAACGGAATTTATACATTTTTTTTTTCCAAGAATTAAAAACAAAAATTGTTTATTTACAAGATTCTAAAAATTTTGTTTGCAATACAAAAATTAATCTTGGCGTATAACAGACATATTTAAAATATGTAGTTAAAACAAGAGAAAGAAAATTGACTGGCATTTAATATGAAAGACCAGAAAGATGAAAAACAATTTATTAGTAATGTTTTTTTCTTTTTTATGTTAGTAACTTTTTTTCTTGTTTTAACTATATATTTTTAAGATTTAAGAACCATAACAATTATTTTTATTATACACACACACAAGAATATAATTGAATTTGAAGTATAACAAAAATTATTTATTTGCAAGTTTGTAAAAATATTCTCATAGTTCACTAATTTTAAAATGGTAAAAGTTACTGAGGGAGGGTATGGTAATAGTGGTATCAAGATAAAAATATCCTTTCAGCACTTTTTTTTGCCCAGTCTTAAGTAAAACTTTGCTAAAAAATATATATATATATATTATAGTGGAAGATAGGGTTTGATGTTTGATATTTTAGAATTAATAATAGAACATCAAATAAAAACTTACATAAATCTACTTAAATCTTCATTTATTGAAGTTCAGATGATAAGAGGATTTATGAAGAAGTCCTTTTTATTTTTAGAATATTTGCTTAATTCTCTTGTTTTATTTTTGTCACAATTTTGGAAACTCAAAACATCACCAGATTTTTCTGAAATTTCCTATTTTAGAAAGTTGTCAATATGAATTTTTTTTTTTAAAATATGTAATTAATCAATATAAAGACGGTTATAACTTCATGCTTCCTTTGTCATCTAAAGTAAAAATGTTCCCTGTCTGTATAACACAAAATACACACTATCTATGGTAGTTGTCTGTATACTGATAATTCATCAATGTAGAGGAGATTATAATCATTGTGATCTTCATGATGACTGCAATATACTGATACTTCATAAAATAGAAGGGGTGGAGACTTTTTTTTTTTTTTTTTTTTTTTTTAAATGAAATCAATTCCTGGCAATTTTCAAATTAAGAACTTTGATCCTTATATCAATTCTGGCCCAAGGAGATTTAATCATTGTAGGTTTTATTATTTATTTTTTTTATGTATAAGTTCTGTTATAAGATAAATCACTTTTCACTGCATAAGTTATCAGGGCCTGTGAATATTGGCATATCTTTTCTATTTATAGAAAGAACAGTGATTTATGCAGATTTATTTACAGTTTTAAAATATAGTTCCTCTGTGGAGGAATTTACATGAATATGACTTTAAAACTGAAAAAACCATCTTCAAGGACTTCATGATAATTGGATTCCTTGTGTGCCATATTGTATTATTATGGCTTAGTTTTGTTTGGAATGAATGTTGGCTACACTTAGGTTTTAATTTTTTCATTTCATCATCTTTTCTGCTTGGTCATTTATATTGGATACATAAGTCTTGTTGGTTCTAATCCAAAATGGGAATGACTGCAAAACACTTTCCCCTTCCCAATGTATATGCAGAAGCACACAAATGCTTGCTGAGATTTCTTCCTTGTCCATAGAATAGACTGGTTCTCAGTTTCATAATTCAGTTGCAGTATGTCTTGTCATGAAGTCAGAATGCTATTTTCACTTATCCAAACCTGCTCCTGTGTGTCAACCCTAATTCTTAGTTTGTGAACATTTTGCCATATTACTGTTGATTTGCCTTTCATATATTATTGGCTTGTTTTATATTATTTTTTTTTTGCCCTGTTCTTTTTTACTTTTTTCTTTGTCTTGAAAACTTTATCAATTCTGTTTGAACAGGTCTGTCATTTATTTTTACATTTAACCATGACCACTCACTCTACAAGCCTTCACTGAGCAACAATCTTATTATTTTCATTAACTTTGTCCCAATTTTGGTTAATATATACATGTTACAGGTATATTGTTGATATTTGAAGTTTTCCTTGTTCTTTGTTTTATGATAGATTTTACTTCAATGTGAAGCCTGTCCCTTATTGTGTGATTACAATAAGCAGGTATTTCCCAGGAGTCCTCTTGTATAAAATGCAGCAATTCAATCTTGCCAGTTTTCTCTGGCAACCTGTATGTGACTTTGTATAATTTTTGTCTGACCATGAAAGGCCCCATCCACACTTATGATGGCTTATGACTTGGTGACACGCAACCTGCTAAATTAATTATAACATCTGGATTTTCAATTGGTTACATGTAAGAATCATTACTGATCGCTTTATCTTCAGGTTACTTTGCTTGGTT
This sequence comes from Acanthosepion lycidas, assembly GCA_963932145.1. Lineage (NCBI taxonomy): Eukaryota > Metazoa > Mollusca > Cephalopoda > Sepiida > Sepiidae > Acanthosepion > Acanthosepion lycidas. The sequence goes on along the minus strand of OZ010572.1, from coordinate 79,580,432 downwards.
CATTTTTTTCTTTTGCTTCTGTCTCCAGTTGGCATTGTTATTTGCCATTTTCTCCTCTGCATCCCAAGTGCTAGAATTGATGTTAAGTGCTTTGGATTGTCTGTACACTTTCCTGATGTCGGTGGGTGGTTTGGTAAGTGAATGAAATTGAAACATTCTGGAAATTTTCTTGCCCAAAGACATCTTTGAAAACTCTTCCATAAATAGACGTTGTGGTAAGAATGGAAATTGTGTGTGCATTTACAGTTGTAAATATCTTGTTTCTTGACATATACTGTTAATAGTGTGTGTGTAATAAATATATATATATATATATATATATATATAATTATTTTTCTATATAATTATATAATTATTTTCCTCACCAGCAGCACAACTCTAGTACTATTTTATTAAAACTACCACTAAATGTGAAATATATAGGTAAAATGAGAAGATATGGGGTATGATTCCACTGTATGTAACATTTAATTTAAAAGAGAGTAGTTATCTTAACCTTTGAATTTTAATCTTTTTTTATTCCCTATGAATAAAGCTTAAATTTTAAGGTTAAGGTAACTACTAATGTTAAACGGGTTGATTTTCTTGGTGTTACATTAGATCTTGTTAATGATGTATTCCAACCTTATATAAAAAATAATGCTAACCAAATATATATTCATCCCAATTCTAACCACCCTCCATCTGTAATCAAACATAGAACATAGGATTAGCAACAACTAATCTGACAGACACGTGTTTGATAAATACAGCAGTGTTTATAATACTACTTTAAAAAATAGTGGCTACAAGTACACTGAAATCAAGTATAGAAAAGTCAGGTCAGAAGTTCCTTTTGATAAACATTTCCCTAAAAGTAACCCTCTTAGTAAAATATTTAACAGAAACACACTAAAACTTAATTATAGCTGCACCAATAATCTTGAAGGTTATAAAGAAGCATAATAATAAAATTTTAAACCATTTTAAAAATTTGGATAATAATACACATCCCAAGATAAATACTGTTAATAATATTAACCAATTAACCAAAAGACTTCTAATGAATGCCCATTACAAAATCAATGTTTAACCACCTCTCTTGTTCATAAGTACTTTTTCTACAATAGAGAATCTGACTGCTGAAAAATTTTATATTGGTAGTACTAAGAATTCTTTCAAGATTAGATGCTATCAACATGTCTTATCCTTCACCAATAGTATTTATAAAAATAGCACATCTCTTTCTAAATATTTTTGAAATTTAAAAGAAGCTAATAAAACTCCTAAAGTAAAATGGAAAATTTAAAAAAAAACTATAACATATAGATCTTTAAATGAACCCTATTTTCTATGTTTACATGAAAAATTAGAAATTATCATTTTTTTGATAAAAAAATCCTTATTGTTATTATTTTTTGAAGTGAAGACGACACACTTTAGTAGAATTGTGCATGTAGATCTTATTCTTAAATGTAGATTACATGCTGAAGAAGAATTCTGCATTAATTCACATGCTGAAGTGATAAACCAAAGTGTGTTGGGACTAGTTAACTTTTCAAATTGTTTTATAAAAATTTTTTGTAAGCAGCAGCAAAATACCTTTGGCTGTATATTTGTCAGGAAAAAAAACAAAAAAAAACAACAAATATTGATCTATATGTTTTCCATGTAGTAAATTTTTTTATTAATAAATGTTTTATGCTGGTTTGATAATTTTTCTTTATTAGAAATATAATGAATGATTTTTGAGTTCAGCCTAAATAGAAGTATTTTTACTTGAGATACTGTTATAGCTTTTTATTGAATCATGCTAGAATAGAATTTGCACTCAATATCACATCAAACCATCACAGGAGCCAGGTGAAGGGCTGACCTGAGATGACTGGGCTGCTAAATGTAGAATCCCATAAACAGCTACACTGCATAGCAGATATATATATATATCTATATATATATATATATAATATAATATAATATATTATATATATAATATTATATTATATATATTATATTATATATATAATATTATATTATATATATAATATTATATTATATATAATATCATATATATAATATAATATTATATATATAATATAATATTATATATATAATATAATATAATATATATAATATATATATAATGACAAACCTATACTTATAGGCGATAAACAAAAGACCAAGACCACGTGACCAAACATTAAAAAGGAAAAAAAGACTAAGTCTGCTCTACTTTTGTATTGAGCACCTTTTTTAGTTAGTTGATTACTTGTATTGGTTTTTTTCTTTGGGCTTTGGACCTGTATGCTGTACGATTATTTTCAACAGATGTTCATCTTCATAGCTCTTTCTTTTTTTAAAACTTTTTTCCTTTGAAATTGATTTGATCATTAGCAAATCAAGAAACTGGAGGTTTTCCAAGACGAGTGTAGTTACCTATATATATATATATATATATATATATATATATATATATATATATATATAAAAACCTTGCATAGAAATGCAAGTTTTTTTTTTTTTTTTTTTTTTTTTTTAAACATTTTTAATTATATTGCTCTTTAGGATTTGTTATTTTCATACATTGAGCTCTCTGCTGGGAGTTTTACCTAGATATTCATTTAATAACTCCTTGAGATTATCCAAAGGGTTTTATTTTTTATATACCCACAACTACGCCAAAAAAGGAGTTCGTGAGTCTATCAGACATTGCAGCCAAGAATATGTGAGGATACTCAAATACTCCAGCCAAGAATAATTGGTAAAGTATTGGAGTGAAATAAAATGTTATGTTAAATATGAGAAATTAAGTCTTTGGCTTGTATCTCTCTTTCCTTACATGATTTCATTTTATTAATAATCCACTCAGTATATGGCTATTAAGAATAGAAATATACTGGTCAATCCTTTGTTTATTTTTCTGTGCTGATTTCATTCCTGCTTTATGAATGTCCTCTTAATTACTTTAGGACTACCAATAGCGGCAACAACTAAAGTGGATAGCGCATGTAACTCTGAGAAAATGATGTAATCATGATGTTGATATTCCACGCTACTTCAAATAGAAGTTTAGGAAGAAAATCCTCATCAGTAATGGAAAGAGCAATAACAGTTACTGGACTTGGGAAACCTATTTTCCTAAAAAAAAAAAAAAATCGTTTTCAGAGAAACATTTTATAAATTTTAACTGAAAGTACTACTGGCTTCTCCGTCAATAAATGCCAAATTTTCATTATAAGGAAACTGTTAATATTACTATGAAATCTATTCTACTCCTTTACTACCCCAGTGAAAAATGTTAGCCACTCTATAATAAGCTAATTTTACAGAAATTGTAATTTCATTTTTTTTTTTTTTTTTTTTTTTTTTTTTTTAAAGGAAATGAAGTTAAAGAATCACAAAAGCAGAAATAAAGAGTTGTTGGAGGTTTTGAACTCTTAATTGTCCTTATCCTGTACTGATGATTATCATGTAGGCTATAGAACCCAATCTAATCTACCCATAGCTGGGGGTAGAAGAGATGGATTCATACTTTTCCCAACGGTATTTACATGTAAGAGAATGTAATAAATTCAACTGGAATTTGAACTCTGCTCCAATTCCTTATTCTGTGCTGCTAACCATTACACCACCGTGCCTCCAACAGCAATATACCGGGTGAATTTTGAAATTTATGGATAGAATTTACTTTGGGGGGGAAAAAGGGTTCATTTATAGCATATTATTCTAGCTCTGTTGCTCTAACACCTTATTTTACTTTATGTATTTTGGTAACATAGAATTTATTTTTTGTAATTGGTAGTATTTTCCAAGAAAAATAGCTGTTCCCCAAACTTGACTGCTTTTTATTTTTTATGGCAAAGTACTGGAGTTTACTGTCTTGTGAAAAATAAACATTTACTTTTTATATTCTTAAACAAAAACAAATTAGTTCATTTCTAATAAAATTGCTAAATAATTTTACCTATAAAAATTTTATGAGGAATAAACTAATTTTGATATTGGCATATATCGATGGAAAACTACTTCATGTGTTAACAGATGTTATTTGATATAATGGTTAAAAATAATGACTTGATTTCTCTCTCTCTCTCTCTCTCTCTCTCCGATGTCAAGATGAGAACAATGACAGAAGTGGCAATGGTAAAGATGCAGAGGAAGTTTTAGTGGAAAGCTAAACAATCAATAGTCATGCTTCATTTTGGTTGATATTTTTTCTTAACTGAACTTTGAGGCATGTCACTTAAATTCCTTGAGTGAAAATCAAACATTAGAAGAAACCGCAAATAGAAAATTTTCTCTCCTCTTTTACCCCACATATATTTTTTTTAATCATTTTTTTTTATCTTCTGACTTCATTCCCTTTCTAGCATTTTTTTTTTGTTTTTTTAGTAGAATTTTGTATTCTATAAGTTGTTCAGACTAATATCCTCATCCTTATAGATTTTATCTCTGCCCTTCTGTTCATGCATTTTTCAGCCTTCATCATAGAATGGCTGAGCTGAAATATGGTTATAAAAGCAATAAGGATGAGTAAAATAACAACAAATAATGTCCTAATGCTATGCCAAATAGAACTCATTGATTGGGGGTATTAACATGTATGTGTTTTGTGGTGAATTAATGTTGGGCTATAGTAATTATCCTCTTCAGTCTTACAGATTTGCTTAACCATAACTGGTTGGGAATGTCCTCTAGAGGTTGATGCACAGTGTATCTTTATTCATGAGTGGGGGGTAGTGGGAGACCTCATGCCTAGGTGTCAAGAGGATTGATTTTTTTTTTTTTTTTCTCTTTAAGTTTAAAGGATGCGATAGCCAAAACAACTTTGGAGTTGCATCTACATAATTGTTAATGCTTTCAGCCAGAAGCCATCTGAGCAGACTGGATTATCAGACATTTCTTACTGGGCACCACCTACATGGTTATGCTCTGCTTTTATTCAAACCTGTTACCATATAACATGCATCTAACTGTGATGAATATGTCGGGTATAACATTATCAGACTAGGTATCATGACATAAGGCTTCATATATATTGGACCGATTTTAAATGTGAATTAATTTTAAGCATCTAATGATTTTTTTTTTTTTCTTTCAGATTTAATGAGTCTTTGGCAATTTAAACTATGAAAAGATTAATGATCAAACAATGTGTTAAAGTTATTGAAAAGTTATGAAAATGGACATTCAAACAAATGCATTTTATGAACTTTGCGATTTTTTTTTTTTTTTTTTTTTTTTTTTTTTTTTTTGTCAACATAATCAACCAACTGAAAGTGCAATTAGAAAAATTGTTCATAAATTCAAACAAACTGGGTTGGTGGTAGATACGAAAACACCATTGCATGCCCATTTATGCTGTTCAGCTGAAAAACATTGCTGCAATACATGAGAATATGGCCCAAAATCCAGACACCTATTTGTCATTGCACACAGGAATTGAACTTCTCCACGAGAACTAGCACTGTACATTTGTCAATTCGGTGCATGAGCAAAGACAAGACAAAGATTTTTTGCAAAAAATCCTCTTTAGTGATGAACCCTGTTTTCATGTTGGTGGTTTCATTAATAAGCAGAATTGTCACATTTGGGCTGATGAAAATCCAAGGAAAATTGTTGAAAAGCCACTGCATCCACAAAAGGTCACTATTTGGTGTGCATTTTTTACTAGTGGAATCACTGGGCTGTATATTTATAAATTTGAACATCCATTTTTGTAATAGACTTCAATAATTTTAACATGTTATTTGATTGTTAATCTTTCCATGGTTGAAATTGCCAAAGACTTAAGTTGTTGAATCTAAAAAAAAAAAAAAAAAAATCATTAGATGCTTGAACTTAATTCATTTAAAATCAGTCCACATTATTGGAACACCCTATATTTGTACTCCAGTATTACTCTGTTAGCATGCTGCTACTCATGCTCAATAATGACTCCTTAAAAAATTAACGTTTTTTGTAATAGAATTTTGTAGTTTTTAATGTTACACGGCTATTTCTGTGTAGAAAACAATTAAATGGTAAGACATGAAGGTGTAATTAATTTACTTTTTTTTTCTCCTACAATTTTGTTTACCTATTTTCCTTTTACCAGTTCTTTTTTTTTGCTTTATATTCTTGTCATCCATGTTTTGTTTTTTTTTATCTTATTTCTCTCTTATTTCTGTTTTTTTTTTCCCCCTTCCTTTTACTCTCTCTCTTTACTCTCTCTCTCTCTCTCTCTCTTTACTCTCTCTCTCTCTTTACTCTCTCTCTCTCTTTACTCTCTCTCTCTCTCTTTACTCTCTCTCTCTCTCTTTACTCTCTCTCTCTCTCTTTACTCTCTCTCTCTCTTTACTCTCTCTCTCTTTACTCTCTCTCTCTCTTTACTCTCTCTCTCTTTACTCTCTCTCTCTCTCTTTACTCTCTCTCTCTCTTTACTCTCTCTCTCTCTCTTTACTCTCTCTCTCTCTCTTTACTCTCTCTCTCTCTCTTTACTCTCTCTCTCTCTCTTTACTCTCTCTCTCTCTCTCTTTACTCTCTCTCTCTCTCTCTTTACTCTCTCTCTCTCTCTCTTTACTCTCTCTCTCTCTCTTTACTCTCTCTCTCTCTCTTTACTCTCTCTCTCTCTCTTTACTCTCTCTCTCTTTACTCTCTCTCTCTTTACTCTCTCTCTCTTTACTCTCTCTCTCTTTACTCTCTCTCTCTTTACTCTCTCTCTCTTTACTCTCTCTCTCTTTACTCTCTCTCTCTTTACTCTCTCTCTCTTTACTCTCTCTCTCTTTACTCTCTCTCTCTTTACTCTCTCTCTCTCTCTTTACTCTCTCTCTCTCTCTTTACTCTCTCTCTCTCTCTTTACTCTCTCTCTCTCTCTTTACTCTCTCTCTCTCTCTTTACTCTCTCTCTCTCTCTTTACTCTCTCTTTACTCTCTCTCTCTTTACTCTCTCTCTCTCTTTACTCTCTCTCTCTTTACTCTCTCTCTCTTTACTCTCTCTCTCTCTTTACTCTCTCTCTTTACTCTCTCTCTCTTTACTCTCTCTCTCTCTCTCTCTTTACTCTCTCTCTCTCTCTCTTTACTCTCTCTCTCTCTCTCTTTACTCTCTCTCTCTCTCTCTTTACTCTCTCTCTCTCTTTACTCTCTCTCTCTTTACTCTCTCTCTCTCTCTCTCTTTACTCTCTCTCTCACTCGTTTATCTGCTCACTTTCTCACCCTCTTGTTCCTTTTCATTGTGTTTGTTCTTCACAAAGCATTCCTTCTTTGAAAATCCATTTACCCAATCATTACTGGAATTCTCTTATGAAGAGAATTCTTATGGAATTCTCTTAATCTTCTCTGTGCCATGTCCCTTCAGGACACTATTAGTTTAAAATGCAAGATATTAGCCGACAGGATTTATTCAGTATGACCAATATTACTGCCTGCTTGTTTTCAGATTGTTCAACGTGAAAAGTGAATTCTGAACTGAACACTTAATTTAATCTATGAGAGTAGATGGCTCTTGTTCCAGGGATATCTCATCTAGTTCTTATATTTAGTACTGTTCAGTTATTGCTCACCCTGTTTCAAGTATACACTGCCTGGCCTGGGGATTGAACTCACAATTACTATGTCACCAAATTCATGAACCAACACTTTAATCCACTAGGAAGAGTTCAGTTCAGAATTCACTGTAGGTTACCTGGATTCCAATGGCTGAAACTTGATAACAATAAAGATGAGGACAATAGTCCAAATTTAAATAGTGTAAATAATGATAACTTCTCATGCCCAAAATTCAGATAGAAGTGAAAATTAAAATGACACTTTCTATTTCTCTCTAAACTCTTTATTTTATTTTATTTATTAATGAACCATAAAGGTGTCTGTGTATAAGTTTACCAGTTTTCTTTTAACCTTTATCACTCTGTAACTTCATTTGCTGTACAAAATGTTTATACTGCCGCTGAAGGTGACCCTGATCATTGAATTTGAATTTCACAGTTGTGTTGTCATGTCCTGCTTTGAAAGCAGAAAACAACTTTGAGTGAAATTAACAATAAGGATACGGCAATTGAGAGGCTTTGAAAAAGAATACAGTGAAAAGGGAAGTAAGATTAATAATGCAGTGTGCTAAAGGTTAATTTGTAACTTTCCTATTTAATAATAAAATTGTAGATAATGCATATCAACCAAAATGGATAAAAGATGGTTAAATATACATATCTGTATTTTAAAAATACATGTAGAATTCTTGTCAGGATATTTTTTTTTTTTTTTTTTTTTTTTTTTTTTTTAACTATATTGATTACCCAATACAAGAGCCACCCTGGGTAGAGAAGTATTGAATGTGGCTTTTTTTTTTTTTTTTTTTTTTTTTTTTTTAAATGTAAGAATTATAGATAAGGGGATATGTAGGATAGATAGCAATTGAACCTCGAGTTGAGGTAGTTAGGGAAGCATCCCTTCAGGAGTGTTCCATAAAGTAGTGATTCTTTGGAAATAGCTGTCTGAAACAAAATATTTGTTTTTAGAAAACATAATTTTTGTTCTTTTAAATATGGGTAAGGTTTTATGTATTAGTTCTTATCAAAGTAATATGAGACCTACTTCTCAAAGTTGTTATCAGTAAAACACTTGAAGTTCATGGAATAATGTGGCCAAGATGATTTTATGATTTTACTTACATTTTTGTTGAGCCTATAGATACTGCATCACCATGGATGGCAAACCACTGGAGACAGTGTCTAGCTTCAAATACTTGGAAGCCAACCCTGTCAAAAAATGGCACCTGCCATGCAGAAATCTGCACATGCATCACCACAGCCACAATAGCCAGACTTAAAGGATATGTAACAGTAGCATCAGCTTTCTTACCAAGTTTAAGCTCTGGAAATCACTGGTCGTATCCATCCTCCTCTACAGGTGTGAGATTTAGACACTCCTGGTTGAGTCAGGAAAAAGGATCTAGATGTTCAAGAACAGATGCTAGAGAAAGCTCCTCCATCTCTCCTACTGAAAGAACAAAACCAATGACTATATAAGGAGCAATGTTAAAGTATTGTGGGCTGACAGGAATCTCTCCTCACCACTATTAAGCATCGGAAGATGTCATGGTTTGTCCATGTCACACAGCATAACAGCCACTGCAGGACCATCATGGAAGACTCTGTAGAAGGCAGACACAAGCAGCAATGGCAACACAAAAGCTGGTCAGACATCAGTGGACAGACATGACAACGCCAAGAGACTGAACATGGTGATTATGATGATACAAATGCTTAATGACGTATTCATGTTGACGATTTATCCATTATATTCAATTATGAATAACTTGCATTATAAAACATTTCTATTTAAATTCATTGTGTTACTCAGAACAAAAATCAATCTGTAATGACAAAGTTTACCATGTACCGTATTAGAAAAATACAGGATCCATTGAATTATGAATGAGCTTATTGCACAAAGCACTTTTTGAAAAGGTTTTTGTAAGTTGGTTCTTTTTAATAAAGGTCAAATGAGGGTCAGTTTGAAAAAGAATTATTTTTCTTCAATGTGCTGTGTCACTTCAGAATGTTGGCAATCATTGCTCTCTTCAATTTCCTCTCCTTTGTTGCTCTTAGTAAATTTTGTCTTTTTTATTATCTCTCTAAACCCTGTTCTGCCCTCCATTTACATGATCTCGCTAGATAGATTATGCATTCTTTTCTTGTCAGTCTTGCCTTCAATCTCCCCTGTGAGTATCAAATTTTCCAAGCCCACTTTCCTCATATGCCCTAGAAATGTCAATTGCCTGTTTCTGATATTTAGTATAAGTGTCCTTTTTGTTTTCATTTTCTCTAAAACTTTCTCATTGTTCACGTGTTTCATCTATGGTATCCTCAGTATCCTTCTGTAGAACCACATTTCTGCTGCTTCATTTATCTTCTTCTTTGAAGAGATTATTCAGTATTCACTGCCATATAGGAGAACTGATATTATGTTGTAACAGTTCAGTACTCTTTGCTTAGGTTTTGGAAGGCATCTTTTGCTCTCACAATGTGACTTTGGATATCAGTGTTGCACTTTCCATCCTCTGTTAAGACACTTCCCAGATATTTAAATTGTTTGATTTTGGTTACTAGAAAACATACAAAATGAACAGTCTAGTAATTTTTTTGTCTGAAATTTTCAATTTCAGGAATTATTAACTCAAACTTGTCCTATCTTGGTTATTATAGTCACAATGTTTCATCCATTGTACCTCCTGGCTTTCTTCAGGTGTCTTTAGTTGGCAACCTTCTAGTAATTTTCAAATGGACCCTTTATTCAATTCACAGATCATTATATTTTGTCTTAAGCTTAATATCCTCAAAAGTATGTTTAGGCACAAAATCCATTTGTTTTCATGTTGTTCTAGTATTTTCCTAAGTTTATCTTTTGTGTCTATTACTATGCTTTCAATAATATTAAATTTTACATGGCTATTAAAATCATATTTTTCTAGATGGAAATGTTGTTTTTTTCTCTCTCTCTCTCTTTTATATATATATATATATATATATATATATATATATAGTCATCCATAGAGAAACTGTTTTGCTGTATTGCAGCTCTTCAGTGTGGCTCGACATCTGACCGCTTCAAGCTGGGACCAAAACCCGACCAATTTGGTATCAGTCGGAGATTTTAACCCCTAGTCTATCAATGATGGCAGGGAGAAAGGCAAATTTTTGCGTATTTATTTTTTCATAAATACACCAGTGACCTAGAGGACTCAATCTATTGATATATATTGTGTGTGTGTTGGGGGGGGGATTATAGACTTAGAAACTCATATCAGGTTATAATCCCTTTGTCAATTTATTATGTATCTCTATGAGGGCAAATGGGTTTTTATAGAATTTTCTTTTTTTAATAGTTGGTGTTGCTGTTTTATTTTCCTTTCAGATTTACAATGGCCATTATTAATAATGTGCTGTAAATTTCTAATTTGGAAAATATTTTTTTTTTCTATCAGATGGTTCACAATTGTTTTTTTTTTTTTTTTTTTTTTTTTTTGTTTTTTTCCATAAACTTTGAGACATTTTGTTTGTGAGTTAATTTCCTGTTCTCTTTGTTGGATTTGAAATTTTTTATTTTCTCTTTAGATCAATTTTTAATGAATGATTGTGTTTCGACTTTGTTCTAATTTCTCTGGCTGTTTCAGCCAGTTTCTTAAAGATATCCTGCAAAATACAATACAGCTAAACAGACCTAACAAACTTTACACTAGATGAAATTTCATCTGGAGAATGAGCTGGCTGGAACATGATTAGAGATAAAAACAACAAAGGCAAAGAGATGAATTTCTTAGATGAAGTATCATCAATTATTAATTTACGATTTGTTTTTCATTTCTGTTGCATTTTATTGCATCTTTTAACTCCTTATACTATTTATCAGCAGTATGAATCTATTGTTTTTCTATTTTTTTCTTTCTTGTTCATTCTATCATTTATCAGCTATGTTAAGTATGACTAACAAAATTCTTTTAAAAATGATTGATAATTATTTACGTTTTTTTTTTTTTTTTTTTTTTTAAAGCCATTTTGATTCTTGTCTATGTAAGTAAACTTGTCTATTTTTCATAATTGTTAATCTCTTAACATTTCAAAGTGTTCTTTGTGTCAAGTTTTTATTCATATGCCAAGTGAAACATCAAAGAATTTCTGGAGCTGGCAAATGTTAGCAATGTCTGGAAGTAGAATGGAATCTCTGGAGAAAATGGTTGATGGACAGTGCTTGAGGAGGTGGAGAAATTTCATTTCTAACTCTGATGATTCTGTCACAACTAGTATTGCAGCAGTAGCAAGACAAATGGTGGTGATGGTTGGGGGTGGGTAGGCAACAGGAATTGCAATACCGGCAAGGAACGTCTTTCTTCTGCTCCTTTCTGATATTAGCACTGCCATTTTTGCAACTACTACTGCTGCATTTTACAATTGACTAACTGTCCCATTTCTGCAATCTTTCTGATATCCACCTCAAACAACATGATTGTTTTATTTGCTACAAAGCAGAAACATCTGTTTTTATGTTTGTTTCTTTTTGTTTTAGTAACTTTTAACCCATACTTGCTTATATAGAATTTCAATCTCAAACTTGTTTTGAGTCTTCGAATTGCCATTACTCACTGATATATTTATTAGTTTTTAAAATCAAAATTCATACACTAGTTATCTGCTTATATAAAAATAAGTACAATGTTTTTTATATAGGAGTCGATAGTTTCAATTATTGTCTGGTTCACACACCTCAATCTTTTGAACAGGAGTAAAGGTTTATCCTTTGTTCCCTGTTTAGGAGTGGGTTTCCAGTTCTTTCTAAAGTCTACTTATTCTTTCATTTTCTGTAGCCCCTTGCATTTTAGTGGCTTTATCAACTTGCTAAGGATGAATTGATTAAAAAAAATACTATATACAAATACTTATAGCAAATACTACACTCATAATTTTTGTGTAAATGCACACATTTCCGGTTAGTGAAATTGGATGAAATCTAATAGTAGTGATTTTAATAAAAAGTTTATTTTTAATTGTTTTCAAATTATCATATGTATTTCCCATTTCTAGTTAGTGTTATTTAATTAAATTTCTGTTTGTTATTAAGATACAGTGCAAAATGACTTGTTGCTTGTAGATTAAGTTGTCATTTACTAAAACTTAGTACAATTTGTGAACATAATATAACTATCTTAAAAAAAATGCTTTCTTCAGGGAAAAATGTGCAACTTATGTGCCTGAAGAATTTCAGTCAGTATACATTTTCATGTGCCAGTGCATCGCCCATTAGTTGCCCAGGTTTGCTGGGAGATGGATGATTTTTATTGAGTCACCATCCTTAGAATGGTTGCCAACCAAGGCTATAGAACCCAGTTTATCTTGCTATTTAACTCATAGCTGAGGGAAAAGATGGTTTCATACCTTTCCTAAGGCTATTTACACCTAAGTGAATGTAACAAATTCTGCTCTTTGATTCCAAGCCGCAATCCACTACACTATCCGCACAGTCAAAACAAATATTAGTAGATAATACCAAAGTACTATTCCTTCAGTACACACTGTTGAGAAATACTGGAAGTTATTATTATACAAAAGAAACAAACAGCATTAAATATCTTTCATTACAGATGTTATTTTAAAACCTGTATGAAATATTTAATGTGTATAAGATAATATATATAAAATATTTGATACATTCATTTATCAGTGCAGTAAAACTGTGAAACCAGTCTACACATGATATCACTTATGCATAATACACATGTTTATTTGAATTTGAGATGTAGAGTTAAAAAAAAAAAAAAAAAAATCCCAGACTGTAACCTACAAAATCTTGTTCACCATACTAACAACATTTAGTTTTTGATAAGGACTGATTGTCAAAAATACTAAAACAAAAACATGAACTTTGGTCATTTTATCCACAACTTTGATTTGAATGTACAATATGCTACAATTTGAAAATACAGTAAACACAAAATAAACAGAAAGACATTGGTTGAATTTAACAACTTGTTTAATGAATTATTGCCTAAATATATTGTGTGTGTGTGTGTGTGTGTGTGTGTTTAAAGCTTCCAACATTACTAGAAGAGTCCATGATATAGAGATGGGTGAATTACTCATCTTCATGTAGAAAGAAAATGTTGTTTAACTTAATAAATATCCAATGTATGTCTCTTTGTATTTGATATTTCTAATGATATTGAACTAGAATTTCTTGTTTTATTTTGAATTATTTTGATGTTTGAAAATTGAAAATATTGAATACCATTGTTTTGTCACCACAAGTTATATACTAGAAACCTCTTAAATTGAAATTTGCTCTTTCAATAAACTTAAAGTAACATGCTCATATATATATATATATATATATATATATATATATATATATATATATATATATATATGCTTTAATTTCTGTTGAAAATAAAGACAAAAATTGTCCAACATTTGGATATTTTTTATTAATTTGGTCACAAGCTTTCAGCTCACATGAACCATCCTTAGAGTGGTTATACAGACATTTAGCAAAGATATCCATTGTCAAAGCTTAGGATCAACTTAATAAAAAAAAAAAAAAATATATCCAAATATTGGAAATTTTTCTCTTTATTTTTGCCAGAAATTAAACCAAACATTAGAACAGTTCATGATCAGACGATAGACATTATGGTCTGTTATATTTAATGTTTAAATAATGAGCTGCTGCCCCAATACACACACACACACACACACATATATATAGTGTGTGTGTGTGTATATATAATTAGCTGTTTTCATTTCATTTGTAATTTGTCAAATCGACAAATTGTTATTTTTACTTGTTTACCATTAGTTAAAAATTCAGGAGGTATTAAATATAAGAAAGAAAATGTTGAGCAAAATAAAGTTTCAACATGTAAATTAGTCATAAATTTTTATTACTGCAAATATTACTTTTAGTGGATGTTTGAAAAAGGGGCTCATTTTTATTTTAAACAGTGTGTATTACTGTGCATTCCAGAAATTTTAATAAAGAAAATGTGCTTTTCTACAAGGTTCAGAACCGTGTCCCTCCTTTGTAGGAGAAACCCCCATTTAGAAATTGATCAATAATATAAATTTTCAAGATATTTTCTTCCTTAGCAATATCATGCTTATTGTTTATTATAATTACATTTTATGAAGAAATGAGTATGTCTGCTGGTCTTGCATTCATGAAAAATAATGACCTTGTGCCCAAACTGGATTTATACAACAGATATCTAATAATGGAATGGAGGAAGTAAAGTTGTGTAGCATCATTTCCATTATAATTGATCTTGAGCCATTGCTTCAGTTCCCAGAGAGGATTGCCTCTGTTTTATTCATATAATAATCTTATTAGTTGGCTTATTTGAATGTGTTTATAGAAGAGATATTTACTGAATTAACTTTTTTATAAATGTGTTTTATGTATGTAGCAGAGTAGTGATTAGAATGCTTGTTTTCTGATCATCAGACCCAGCTTTGAATCTCATCATGGTTGATTTGTCAGGAAGGTAATGTCTTGATTTTATTGGTTTGTGGAGACAATCCTAGCATGGAGCACCTTTTTGGAATGTGCCTAAAAAACAATACTACTTTTTACTCCATACCTTGTGAGTGAAATTTAATAGCCCTTAATGGTTGTGATAGCACAAAGTCATGTCATAGTGACTGAGATTTTGAGCATACTGATATTGTTCAAACTGCCAATCATGTCAGATTATGTGCTCTCTCCCCTGAGACTGTAACTAATGTTCATTCAGCATAGTTGCAGTATAAGCCACAGGTGGGCTCTGTAGGTATTGAAAAAAAACACAAATATGTCTGAGAAGGTATTGGTGGTAAGGATTGGCTAGCTACCCTGGCAAATAGATGTTTGGAAAACAAGAGTAGCTGGCCATTAAATAAAATTGAGGAAACAAGTATTCATCTAAACAAGTTTTATTAAAAAGAAACTGATAAAATCTGTCTGTTAAATTTTTTATTATATTTTTTTTCAGTTTTTTGGTAAAGGTGTTGAATTGTTTGAAGTTGTGGGTAAACCGTCCAAAGTTCATATTTTGTTATTTTTGCTTAAACAATTTGCCCACAACTTGGAGCAACTACTTAGCTGAAAATTGCAAAAATACAAAATATAATTAAAAAAAAAAAAAAAAAAAAAAAAAAATGAAACATGGAATTTGTCAGTTCTTTTTTATATATATATATATATATATATATATATATATATATATATTACATGAATCATTCATACAAAAAACAGATTAGTAAAGTTAATGATATAAATGGCAAGAATACATCTTCACAAACAAATTTATTAAAATTACATTAAACACGAACCTCTAGGTGAATGTTGTGATCCCTGTTTTTAATAAATTCAACTTTCTATTTAACAGTCTTTTTTTGCTTGTACTTTCATCTGTTCATACAGACATCATCAGGCATGGAAATTGATTTGTTTTTGTTTTTTTTGTTTTTTTAAATTATACATCCAGGTAATAACGGGACATGAAAGATTAGATGTGAGTCAAAATATATTCCTTAAAAATGTGTTATTGTTAACTGTAAGAAATTCTGGAGCGTGAGGTCACAATGCTAAGGTTGAATTTTTTGAAAATTTAAGAGTGTTTTTTTTTTTTTTTTATTAATATGGTAATTGGCGAATTCTTTTGTTGTAGTAGTTTTTTTCAGTCGATGTGGCATGAACTAAATTGTTCAATAAATAGAGCACGTCAGATCGGTTCTTTTTAAATCAAATATGTGGTGCAGTTCAATTTATATTACATGAATCATTCATACAAATATATATATATATATATATATATATATATATATATATATATATATATATATATATATATATATAATATCGGGATGATTAATCTGAACATTTTGAACCTGATTTCTGATTCCAAAAAAGATTCTTTATTTTTTTTTAAATCTTAATTTTCCATTCCTCTAATAAAAAGATATAAATATTTTATCAATTTTTAAACTATTAGTAAAACTAAATTCTATAGATCATAACACCTAAGTTAAGTATGATGTAAATTTATTTTACTTGTGAAAAAAAAAAAAATATACAAGTTTCTACTCAGTTCTTGAACTTTCCATAAAGTTTGCTGTTTCAGTTCAAAAAATTTTTATTTTTAATTTTTTTTAAACATTGTTAATTCACCCATTTAATATTTATAAATTATTAAATTAATAATTAAAATCAAAATTATGTAATATAAACACATTTTTTTTTTCTGCCAGGCCCTCTTTTAAGAGTTTTTATCATATTCTTATTTTTTATTTTTTTTTATTTTTTTTAAATTTATAAAAAAAGTAAAAAAATGAATGCATGGAATTCCCGCTGATACCACACATTTCTACACATAAAAAATTGGCCTTGTGTCACAAATTGTTCTCGTAGTGAGGTATTTGAATTAACAATTTGTTTTTATAATAGTTTTAATCCATAAAATCATTTCAAAGTCTTGCTTATTGAAAAGATTTATTTTTGTTTACATAGCATACCACGTAAACAAAAATAAATCTTTTCAATAACGGAGACTTAAAAAAAGTAAACAGTCTTTTCATGAAACTTAAGTTTGTACAAAATTCACGTATTTCTTATAGCTTTCGAAATGGATTTTCATCTTTTGTTTACTTAAAATAAAAAAAACTTATTTCAAGTTTCCTGAAAAAGAGCTTTTTCGCATAGAAGTCTGTACTAAAAAAACAGATTTAATTTCCATCAAAAATTGTATTTAATTTTATTTCACTAATACCTTTCTTTGACATAATTGAACTTTCCTGGGTTAAATTATCATGGCATTTAAAATATTTTTAACTTTTTTTTTACTCGTTTATTTTTCTAAGGCATCAAATGAGATGCAACTTTTATAAATAGAAGTGTATAAAAAAGTTAACTAGTTTTTATCCTATTTTTATATGGTGTGATTAAGCTATAGTTTTTTTTTTTCCACTTTTAACATGATTTTTTTTAATAATTTTAAAATCTAGTAAAATTTCATGTTTTAATAATCTAATAAATAACAGAAACAAAACAATCCCATGCAAAAAAAAATAGACATTTACAGTTGTTCTCACCCTTATGATTTTCATCATTTTCAATCTTCTTTTTATTTTAATGCTCTGTCACAATTGAATCTTATCCATATAATATGATCAAGTTGGATATCAGCATTATTTAGTTTTCAACTTCCTAATATTTTGAAAAATAAGGAAAAGTTTGCTAAAATTGCTTATGTCTCTTTAAAAAAAAAAAATCAGAGGATATGTTTTTACTATGTTGTTGCTCTTTTACTCTTTTTTTTTTTTTTCTTTTAACAAAAATAAAACACTTTTTGATTATTTTAAAAAATTATTAAATGTTTTAGTCATGAGAAATTTATTTAAGACAGTAAAATTATTAAGTTGCTGTAATAATTGATATTTAATCCTAATTAAATGTAAACAAATTTAAAATTTGCATTTATTTTTTATTCACTGTCCTGCAGGATTAGGTACTCCTTGCACTTTATCAAAAGATATGCAGTAGTTGAAACATAATACATAAAATGATGCCTTTCTGCTTAGAGTATTATTGTTGCTATATATATATATATATATATATATATATATATATATATATATATATATATATATAAGGGTCTCTCTTAGTTTTGAAGTGCATGCCTAAATTTTATCCATTCATTGAAAAATGCTACATTTTAAGGAGATTGCATGAAATTTAGTGGGCACTTTGCTTGTTAAAAATTAAAATATATAAGGTGGACAAAAAAAAAAGGACCCTTTCTTTATTTTACAATTTATAGCAAACCATTAGTTGAATCTTTTGCAAATTATACACATTAGAAAACTAGAAACATTTTTTATATAATAGTAAAAAATTTAAATTTTAACTGACTCCAGTTATGGCAGATACATCCAGTGCCAAGCAAAAAAGTGTAGTTTGGAATTTTTTACAGATTTCTAATGATAACCAAAATAAAGCAATATGTCAACTCTAGCTCGGTGCTTACGTGATTTATGTAAAGAAATTGTTCTCTTTATTGTTTAAACTCTTACCCAATTTTTTTAAATAAAAAAGCATATCTAAAATTATTTCCTAAGATTTTGTATTCATTTTTCTACTAAATGTTTTATTACTTTGTTCATTAAGTTTCACAAAGCAACTGTAGAGGTTGAAAATAATGAATTTTAATCATTCTAGTTATCGGAATCAGGAATTTAGGAGAGTATTGGGAATTGTATTGGAATCAGTAAAAATATTGGTATTGTCTAATCACTAATGTATATATGTATGTTTGCATGCATGCATGATAGTGAAGGGGAGGAACTGGCATTAACAAAAAATAATGGATGTCTTTCATATATTCTTCAGCCTACTGTACAGAAACCTGAATCATGAATGGTATCATTTTGGTGTTAGCAGTCACTCACCACAACTTTGACTTATTTTGTTTTATTTACGTGAGTGGAGGGGGGGGAGTGTTAGGTTTCAGCCATTTCTTCCATCCATTGAAGTGAACTAAATTCCATGTTTTGGGTCATATAGTACATACTTGTACCGAATTAAACTTATTTGTGCGCATGCATCTTATCGCACATCCCTATAAGTCAGTCACTTTCTTTTTTTTTCTGCAAAGCTGTCCTTATTATTTTCTTACTCTCCACCCCAGTCTTCATTTACTTTTGACATTTCTTTCATGATGAAAGCATGTATAAATATTTATTTAGCTTGGCCCAGTGTCACATTAATGGGGCACTTATTGAGAATCAGTCTATAACTTTTGTAACTCATTTCAGCTCCTGAACTGTCTTGTTGATTGACCTGTTATTCATAATACCAACCTTTTAAATTTAACATTTAGGTATTTTTAAAGTGCATCTTATAGGCTAGTAAGTACACTGCGTTGTGTTGAGTGAGATATTTGCATTGAACTGAAAATAAAATTCTCTTCAACCCCAAAGCTTGGAAGTGATCAAGTTGAAAAAAATCCTTCAAGAATCTGATAGCAAGAAATAACAAAAACAGCCATTTTGTCCCAGAAAGCTTTTAAAGAAAAGAAGTGCTATATAAAGATCTAAGATCAGATCTATTGTAGGCAGGGTTTTATTTCTTTCTCTTTAATAAGTGAATCCTTTTATTATGGCTGTTCATTATAAGAATGGATCAGGAGTTAATGTTGCAAAGGTGTTTAAGCTGACACCTTTGTGTCTGAAGCCTAAACTATGTTCAGATTACTACCTGTAAATTCTATGCTGTCTTTTCTCAGCATGCCAACCCTTCAGGCATTATGAATGATTGATGGAAAGCTTTCTTGCATCATATGATTTCATTTTTTTTTTCTCTTTCTACACCTTGGAGCAGTTGCTATGAAGATCAGGAAATTGCTTGGTCTAGGCCAAGATGACCATTCTGTTTATCTTTGTAAAGAGGGAATGTGTTGTGTGTATGTATGTCTTTTTTGTCAACATTACCTTTCTATTTTGGTAGGATGCCTAGCACCATCTATAATAAAACACTAAATTTTTAATCTATTGTTTTGTTATGGGAGCCACTAATAAGATGTATTTAAGCACAAAATATTAGCTTCATATTAGACTGATTGTTTTTAAATTTGACTTTATTAAGGGAAAATATAACTAAAATACATTTTGTTTGGGTATTGCCTGATTTTGAAATAAAGTTGAAGGGTGAATAATTTCATAAATTACTGCTTTTCCTATTTTGTTTTTAGCTATATTTTGAGTTAGAAATGTACTATTTTTTTATTTTAATGTATTTGGATTGAATTTACTATCATTATTTTTTCTTAGGATCAAGAACTTATTAAATGTGGTTTGAAAGATTAATTTTAATTTACAACTCGAATATATTAGATGACATACTCTTTAGTGTGCATAGAAATAAAAGTATTCAGTCTTGTTGGTGTATCTTAATTTTTAAAATATTTTACTTTAATTTTTGAAATGGCTAAACTCTTACTGTAATGATTTAAACATTGTCAAACTGTTCTTATTTTTATTTTCGATTTTTAAAAAATTTTATTTACAAGACTTTCAAAGTCTGTAACTTGACATGTTAAGTAAAAAAATAATTTTTTATTAACTTCATTCTTAAAAAAAAATTACATTTTTATTCAATCTTTTATTGACCATTATTTGCAATAATCAGACAGCTCTTTGATACATTTTGAGTAAAATTCATCAGATGATTTGAAAAATCTTTTTAATCTTGAATCTAGTTTTAATTAAAGTTTTCCTGATCAAAGCATTTTCCAGCAATCTAAAAAGATAATCAGTTGGTGCAAAGTCTGAATAGGTTGGATTGGGTAGAACAGATCAACCAAGTTACAAAATGTTTTCCTTTGTTATTCTTGCTGTATGTGGACTTGTATTGTCACAGCGGAGTATAACATTTTTCTTTTAATCCTCTATGTATGTTGCCATTGCTATGCAAAGTTATGTTAATATACTCAAAATTTATTAACTGATAATTATGATTAATAGTTAAGATGTCACGTTTATCAATACAATTAATTCCCCAAAACGGAAATTACTTGGGACCCACCTTAATAATTATTATCTGAATTTTGATAAGGCATTTTCACTGTATAATGTTTACTCAGTGTAATTAATATTCGCAACAAAATTAAGTGCACTGACAAAGGAGGATATTAAATATGAAATATTTTACTTGTGTGAATTTTTTTTTTTCTTTTTCATCTTTGGTTATTAACATTGATGTATTGATTTTTGATTTTTTTTTTTTTTTTTTTTTTTTAAACAGTTTAAATTAAGGTTATTTTTAATGACAAATATTTTATCAAATATTTGTCATTTTTACAAAATTTGCTTTTAGTGTGTATGTATATAGAAAAATAAATTGTATTTTTCTTAAAGAACACATTTCCAACATTGTTGATTAAGATTTTACTTTGCCCTCTAAACATTTTCAGATACTGGCTCAGTGTTCATGAAAATGTAAATGCTAAAATATCTGACTCATATTTGTTAAAACAGAAAATATTATAAAGGTCACCATGTTCAAATAAGATAACGAAAGCAAATTATATTGATTAGACATTAATTTATAGTTAATTGTAAGAGAAATTTTGTCAAGGCTAAAATAGGATTGATTTCCATTCTCTTTTGAAATATTTTGTGTTAGTTTTGGCACAGCATGTGCTTTTGGGATTCCTCATCCGATAAAATTCTTGACTATTTTTAAAATTTTAATGGCGATCAACTCTATTTTAAGAGTATGATCATTATAAATAAATTTTGTTCTTTAAAAGTTATGAATCAAAATATATTTAAAAAAAATTCTAATTGTGAGCTTGTATTATAAGGAAAAAAAACTTGAATGATTTAAGAGCTTTGAATTGAAATAGCATAAAAAAAGAAAAAAAATTGCAACAGGTTAACAACTGTCCTCAAATTTGGAGACAATATACAAACATACAGCTGTCTTGAGATTTTGCTACAACAAGCAAAGAAAACCTGAATCCTGTTATCAATAAAGTGGGTTTCTTATTCATGGGTTCACCTGGCACAGTCTGTAGGTGACATTTGGGACATCTTTGCTGCTGTTCTTTCTAAGAACAGACTGATAAATTCTTCCCTTCATTCAGACTGCTCCTCTGTCCATTTCTGATTGCAAATGTCTCAATTTCACTGCCATTTTTCCACTGTGGCTGCCAATCTCTCTTACTTTGTAATTGTCTCTCATATACACACACAAACACACACACACATATATATATATAGATATATATATATGGCTCATGACTCCTACTGGACAGCATGCTTGAATGTGACCTGACTATACAAGCCCACAACCAGAATAGCCAAGTAGCACTTGATCCCAAAAGTTTTTATTTGTTCATTTAATTTCCTTTTTCCCTACTTATGGATCTGAAGGTCTCGCATTTTGATTTTACTGTTTGTTGTCATAGAACTAGTCCTAGTTAAAAATGATTTACTGCCCTCCTAACTTCATTGCTATGGTGTCTTAAACAATCTAGCAGGGACCACATTTTGCTGCACTAAACAATATTGTGTGTAGGATGGGTGGGTAGGGTAAAAATTTAATTATGAAAAATGGCCAATCTATTAATTGTCCTGACCCTTCAGGATGCAAGCCATCATACCGCCCACTAATTCTTTTCTGTTTTAATATTTATAAACTGTACATTATCATGATTGTTTTTGGGAAAAGACAGATTAGTATTTTTACCCTTGCTTTCTCCACAAAATGAACACTAGTCATATTTTGTAACTGAAGAAGAGACTCTGTTGAAAATGGAAAACAATATTTTTTTTACTCACCATTAAATTGAGATTTTATAAACTGGTTTCTCGTAGAATAATTGAAATAAAGTACATTTATATTGGAGTGACAATCAAAATCTATCTTTTTGATATCATTAAAGTCACATGTTACCAATTGTAGTTGGCATATAGTGGGAAAATAAATTCTAAGTATTCTGTGTATTTTAGATTCATTCTATCATTTATAAGCATGGCAGATCAGGAAGTTGTTCCTAATAGTGAGCCAGTGATTTTTCTCAAAGCCCCTGAAAAGAAAGCTTTCATATTTGCTTATTTTTTATTTTGTTCTTTAACCTTATTTTCTTATGTTTGTTTTATTGATTTTTCTCATGATCTCAGAAGAAAAACATTTTAAAAATGTTTGTGTAGTGTTGGGGAATTTCTACAAAAAACATTGCTTCATGTTCCTACTGTTTATTTTTATGAAGATTTTAGGATTAAGATTTTATGATGAAGGCTTTTTTTTTTTTTTTTTTTTCTTTTTTTTTTCCATTATTCTTGTATATTTTCAGATTTTTGTATGTTAATGCTCAATGAAAGTTCCTTGTTTGCTCTTCAATAGCTTTGCTACCATTGGCCATGAATCCTTACTGTATTTTTAATTCTGATAGAAAAAGCAGTCTTTTTTAAACATCAATCAAGTAGCCAGTAGTAGGATACACAGTCATTTGACTCTGATAACAACTTGTTTTAGCATACAGCAGGATCAGCTTGCTGGTTTAAAATCAACTTGTTGGAAATAATAGCTTTGTTTCTTTTTATGTTATCTACATTTGTCTTTGAATCATTTATTAGTGATATGAAGGAAGTTGCTGCGTTATTTCACTTGTGTAATTATGGAACCCTGTGCATTTAGCAGGGATAATTATTTATAATGGCTTCAAAATTTTGAATTCTAATGTTTTGATTTTTATTTAATGTGTGTTCCAACAAGGAAAAAAGTAGGCTTTTTTGGTTATGTATTGTCTATGGTGTGCTTATTTAGATTCTATTCTATTTTATTAGTATATCTGCATGTGGAATGTCACTTAGGAAATATTTGGTTTAAGTGGACATGCTCATTTCATCTTATGACCTGGTAGGTAGGCATTTTAACCACAGGTATCATGGAAGGTTGAGAGGCTGAAAATTTGACCTTGTAAAAAATAAAAAATAAAAAAAAATTTGCACATAAAGAAGAAAGTAAAAGAAGAAACAGATAAAGTGTAAATTCTAAATTTTTATTTCTTTTGAAATTCTATAATGAACATTTAGTGTCTAACATACAAGGGTGGATTGATAAGTCGATAGACTGAATTTTGGTCTGAAAGTTTTATCTGATTTGTGATTAATGCTTATTACTGAATTAAGTGCAATGGCAATGAAGGAGATTATGTTGAAAATATTTGTGTAAAATAAAAGCATCATTAAGACATTGATGTGTCTACATATCATGTTTATATAAATACTTCTTGCATCTGTTTAGTTCAAGGATGCTTAAATAGTTTCATAGACTTTTATTTGAATTTATCAATCATTCATTAAGAAGTGTTATTCTTAGTTATATATCTATAATTATACTTGAACATGCTTGTGCTTTCAAAGGTTATATATATATATATATATATATATATATATACACACACATACATTAATCACATATGCAAAGTGCGATGGTTAAATTGTCGCCATTTTATATTTTTACTTTTGCACATGTATGTTGTTTTTGATTTTTGTCAACTGCACAGTATAGTGGGGTCAGTTGGGCATCATCTGGTAGGAAAAAAGAGCATTATGATGCAATTGACACTGCCAGAAATTTAGAAAAAGCATGCTGTATTGCTTGGCATTCATGCTGGAAGTTCCAATACGAACATTTATGAGTGTTTTTGTGTCAACCTGAAGACAGTGCAGAGGATTTGAAAAGGGCTGGGTGAGTCTACTGGTGGTTACAAAGGTACAGCAGCTTGGAAAACTCACTCTGATTGTTCTGATAAAGAAAGAACTCCCAAATTGTTGGTGAGAGATTCAGTATGGAAGCTTACATCAAGTGGCTTGAGGAGGTAGTGCTGGTCTGGGTCAAGAGGTTGGCTGCTGGAAGACCTGTCTGGCAACAGGACTCTGCACCATGCTACACAAGCAGGAGAACCCAGTCATGGCTGTCAGACAATTTCTGTGACCACATCACCCCTTTTCATCTGGCCACCTAACTTCTCAGATTGCACCCCCCTTGATTGTATGTGGGGCGCAGTTGAGCAAGAGACCAACAAAACTCTTTATGGGTTCATAGAGCTGTGATTTGGTTGGACATTGTCTCCAAGAGATGTTAAGTATAGCTTTCAGTATCAAAGTGTAAGTTCTATCAAGCTTAGATAATGTCCCAGCAGTGGCAACATACATTAAAATCACCTCTACAATGACTTGAAAGAATTTTCTGTTTGAGATTGTCTGGTCAACCAGATTTCCAGATTACATCCATTTTATTCAAGTTATCTCAGACTTTAGCTGTGCAAATTTTCATATCTTTTTTTTCAGTAGAATTTTTCACTTCTTAGGTATAGAAAAGATTCAACAGATTTTATTGAGCCTTGCTGGTTGAGGCATATGAATTCAGTTTTAGAAGTTCTAAAGTATTATTTTCTTGTCACACAAGCAGATATTTCAGCTTCTATACATAGCTGATGCTAGATACATATGTACTTGATTGCTTCTTTTTTTTTTATTTTTTTTTTTTTTTTTTTATATACTTCAAAGCTACTTGAGAAACCGGATGTAAACAATGACCCACTCCTGTAGGCTTGTTTCTTAGTAGCTTTTAATAATTTGAGTGTTGTAATTTTGCCCCACTCTTATTTTAAAAGAATTAAGTATTGAAATAAAACTTAATGGACAAGAATGTATGATTTTGTTGTTTATTTTTGATAGTCAGGCATGTTTATAATGGATTTATAATTGAAAAGAATACATTTTTGCCACTGCATTTATAATTTTGCCATTTTTAAAGCAAAGTCTTGTATCTTTTGATATTGGGATCCAAAAATATTGATATTAAGTTTTCAGCATGTTAGAGTAATTTCTCAGTGTGCCTCCTGAAGATCTGGTATTTGTTGTTTAAATGTTTCCAGTTAAATTTTGAAATGGCAAAATATATTAGGTTGGTGCAAAAATAATTTCGTTTTCTAACATATGTTACGATGTGAGAAAACGTAATTATTTTTGCACCAACCTAATAATACATTTTGATATGGGTTAACATTCTATATTTGTCAATATAATTGATATAGAACCAATTCTCATAAAATCATTTCTTGTACTGTCTCTAAAGACTGATAGCATTTTTTTCTCCTAATTCTATTTTCCTTTGGGAAGTAGGCATCATGGCTCTCCACAAATTCATTTTCATTATTATCTGGGAATTCCCATGACATTTTGGGGAAGATAGTGGAGTGGTTTCATTTTGAAATTTAAGCTGTCTTTCTGGACTGGCTACCAACCTAAGCAAGAGAGCTCAGTTTACCCTACTATTTAACCAATAGCTGAGAAGAAATGGATTCTTGCCTTGCCTAAGAGCAATAGCACAAAAGTAAATGCAACAGACTAAACTGGAATTTGAACATGGCTTGCAAATTCCACTTTCTGCAACACTAACAGTTATACTGCCTGCACACATCTATACCATACTGAGAATATTTGAAAATGCTGCATTCATCTATCATTATATCATTGGTATGTCTAAATATCTTTACCAGGTTTGAAAAAAAAAAAAAAAATTGTAGTTTAGCAGTTGAAACCAAAATCTATTAATTCCGACATTTTTTTTTTTTTTCTTTTACTGGATGAAGGAATAAGCTGACCTAGGAAAAAAGTCTGTCCTGTTCTTGATAACAATACCTCTTGGGTTATAATAATAATAATAGGCTAATTAAAAACAATTTTTCAATAGAAATCAATATTGTCATTGTGAATTTTTCAGTTTCTTTATAAGCTGTATGCTTTATTTAAAACTTTACATATAAAATGTAAAAATAACCAATGTGAGGAGTTTAGTCACTTTATTTGTATTATTTTATTTGAGATAAATTTAATATTTGGAAATAGTCACCTTTGACCTTTTAATGATATTAAAATTTAATAGGGTTGCCAGTATCTGAAGATGGCTGTGATGTGATGTTGCTATTTTAAATGGTATCATGAATCTATGGGGAAAGGTTATCAAATATTTCATACGCTAAAATAGCTTTCTAGATTGATAATCTCTAACCTTTGTGAACAAATCAAGTCCATTTTTAGCAGCCTAAGTTATAGGTGAAGTTGAAAGGAACAAGAAAATCTTATAAAGGGAAAACCAGTTCATTTATTTTTGTAACACATTTTTCTACTCTGGACTTTTTATTGGCTTTAAGGTATGTCTATTCTCTTCATAGTAGATCAAATTTTATCTCTGATTTTCAAAATTTAAAAAAAGCTAATTCCTGCCCTCCCCCCATTCTCTGTTCATTAAAATTTTGTAATTTTTATTTATTTTTGTTTATTTACAGAATTTAAAAAAAAATTTTTTTTTAAAACTTTACATTTTGATGGAAAGCAATATTGTGATTGTAAATCTTTTAGTTATATAAGCTATATACTTTATAAGCTTATACTTTATTTAATTTTATTTTGTGTTCATATTGTATTTTGTAGTAAAGACCTTTCGCAAAGATGAGCGACGCTATTATGAAGAGCTCCTGCACTACAGCCGTGAGCACCTCATGCTCTACCCATATCACTTATCTGATGTGGTGGTGCGCGGCTTACGGGTCACCCCCTTCTCCTACTATATTGACATCATGTCCTCAATCATGACACAAGAGAAAAGCTATGATTCACTGCCAAATTTCACTGCAGCAGATTGTAAGTATTTCTGTTCATCATCTTTATGCATTTTTAAAAACCTTCTTGTATCCATGTTAACTAAATATTTTAATACCAAAAACCATTACCATTGAAAAAAAATTAAAATTGGCCAGTATTTAAACTATATTACATTTTTGTGTGTGTGTGTATATGTAATCTTGTCATCCACAGATACTGTTTTGCGGTATCACAGCTCATTAATGTGGCTAGACATCTGATCGCTTCAAGTCAGGACTGACACTGGACTGATTCAGCATCAATCAGAGATTGTAACCCCTAGTCTATTGGCACCTGACAGATAGGCGAATCTTTGCATATTTATCTTTTCGTAAACACACCATTGACTTGATTGGGACAGTCGTGCATTATTAGCAGTAATAGTCACTGTTTACAAATTCGCACTTTCTCCCCACAGTGCTCAACTGAATTGATTTCTTTTAAGGAGCTAATATCATCATCCACAAACACTGTTTTGTTGTATCACAGCTCATCAGTGTGGCTAGACATCTAATCGCTTCAAGCTGGGACTGAAACCCAAGATTATATATATATATATATATATATATATATATATATACACACACAAATGTTCATTCAGTATAAGGCGTAAGAGCCACTAACTGTATAGTGTTGTATGAGCATAAGAAAGGGCAATAATTGGAGTTCATGGAGATATGCAGGAAAGTTAATTGAAGAGGTCAAGATTGTAGTCATTGGGAAAATATCCTGTCGGGAGTCTGTTCCACAAAGCAGTTCATGGGAAGAAGCTGACCAAATGGAATTTCCTTCTTACTATTGGAGTACAAAGGGAATGGGATGATTCATACTTGTGTATGTGTTATGGTGAGACTTGGGAATGTAACTCACCAGAACTCATGCCATGGGAATAGCGATAGAGAAGTGAGAGGCGTGCAGTATTTCAACTGTGGGGAAGGAGTCTTCTGCATTGCATCTTTATTTGTATTTTACATGCTCAACTAATAACAAAACATTTATATATGTGCAGGCTGATAGATGAAATCAAATAGTCAAATATGGATGTCTATTGAAATAACGTTTAAAGTAAAAAAAAAAAAAAAAAAGTCTGATTAAAATAAAATAATTTTACTTAATTCTTTAGAAATTGCTCTGTTTATATTTCAGATACAAAACTTAGTGTTTATGACTTTTGAGAAAAGCTGAATGAATAAAATGTGCTTTAAAGGCAAATAGAACTTTTCTTGATTGAAAAGCTCTTTGTAGCTGAGTGGTCAGATCAAACGTCAGTTTCTCCTGCAAGGAAGGCTGCAGATTCAAATCTGGCCAGATAGCACATTTTCTTTAATTAATTTTCTCAAATGTGCAGGCCTGGAGATGAAAAATATGGTATCCACTAAAAATAATGTTTAAATAAAATCCATCAATTATATATAGAGGGTGTATCAATAATATTTTTACAAACTTTGGGGACAGGTTCCTCACACCAAACAAGGACCTAATTTCATACAGACATATGTCTGCAAATACTTCTCTTTTGAGTTATTAAGTTTAAAGAAAGTTTATAGATGGTGCTGTGTTGCTATGTAGACTAGGTTACATTTGTCATTCATGTATGTTTATGGCTAGTCTTTTTTCATTATTTAATGTGTGTAGTAGTGAGTTAACCGAGAAGTGTTGTTTAACAATAGCAGGATATTCATATTGG